>CM042246.1:31510672-32110672 GCA_023566225.1 Romanogobio albipinnatus | reverse complement strand
GGAACAACTTGAGGGTGAGTAAATGATGACAGAGTTTTCATTTTTGGGTGAACTATCCCTTTAAAAACACAAAAAGATTCAGCATGTCTAATCTCAGAAGGAAGGGAATTCCAAAATTATGAAGCAAAAAAAAAAAAGAAAAGAGAAGGCCCGGTCACTCATGGAGCGTAATTGAGTTGGAGGAACAGTTAAAAAAACAGAATCAGAGGAGTGGAGATCATGCCTTGGAGTGTAGAGGGTTAAAAGACCAGCCAAATATTGTGGCGCCAAACCATGCAAAGCCTTGTACAACTGTAAAAAAAAATTTGATTTGAAAAAATTGATTTTAACGGTAAAAGACTGTAAAAATGCTACGGTGACAAACATTTAATTGGTTCACAGAAAGTTTCTGTACTGTATACGGTGAATAACTGTAATGGATCTAACCTTACATTTAATTTAATTTTACAGTATTTGGAAGTTAAAAAGAACATGTGTAATTTACCGTGAAAAACCTTAAATTGACATTCCCAGAATTCCCTGCGTGACACTTCTCATTTGATGTATTTTCATTGAAATAACTGTTTCTTCTTAGGTTTTTTTTCTAATCAGTTATGTACATTAGGGTTTTATGTTACGTCTAATGTTGTGAAATTAATGTTTATTGCATTTTTGTTACCATGATGGTGTTTGTGTGAATGACACTGGGCACCTTCTATATATTAATATTGTCCTTCTAATAGCTGCTTGTGATGTGCTTTGATTCATCACGTGATTCTCATCACAACTTTGATTGGTGGTTGTCCGTATATATCAAAGGTACATAACAGATATTAATATTTCAATAATTTAACATTCCAGTTAATGAAATAAAATGTATAGCGTACAATATAAACCTTTAAATTATGGCAGCAGCTATTTGCACTAAGTAGCATATTTAGCATATTTTTTTAATGATAATTGCTATTTACACTAATTCACACCGTGTTAATAGCAACTAGATTCTATTTACACCAAGTGAAAATAACATTTTCTTAGCAATGGATGATATTTACACTAAGTGCAAATCGCTGTAGATGCTTTTTACTAAGTAAAATAGCATACTAAGTGAAAATAGTGATATGTTCTATTTACACCATATAAAAGTAGCAGTTCTTTGCAATAAAATAGTAAATAGTGTAAATAGTAATTACATGTAATTTATACTTTAGTTTGACAGATACATACTACTTGCACCTCAGTATTGTTGTACATTAACAGGATGCAAAAAATAATAGAGTGTAAAGATTATATTTATTAAAATTATTAAATGGATGCCGCCTTAATGGGACAATATAAGCCCTCCCTACCCCTAACCCTACCCAATAAATGCTTTTATTATTATTAAACATTTCGTTAGGCACTTTATTTTCTACATTTAGAACATTTCTTTATTTTAATTGAAAGTAAATGCATTTCTGGTGTGATTTGTGATGAGAAAAGAGATAAGAAAAAACTCTGCAAAAGGCGGATTCGAACCCATGTCAATCACGTCAAAATTAAGATCCATTAGCAATACACTTTATTGATTGTGCCACTGAAGATGTTGAAATCCAAGCACTGTTTTAAAGGGGTGGTAAAACACTTTCTTTCGAAGGCTTGATTGTGTTTGTGGGGTGCACTGTAACATGTGTTCATGCTTCGTTTTTTAAAAATTGCATTATTTTTCATATATTTTACCTTTATTATACACTGCTCTCTCCCTCCTTGTAAAAACGGTCTGATGGTTTCCGGGTTGCCAGTCCCTCAAAAATACGCAATGGGCTCAGATTGGTTAGCTGGCCCAGTGTGTTGTGATTCGCTAACCGCCTAGTGCACGTTTGTCGGAAACGTCACGCCCCTTACCTTTACCGGTAGCCTGTGCTCTGGGTAGTACAATGGCGTCAATAAAACCATACCAATTTGAGCCCGAATCAGACCCAGACAATTTTAGTGAAGATGATCGAGCAGAACCTGTTCAGTCCTCAAGAGTAAAGACTGCGAATCTATAGTGATCGCTACTGAATGGCACCGTTACTTTTGTATTTTTTAGAACAATTTGCCAAATATCTGTCGCAAGAACGAACACTAAACATTGGCTTTACTATAGTATCCAAATCAAACACAGAACCATGTTTAGCATGCCTGTAGATAAACAATACATAAAAGCTCTAATCAAAGAATAATTTACACTAATGCCAAGTTCGCTGTTGAGATTTTAAAAAGTTTGTAACGTTAGGTGTTTGTCGGATAAGGTTAGGTATGAATGAGCATTTAACAAACTGGTTTGCAGAGCCAAACAGCGTTGTCATCTGTGTACTTCCTTGCTACAACATACAATTAACAATAGGAACTATTACAGGAAAACACATCGACGAAAAATAAATCATACTTACAGGTTGTGGCCCGTAAACAGCTTCTGTTTTTAAATCCATCTTTCAGGACAAGCCGTTGTGCGAATCCTGCATTGAACTCGCGAAGATTGTGGAAGCTTTCCTCCGTGAAATGTGCAGCGGGAGCCGCGCGCGCCCGTCTCACACTAGCAGTGTTTGTCTCGCGCAGCTGAACCGCGGCTCGTGTATTGCAAATACAGACGAATATTGTCCATTATATCACATTTTCCGATCTTCTCCTCTGACCCCTGTCTGTCTCGTGCTTTGATTTATGATGGGCAGCATATCTGCTGCAAATGCGACCGTGTTCCCCTCTGTCTCATACACACATGCATATAACATGTTGTATGTTAAACGCACTGCAACGCACCCCGTCCCTAGGAAGGCTGAACAAAGTAGACCTGCAATCCGGATGAAAATAACAGCGTTTCGTCGGCATTGGCAACAACACTCCAGCCTACTAACTAGCCTACCACAACAACTATTCCCCGAGGCGATACAAAATGGCCTCGCCCCCTAATTTAATATTCTCGGAGGAGGGGTTTATGTAAATATTGGGGCTGGTGATGTCAGCAACCCTGGAGGAATGTCTGTAGTCCCTAGCGGCTGTTTGCTGTAGTCCTTAGAAATTGATTTCTTTAAAAGCAAATATCTCCCTTTGCTTTAAACCAGGGGTCACCAACATGGTGCCCGCGGGCACCAGGTCGCCCGCAAGGACCACATGAGTTGCCCGCGGGTCTGTTCTAAAAAAAAACTCACCATAGCAGCTGCGTTCAATCGCTTCCATGTTAATCTAAGCGCAGGGCTCCAGACTGAAGCCAAATATATACTAGTGTCTGTAAATAATAAACTGCAAAATACTATTTAAATATTACTCCTGCATGTTCTGCGTCTGTGTGGATGACGGGCGCACGCGCACTCACTCTTGTAGTCTCTGCAAACACGGATGCATAAACCGTCACATTTGAGAAAACTGGGTGCGTCTCAATCAGCTCCTGGTTCAGTAGTCAGTGCACTGATCAGGACATAAGTCAATGGGCTGATCCCTGATCAGTGCCCTGACTGAACTAGGGAGCTGATTGAGATGTGCACCCACTGTCATATCATGAATACAGACACTCAAAGGTATTCACGGCAACCCGTCAAAATAAAAGTTCGGTTTAACGTGAAGAAATTGACTACAGATTGTAGCCTACAGTAAATTTAGCTACGTCTCTATGTAATAATAATACATCTCTACTAATAATAATAATTATGAAATAAATAATACTAATTATATAATTATTAATGGTTGCTTATTTTTCACTTGATCTTTCATTTATAAACAATGTTTACTTTTAAACAGCATACAGCCTTTACATGTTTATGTATTATTTACTTATGATTATCATCATAAATAATAAACATTGATTTAAAAAAAATTGTTAAATAAAATTTAAATAAAAAACATTTTGCTGTGGTACCAAAATTGGTACAGAGTACTGTAACATTTGTATGGTATTGGTACCGACTACTGGAACTACTACTACACTCTTTCAGGTATATAACAGTTTGGATAGTTGTTAATATGAGAATTATGATGCAATATTTAAGAGTTTTAAGTATAATATAACATGAGTAGCTCTCGGTGACTTTCATTTTTAAAAAGTAGCTCTCAAATGAAAAAAGGTTGGAGACCCCTGCTTTAAACTTTGAACGTTGTAACTTTGCAGATGTTGTTTATGCGCAAACAGCAACATTACACACTAGCTAAAGTTAGAAAAGTGAAAACGTGGTTTACCACCCCTTAAAATCTTGTTTGGCCCAACCAGGCATTGTTAGGTGGAGCTAGTGCGAATAGCACTTGTCAACAAGGCACGTTATTTGCATTTGGTGTGAATAGACACTCCGTTAAATTATATGCTTTTGAACTGTAAAATAAACGTTTTTTAACCATGATTATTACATTGTAAACCTTTAAATTATATGGTGCTGTCCCGTAAAACCTAACGCTACTGCCGTATTTTTTGCGGTAAAGTTCTGGCAACCAGAGCAGCCATTTTTTTACCGTACATTTTACAGGGATTTTTGTAGGTAAGCATGATAATTTCTACACGAAACCTGACTGGGAGCCAGTGCAAGGACTCCAAGATAAGAGAGTGATGGTCTCACTTGTCCTGGTCCTCATCAGGATTATAGCAGCTGAGTTTTGCACATACTGCACAACTGCAATTTATTTAGGGCAGATTTAGAGACCCCAGCAAGTAGAGCATTTCAGTAATCAATGCGGGAAAACAGTAACGTATTGATCTGTTTTTTAGCCACAGAGAAAGATAAAAATGGGGCACAGTCTTGCAATGTTTCTGTGATTAAAAAATTGTTTTAACATGGAATGAAATGGTAAATTTGAATCTAATATCAACCCTCAGATTTTTTTATTTTGTTTGAAACTCCAGAGCAGAACCAACCAGCTTTACGCAGTTGGTGGGGAGAACCAATGAGATAACCTCAGGCTTGTCACTGCTTTTTAGAGACATCCATATTTTTATCTAAGGAAAAAAAAAAAAGATGACAACCGCATTATCTTCAGGTTTTGATTGAATGTAAATCTGGGTGTCATCGGAGTAAAAGTGAAAATTAAGACCAACACCAAGAGGAAAATGTAAATGCTAAAAAAGTAAGGGGCTCAAAACTTATCCCTGGGGAACACCAAATTGAACTGAGCCAACTTTGGACTTGAATCCCCCCAAGGAAACAAACTACGGCCTACGGTCTGAGAGATAAGACTTGAACCAGTTTAATGCTGTATTAGTAACAGTTTCCAGCCAAGCAAGTAAAAGGGAATGATACAGTGTCAAAAGCTGCACTGAGATCAAGAAGGATCAGAATTGAAAGACAGCAAGAGTCCGAAGCTATTAACCAGTCATGAGTGACCTTAGCTAATGCGTTTTCAGTGCTGTGGAGTTTGAGAAAGCCAGATTGAAGGGGCTCAAAAAGATTGTTGAAAGTGAGAGGAGTGTGTAACTGAGAAGCAACAATTCACTAGAATTTTAGCAAGGCAAGATTAGTTCACAAATTATATTTTTGGTGAAATCCGAGAGCTTTCAGTCCCCTCCATAGACAGTGATTTAACATTAACACAGGACCAGAAGGATAAAATAAAACAGTTCAGTGGTTCAACCTCAACTGTTTCAGTCTCCTGCACAGTTTACGTTGGTCAGCTCCTGTGTCAGCATCACATGCATGCGTCGTGGCGCTCACGTGAACAGCGTTGGCCAATGGTAAGCCGGCGTTCTGGAAGCTCTGCACTATTCCTACGTCAACAGTGAAGTCACATTTTAACAATGTCTTTACTACCTTTCTGGGTCTCAAAAGTGGTAATTAAATTGCTGTCTATGGAGGGCTCAGAGAGCTCTCGGATTTCATCAAAAATATCTTAATTTGTGTTCCAAAGTGAGTAATTAATGACAGAATTTTCATTTTTGGGTGAACTAACCCTTTAAGCTCATTTATGATTTGTTAATAGCTTCGGACTCTGTCTGTCTTTGTCAGCAGCCATATCACCCTATAGCCCAAGACTGGTTTACCACTGAAGCTAAGCAGGATTGAGCCTGGTCAGTACCTGGATGGGAGACCTCCTGGGAAAACTAGGTTGCTGCTGGAAGAGGTGTTAGTGAGGCCAGCAGGGGATGCTCACCCTGTGGTCTGTGGATCCTAACAGCCCAGTATAGTGATGGGGACACGGTACTGTAACAAGCACCGTCCTTCGGATGAGACGTTAAACCTTTCTGGATTACAATCTGCCATCAAAATTATACGTTTTAACTATTCCAGCTGCTGTGAGAAAAGGCTATAAATGATCCGCCACCTGCAGCATCCTCACATGCAATACTAGTACTAGCCAGACTCCTCCTTTATGTATACAGTGTGACGGAATGATCCAGACATGCTCGGATTTCCCACGGAAATCCACCAGTACCACTCAAATTCTAACACATTATTACAAGCTTACTGTTCTGAATCGGGCTAAGGGAAGGAGATGGTTTTGAACACTGGCTTTATGTACTTGCTCAAAAATTGATTTTGGATCATTTTTAACCAAAAAAAGTTACAGACTGCAGCTTTAAAGGGGTATTTAAACTGGGTCATTTATGTAGTAGAAATGTGAAATAATTTTTGAATGTGGTGCCTTCTAGACTGAGAAAAGACAGAAAATGTATTTTTGTCTCATGTGGATGAAAGAAAACAACTCCCAGAATGCACTCCTTCACTGTTCAACGAGGCCACTCCCAAGCCATGGCTACTAGGTATCACTTGCCCACCATTACACCGCCCCCACCGGTGTTTTGTTTTTCATAGTAATACAATCATTTCGTCCAGTTAGAGAACAGACACTACAATTAAAAACTGAACGTGTCTTTTCAATAAAGTGAGTGAGCCGAATGAAAGTCACAGCACAGACGCAGCAGGAGTCAGATTTCATTCATCATGAGAAGAGCTGAGGTAAGCGCGGCTGTCATTCTCGGCGCTTGTCCAGTCTGGCGCGTTATCAGATCGCACGTGGAAGCTAAACTATCATAGGAATTCTTTGAAAAGTTGAAACAAACTTTGCTCCGTACCGCTCCGTTATAAATGGCCGAGCCGAGCGGGCGTGCACATTTACATTCTGTGCGTGAGATCTCTTCCCTGTGGGCGGATTGAAAACATGCGGAACAGCTCCTTCTACTGGCTGTAGTCTTAAGCCTTTGGCCAAAAAAAATCATCAGATGACGTAAAATGATGATATTTGAATATACTATCGGGTTTCTACTGATACAAAGCTTAATGCTAATCGCTGAAGTAACCCTTTAAGTGTTCAACCCTTTTAGTTCACCCAAAAATGAAAATTCTGTTGTCACCATTTACTCATGTAGTCAATGGTTGCTCTATCTGCTTGGTACAAATATTCTTCAAAATATCTTCTTTTGTGTTCAGCAGAACAAAGAAACTCATACAGTTTTGGAACAACTTGAGGGTGAGTAAATGGTGACAGAATTTTCATTTTTTGGGTGCACTATCCCTTTAAGTAGGTTATTTCAAATGGATTGCTTATACAGACAGCCTTAGACTAGCCAGTTGCAAAATGTCCATTTAAACGATAATGAAATTAGCTGTTGTGCACATCCCTAATGCAAATACAATGAATTAACCTTCAAGGTTGCAAAGGCATCTTGAAAGTACCATATGCCACAGTTTTGTGTGACTAAGAGATAAATTTAAGTTGCTCATCTTTTGAACGGAATGATTTATTCACTTAAGAGCAGTCTGAATAATTAATTCACAAATTTAACTGATCTGGTTCAGTTCACTGACTCTGAATGATTTGGTTGCAGTGGTTCACAGCTCACTAGAGGGTAAGATTTCAATTGAATAATGACTTCAATTTCGGTCGGTTCCTCACATGAATCTCACATACAGAATCCTTTAATAATATATTATATATAATATTCTGACCACTTTTATGGTTTTAAGACATAAAAGTCTCAATGGCCATGGGGTCTAATTGCAAGGACAAAAGCAACCAATACAATTTCCTTTTAAGTTTGGATCAAAATGAGGGCGAGTAAATAATGGCCGAATGTTGATTTTTGGCTGGACTAACCATTTAAATAGCTGTGCCAGTGTCTGTTGTGTTGCAGGGCCCAAGGCTTGTGAGGGTCCAGCTGGGGATCCATATGCTTGGTGGGTTGTGGCCAGCTGTATGAGGACATCTTGAACTCATGTGGGTCATGAGGGTGTGGGCCTTCAAAATAAAGTGGCAGAGAAGCTGCACTTTCCCTCTCATGAATACTAATGCCGGGCCACCTGCTGGTCAACAACCCCCTACATTACGGCTACAGCTAATCATACTGTAGCCGTAATGCTCGCTGTTAATCTACTTTATAATGAGCTACAGTTGTGATTTTTTTCCAGTGTGATGCAAGCATATGAATTCATAATTAGGCCCAATAATCTCAGTAACTCAGACTGAGAAAATGGGAAGATGATTGGCTGGCAGGATAAGGCATCTAAAGAACACTGCTAGAGCAATATAACATTGATATTTGTTGAGAGTGGCAGCACAATATTGCAAAATCTCATCATTTCGGTGGCTGGGTGATGGATGTCTATAGGTGCAAAATTGACTTTTCTGTTATGACCAGCACTACCCTGGCAGTAATGGAAAAAAGATTGAGCCAATGCTATGACGATATTCAGGTGCTGGAGCCTTTAGAAATAAGATTTGCATATATTCTCATACATATATAAATAACACCAAATGTAACTGATCACCAAACAATGCAGCAGGATTCTCTTCAACATTTAGCGAAACGCCTTCATTTCAATGGCAAAATACATTAGAGGGAGACGACCTGTACCATGTATGATTGAAGTTGACATGAACCCAAAATTGCGACAGCCTTTTCTTCACTATTGTAACATCATATCCAAGTGAAACATTCTTAAACAGGAAGAACTGTAGGTTGGGACTTTATTTTGTCCGTAGGGAGTTGATGGGATGGTTGTGGTTTGCCATTGCTGTGATTTCGTGTGAATGACAGCACCAGTAAACAGAGGCGATTGGAAGAAGGCAAGTTATTTTGATTTAAGAATACAAGGGCATGTACATTTTACAAAAAAGACAAAAACCATGAAGTCATTTATAATAAATACTGCAGTACTCAATAAACAAGTCAATTTTGATTTCATGGTGACTTCATCCATGATTCTACCCGTCACTTGTTACTACCAGGTAAGTATTTTAGAACCAACTTTAAAATTGCAATTTAACCTAAATTATGTGGGAAGTGAAAAAGGGCCCTGTAAAACCTACTGCATCATTTGACATGCAAATGTCTATGCTCTCTATAGTATCAAATATGATCACATATGCAAACTTGTCTAAAGGCTCAAACTTCCTTTTTTTATTTCGTTTCAGACTGTGTCAAACACATTTGTAATATTTTCCTCGTCATAGTAAATACTTTTTTTTTTTTTTACACAATTCTTGTCTAGCAGTTACAAATGACTGACAACATTATGAAACATTTTAGAGTTGTAGTTCCAGGCCTAGAGGTCAATTAAAAATTCCTCCCTCCCCCCTCATTACCATATGAACCCGGTCGACATTTCTCAACCTAGACAAGACACACCCATGCTTCAAAATAGTACATAGAGTTTATTTTGTTCTCTCATCAGTGGAGTTGTTAAAATATGTTGTCATTCTTGATGAAGTGCAACAGTAGAAGGCAAACAGGATTCTTTACATGCTAGATAGTCACTCACACACAAACATGATTTGACTTGGCAACAATTCCAAATAAAACCATACTTGCACTTGACCTGAAAGCGGGTGCTAGCAATACACAGGATTGCCCAAGCAGTAAAAACACGTTCCTTTAAGAAACAGGGAGAGAACTCTAAAACCAAATGCTAGGCTTCTCCTTTCCCCAATTCAAGTAGTTTTGTTTTTCTACAACAAATTCAAGTTCAATCTCAGAAATAAAAGGAAGTCCAGATAAAGAAACAAATAAATCACACTCCCGGGTCCTGGAGTGAGGGATGGAGACAGGAAAGCCATCTGTGTTAATCAGCAGTGAATGACGTGGGAGCTGCCTCACTGACGCGGTCCTGGGTAGCGGCCCTCGCTGGGTCCCGTGCCTCGACCGGCTCCGAAACTGGGTTTCTGAGCCATGCCTCCACGGGCGGGCGGTCCCCTTGACCCACCGATCCTGTCACGCGGCCCCCCCGGGCCTCTGGGGCGGATGTCCCGCCTGTCACCTTCACGGGCCGAGCGGGTCTTCTTTTCCTCTACGTTCAGCCGAACATCTCCTCGCAGTTTAATGGGCTACAACGTAAAGAGAGAGAGAGAAAAAAAAAAGGTCATTCTGATGATCCTGCATTAGTTAAGATATCCAGTACCACACAACATTTGAAAGTCACACATACCCGATTGCTGAGGATCTTCTGCACGGGCTCAGAATCATCAAATACCACAAATCCAAAGTTAGGCAACTTTCCACCACTGTTTATTCTCAGCTCAAGGACAGTGCCGTACTCTGTGCAAAAGCAAAAAGCAGGTAAGCTCATGCAGGAGGAGGATCTGCATTTTATAAAAACAGCATTTTTCAATTCACTTACGTTCAAAGAATTCCTTGAGCTCATTCTTATCCACATCGTGAGGTACGTTTCCAACAAAGAGCTGGTGGCTGTCGGGATACCGGACTGTCCGCCGCACTTCCGACTCCCCGCTCTCACCCTCCCGCACTGCTAAACCAGAGATTAAACGGATGATGTGCATCCATTCAGGTTTCTAGTGGACCAGCCATGATGTGCGCTTTTAATTTACCTTTCAATTTCATGGGAGAAGATGCTATAGGCGGATCTTTTGTGACATCATTGTTTATGTTTGTCGCGTTGCATCATGGGAGTCGTGTGGCAAGAAACACCGGTAGATACCTGTAATTCGATTGTTTTGCACGTTTGGAGGAGGATTTAGAGAAGATGGTTCACTCTTGCTGTGTGGTCGATTGTACGGCTCGTTGGGGGCCTGATAAAAAGTTCTCGAATTCCCTCCGAAAAGGATAGCGAAAAAAGAAAGAAATGGTTGCGTGCAATTAGGCGATTGAGCCTGGACGCTCCGAAGAAAGCCTGCATTCCTGCAGCTTCTGATCGAGTTTGTGAGGCACATTTTGTTCATGGTAAGTCTTAGTGACTATGTATTTAATAGAAGATTGAATAAACAATAAATAAAACTGAGTCAAATCAACCGAGTCATATGTTTTCGCGTTCTGATTCAGGTGTCCCAAACCGCGATCCACAGCACGATCACTGCTTTCTGTTTGGCAGAAAAGATCGGCCCAACTTTGCGCGAAACAAAATAATCATAGGCCTCCAGACTTTTGAAAGCCTTTAATCTTTCATGAGTGAAGGGTCCAGGGGTTTCTATTAAATAAGAATAAATGTCTACCCAGCAGATTGGTGGCCAAGACACGGGCGAGTCGGACCAACGTTTTTTGTCATCCCAGATCTCATATGGGCTTTGAATAACTTCAATTTTGTCACCAATACAAATTTTGAGCTTCTCTCCAAACCTCCTCCGGTCTTCAGATGTTAAAGTGCTTATATATTGTGAGTTTCGTCCGCTAACTCTCTTGAAAGTGCTCGTCGCGTCTTTACAGCCCGCCATACTGTTTTGTTGCCACACAACCACTCGCGCATGCGCACAAAGATGTCAACAAAGATCCTCCTATTTATATGCAGACATGAAGTTCATTACAAAGTTCAGGCTGCCTTAAGCAGTTTTGCCAGAGCCAATAAGATTAAGAAACTACAAATTAGTGCTGGGTGGTATGACCAAAAATGTATATCACATTATAGCGGTTTCGCTGTATATGATAGTATTTTTTTTTTCCCCCATGCATGACCAGGTGTTAACCTAATTTTCTACTAATTGAGAGAGGAAATACTGCAGTTGATTGACTAGAATGCCCTATTTTACTGTCATGACGAGTGAATATTGTAGAAAATTCCACACTAGAGTTAATACAGGTTTGCAAAGCCCCACAAAATGATGCTGTGGGGAGACAACCAATAAAACAGGCCTGCAGCACACTCATTACAGACAAATGAATATTAAAATTGTGAGATGAATTGAGGGCACTTTAAGCATTAAAAAAAATAAAAATCTAACTATATAACAAAAAAACCTGCCAAAACGAGGGAGAAACGTGGAAGAACATTTAAAAAGGTCTAAGGATATTTTAAATACATTTAAGAGCACAACAGTCTCTGAACCAACGACACACGTCAGTTTAAAATAGAAAAATAAAAGCAGTTACTTTTTTGCCCATTGTTCTTTGAATTGTCAGTCTATTTATTAACCAACATGGTCTTCCGTGTAAAAGAATAATCAATCGTGTCATCGCGGTCATGATCAGACGTACGGTTGTATGTGTCCTTTGCATACATTTAATTTGAAGAAGACGTGATGAAATGTTGATAAACTTAAACACGCTCACTCCGGTATATGATCCACGTGGAGAACATTGTTAATCGTGTAGTTTGAATTCTCCGCTGTAATCAAGGGCTGAATCCGAAATCACCCCTAGAACCTCACATAACCAACCATAGTGGACGTTATTGAGTGCATTCATTCAATCTCACATTGCACCACAATAACGAGTGTACAGCCGATGTACACACAGTGAAAAATAAATTCCGGTATTCGGTATGAACCGGTATACCGCCCAGCACTACTACAAATTCAGCAAATCAAGTCTTTCGTAAATATTTTTAAAAGCATAAAGAAGTAAAAAAAAAAATTGGACCCATACTAGATTCATTAGACTTTTGCACACCTCCTGGTCTCGGTGTTCTGTGAGCTGGAGAGGGACCTGGTCTCTGGTCACGTGGTCTCTGGTCTCTCTGAGGTCTCTGTGCTGTGGTCTGTGTTTCTGCTTTCACCTCTACACGTGGCTATGGATCACAAATCACAATTGATCAGGCAAGGCAATTAAGCTGTATACGAAATGTAAATGCTAAATTAACTGAACTATTGCAAAACTTCCATGATTAGGATCTACAGCCACATTGCTGGACTTTGTTACACTTATTTTGAGGTGTCCATGTTACAGCGCAAGTACTAAACAATAAGAATTAACATTTATTTTCTATAGGGTTGGGCTTAGCACTAGTTGCATGTATGCATCATTTATAGTAATTACTAAAATAACTACATGTAACGTTTAAAAAGGACACTGTAAAAATAAAGGGTTTCCGACTTTACATCAAAATGTAACCGCATTCATTAGGACAGGGATTAAAAGATTTCCTAGACCGATATCAAGTTCTTTAAATGGAGTAAAGAGTCTATTGTTAGCGTTTACCTGCACAGCTGGGACTCGGACAACATGTGGAGGGACTCCTGTGGCAGGGACCACTCCTCCTGGTGGGAGATTCTTGCTAGTGACTGAAGCCCATGAAGACGGCTGAAAACAAGAAAGCATTTAAATCTCACTTATCCAGTTTGGGATGACTGTACAGCTTCACAATACACAATCTGTTGACACAAGAGACTCAACAGTGATGAATGAGGGTGGTCTTACCCGGTTGTCTTCTGGCATGGTGGGTGCGGTGTCCGCAGGTGTGGGAGAAGGGGAAGAGCCTCTCTGAGCCTTCTCCTCAACATGAACCTCAGGCTGGCTGACAGGCTCTGGTTTCAGCTCCACAGCTGCTGGCTCAGGCTCTAGTTCTGCTTCTGCTTCTGGCTCAGGCTGGGGTTCTGGAGATAGAGACACCTCTTCTTGCGGCCCCTCGGGCTCCATGCTGTAAATGTACAGACTTGCATGAAAACACAACTCGGTGGTAAAATGCAGCAACTTCAACACTTTCTGGAAGGCAACATACCAAATACAGACTTGCGATTACCAAAGCCTACTAAAGTGTTCCTTTTGTAACTAATCAAAATTAAAGTGTGTGTGGTAGGAATTAAACGAATCGTATTCTGTAATCTGTACGGACCAGTCACCGGGTATTAATTGCAAGTTTAACCTCCATTGAGTACAAGTTTATAATTTGCAAAATTGGATGTGTATCTTATATTAGATTGGTGCATTATGTATTAAAGTGACCTATAAATAGCTATATAAAATTTATAGTGAACACTACAGTGTTCTTTTAGATTTAATGAATACATTTCTGTACCTGAAAAGAAACCTACAGTTAGACCTTACTTTAATTACATAGATAAATACAATTGAACAAAAAATGAAAAAAATTGGTTATGTCTTTATTAGTTAGGCAAGTTGTTTTTGCTGTGGTACCAGAGTACTTAGTGTGCTTTAAGTAATGAATGGAAAGCGAAGTTACCCTAGCCCCAAAATGTTTTTTCTTGCCAATCCGATTCTAGACTCAAACTGTAATATGACCCAAACCGTGAGTTTTGTGATCCGTTGAACCACTAGAGTGCGGTCTGTTTTGACTTACAACACACCCACATGATTTGCATCCTGCTTTACTGAAGCGACTACCAAACTGAACTATATTAAATGAGCCAAAAAATAAAATACAAGTTACCAAGGTGGCTGATCGTAGTATCCAGCGGACTCCTCCTGGACCACCTCAGGTGAGTGCACTCGCTCCAGCTCCTCCACGTCCTCCTCAGACTCTGTGAACAACAACAGGAGATGAATGAAGACATCTGCTCACAGCAAGAACAATTGGAAGACAGATTACGCTTAAGATGCTTAACAATATCAGCTGCTCACCCTCAGGAGGTTCTGAGTCTGAGTCCCCGAATACTTCATCCTGGTACCGGAAGATATCGTTGTGTACATAGAACTTATTTGCAACGGTTCCCTAAAAGATAACAGCAATAAAAAATTTTTTTTAAAAAGTGTTATTTTATTAGTGATTATTTTAGAGAGACAAGTTCATTTGTTGGCAAAAAGGCCAAATGTGCCTATAGCCATTGTATTACTAAGAACACTTGCACTAATCAAACACTGAAGATCAGAACAAGTTGATGCTTCCAAGATACCACATCCTATGTGAAATTCTATTTAGTAATCGGTGATTACAGAACAATAATTTGATATGAACAGATGCTAACGAATCAACCAGATCAATGTGAACAAGTTTGATGAATAGACAAGACTAAACGTGAAATGGGGAGGGCATAGACATTAATACCTAGCAGTTAAATGGTTTAATTTTTCAAAAGTTGCTGCATGGTTAAAATACGCAACATACAAAAGCGCGTTTTTGAGAGAAAACTAATATGCATAAGATTAGCTTTATTAGGCCATTAATGCATTTCAAAGTGTTTTTCCACTTGGAAATACATCTGGGAAAGAAAAAAAAACAGGGACGTCTTATATTCAGGTGCCGCCCAGGACTGAAGAGACCTGCCCCTGCAGTGCCAGGGGACCTCATGTATAGTTTACAGCGGTTTGATCCATCAGAAGCTCTGACAGATAGACATGCGCTTTTTTAAATGTGCTGGAGATGTGGCGATATCCTCAGCACACAACTTAAATTTCACAGGTATATTCTCCATGTATAAATGTTAGAAATTCATGCTAATTTTTCCATTTTGCTGTCAGGAGAGGATGAGACTTCTGCAAGTGAATCTCTGCCAAGTTTCACAGATTTCTGTGAACAAGTGCCGCTGGGTACATGCGCGTCAAAAAAAAACAAAAAAACAAAAGATCACAATAGAATACAGGGTTTATACAAATTTCTAACAATACATTTCCATGACTTAAAGCTACACTGTGATATTTTCCCCCATCTAGCGGTGAAAAGGTATATGACCATCCAGTAAATATTAGTTTCTGTTCCTCCCAATTCCGATTTCGTTTTAACTCCTACGGTGGCCGATTTAGTCCAAGATTAACATGGCTTCCAGTTCAATCCAGCAATCCCCCTCTTCACATTCGACACGGTGCCATTGAGTGTTAAAACGCGAAAGGCGAAGCTTGAATTTACGGGTATGTCCCTCTTTGGCTAATGTACTTTCAAGATGGAGGGGCAACATGGTGACCCATTCGAACCCCTTACCCGTATGTATTTTCAATGGCATATTATAAACTTACGAGAATACTTTATTACTTGAAAGAAGTAAATATACATTAATGAGGACATATATATTTGAAAGAACTAAGTGTTTTTAGCTAAGAATAAACTAAAAAAAGTTACACAGTGTAGCTTTAAGAAAATATTCAGGACCTAACCTTCCATGAAAGTCTGTGTATATGTATAGAAACAAAAACCATGTTCAAATGTCAAATCACAGCCCATCTTAACTAATTAACGTAAATCTATGGTTTAAATACAAAATAAACGCTGACACACCAGTAAAACGGTTAGATAAAATACCGTCTGACCCTAGCAATGGATTAACACGCATCAATGGGAGGCAACAATGATAAGTAGAAGTGTCCAGTGACACTGACAGTAACTTTAGAAGGTGGTAGTGCCAGAGACAAACTTTTGGAATACAAAATTGGGTAACTAAGAAGATTTTAAAAACAGCTTTGCCTCCTAGTATTTACCATTCATCTCATTGGAAAAACATCAATCATTAACATGATTTCCAAGAGCATTTTATTTATTTACAAGTGCAATTTTTAATGTTTACCTTTGTTGTCGTTTGTCAAATTCTTAAATTTAACCAGCTACTTAAATCAATCAGAATATTAGACGGTTACCAATAAAATTGTATCATTAACAAAATCCATCTTTACACTGCAAAGGTGGAACAGAAGCTGTATCTGAAATATGTAATAGCTTAAATGTTTATTTACACACTGTTTAATGTTACTCAAATTATAAAATGAGCAGGAACTCTTTACAGAGTCTTTGTAAGTTATTGATAGGCTCTTGATATTGTAGGCTAATAATGATTTGTCGATTAAAAGACAATATTTGTGTGTTTGGGAAATATTCTGACTACACAGATAAAACTACAAACATTGACAAATTTTAATGCTTTTTATGCATTAGAAAATGAAGACTGTGTGATCTTACCAGCATGATGAATAGATTATATTAACCGGAATAAACTATACAGAAAGGGAGCCTAGAATGTGACCGATCGTGAAGCTGTCCATAACTTGGGTGTAGCGCGAGTTTAAGCGCTCACAAACACTCCCATTAAAATCACGGAAGCTGACGACACCGCTAAATAAATCACTGCGCGCACTGCACAAAACTCAGTTTCAGCGATGACTAATCTGAACGCCTCTAATTGGCCATCACGCTCGACAGAAATGCGTGTGATTGGTTATAATGCTCAACGCTGCAAAAGGAAATCTGACGGAATGCAGCAGTCGGGTGGATAGAAGGAATGAAGTTTGTTTATGAATTTTCAAAGTTTGTTTAACCAATATTATCACTTAAACATATATTCTATTACATACATTTTTTAAAAAACAAATTTTCATGACTTTCCTAAAACTTTCTATTTTCCAGACCTGGAAATTGCTACTTTAAAATTCAATGACTTTTCCAGGTTTTTCATGACCGTACGAACGAAATAGGAGTGCAATCATTCTGACTACAATATAACTACATATTGCAGTTATTGTCCAACAAATGTTTTTAGCAATATGTAGAATTTTATACCTACAATTAAGTATTTTTATGATAGCAGTAAGTGTAAAGTGACTAATGTAATGGGGTAATCAAATAGTTGATATCATATTTCCATTTTTTGTGAATTTAAAAATATATATTTTATTAAATTGTAATGGGATTTGTGCATAATGGGCTATATTGCATAGCCTGCATGGATACAATTCACTATATTTGTTTTCCAGGGCTCCAGACTGCGACTAAAGCGGTCGCATTTGCGACCAAAAATACTAATTTGCGAGTGATGTGTGACATGTAACTTTATATTTTTAAAGTTACGGTTAAAAAAAAAAATGCATGCCTTTTTACCTGCATGTTCTGTGATGAGTGGCCCATCACATATTTTGTTGTGTTGATGTAATGAGATGACGCGCAGCAGTGAAAAAAAAACAAAAAAAAAAAACACCTCAATCAGCTCCCTAGTTCAGTATTCAGGGCACTGATCAGGAAGTTAATTGAGATGCACCTCGAGTTGAGCGCCAAAATACAAACAGACAGCATGGATCAGCTTTCCGCATCAGAAACATGTCAAAATGAAAATATCAGGATTTCAAAGCCCTCAGCTCTATCGAACAACAGCGCTGATGGCAGTGCCAGCATTATATTAACAAACTTTGAGCTTTAAAATTGTCAATTTTATCATGAAATGCAAGCAAATGTCATTTTGGCACTCTTTAATGTGGCTTCGCTCAATCAGCATTTCAACCTTGGAAAGAGCTCGAGTAAAACAGCTTAAGAACAATAGTGTCAAATTAACCTAAACCGATACTTAAAAAAAAAAAAAAAAAACATACACAAAACGAGGTGGATGACTTTGTTGTAGTGCTTTTTATTGAAAAAAATATATTTAAATTGAACTATTTATTAAAAGTTTAAAGTATAATTAAATATATAGAATACA
The DNA here is from genome assembly GCA_023566225.1 of Romanogobio albipinnatus. Lineage (NCBI taxonomy): Eukaryota > Metazoa > Chordata > Actinopteri > Cypriniformes > Gobionidae > Romanogobio > Romanogobio albipinnatus. The sequence continues at coordinate 32,092,246 of CM042246.1, read as the reverse complement.
AAACAATTTTCTTAAATTCACAGTAAAACCTAAGCCATCTAACCCAACAGGCCTAATTTAACACTAAATGACAGTTACACTACAGTACTAATAACAGCAAAGTAGTTGGTATTCTTGGTATGCTACAAACCAGCTTCAGCAATTATTTTGCAAAAATATGACCATATTCTCTGGCTAAATATTTTTGAACGCATCACCTTATTGTTTCCAAGGCGATGCATCATGCTTCTCACATGACACAGCAGCCGCAATAGTGCTGTATGACATCGGGTTTGTTTAGCATTTTCTTTTTTATTTAAAATATTTTTTATTCAACAAACTCTGATATTCTGATTTTCAATAAATAATACGTGTAAGTGAATGTGTGTTAGCTGATTTATAATGCGCGATGGGCGCCGCCAAGTTAGTTTGCGCCTCAGAGAATCGGATCTGTCGGATTTACAATATGTATCCACGTCTCACAAAATACATGAAAGCGAGTGACCGCTGAACTGGGTGAACATAGTTAACTTCATAGTTACTATATAATGTGTATCTGATACGTAGTCAAGTTATAACTGTCTGAAAGGATTGTCATTGCCGCTTCCATAGACAACAGTGCGTTTTTTGCTAGTACTTATGAGCATTTAAATGTCTGAAACCTAAAATAAACATTATGTGGTTGAAAAAACACTGAATAATTGTGGTATGTGATGAACACTGAGCACGTCTGTCTCGGCGCCAGCCAAAGCGCGAAAGCATGCTTGAAATTAAGTGGCACCGAAATTAGTCACCAGAATCTGCGTTCTGATTCGGTCCGGTTACATGGTATCGGTGCACCGATCCGACTTTTTCAGTCCCGATACCGATGCCTGGGCTTTGTGTATCTGTCGATACCCGATACCGATCCGATACTATTGTTGAATTAATAATAAACTGTATATCTTCCACCTTCCTTGAAAAGACTAAAGGCCCCAGACTTTACATACATCTGTTATTTTGTCTTAGTTATGTTTAGTAAGTAAAGTGTTGAATTCTTATTTATTTAAAAAACAATTGTGCATTTTAATCTAAAATAGAATGCAATCAAACTTCTTTAAATAAATAAAACGTAGTAGTGGAAACAAAAAACAGTGTATTGGTCAAACATACAATAGTAATCTAACAGTTACCAAACATTTTTTACACTATAGATAATTGTTTTGGTATATAATCATATCAATATTAAAAGTAGCATTACAAATTAACAAATAGTCTAATTTTCTGCCATATGCAATTTAATAAAAATGATCAGCTAGCTAATAACTTTGTTCTGGTTTCACCTCACTCCAGTCTAAATGATTGTAGGCTAGGCATATTTATTTTACTACACATTTTCAACAGAAATAAGCTGAAATACTGTTGATAATTAAAAATAATTCTTACTAACCACTCTTGCTAAATTGGGTAAGCACACTTGTGTTCTCATTTCAGATGCGTTCTGAGTAAATTAATAAACTGATTCATGAGTTCAGTGTTGGACAGATCAGTTGTTCTAACCAGTTGTTAAAATGATTTGTTTCAAAGGAGTCATTAGGTCACTAATTGGACATTAGCAGACGCGTTGTGCGAATTCCGTCTGTTAGAACATCGCGAAAGATGTCAACACGCAGAAAACACTTCATAACTGGATATGATTTGTCTCCCGTTTATTGAAAGTATGCTTTATGTCGGCTGGTCAGAGAAGAGTAAACATTGAGCGCAATTCACAACCAGCGATAATTCAAAGACACAATTGTCCGAATGTGTCACGTGCAATATGGTTTCGGTCTTCCGACCTTTTGATTTGGATTAATATGTGAAATATGAGAGAGCTAACACTGATTATTTTGAAGACCCAGAGAGTGTGCGCAGGGGAGGAGCTCTCTGATCATAAGCGCAGCATCTATTCTATATCACTCATCAAATTAGGCTTTGGCGGCCGTCAAAAAAATGTTCAATGCAGGAAAAACCCTGACCTTGCAGTAATACCACCTCCCCTCGAAACATTTAAGTTACTTTGCAGACATTGCAAACAGCCGACGAACTAGTTGGCGTGGCAAGCGTGAAATATCTCCTCCACACAGCCGACTCTCTGGCTCGCTCCATGTTGCTTCTAGCATGCGACCCACGTGAAGCTGACGAATGACGTAGGTTCTGCTGTGACGGAAAAAAAAAAACACCTGGATCGGCTTGTGGATCTGTTCATATTTCCGATCCCCGATCCAGCTATTTTATCAGTATCGCGGCCGATATCCGATCCTAATATCAGATCGGTGCACCCCTACCAATTTCGGTACCCAACCCTATTAACGATAACACCTTCACCTCCACATTTTTGAAAATCAGAATAGATCATAATGCATGATATGTTTAACAAGTTTGTGAAAATTTTGAATAAAGGAATATATAACAGTCTCCATGATGCGTCACCAAGGAACTACTAAACACTAGTTTTGCCCCCTGAATGCACGCATCCATTATTGTTCGCATACAAGAAACCAGTCTATAAAGAATGGAAGGAGCTAAAAATTTAATTCAACACTGCCTATACAATTGCATGTGAAGTGCTGCATTTCACTGAATCTCTCAGGATGCATATAGGAAGCCAAAGTATACTCAGTGGCCAAGTGATTGATGAAAATGCAATAAAAAGAAAAGGAGGGCAGATGTGACAACACATGACAATTAAAACAAGTGTATTATTTTGTGGAACTTTAAATAATTTGGCTCCTATATTTTACCCCTATAGGATCCAATGGCTCCTTGGTTTTTTTTTTGTCTGGAGCCCTGTTTTCATAGACTTGAATATGAACATTGTTTGTATGACATTACAGGGCAGGATGTGACTTTTTAAAACAGATTGTCCATTGTCATTTAATCTAATCTTGTTGATTAAAAGTTAATGATAGGTTAATGAGCTTCAGTTGTCAGCTAGGGGAAAAACTAAATGAACATCCTTAGGTTGCACAATATATTATAACCCATTTAAAAATCATAATATAGAATAGTGCTATTCTGAAATATACGCTGCAAGCTTGAGTGAAGCGTCAAATGCCTGATTTTTTTAATTCCTGTGAGAACTTCAATGATTGCTATAAATGTGTATATTAACTTTTTTCCATTTTGCAGGTCTTTATAATTCCTCAAAGTCTTCACTCCTCACATATACAATGGTTTACATCTGCATTGGCAGATATTTAAAGACAATATTTAAAGGGATAGTTCACCCAAAAATAAAAAATTAGCCAATGATTTACTAGCCCTCAAGCCATCCGAGGCGGATCATTTTCAGGCGAATACAATCAGTGTTATACTAAAAAACATTTTTTTTTAAATGTCCTAGCTAATCCAAGCATTATAAATGGCAGTGACTTTAATAATAAATAAATATAATATAATATAAATATATATATATATATATATATATATATATATATATATATATATATATATATATATATATATATATATATATATATATATATATATATATATATATATATATATATATATATATATATATATATATATATATATATATATTTCACTTGGCCTCGGCCAAGTGTTTTACTATTATTATTCGGCCAAGAATTTATTTCGGTGCATCCCTATTGTTAATTTCATCTGATAACACATTTGTGAAAAACTTCATACCTCAGGTGCCAGAACAAACGTCTGCATGAATTTCCTCATGGGCTGCATGTTATTGGACAGCTCCCCCAAAACCTGCACCACCACTCCCTCATTCAGGGTGGCATGGGCATCGACATGCCTGATCTTAGTGTGACAATCACGGAAGCTGAGAGCCATCACCTTCTTATGGATTTCCTGTTCAAAAAGAAAAATGACATTGTTGTGAATTTAATACTAGTTAAGGTTCAGTGTAGTAGCTCACTTATATTAAAACTCACAGACTGCCCATAAACTGCTTCAGCTGGTTTGCCATTATTATCCAGACCACCATGTACATAAGATGAATTCTTGCCATAAAACCTGAGAAAGATAAAAGCAACACGTTCAGCTGTATTGCACTGTGCTACCACATTTTAAACATACGTTTAAAGGGATAGTTCACCCAAAAATGACCACATGATTTACTCACCCTCAAGCCAGGCGTAATGACATTGTTCTTTTAGACAAATACAATCGGAGTTACATTATAAAAAATAAAAATAAATAAAAACATCCTGGCTAATCGAAGCTTTATAATGGCAGCTCAAAATTTGAAGCAAATTATTATTATTTTTTTTTTAAATTGCGTCCTTCCCTCAAACATACTCCATATGGCTCCGGGGGGTTAATAAAGGCCTTCTGAAGCAAATCGATGGGTTTGTGTAAGAAAAATATCCATATTTAGAAAGTATTCAAGTTACAAAAAAAGCGTAACTGGCATGACGTCGGACCTAGCGCAAGTGTTTTGAACTGCAAAAGGCGTTACACTAAGTTGAAAACAGAAGGCAATCCGGTGAAGCTGGATATTTTTTTTATAAAGTTTTAAATATGGATATTTTTCTTACAAAAACACATGGCTTCACTTTAGAATGACTTTATTAACCCCATGAGCTGTGTGGATTACTTTTATAATGGATAGATGCATTTTTTGGGCTTCAGATTTTGAGCTCCCACTCACTGCCATTATAAAGCTTGGATTAGACAGGACATTTAACAAGATGACACTTGGATGGCTTGAGAGTAAATCATGGGGCAGTTATCATTTCGGGGTGAACTATCCCTTTAACAGTAAGGGATTATAACCAAATTCAAACCTCATTTGCAAAGAAAATCTGAGCAGATCCTCACCTGTGCAGGTAGTCAGGAGCCTGGTTCAGCAGGGTGTAGTACTGTCGGACAAACTCTCGCCCGACAAGCTGGGCACTTGGCTTCTCCATCACCATTTCTTTGGTCAACTGGTTTCAACTAAAACAAAATGACTCATTATAATATTTCTCACCCTCATGTTGTGCCAAACCCATATGACTTTCTCCTGGTGAACACAAAGAACTGTCAGTATTATCATGTGTTCCTCAAGAGAAGGTCATATATGGGTTAGGAGACCATTATGGAGGAGCTTGACAATTCTTATTTCTGGTTATACAACTTAACTTCAAAATGTTTAGGGAGAACTGGGACAGACCCCTCAGTGAAACAGAAACAAATCCCTTTGTTAAACCAATCGAGAGTATGGGGCCGTTTCATGTCGAGAATCGATGCCATTTTTATGGATTTCCATTGGACATGGCCACACCTTATAGGAACACCAGTTCAGTTGGTCAAGCTGCTCATGTACGGTGAGACATGATTGCCAATGGAGTCTTAATCAGATGAATCCATTGTGATATGGACTCGAGTAACTTAGGCCCGAGCTAGAAACACCGCGTTGCTATCTTGAGCTCGGTTCCTTTGTGATCACATTATGAGGCCCATGATAATATAAGGGGGAAAAGGTTTATCCAGGCAGATACACAATACAAGCCAAAAGCATGGTTTTCTTAAATCGTCGTTCACGAAGCAGGCACGTGCCCAGCACTTTGTCGCATAAGATTGGACCTGATGATCATTATCTACAGTAAACGATAACAGTATACATGGATGGAAAATAAGTTTAAAGAATCTTACGTGTACACACCGTATAAAATGTGTATTGTTATGTAATAACTCAATAAACGCGGGATCGCTCTTTGACGGAAATGTCGGTTGGTGGTGAGGTGAACAAGGCTAACGTTAAAGCTAATCCTCACAGCGTCGAGCAACACAAACCCGCCCAACGGCCTAACCGGGAGTCTTACCGCCTTAGTTCAAGAATAAACCGTAATATTTTAATATCCGATACATTCTAATGTGAAAAATGTTGGAATTATGTTTTTATACAAAATAAGTCCAGCACATGGCTATTAGCTGCGCACGAGCTAACCGGTCTACAAAAATGTTTAAAATAATAAAAGCTTTTTTTTAATTCAACCATTTAATTCCAAAAAAACTTACCAAGAGGGAATCAGTAATGTGTGTTTGGGTTGAGTCTGAAGTGATTGGAGTGAAGCACCTCTTGCGCCGGTAGCTGTGAAGCTTTTAGCTCAGACACTGGCAGCAGCAGCGCGTGTGGCGAAGTGCCGGTTTTAGATTAGCTCCTACTAAACCAACGACCTCTGTTCGCAGAACCCAACAGCCAATCAGATCGACGCTGTGGATTTGCGCATCCTATCAGCATTCGTCCTTTCGCAAAACCCCCACCATCACCCAATTACCATAAAATATAAAGACTGTTTGCAGCCTATTGAAAACGAGAGTGAAACGAAGGATCAGAGCAAGGTTGTTAGGCCCACACGGCAGCAGCTGAACGTGTTGGTGCTTTGCGCATTTTGTTTGCAAAACTACCGAGTTGCCAGGTGATGTATATGCACATTAGAAACTGTACACCATAAACATTCAAATGAGAAAAACCTTAGGCAATAATGTATGAAGAAAGAGTGTTCTTGACGGGTTCTTGGGAAGTGAAGAAAATGTACAGTGCAGGTCTCATTTCACTTCAGAAACCAATAGATGAAAAAAAAATTTTTTTTTGCATTATGGTATTTATTTTATTACAATTAAACACATTTCCCCCCATTCTTGTTATGAAAATATTTATTTAATAATTAAATAAATACAAATGTTTTCACATTGTGTTAATTAAAACATTTGTTTATTTAAGTATAGCCATGCTATATAGATATGTATACATCATGGAATTATTTGTTGTACATATGCTTATTAACAGATGCTATGCTATTCATTTAGCTTATTAAAAATCACAGTAGTATAATAATATTGCTGTGCTGTTATGATAATTACTGTAGAAAATAGTGAGACAGTGTCTGGCTCAATACAGTAATGACATTTGTCCATTTGTGGGGTAATCAATGTCGTGAAAGTAGTCACAATGTAAAATATTTGAATAACCCAATGAGATTAACCCATTTGTTTGCGGTCACAGTGAATTACATTTAGTAGCCTATGTGTGGAGAAAATCTTTAGCACGGATTCTGGTGTTATTTTTATAAATCCAGATAATAAGAACTGCATTAGAGTTTAATATAAACTATGATTTGTAAATATGAATATTATATTGATGTTGCCCATTAGGGGGCGACACGCTTCCCATGAAGCCATGCAACAATGAGAATAAATACGATTTAATCGTTAGATTGGACTGCAGGCACCGGGAAAGTGAGTTCTCTCAAACACAATGTTTATTACAATCAATCGGGATGGAAAAAAGTTAATGCAAATAAATACATTTTTTATTCATCTGTTCAATATGTTCAGTGCTATTTAGCAATGAACGCCTTTCTCTCATATGTATCAACACTGACACAGAGAAGATGTAGCCTATTTACAGTAAACAATGACAAATCTAGGTGTACAAATATTTTCATAAATATCTAATGTGTAAGTTACGGACACAGTTGTGAAATCTTATTTCTTAAAATTTTAATATAAACCTCTTACAGTAGAGTTTCTATAAAGGATGCTTAGGCTATATTTCAAGTTTACATCAAGTGCATAATATTGTATAATGTATGGATCTGAGGAGTGAGGACAGGTTGTTTTCATCAAAATACAGCCTAGAGAGACGCAGATGCAGGTTCACACATGCATCTCTCTCTCTCTCTCTCTCTCTCTCTCTCTCTCTCTCTCTCTCTCTCTCTCTCTCTCTCTCTCTCTCTCTCTCTCTCTCTCTCTCTCTCTCTAATGAATTCAAATTATTCATTAATTCAAATAAGTGTAATCTTACCACACTCCTGCAAATCTCTGTCTGATTTAATGCGGGCAGAATGCTAGATCTAACAAGCCATTACTGACGGGGAAAAAAACCCCCATAATTTTTATATATTCAAATACTGTACTGCAAACATCAATGACAGCTTTAACTTGTTAATGCTGACAAATGCCATGGTATAAGGCAAGGCAAGTTTATTTATATAGCACATTTCATACACAATGGTAATTCAAAGTGCTCCACATAGAAATCAAAATAGTGATAACATATGCATAAGAAATAAAAATAGCTAAGAATTAAAAATATAAACAAGGATAATTAAAACAGTTGTAAAGAGAATTAAAAAGAATAAAATGATGAATCAACAGATGCTTAAGAAATAGAAATAACTTAATCCCCTCTAAATTTGGGGCGCCCCTGTCTGAGATGGATGAGACGGAGCTGGTATGCCCCTGTAGGGGTATAAGTGTGATAATCCACAGCTAGCATTATAATTTAATGCATGCACAGCTTTAAACGAACAACAGCAGAACTGATCTTTCTGTAACGAGTTGGCTCACGTGATTTATGTTTGGCACTAAGACATTTTTGGCACATCAATGACATCATACCCTCATTACCCTTGATTTCCGGTTTTATGTAGAAACCATGGAAACACTAACACGTTAGTATATTATGTACAGTACAGTTATACAGGACAGTAATATATGATATACAGGCGAGCAGCTGTTTGGATACATTCATCGACAGAAAACCAATCATTGTTATACAGCTCAACACAATTTGTCTTTTTGTTTAACTTTTGTTTTCTTGATTTACCGCAAGTACCATGTTTTAACATGTCTAATATCAATCGAGCTTACTGCAGTGTGCAACAAGTGTCTCATAGTAGCCACTGAGCAAACGCACAGAGTAGCATTATAACATACACTCACCTAAAGCATTATTAGGAACACCATACTAATACTGTGTTTGACCCCCTTTCGCCTTCAGAACTGCCTTAATTCTACGTGGCATTGATTCAACAAGGTGCTTAAAGCATTCTTTAGAAATGTTGGCCCATATTGATAGGATAGCATCTTGCAGTTGATGGAGATTTGTGGGATACACATCCAGGGCACGAAGCTCCCAGTCCACCACATCCCAAAGATGCTCTATTGGGTTGAGATCTGGTGACTGTGGGGGCCATTTTAGTACAGTGAACTCATTGTCATGTTCAAGAAACCAATTTGAAATGATTCGAGCTTTGTGACATGGTGCATTATCCTGCTGGAAGTAGCCATCAGAGGATGGGCACATGGTGGCCATAAAGGTATGGACATGGTCAGAAACAATGCTCAGGTAGGTTGTGGCATTTAAACGATGCCCAATTGGCACTAAGGGGCCTAAAGTGTGCCAAGAAAACACCCCCCACACCATTACACCACCACCACCAGCCTGCACAGTGGTAACAAGGCATGATGGATCCATGTTCTCATTCTGTTTACGCCAAATTCTGACTCTACCATCTGAATGTCTCAACAGAAATCGAGACTCATCAGACCAGGCAACATTTGTCCAGTCTTCAACTGTCCAATTTTAGTGAGCTCATACAAATTGTAGCCTCTTTTTCCTATTTGTAGTGGAGATGAGTGGTACCCGGTGGGGTCTTCTGCTGTTGTAGCCCATCCACCTCAAGGTTGTGCATGTTGTGGCTTCACAAATGCTTTGCTGCATACCTCGGTTGTAACGAGTGGTTATTTCAGTCAAAGTTGCTCTTCTATCAGCTTGAATCAGTCGGCCCATGCTCCTCTGACCTCTAGCATCAACAAGGCATTTTCGCCCACAGGACTGCCGCATACTGGATTTTCCCTTTTCACACCATTCTTTGTAAACCCTAGAAATGGTTGTGCATGAAAATCCCAGTAACTGAGCAGATTGTGAAATACTCAGACCGGCCCATCTGGCACCAACAACCATGCCACGCTCAAAATTGCTTAAAGGCCCCGTTCTTCGTGTTTTTTTGAAGCTTTGATTGTGTTTACAGTGTGCAATATAACATGTGTTCATGTTTCACGTGTAAAAAAACACAGTATTTTTCACACAATTTACTTATCTGTATACCGCTGTTTTCACTCTCCTAAAAACGGGCTGATGGCTTCCTTGTTCTATGAAGTCCCTCCTTCAGAAATACGTAACGAGTTCTGATTGTGCCAGCGGTTCCCGTGTTGTGATTCGACCGCAGCATAGCGCACATTGCACGGTTCCCGTGTTGTGATTTGACAGCAGCTTAGCGCATGTAACTTTCACGGAAAGGTCACGCCTCTTAACGAGAGATAAATGCACTCAATGATCTCTACAGCGTCCCTGGGAAAGCCAAACAAAGGTGATTTGACTCCGGGATGAAAATAACAGCGTCTCGACGACATGGCGACAAACACTCTCAAACGCACCACTTCCTTTTCTCCACGCGACCGTCCTCTTCTCCACGTGGGACAGCAACAAGACCACACCCCCTTTTCCGCGTATTCTTGTGGGCGGAGGTTAGTCTGTTCTACTGACTGACGTAATTAATTAAGGCTGTACCAGGATGTAGTCCAAGCCGGCGTTCGCTGTAGGCTTTGAAAGGGAACTTCTGTTAAATAAAATATCTCGCTTGGCATTGAACTTTGAGCGTTATAATTTTACAGGTATTATTTATGCTCTAACAGCAACATTACACACTAACTAAAGTTTGAACAATGGGATCACGAAGAACGGGACCTTTAAATCACCTTTCTTTCCCATTCTGACATTCAGTTTGGAGTTCAGGAGATTGTCTTGACCAGGACCACACCCCTAAATGCATTGAAGCAACTGCCTTGTGATTGGTTGATTAGATAATTGCATGAATGAGAAATTGAACAGGTGTTCCTAATAAACCTTTAGGTGAGTGTAACTTTCAATGCACTTAAATGTATCGGATATGTGCTGCGTGACCGGAATGAAGAAGCTCCACTGGCCGCTCCAAAAGCTTTCAGCCCCACCCTGCTTCATACTACAGTCACATTAATAAATCTTTATTGCATTAGCTCAACCATGAATATAATTTGTGTCCAAGTCCCATTGGATTCTTTTCTGGCTGTAGAGGTGAAGACAACAACTCCCATGATTCTGCAAAATCAAGGCGTCATCAAGCTACGCCTTTGCTTTGAATAAGCAACCTCTACCGGCGAAAATACATATTATGCCTTTAAAGAACAAACTTGAATTGTTTTTATTTGATTAGGCCGTATATACCCCTAAAGGCAGCAAAGTTATACATGCATGCAATGATCTTTTCACATTTATCTTATTGTGTGATTGTCTGGAGTCAGGTTTCTCAAACAACTATCAAACCGGTTACATCTCTATATGAACAAACGCTAAAAATCTTGGACAAGAAACCAGTTAGATGGCATCACTGTAATATTTTACAAAAGTATAATCTGCTTAGCTTTGAAAATGTTATAAATTTGTCTCTTATTAAAATGGTTTGTAAATGTATAAACAATCTTGCTCCAGATATCATATGCCAATTAGTAACAAAACAACATAGTAAGGGGATGACCACAAGAGGTGTATCCAATCGGAATTGCAAAGTACCGAAGAGGAAAACTAAATTTGCACAATCCACATTTTCGGTTCAAGGTACACTGCTTTGGAACAGCCTGCCAGCTGAACTAAAAATGCAAACTGAGGTAAACATCTTTCAAACAAATATAAAAAAGTGATTCAAACAAAAGCAGGTTTGTGAACATTGATGGTTATACACAGTCTTTTATTTTATCATTGTTTTTTATACATACATTTTTTGTTTGCTTGTGCGATTGGTTTTATGGTTGTTAAAAAAGCCTAACCAGGGATTGGGGCTGCAAATTAGCCTTTGGCTAGAAGCCTATATGTGGAGCATCGGCTGCTTGAAATTGTAGCAATGTCTTTTCTGCATTGTCCCTGTCAAATAAACTAATAAATAAATAAAATAATAAAGTGTAGCTAAAACATGAAGACATCACCCTCAATAATTTCTGATACTGTCAGTGAGTGATCGTGTGTCATAATTTTGAAAGAAAATCAGCTGAAATAGTATATTTGTTTCTAGTGATTTTGTGTAAGTGTTTTGGACTTTGTGATCTCCACCAGCATTCTGTTTTTAGGGTTAAGAAGGAGTGGAGAAGAGCGTTTTACCCCTCCTCCCAGTGCAGAAGTGGGCTGGACGGAGCAGCACAGTGTTCTGGCTGGAGCTCTGCCATTGTTTGAAATTCCTGACGTGAGTGTCTGGCTGGAAGGGTAAGCCTGGTGACTGGGTAAATCCTGCTCTTTCTCTCTAGCTCTGCTTTCCCATGACTGCCTATCCCACTGAGACCATGGACTCTTTTCCTCACTGCTTCATGCAATACATGCAACATACTTGAAACTTGTTCAGTTTTTAGTTTGAACTATAATAGAGCCTGAATTAATGGATGCTTAGAAATATGAACATAAGTGTGAAAAACTACAGATTAGGACTTTAAGCAGAAACAAACATTACAACTATAAAAATTGCCCTGCTTTCTGGAATAATATAAAATGTTTTAAGAAAAATGAGTCCTCTAATATCTATAGTTCTTAGCCTAAATTATTAGAAAACAAATCTATAAATACATGCTTGTTGAAAGGGCTGTTTCAGTTTGATTTGTTGATGTTTTTGCAGCATTTACAGTAACTGTTCAGTGCAACCAGTTAAACACTGAGGTAGCCACACCGGCTCGGACGCTTAAATATAATCCTGTAAATACAGGGTCCTAAAATATATATATTTAAATGCAAAGTCAAAAAGGAAATTACGTAAACATCCACTCCACCCTCAAGGAAACTACTAACATATGTGTTCTAGATTTTTAGCCCCACAGTGTACAGTTCCCACTGACCATGCAGGCACCATTGTTTTCTTTGCACATTTACAGTGTTTATGCAGTCATATTTACTTCTACGCTAAAATGATCTTGGGTACTGGAATAAAACAAATGATCTGCAAACATCACGTTTGACAATTTTTTTTTTCATTCTGCCCACATTACAAACATTAGAGTATAAATGGGTTATGTTATGAACCTGGGGGAAACAGATCAAGACAAATGGATAAATGCATGCAAAGATTGAGGTTGGAAATTTCAGTAGCTTTTATTTATGTAAAGAGATTCATTGTGCTCACATTGTGGCAAATACTGCAAATGTATGTGAACATGTTAGAGGGAGAAAAAAAAAAAGACATCTCATCCTGCGAGATTCTGTCCTCTTGAATTCAAATAATATTTCCTTTTATTCTTCAACTTTTAAAACACCCAACATTTGGCCCTGATTTCTGACAGGAAACAATATGCAAATAAATACATCAGCCTGTAGATATTCAGGGCTCAAATTAAAGACGTTTTCAGATTTAATCAGAAATCAAAACAATAAATCCACCACCAAAGAGTGCAACAAACAAAACTAAAAGTTTATAAAGCAAGCAGAAAGAACATTTATTTGGAAACTTTATTTTGTGTTTTGTACATTTCCACCATCCAAACTCCAAACTTACAATTCAAGTCCTAATTCTGAGTTTTAAAAAAACATTTGTGGATCCATTTCCAAAGCAAAAAAAGTGTTTTCACAACATACACAGTTCATATGTAACTCTCTCTTTAATACAGCCTGTCCAACATTTGTTTTACCATCTTCAGCTAACTTAATAAAAAGGGGCAGTGTTCAGTCACTCATTGTGATAGTTACCGTGTGGATTGTGCATTTTATTTTTAAACATTATGAATGTTTAGTGGTATATGCAGCTTGTTAGAAATCGCAATTAGCACCTTTACTTTCATTTTAACTTAAGGGTTAGCACCTCTTCCCAATAGTAACTAGGAAGCGTCTGTGGTAGACGCGCTTAGATGACAAGGTCATTGTCGACGTCCTCTGAAAGCAGAAAACAGCCAAAGTCAGCAAATAAAATCAACTGAACATTAAAAAAGTATGAATTGCATTGTCAGAAACTCACGCTCTTTGATTCCAAAACAGTTGGCCCACTCCTCGAGAGCGATGTACTTGTCTTGGTCAGCATCGCACTGCTCAAAGAAGCTGGTGGTGCAGTGCTCCATTGGGATGAGAGGAGCGCGTAGAGGGGCCAGCTCGGTGTGGGACAGGAATCTGATAAAACACAAAATAACACATGCGATTTTAGATAAAAGCTACTGTTAGGTGATCATTTTTGTTAGCAAAACCCTTAGCCGAACCATCAAGGTAATTTCTCAGAAGTAGGCCTATGTTAGGTTTGGATCTAGCTAGAACAGCTGTGAAAATGAGCTAAACATACCCGTCAACAGGGTGCTGGTCAAGCTGGCCAAACTGCCAGTGAACGGGGAAGATGTACATGTTGTAGTTCTTCTCAAAGTCCAGGGCCAGAAGGTCCAGAGAATGTTCACCGGCCTGCAGCCTCTTCTCATTCTCGTAAATCTTCTTAACCTAAAAACACAGCGTGAGGTTTGGCATTTCAGAGGCTTTGACTATTGTTAAATTATGCATTCAAAAAATCTTTAGGCCTACATTTAAGAATTATGTATTTGAATTGCATATAACATTTCTATTCATTTGGGTACAGTTTAACTAATAAATTAATAAACCTAAGGTGATGCATATTTGAAAATGAAACGGGTAGAAACTGGTATTTTTTACTCCAAAAAAATAAATAAAAAATTCAATGCATATATTTTATTCAAATTGTAAAATCATATTTTTATAAAATGCATTTATTCAAATAGCTTAATGTCAGTATACATCTGTTAATTGTGAAAACAATTTATACATTTATTACTATTACTAAAATACATTTATTCAATTAAAATGACCATGGTTAAAATATGGCTAGCTGTGGAACAAGCAATATTTAGTTAGTTAAAGGGATAGTTCACCCAAAACTGATAATTTGTCATCGTATACTCACCCTCGTGTTGTTCCAAACCTGTATGAATTTCTTTCTTCTGTTGGACATAATAGAAGATATTTTGGAGAATGTCAGTAACCAAACAGTTTATGGGCCTCATTGACTTCCATAGTAATTTTTCCCCATACGATGGAATACTATATCAACTTTTTGGTTACTGATATTCTTCAAAATATCTTCTTTTATGTTCAACAGACGAAAGAAATTCATACAGGTTTGGAGCAACAAGAGGGTGAGTAAATGATGACAAATGATTCTTGGGTGAACTATCCCTTTAAAGAGATTGAATATATATATATATATATATATATATATATATATATATATATATATATATATATATATATATATATATATATATATATATATAAATATATAAACAGGGTTATTGTGTATTTAAAACAAATTCAGACAGTATTACATAAATTGTTCCTGTTTCTTATCAATTATCTATGACTGATAAATATGCATCAAATTAAGTTTATTAGTTTATGTTAAAACTGTGTAATCCAAATGGATGGACATTTTATATACATAAACCTTAAATTTAGGCCTAAATGTTTTTTCTTATAGCTTTAGTTAAAATTCTGTCCGTGTAGAGGAGCATGGAAAAGTTCAGCAGGTTAGACAGTGTTTTAAAGGTTTTTCAGACTTTACAAAGAGCAAAAAAATTGAACTGACTCTGAGTTTCTGCTTCTCAGTGAGCAGGTTATTCTCTTCGTCGCGCTCGTACAGGGTCACCAGCACGTTCTTCAGCCAGTCCCTCATGCGCAGGGGAAACTCATTCAGCTCGTTGTCCAAGCAGGGGGCGATGTCTGAGGGAAAATCCAAACATTAAAAGAATCGATTTGAAATAAATAATAAACACAGACAGCATGCTAGCATGCCTCTTGGCACATAACGTAGCATTATAGTCTAAAAGGGGGCAAATTACAGCCCTCTGGCTAATATTAGTGTCATGGATGTTAGTATCTAATTCGTTAATGCCAAAAAACACATTTTCTGAGTCTCTGACTGAGACACCCTGCTTAGCAATGAGACTACGCCACAGCGGGAGCTCCATCTGAGCCCTTCAGTCCCAACTCATCCCATCAGGCGTACAACAACTGTGGATGAGGCAGATTTAGGGGGATTCGGTTTGCTTTGTGGAGCAGCACTGGCAAGCTCAGGCTCGCCCTGTGCTCAGTGTTTGGAGAGGGCAAAAGGGATGCCTCAAAGCTACAAGCCATCAATCACTCTAAAGTACTCAATTCCACTTGCGTTCATGGCTGAGTTTGTGAGCAGTCTAAATTTTACTCTCAAAGTCTGGTTGAATGTTTGTCCCTTATTTTCCTTCACAGTTGTGTGCTCACATTTGCAGGGTCCGATGTAGTCCAGGTGCAGCTTGTGGCCCTTCTTTGTGCCCTCCAAGGCGCATTTGGTGGCAAAGAAGTGGCAGGAGGACTCATAGGTCTTGTTGTCAGTGCCACAGATCTGTGAAATAAATGGCATAAACATGAGCAGCCATAAATGCCACGGTTGTCAACTTGACAGGTTTGGATTTCCCCTAGGTATCTTACTAATGTTTACTGACATTATTTGTCCAATACATAAACCAGCATTTCAATTAAACTGCTAAAATGGTGTGCATGCACTGTACTCCTAGGCATTGCTGTCACTACACATGTGGAGACTGGAGACAGATGTGAAGGAAAGGAAATAACTATGACACGCACATGCTCGAAATCTCCAACTGGGGCGGGGCAGGTCAAGGGGTCCTGGCACACACACATGGGCTGGTTGCTGTCATCAACCTCACACACTTTGCCTTTCTTGCAGTGATGGTTTAGGCAGGGGTCTGTAAGGAAAAATCATTGATGACAAAATAAATAAGTTTTATACCCAAGTTAGTATACCCAAAAAATGAAAATTCTGTCATTAATTTCTCACCCGTTTCAAAACTGTAAAACTTTTGTTCATCTTCGGAACACAAATGAAGATATTTTTAATGAAATCTTTTGTCCCTCCATTGACAGCTACCACTTTCAAGCCCCAGAAAGGTAGTAAAAACATAATTCATGCAAACAAAGACTTCACTTATGTCGCTTTATAAAATTAAGGTTAAACCACTGGAGTCACATTGATTACTTTTATGATGTCTTTACCTTTCTGGGGATTGAAAGTGGTAGTTGTGTAGACTGTCAATGAGGCACAGAAAGCTCTTAATAAAACAAAAAGATCTTAATTTCTGTTCCAAAGATAAACGAATTGGAACGACATGAAGGTGAATAATTAATGACAGAATTTTCACTTTTGGGTGAACTATCCCTATAATTTGTTGCAATTTATATATATATATATATATACAATTTTAATATTTGTATTTATTAATTATTTTATTTTTATTTTATTCCTATAAAGGGCATATATTCAAAAATGTTCTTCTCCAGTGGATTTACATTTCTTTCCCCTTCCTAGATATTTTGTGGTTGGCAAACACATCATGTGGCTAGATGACTGGCACTGGCATCAACTTAGTCCTGTATAACCATAGTCTGTCTGAACATAATTATAGCTGTCTACATTTGACTCATCTGCAGCCTGTTATTACCAGTGGTCTCATGTACTTCTGTATCTACACACGTTATCACAACTTCACTCATATACAGGGACAGAAGACATGATGCAAACAGCAGAAAAATCTCTGTGCTGTACAAAACTTTGGTGGTGGTGTGGGAAAGACATAAAACTCACTCTCTGCAACAACATCCTCCACAACTTCAATGGCCTCATCAAATTCTCCGGTCTCCACCTGGACTGGGTTAGCTCCCACTTCCAACTCCTGAATTACAAAAAAAAAAAAGTATTATGGGTATGGCCTGTTGAACCAAGCCCAGTTTTAAACACAGCTTTCCTCTTTTATGTGAGGAAAATATGTAAAACTGAACTTTAAATGGGAGCGAATGACCCACATTACTGCACAGCCACAACAAGAGTTTTGCTTTTGTGTCCATCACAACTGGCATCTGTGTGCACATGTGGCGAAGCAATGAATTGTAATTAGTCCCTTTCAGATATATTTTCAAACTTTTATGGATTTCATTCCCCCAGGGGAATTTAACAGGAAGTTGAACATGTGCATATGTAAACACATCTGGTCCCATAATGGGGGTGCGGCGTCTATTTTTGACAAGGCTTCTTAAAATGCTGTTTGGCCTTATTTAAAAAAAAGCATAGAGAATTTTTAAAAGATTTAAATATCAGTTTAATTAAATATAACATACCTCTTCAACAACTGGCTCCTCTTCGGTCTGTAAATTAAAATTGTATGGAGTTTAGTAAATAAAGCAACATTCATGAGGGCTTTACGGACATACAAATGCAGTTTGGATTTATATTTTCCCTTTTCGTCATACAAAAGATGTATTATCATTAAATACAGTTCTTAACCTATATAATTGGTTAATTACATTTAATTATTATTATTGTAAAAATAGTTATATAATACTTAATAAAAATAATACATTTATTTAATATTTCTCTTTCAGATTTACTTACAGGAGCAGCCAGAGTCTTGCCAGCGAGGCAGAACAGGAAGAAGATCCAAACCCTCATCTTGAGTTTCAGCCTAAGCATAAACACCCAAAACCCAAAAAAGGTAAGTATTTACAGAGGATCACATTATCATGTTAGTTTTATGCATGTTTTGTAGGAGTATGAGACAACACAATCACACACAAATATTCCAGTTGGCCTAAATATCCCTTTTAAGCACACCCGCGGTTGGAAATCAATACCACCTCAGTTCAAGACCTCAGATGCTGAACCAACCGCGTTTTGGGCCACCGGACCTGTTCTGTATGCTCGACGACGGATAAGCAGCCTACAGAAGTCAGTCTCTCCAGACACAGAAGCTGATTGAGATAAGAGCTCTTTCTGTCTTTGTTCTGCTAGCTTGACTGCTTTCCTCTCTCTCAAAAAGCGCCTGGAAGACAGACTGATGTGATATGTTCTCCTTGAGAAACGACATTCCTGCAGGAAGATAGGGGCTGTTTGTCTGAAAGCACTCACTCTTATGTCCATTTTCTCTGTACCAAAGATCTCTCTTCCTTTCCCCTTATCGCTCTGTATCAATATAGATATACTTTGTTTATGGCTGGAAAGTTCAAAGCAGCCATTGGTAGACCATCACTGGGGTGATTCTCTCAACTGCATTTTTGGAGCACAAAATATCAAAGATCAAACCCAGACACTATTGTTTTTCTATTTAAAAAAAAACAGATGCAGTAATGGAACTAGCTAACATGAAAGGCTTTTTTTAATGTTACGCGATTGACTGTGTTTGATTATGAAAGTTATTGGTTATAACTTGGTTATAAAAGGGAGCATCCATCTGCCAAGTTCATGTAATAATCATGATGAATATTTGGTTTTTGACTGGTTCATGACATGATTAAAAAAGCAAAGCTAATTTCTCACCCCTCAAGCTGTGGTGGGACCTGTTTGTGCATGAGTGGATAATGGGTGGGATTAGTGCACACAATCTGTGCAGTAATTGGCTGAGTTGTAAAATTCTTATGGGAATTGAGAGGTCTTGTTGAAACCACTGACCTGAGGATAATTTGCCCAGCAACTGCCGAGAATCTCCTTGGCTTCTTGCTCAAGGTTGAAAAATTCTCAGTTTCTTCAAGAAAAACTGCATGATGTTCGTTTCACTCGGATATATGCCACAACAGGAGAAGAGAAGACTATCACAACTTCTGTTTTCATGCTGACTTTAAAGACAAGAGTTGGAAGCATATTCTGACTCCAATTGACCACATTTAGTTGGTTGTGTTGTCGAATTTTTCACAAAAATGTGGTTTTAGATTTCAAATAACCTTCGAATATGTCATGGAAACCAATGGATCCGCCATTAGGTTGGATTTTTGAGTAATATTGTTGGTCAGTTCACCCAAGAACTTTTGTCGTTGAGTGCATGATCTCTTGATTTCAGCACATGAAAGCTGCATAAGCCGGTGTGTGAACCTTTCAATGGCCCTGTTTTCTTTGGCAAAGGAAAAGAAGGTGTTTGCTCGAGTCAAGGTCAGACGGCCCACATCTCTAATAGACTTAGACATGGAAAACTACAGAGAGTCTGTCACCCTCTTCACATGCTGACGTCTTGAAACATGGCAGACGAGGAATCTTTTCGCTTTTCGTCAACAAAAACGTCCCTTTTTTAACAGACTGAGGCTATGTGAGTCATAGGACGAAGGAAATGACCCAACATCATGTTCCGTATTTAATTTGGATGTCCACTCTGTTCATTTCAGGAGACGACTTGGCGCATTTACGTAAGTCACTTTTTTGGCTGAAGTAAAAGTCCATTAGTCACTTTAGAGCAAAACAACTTGTTTTGTTTGGAAGGTCGCATTGAAAATCAAACATGCCTGAACTCAAGGAAAGTCAGAGGTATAAAGGATGCCATTTTACCCAGTATTTAATTTAGAGTTTATTAAGGTAAGCAGCAGGTTATTGGGTGTAAAACGGGAGGAAAACAGCAGCTCAGTACTCAGCGTTTTTTCCCCCAAAGAGTCATTTTCCAGAAGCTCTGCAGACTGAGTTCTCTCCCTCTTCGAAGCAGCAAAACAGGTGGTTCAATCTCTAGATAAACAAATGAGCTGCAAAACAGTATCCACTACATTTGACTTGCTGCCAACACATCTCTCGCTAATTTAAATACTAAACAATAAATTACATCTGAGAAAATACTTGTGCTATGCTTACCCTAATATCATCCAAGGTAGTTTTAGAATAATAAACACAAACTAAATATCATCATCAATGGCCAGCACTGGGATGGAGTTGGGCATAGTTGATTTATGGAGCAGGAAGTCACTTGGCACGAGCAGTAAACCTCTGCACAAGCCACCTGTCCATTACGGCACAAGTCCTTGCTTGCATCTGTGTGACACTTAATGCTAAGAAGAAAAACAGACTCCTTCTTACTGAAACCTCCCTTGAAACAAACAGCAAACATGCCAGTCACATAAAAAAAAAAAAGATTTAATGTGACAAAAAGTGGGGTTTCAAACAAATCAGTGCTGATATGCTAACATTGAAACGTGCTACAGCACCGAATCAACACTTTGTTTTACTCCTGGGGTTTTGTTTCACGGGAAATTAAAACTCATCTCTCTGTAACCTTATCTGGATTTCTGTAGTAATGACGCATTACTACTACAAAGCTAAACCTTGTGCAGAAAAACAAGGTGGGGGTGGGGGACGAGGAAAAGGAGTACAGGGACCTCGGAGTTAGACAAAAGACAGTCAAAAGAGAGTAACTGAGCAAATAAGATCCATGTAACCTGAGTTAACAATCACCTGACATTTTTAAGTCATCCGCCCATCCCCCATTGCTGTTTGTAAGTTAAACTGCTCTGTTAATACTGCCTAGCGGTCTCCTTTATCCAGTGCAAAGAACAGGGCAACTGTCTGAGGGAAAGGAAATTAATTTCACATTATACAAAAGCGTATCACCTTGAAAAGACCTTATCTGTGGCCATGAAATATGACTTACTCATTTATATTTATCTGATCCTCAAGAAAATCGCAAGCCATAAACCATTGAGTTAAAAATGGGGTTAAAACTAGATTTGCGCTAATCCACATTCTTAACCTGATTTGTTGCTCTTTTCGATTTCTACAACTTCACCACTAAATGCACCATATGCATTTGTAAATATAAGCCATAAGACAAGCACATCTGATTTGTGTGGTTTTCTGTCTTTACAAAACCCCTGCATACAAAATTGATTAAAAAAAAAGAAAAACATTTAACCTTTTCTGTTTCACCCAAAGGCACCTACAATGATTGTATGTTTCAATATTTCTTTCAAATCTGTTCAAATCTTTTGCTGCACCTGGGGGGACAATATTATCCATGCCGCACCACACATTTCTCATGAAATCTTGCAAACACTCTCACAAATAAAGGTTATTTATTGGCATCTATGGTTCCACGAAGAACCTTTAACATCCATGGAATCTTTTAATTGCACAGAAGGTTCTTTCCTCTAAAAAAAAAAAAAAAAAAAAAAAAAAAAAAAAAGGTTATTTTAAGAACTTTCATTGAAAGGAACCAAAAAATGGCATTGCTGCAAAAACTCCTTTTGGAATCATTTTGGAAAATGTATGAAATAATATTTGAATTTTTTTTTTTTTTTTTTATTAACTTTTGTCTTTATATTCTAACACCGGCCCCTCCGGGAGCTGTGGGCTGACAGTGTGTCTTCACACGATTTTTGTTTGTCTACAGCAGCGACATCTGCCTCGTTCGACATGGTCTCAAACAGCTGGTGAAAAATTGCCATGGAAACACGCATTCCTTTTGATGGGAGTAATTGTAAGGGGAGGGGTCTATTGGGCTGAATCTCTCTCCCCTCCCCCTCCACCCCTGACTCTGTGTTCACCCCTCCTGCTGCATATGTGGCACACAATACCTCAAGATTGTGCTGCTCTGAGCGCTACAGTGCGTGTTTTAGGCTCAAACTTTGAGTAAACAGCACAATAAGAACATTAGCTTGGTAAATAGTCTGTTCACATTTATTTTACAAAGAGACCAGAATGAATAAATAAGCAACACAAAGTTTGAGACACCTGTTTCTAGTGGACGTTTTACAGAGAGGTCAATGCTTTCAGACATACTCATGGGAAAGCATTGTTTGAAACCTTACCATCTTTTTAGCATGCAAGTAAGACACTACAGTTATTGAGAATTGTTTTGGCAATGGTTTTGAAAGTATTAGTAAATAAACACATCACTGTATGTTTTCTTTATGCAGAATGTAAGAATAGAAGAGGACCCAAATTAATGTTCTTACCTTCTGTCTGTCTAACAGAGAAGCCAGAGGAGAAGTCAGCTGGTGGAAGGGTCCGAAACTGTCTAACAGCAATACAAGTTCACACAGAAGACATTTGCTGTGGGCAGGTCTGGTCAACCCCTTTCACTCAGTCAGGGTGGGACGTCCCACAGTTAACTCTCTGTATCCAACTCACGTGGACCTGTATACTCAATGTATACTTTTAACTAAGTTCATGTTTGAACTTAACTGTAGGTAATTGGTATGTGATCATTAACTTTATCATCTCATAGTGTTAAATATGACTTGGTAACAGTTTGATAGTCCACTTTAGACATTCTATTTGCAACTACATGAACTACCAGTCATTAACAATAGACTTAATATCTGCTAACACATTATTTTGATGTTCCACTTTAAATATTCTTAACTTTGATAAGTAACTTTGAAAGTATATGTGAACTTATTTTACTTACCCTAATACTTAACCCTAACCTAACAGTCTACTAATACTCGAATGGCAGTTGACATGTAGTTGTAAAGTTAATAGTCACTATTACTTACACAGTTTAACAGGTGTGTATCACAGTCTTTTTTGCTAAAAAAATAATATTTTAGTAAACTTAACTGCTTTCAGTTTGAGGGAACATAGACTAACAGCTCATAATTTGTTGCTGATCTACAAAAATGCTCACTTCCAGCTAAGAATTCATTCATTAAGCTTCATGTCGGTTCATGTAGGTCAGTGTTGAAGCAGAGAAAGACGAATGCAGAGAATGAGTAATGGAAAATCTTTTGGGATTGTCTACTTGGATGTGCCTTTTATTCTTTTGTTAAAACAAAACAAACAAAAATCTCCTTTATATTATTAGAATGATTTCCTAAGGATCATGTGACACTGAAGACTGGAGTAATTATGCTGAAAATTCAGCTTTGATCACAATAAATTACATTTTAAACATATGAAATAGAAATCAGTATTTTAAATTGTAATAATATTTAACAATATCACTTTTTTACTGTATTTTAGCATATATGAGACAAAAAAATTATGATTCCTAGCTTTAGACCACTCATGTAAATTTGAATAATTTCCTTAAAATGCATATACACAAAAAGCATACCATTGACGTAAACATAAACACGTTTATAATGCACCACCAATATAATATATATCAACAACGTAAGACCTTGTATACTGTACATAGGCCTATATAAATTTGTACTCGTTTTAAGGTTAAATTAATAAATATATTTTTTTAATCTGTAGATTCCTTCACACAGTGTTTGCTGTAGGATTATTATGCTTCATCCACCCAAAAAGACTTATCTGGTGTTTACTCAGAAGTGATTATTATATACACACACACATGCCTTTATGTGATTCACTCCTACTCATTGAAGCATTTATGTTCAGATAATGGTGTACAGATTACCTTTAGTGCGGCTGACTGTACCATGTAGGCCTATTTCAGACTGGCAGCAAAGTTTTTTTTTTTGAGACCGAGTGTCAAATGGTTGAATCTTCTAAAAAAAAAAAAAAAAAGAATCCTGTCTGAAATTCCAGGGGCCCATCCCAACTGTGCTGTCTCTTAGTTTTGAGTGTCCTAACCACAAGACTAAACTAATCACGCCTACCGTTTCATTCCACCCATCAGACATCTGCTGTAAAATCACAGTCAAAGAGGTTCACTCTGCAATAGATTGCTAATGTCTGTACTTTCTGAGTGTACAGAGCAGTTAGGAGAGAAACATCTGGATGAGACAACGATGGAAAAAAATAGTTTCTCTGCAACGTGGCATTTTCCATTCTGGCCTCTGCAGACACTGAAAGCAAGCCACGGAGGAGGGTAATTATTCTATGCACTGCAGACGTGGCGCTGTCTGTGGGATCTAAAAAGATCGCAAAGGGTCACAGACTCCCTGAAATTTATACACATTTATATTATAAAGGGGGGTATCAACCTGCAAAAATGAAACACCAGATATATATATACTCTCTCAAGCAATAATATGTTTTGAAATGTGTCAAAATGTTGCATCACAAATGCTGGCACTTGATTTATTTTGAAAGAGCCCCTCTTTGATTCATTTACGGGAAATACCTCTCTTGGGGCCGTACTGAAAATAGCTAGATTCTGAATTACACACCAGATGGTGGGATTTCGACCACCATTTCCTCAATAAAGTTCCACAGGCTCTTCAAAGATTTATATCCTTTAAAGGTCCCGTTCTTCGTGTTTTTTTTGAAGCTTTGATTGTGTTTACAGTGTGCAATATAACATGTGTTCATGTTTCGCGTGTAAAAAAAAACTGTATTTTTAACACAATTTACTTATCTGTATACCGCTGTATTCACTGTCCTAAAAACGGCTGATGACTTCCCTGTTCTATGAAGTCCCTCCTTCAGAAATACGTAACGAGTTCTGATTGTGCCAGCGGTTCCCGTGTTGTGATTTGACCGCAGCTTAGCGAACGTGGCACGGTTCCTGTGTTGTGATTCGACAGCAGCTTAGCGCACGTGGAAAGGTCACGCCTCTTAACGGGAGATAAATGCGCTTAATTATCTCTACAGCGTCCCTGGGAAAGCCAAACAAAGGTGATTTGACTCCGGGATGAAAATAACAGCGTCTCGACGACATGGCGACAAACGCACTCAAACGCAACACTTCCTTTTCTCCACGCGACCGTCCTCTTCTCCACGTGGGACAGCAACAAGACCACGCCCCCTTTTTTCGCGTATTCTTGTGGGCGGAGGTTAGTCTGTTCTACTGTTCTACTGACGTCATTTATGAAGGAAGTACCAGGATGTAGTCCAAGCCAGCCGTTCGCTGTAGGCTTTGAAAGGGAACTTCTGTTAAATAAAATATCTCGCTTGGCATTGAACTTTGAGCTTTATAATTGTACAGGTATTATTTATGCTCTAACAGCAACATTACACACTAACTAAAGTTTGAACAATGGGATCACGAAGAACGGGACCTTTAAGGAACAAGGTCCCTTTTCACCCTAGTTCCTGTTTAGACTTTAGACTCTGGCCAACAGGACCAGAGAATAATATCAACACTGGACGGGAATATATCACATATTAGTTTGCTGTACATACAGGGCTGGACTGGTAATCTGGCATACCGGGCATTTTCCCGGTGGGCCGACGCACTTTGGGGCCGATAGAAGGTTATTTATTTATTTATTAAGGTTTTTTGCCACGGACTGGCCCATCATGCAGGGACAGCGGCCCATCGGTTTGTCTTCTGAATTGACAGGCCACAGCGAGAGAGACCTTCCTTCTTCCATATTCATAGACTGTGTCCATATTAGGCGCTGGGTTTTTTTTATTGTGTTTTTGATTTGGGCGCATGAAACTGCAAAAGGCGAATATCCGCACAGCGCTGCCGCTGACGAACATGCTCTGCTTTCTGCTGCTCTATTAAGTGATGAATGGCACTTTGACTCTGAATTTTGTTTTATACAATCGTGTGATATGGTAACATAACGGTTCTTTTGTGAATCAGCTGAAAACAGCCGTGAGCACAACGAGGTAAATTGGAAAATGGCAATACACACTACAAACTTCTCACACAACCACAATTTACCTTGCAGCTACTAACAGTGAAG
This sequence comes from Romanogobio albipinnatus, assembly GCA_023566225.1. Lineage (NCBI taxonomy): Eukaryota > Metazoa > Chordata > Actinopteri > Cypriniformes > Gobionidae > Romanogobio > Romanogobio albipinnatus. The sequence goes on along the minus strand of CM042246.1, from coordinate 32,066,091 downwards.
AAATATGGTGTATTGGCACAAATGTATTTATTAAAAATGTTGCTATTATTATAGGCTACATTAAATATTGCGCAATATAAATCACTTTTATAGAGGCTTTTGTATTTTCTACGTGTTTACAATATTTTTTTTTTTATTACAAATTCAATAGTTTATTATTTATTTATTTATTTTAGAAACCATATACCCATGGTAATGAGGAGCATGGTTTGGCCAAAATTGGCCAACAGTTAAACTCGGTTAAAAGAGACAACATCATACAGGTTTGGAACAACTTTACACAACAGAATTTAAAAGCAGTAAATTTACTTTATTGCATCCTAGCTCAAAATCAGTGCTTTACTGTCAAGTGCATTTCTGTGTGACAAAAGTGCAATATCAAGTTTGAGATCTGCATTTGCAATAAATTCAATAATATCATCATTATTTGTCCCTGTCCTAGTTTTATTTATTTACTCCAATGTAAGGCCCTAACCCCAGCAAAAACATTCACGAGGATCTCATGGGCCGGATGAGCTGGGTTTGCCAGGGCCGAATTTTATCCCCAGTCCAGCCCTGTGTACATACACAGGATGTGTGTATAAATCATATGCTTTATAGAGCAGGTTTAGGTGGCATTATGTTGATAAAGCTGAAATACAATTTAGAGATCAATATATTATATATCTTATAATGCCAGCAAGTAAAGCAATTTCCCCAATGACAATTTCCATCCTCAAATAAAGTTGTGATGGGGAATACAATGACAGTATGTGTTTGGCAAGAGATACCTCTCTTTGTCGTTACGTCAACTGAAAAGAGCCCACACAAATTGAACGTGTCTTTTCACAGTGAACCATCTCATTGTCTCAAGAGCTGCTCTGTAATTTGGAAATAGACCCCATCATCTTTGCCAGTGTGGCCACTGTGCAAACTACTACCACAGGACACACACTCTTTTATTTATGTGATTCAGGTGACTAATCTCATATTGCAGGCTCCGAATCCAGCTTGAATCTAGTTGTAGACTTTGAGTACAGGTCAGTGCTCAAGGGCACAATAGGTTATTGCTAAGCTTATACACCGTTCAGGCATAACATTATGACCACTGACAGGTGAAGTGAATAACACTGATTATCTCTTCATCACCGCACCTGTTAGTGGGCGGGATATATTAGGCAGCAAGTGAACATTCTGTCTTCAAAGTTGATGTGATAGAAGCAGGAAAAATTAGCAAGCGCAAGGAATTGAGCGAGTTTGACAAGGGCCAAATTGGGATGGCTAGACGACTGGGTCAGAGCATCTCCAAAACTGCTCTTGTGGGGCGTTCCTGGTCTGCATTGGTCAGTATTTATCAAAAGTGGTCCAAGGAAGGAACAGTGGTGAACCCACGACAGGGTCATGGGTGGCCAAGGCTTATTGATGCACGTGGGGAGCGAAGGCTGGGCCGTGTGGTCCGATCAAACAGACGAGCTACTGTAGCTAAAATTGCTCAAGAAGTTAATGCTGGTTCTGATAGAAAGGTGTCAGAATACACAGTGCATCGCAGTTTGTTGTGTATGGGGCTGCATAGCCGCAGACCAGTCAGGGTGCCCATGCTGACCCCTGTCCATCGCCAGAAGCATCAGAACTGGACCACGGAGCAATGGAAGAAGGTGGCCTGGTCTGATGATGAATCACGTTTTCTTTTACATCACGTGTGGATGGCCGGGTGCATGTGCATTGCTTACCTGGGGAACACATGGCACCAAGATGCTCTATGGGAAGAAGGCAAGCCAGTGGAGGCAGTGTGATACTTGGGTCCTGCCATCCATGTGGATGTTACTTTGACACGTACCACCAAAGCATTGTTGCAGACCATGTACACCCTTTCATGGAAACGGTATTCCCTGGTGGCTGTGGCCTCTTTCAGCAGGATAATGTGCCACAAAGCAAAAATGGTTCAGGAATGGATTGAGGAGCACAACAACAAGTTTGAGGTGTTCACTTGGCCTCCAAAATTGCCCAGATCTCAATCCAATCGAGCATCTGTGGGATGTGCTGAACAAAGTCCGATCCATGGAGGCCCCAGCTCGTAACTTACAGGACTTAAATGATCTGCTGTTAACATCTTGGTACCAGATACCACAGCACACAGGGATCTAGTGGAGTCCATGCCTTGACGGGTTTGGGCTGTTTTGGCAGTGAAAGGGGGACCAACACAATATTAATATATATTAATATATATATATATATATATATATATATATATATGCGGCTCATTTTGATATTGCAGGATCTATGATGTCACGCGGACAAATACCTATGTAATCTTTCAATCAACTGCCGGAGCATATAAGCAGACGCTCACCTTGCTCTGGCATCAGCTGTTTTGGCTTCCCTCCATCTCCCACATCTCCACCAATGCTCCATCTTGTTACCAAACTCATCATCCAAGCGTTAGTAGTCACATTGGGGGGTATATATCTAAGCTCAAGTTGAAGCTGCTTCCTCGATCCCCTCCACTGCGGACAGCAAGCCAAATATGCTTAACCTTATTAGTTAAAAAATTATATGGGAAAAAAAACTTGTGAAATATGTAAATTATTTCATAATGCTTTGTCTGTAAATGATGGTTTTGTATGGATAATGTTTTCAAAACCCTCACTCGTGCAATAGCTAGTGAACTTTGATACTGTTTCCCATGCAATGGCGTTAGCCAATCATAGCAGTGGGCGTTTACTGACAAGTTTTAAAGGCACAATATGTAAGATTTTTGTAATAAAATATACAAAAAACACTTGCACAGTGTGATATATTTCATGCAGTTACGTAAAGATTTGTTAATCCAGAGAAATTTCAATTTTAAATAATGGCTCGTCCCTTGTCATTGTCGCCTATCAATAACGTAATATCCACCCTATCCTCGGTTTCCGCTTGTAGAAACCATGGCAATGTGTAGACATATGAGGAAGTGGTGGTTACACAGCATCTAGCACGCCGCTGTTGTGTCGTCATCATGGATTATTCATCCATGATTATTCATCCATGATTATTCATTGGCGAGTACATAAAATCCAAAAAAACTTAAACTTAGATCAACTGAGGCAAGCAGGCTTTGGGACAAACTGAGAAATAAAACAAGGATCAATATCGTCATGCCGTTTTCAAGATGGAGAGAGCTTCGCGACAAACATGGACTTGACAGACATTCTGCTCTCACATGATTAAAAGACAGGTAAGCAAATATATATTATTTATTGTGCAAGTAATAGTCATCTAATTATGTGTTGGTTATGCTGATGAAATTACACATAAAGTTATATTGCACATTGTTTGTACTTCAGTCTGGTTACCAAGTCTATGGCTGTGAAAATAAAGGGGTACTTCAGCGCTGGGAAGATGAATGTGTATTTAAACTGGGTCATTTATGTAGTAGAAATTGGATATTATAAGGTAATTTTGAGGTAAGCGCGGCAGTCATTCACAGCGCGTGTCCAGTCTGACACGTTTTCAGTTCATGCCTATGGAAGCTTAACTTTCATAGGAATTCATTGAAAAGTTGAAACACTCACTTTGCTCCGTATCACTCCGTTATTAATGCCCGAGCCGAGCTGCCATGCGCATTTACATTCTGTGAGTGAGATCCCACCCCTGTGGGCGGGTTGAAAACATGCAGAACTAGCTCCTTCTACTGGCTGTAGTCTCTAGCCTCTGGTCAAAAAAATCCTCAGATGACACAAAATGACGTTAATTGCGTCATCGGAGGATTTTTTCCAGAAATAAAATGCATAATTCTCTCGTCTCAGGGGGACATGAGGGGGGAAAGTACCATAATTTGAATATACTACCGAGTTTCTACTGATACAAAGCTTAAATGCTAAATTGCTGAAGTAACCCTTTAAATACAGTTTAATAATAATAATAATAATAATAATACATTTTATTTGTAACGCATTTTACATTAAACAAAATCTCAAAGTGCTACAGATTTAAAAAAAAATAAAAATAAATAAGAATAAATAAGTATGTGTTGCACAAAAATATTTATAAATTACTTGAAAATACTTTGGGTTTGATCAAATGTACTTTTAGCGCAATTGTTTTAAACGCGCAAAACCTCTCAGCATTAACCCACCAAATCATTTGACATATAGTCACATATCAGTAACAGGCTAATATTGCATTACATTTCACGTTCCTTGCAGCTAATTCATTACGATGACATAAAATAGTGTGATCAAATGTACAGGTAATACAAAATCTAATTAATTACCTCATCCATAAACATAAAACGTGAATTCCATACATCTCTGGATGGTGAAAACGACATCTCCCATTGTTCAACTCTCTTTCATAGCGTTATCAAGCTTCGCCTTTGTTATTGTTTTGAAAATGCGACCTCTAGCGGCAAAATTGTACATATTGTGCCTTTAAAGCAGCCATCCCTTAAAAACGGGTCATTTCAGACAGAGGGGCAGAATGAAGGTTGAAAATAATTGTTTTTGTTTTGTAGTGCAAAAAACTATATTAACATTATAATATGAACATATTAAAATAATAATAATAAAAAATCCATGTCATGACCCCTTTAAAACATTGATGGATGACGGTCAATACTGCAAAATCAAGTATTTGTTTATTTAATTTTTTTTATATTATTTCATTTAAAACATCAATGGGCAATGATCAATATTGTGACATTTATTGTCATGTTTTTTTTAATATTATTTCATTTAAAACATCAATGGACGATGGTCAATATTGTAAAATCAAGAATTTATTTATTTATATATTTATCCATTTTAACTTTTAATTTAAAACATTAATACAATTGCTTTAATTTTAAAACCAGTGCAGTGCAGTGTACAGAAAAAATATTAATCTCCATAAACTGGTGCAGATGCAGATTAAGCCATGGATCTAACAGCACTGATGCAATGATGCTGCAAATCCTTTTGTTCAGTGTAGGATTAGATGTAATCTCTGGCCATAACGTGGCCATTTTATCTGACAGTAAAAAGATGCTGAGGTATTAAAGAAAGCTGTTATGGTGAGAACGCATGGAAAAACAGATGGGAGCAGTGTACTAGACAAAATGCAATGGCACTTTCTCTGTAGCCTATCCCTTATTTCCTTTATGCCAAAGATGACTTGTACAGATAGATGTGGAGAGAAAACATCTGGCCTTCGATTCAGGAAGACAATAATGGTAAACTGACAGATGGAGCAAATGGACTGAATAGTGAGTATGTTATGATTCTCCTGGAGTGTCTAACTAGATCAGAATGCAGGGATGTGGGATGTGGGCATCAGGCGCTGTCAGTGGGACTGCTTGCAGAGGTTGGTCCAGATCTGCTGCTGGAGGACACGTGCAGACTAGAAGAAGCCATGATTTATTGTTACAAAGACCTCTTATATGTCAAAAGATTAAGGCAAATTTGATTTCTCATGTCATGACCATTAACATCTTCAGGCTGGACAGGTGAAACTGCTAAATTATCAGTCCTAACCTTTACTTTTTCATTTCTCTTCCCTTTTTTGCATTCTCTCACCAAATGTGTGAACAACACATTTTTAATCAATTATGTTTATAATGACAGTCCTCAAGGCCGTTATTCCATAATAATCCCCACAAGGGGCATTTGATACCGAAGACATTTAAAAAATTTGACAGCGCCGATGACAAGAATATTAAGAGTAGAAATATGATCCAAACGTCCTTGTGTTGCCACATCAGCAGCTTTGTGTGATGGCAGATTTTTAATTTTATTATGGAAACTTTCTGCCACAGAATAAAGAAAGGTAATTGCAACTTTTTATCTAAAAATTCGGACTTTTTTTTCTTACAATTGTGAGTTTATAACTCGCAATTGTGAGATTCCATATAAAATAAAATTCCATATAGAATAAAACACATTTTTTGTCTGAATAGTGAGCTATAAACTCGCAATTGCAAGAAAAAAAAGCCAGAATTGTGCATGACATTAACAAAATTGCCTTTAAGCTAATTGTTTTTTTAATTTTTTTAAGTTTACATGTTTACTCCCATACAGTGAGCATAAAGCCCTGATATTGTGTCTATCTGCAAAACATTTTGATGGCAAACAGACACATCTAAGGTACGGCTGACTTTATTCTACATCCATCCATCATTTAAAGCTGTCTGAGAACTGTCATGTTTATATTTCTGTAGCAGCTCCACAGTATACTTTATATTAAAGGCACAATGCGTAAGATTCTTTGATTATAATATCCAAAAACCACAAGAGCAATGTTACATATTTTGTCGACCTGTACTTACATTATCCCAAACGTTTCTAGCAATGTTTAAATACAGAGAAATAAGTGATTTTAGCCAGGACATGGACCATGTCTGTGCATCGCCTATCAATACCATCATACCTGCGTTATTCTTGATTTCCCGTTTTATTTTGTAGAAACCACGGAAACACCAAAGACACTTTAATATATTTTGTGTTTTATTAGACAGGTGAGTAACTGTTTGGATACATTCATCGACAGAAAACGAATCGTTATATTGCTCAACACATTTAGTCTTATTGTTTAAATCTAGTTTTCATGATTTACCGCGAGTACCATGTTTTACCATGTCTATTGTCTAATATCGATCGAGCTTAATGCAGTGTGCAACAAGTGTCTCATAGTAGTCATGGAAGCATTACAACTTTTATACTTTCATAATAACGTTCAACATACTTTAATTCATGTAATATGATAAAACAACGCTGCGTACGTATGACCGGAAAAAGTGGAAGCTGTCGTCTGCGGAATAATAAAAGCCCCGTTAAATCATGGGCGTCATGAAGTTAATTCTTTGTTTTGAATAAGCGACCACTAGCGGCAAAAATTACACATTTTGGCTTTAAGTCAGTGTGAATCACTGTTTGCAACCAATTTTACTTCAGTAACATAACATATTTCTAAGTTTAATATAATGTTTAATGAAAAAAAGATGTATGGCAGAACGATCCTTTAGGAACACTGAAACACTTGCCTGGTCGTTTTATCCTGTCATCCATCTGCCACTGCCATCCTTGAGGATCCACTGATTCAGCCTTCATCTCCGGTTCAGTTCCTGCAAACATGAACACGAAAATTACACTCTTTCTACCATCCGGAATGCATCTTCATTATTCAGAGTCACCTGTGTTTCTTCTACTTCCCCACTGACCTCTGCTTCCTCACCGACCTCTGCGTGTATCAATAAAGTGTTATCTGATTTCACTCACCATCTCTGTTCTCTTCTGTTGCTGAACAAATATAAACATGATCACAGTAATTTAAGCTTTCTATTGGCCTCTACTTGATCTGCAGTATCACAGTGAAAACACAGTGACAAATTAATTCCAAGAAATAAACAGGCTTGAGACAAAATTCCTGATAGGAACCAAGGATTTACCCTGTACTGCAAATGCATGGTGATACTTAATTTGTCATGTAAAGAAAAGTGAAGACTGGCTCCTTGTTCAAGAAGTAACCATTAATGTAAAAGCTTCTTGTACCCTTGTTGTATACAGTGGGTTTGTTTGCCATTCACTATCCAGCCGGTGGGAACCACTGGGGATCTTTTTGACACTCATAGTTACAGTTGTGAAGGCTTCTCTAGTCACTATAGGATGGTTGAGCATTCCTTGCATTTTCTCTTTTCAATCGAGCCTTCCCACACAACAAAAGATCAATTGTGTGACACCACAGTAGCATGAGTGAGTTTCCATCTCAGTTTCCATCACTTAAACCCAGGCAAGCTTGGCATGGCTGAAGAGAGTTTTACTCATGTCTTTTCTTTAGTGTGATGTGTAAATAGGCCTACAACACTGCTGCATTCTGTCCAGACTGGGATCTGTTTCTGGAGTTAAATGGTATTGTTTCACCAGTAAATTAATATATTAATATATATATATATATATATATATATATATATATATATATATATATATATATATATATATATATATATATATATATATATATAATTATATATATATATATATATATATATATATATAGAGAGAGAGAGAGAGAGAGAGAGAGAGAGAGAGAGAGAGAGAGAGAGAGAGAGAGAGAGAGAGAGAGAGAGAGAGAGAGAGAGAGAGAGAGAGAGAGAGAGAGAGAGAGAGAGAGAGAGAGAGAGAGAGAGAGAGAGAGAGAGAGAGAGACACTATACAGATATACAGTTGTTTTTCCCGTGATGACGGCCCTGGTTTAGTAAAGCTGCATTGCCTGTCAACATCTCTGTGCTTTTATAAGCTACACCCTCAGCAATTATACCAGCTTGAACAATGGAAAAGCAAGTCGCTGATTCACTCTTTCAGATTCTTTTCGGGTAAGAACCTGTTCTACATCAATGAGAACACTCACTTATATTTTGTTGATCTGTATTCCTACAGAGCTGATAATACACAAAACTATGCTATGGACATACACTCACCTAAAAGATTATTAGGAACACCTGTTCAATTTCTCATTAATGCAATTATCTAATCAACCAATCACATGGCAGTTGCTTCAATGCATTTAGGGGTGTGGTCCTGGTCAAGACAATCTCCTGAACTCCAAACTGAATGTCAGAATGGGAAAGAAAGGTGATTTAAGCAATTTTGAGCGTGGCATGGTTGTTGGTGCCAGACGGGCCGGTCTGAGTATTTCACAATCTGCTCAGTTACTGGGATTTTCACGCACAACCATTTCTAGGGTTTACAAAGAATGGTGTGAAAAGGGAAAAACATCCAGTATGCGGCAGTCCTGTGGGCGAAAATGCCTTGTTGATGCTAGAGGTCAGAGGAGAATGGGCCGACTGATTCAAGCTGATAGAAGAGCAACTTTGACTGAAATAACCACTCGTTACAACCGAGGTATGCAGCAAAGCATTTGTGAAGCCACAACACACACAACCTTGAGGTGGATGGGCTACAACAGCAGAAGACCCCACCGGGTACCACTCATCTCCACTACAAATAGGAAAAAGAGGCTACAATTTGCACGAGCTCACCAAAATTGGACAGTTGAAGACTGGAAAAATGTTGCCTGGTCTGATGAGTCTCGATTTCTGTTGAGACATTCAGATGGTAGAGTCAGAACTTGGCGTAAACAGAATGAGAACATAGATCCATCATGCCTTGTTACCACTGTGCAGGCTGGTGGTGGTGGTGTAATGGTGTGGGGGATGTTTTCTTGGCACACTTTAGGCCCCTTAGTGCCAATTGGGCATCGTTTAAATGCCACGGCCTACCTGAGCATTGTTTCTGACCATGTCCATCCCTTTATGACCACCATGTACCCATCCTCTGATGGCTACTTCCAGTAGGATAATGTCACAAAGCTCGAATCATTTCAAATTGGTTTCTTGAACATGACAATGAGTTCACTGTACTAAAATGGCCCCCACAGTCACCAGATCTCAACCCAATAGAGCATCTTTGGGATGTGGTGGAACGGGAGCTTCGTGCCCTGGATGTGCATCCCACAAATCTCCATCAACTGCAAGATGCTATCCTATCAATATGGGCCAACATTTCTAAAGAATGCTTTCAGCACCTTGTTGAATCAATGCCACGTAGAATTATGGCAGTTCTGAAGGCGAAAGGGGGTCAAACACAGTATTAGTATGGTGTTCCTAATAATCCTTTAGGTGAGTGTATTGGTATCCAGCAAACACCAATTTCTAAAGAACAAGATGTACAGCAGTTTGCACAGTTATTTGCAGACAGCGATGGTAGGACATCTATATAGTTGACTTCATCCATATAGTTCCATCAACTAAAACTGATGGTTTTTGGTCTTTTTGCATTCAAAAAGTTTAGAAATGTTTTCTTTGTCCATGGGTTTTTGCCTTCATCAATAGGGCAGTATAGAGCTCTAATGTATGAGAATAACTGCACTCCAACAGAATACAGTACATGATTAACTTATGTGATGTACTGTAGATCCAGTTTACATTTAAAGGGATAGTTCAACCAAAAATGAAAATTACTCCATGATTTACTCACCCTCAAGCCATAGGTGTATATGACTTTCTTGAATGCAATCGGAGTTATATTAAAAAATGTCCTGGCTCTTGCAAGCTTTATAATGACAGTGAATAGAGGATTAGATTTTGAAGGCCAAAAAAAAAATTAAGCGATGCGTTTGTGAAAGAAAAATATCCATATTTAAAACTTTAAAAACAAAACAAAAAAAACTAGCTCCCGGCAGTAGGCCCACGCAATTCGACTTACCCCAAAAGAGTAACCCCTGTCGCGATGTATGATAGAGTAGCATAAGCTTCGACTCCTCTTGCGATTCAAACAAATAGAGCTGGGCAACAAACTCAAGCTCTCTGTCATTTCTGTTGAAAAATTCTCGTTTTAGACTTCTGATTTGTGAATTGTGATTTGTTTTGCTCTATCCTCTGTACCTTCGCATTTGTCAATACATAATGCGTCAGTTCAAGGGTTACTCTTTCACCGTAAATTGATGCATACGGCCACAAGCTAGTTATTTTAAATACATTTTTTTGTTTAAAAAAAAAGTTTTAAATATGGATAATTTTCTTACACAAATGCGTCGCTTCGCTTCAGAAGGCCTTATTAACCCCTGGAGCTGTGTGGATTACTTTTATGATAGATGGATGCACTTTTATGGGCTTCAAAATCAAATTCTCCATTCACTGCCATTATAAAGCTCGGAAGAGCCAGGATATTATTTAATATATATCTCCGATTGTGTTCCTCTGAAAGAAGAAAGTCATACACCTAGGATGGCTTGAGGGTAAGTAAATAATGGGGTAATTTTCATTTTTGGGTGAACTATCCCATTAACAGAGATCTTTAACAGGGGGTCTGTTTAATTTTCCTTCACATTAAAATGTATCATGTAAAACTAACCCTGCTCTATTAAACCATTAATAGTAAATAATTTAAATACATGAATGTATGCATCTCTCAGTCCACCAAAGGGGTCATTTTGGGCTGAAAAAACATGCAGACACTCAATTTAAAAAAAATGCTGCCTGGAAAATTTATTTTTTATTGAAAGGGTGACATTGCCCCCTACTGGTGCAATGAGGCCAGTTAAAAATATAAGCCCACTGACAGAAGTCAGTGATTCACAAATGTAAAATTGTGATTTTTTTTTTTTAAAGTAAAAAAAAAAAAATACAATCAAGTAAAAAGTGCCAGAATTATATTTTTAAGCATTACATAATCGGTTATATATTTGTTGAAATATATTGATCTAAAGTAAACAAAACAACCTTGAGATCGTATAATTATATTGAACTGAAACTACAAATAAAACAAAACTATTTTCATTACTTGCAATAGTATAAACATCATCTGAAATAAAATATATACAAACATTTTAAAAAGTTGTTTAAAAACTATTTTAGGTAGTTGCCAAGGCAATTAATTTAGTTTAACTTGATGTAATAAAATAAAACAAAAAACTGATATAGAACTTAATAAAAACTATATAAACAATTTAAAATGTATTTAAAAAAAAATGACAAACATTTGAGCTAAAATTAAAAAGTTAAATATAAAAACTATTTCAAAATAATATCAAAAACTATAAAAATCATCTCAATTATACTAAAACACCAAACATTCACAAAGTTTTGTTTCCCTCTATCTTTATTTGAATTATCATCTGGATACTTTCAACCATTTCAAGCAGACAAGTGTGGCATGAAACCAACCACATTGTAAAAGGTTATATTTCTTTTCAACATGAATTGACATAAAAACAAAACAAAATCAGCCTTATAGCTACTCTTCGTGATGCTCTGCTGAACAGATCTCCTTCAGTGGTCCCGAAGATATGCAATGATTTATCTGATGTGTGATGTATGGGCCACTTCATAATCTTCAAAGCAGCATGATTCTGACCTATTAAAACATGGTTCAAATGATCAAAATAGATTTGAACACGTGTCCACTTTCAATCTCAACTGAAATATTTCTTTGTGGCAAAATCACCACTATGAGAAGGAAGAAAAGGATAAAAATGAGAGGTTCACTACCTGAAATATACACAGATCAGGCATAACATTATGACCAGGTGAAGTGAATAACATTGAGAGGTTAAGTGAATAACACTGATTATCTCTTCATCATGGCACCTGTTAGTGGGTGGGATATACAGTGAGGAAAATAAGTATTTGAACACCCTGCTATTTTGCAAGTTCTTCCACTTGGAAATCATGGAGGGGTCTGAAATTGTCATCGTAGGTGCATGTCCACTGTGAGAGACATAATCTAAAAAAAAAAATCCAGAAATCACAATGTATGATTTTTTAAACTATTTATTTGTATGATACAGCTGCAAATAAGTATTTGAACACCTGTCTATCAGCTACATTTCTGACCCTCAAAGACCTGTTAGTCTGCCTTTAAAATGTCCACCTCCACTCCATTTATTATCCTAAATTTGATGCACCTGTTTGAGGTCGTTAGCTGCATAAAGACCCCTGTCCACCAAATACAATCAGTAAGAATCCAACTACTAACATGGCCAAGACCAAAGAACTGTCCAAAGCCCCTAGAGACAAAATTGTACACCTCCACAAGGCTGGAAAGTGCTACAGGGAAATTACCAAGCAGCATGGTGAAAAAAAGGTCCACTGTTGGAGCAATCATTCGAAAATGGAAGAAGCTAAACATGACTGTCAATCTCCCTCGGACTGGGGCTCCATGCAAGATCTCACCTCGTGGGGTCTCAATGATCCTAAGAAAGGTGAGAAATCAGCCCAGAACTACACGGGAGGAGCTGGTCAATGACCTGAAAAGAGCTGGGACCACCGTTTCCAAGGTTACTGTTGGTCACTAAGACGTCATGGTTTGAAATCATGCATGGCACGGAAGGTTCCCCTGCTTAAACCAGCACATGTCAAGGCCCGTCTTAAGTTTGCCAATGACCATTTGGATGATCCAGAGGAGTCATGGGAGAAAGTCATGTGGTCAGATGAGACCAAAATAGAACTTTTTGGTCATAATTCCACTAAACGTGTTTGGAGGATGAAGAATGATGAGTACCATCCCAAGAACACCATCCCTACTGTGAAGCATGGGGGTGGTAGCATCATGCTTTGGGGGTGTTTTTCTGCACATGGGACAGGGCGACTGCACTGTATTAAGGAGAGGATGACCGGGGCCATGTATTGCGAGATTTTGGGGAACAACCTCCTTCCCTCAGTTAGAGCATTGAAGATGGGTCGAGGCTGGGTCTTCCAACATGACAATGACCCGAAGCACACAGCCAGGATAACCAAGGAGTGGCTCTGTAAGAAGCATATCAAGGTTCTGGCGTGGCCTAGCCAGTCTCCAGACCTAAACCCAATAGAGAATCTTTGGAGGGAGCTCAAACTCTTGTGTTTCTCAGCGACAGGCCAGAAACCTGACTGATCTAGAGAAAATCTGTGTAGAGGAGTGGGCCAAAATCCCTCCTGCAGTGTGTGCAAACCTGGTGAAAAACTACAGGAAACGTTTGACCTCTGTAATTGCAAACAAAGGCTACTGTACCAAATATTAGCATTGATTTTCTCAGGTGTTCAAATACTTATTTGCAGCTGTATCATACAAATAAATAGTTAAAAAATCATACATTGTGATTTCTGGATTTTTTTTTTTTAGATTTTGACTCTCACAGTGGACATGTACCTACGATGACCCCTCCATGATTTCTAAAGGCCAATTTATACTTCTGCGAGTGTACAACGTAGCTACGCCGTAGGCTGTGTGATGCGCGCATACCCTACGCCATACCTTGACGCGCACCTCTCCAAAAATGTAACAACGCGTAAATTCTACTCGGACCGCAAGCGCTGTGATTGGTCTGCCAGAACCCCTCCCTCAGGTCAATAAATAAATAAATCTGCGATAGGTGTGTGTGTGTCCATGAATGGGATGATAGTTTCTTCCTTACGTCTGCTATAACACATTATTTTTTAGTCCAGAGATTCTTTATGTTAGTAAATAAATACATAGATCCGCTGAGTAGTTTATTTATTCTCTCATTAAAACCAAAGATGTTAATCAGTGATTGCATATCAAGAACAGGGAACATTTCGTGAATGAAGTCTCCGCAACAGCAATCGATTGCTCAAGCCAACGCTACTGAAAACAGTGCCACAAGCTCTGCATGATTTCACAAATGCATTCCAGTGCCAGATCGCCTCTTATTTAACTCTACTAATCAACTAGAGATGCTTAATTTGTATTCAATACAACAACTCAAGCTGCAAGAAAAGCCGCTGATACTCCTACAATAGCTGTGTCTCATTTCGGAAGGCTGCATCCTCCGGAGGTCGCATTTGAAGGCTGCATGCGTCTGAAGGCCGTCTCATTTCAAAAAAGTAAGTAGGACACTCCGAATGCGCCCTTCTTTTCAGGAATTCGGAGTGTGCAGGAGATGTATCCTTTGTTGCTGCAGATAACCCACAATTCTTTGCGTCGCCATGAACAACCGTCATGTTTTTTTAAATATTATTTGGAAAAATGACGCCGCCGGCAGATATACATGCAAGAGAAATGTGGTGTTTAAACTTAAGTAGTTTCAAGCTTGTTTTTGTTTTTAAGCTGTATATACCTCAAATAGATAGTTGTGGTAAACAGGATTACAAGTCTTTAGTGATTTTTATTTTATTTTTTTAAACGTTTAGAACAGTACTTTTCTGTCAAGGCAAAACATTTCATAGTCATTTTCAAGTTATAAATAATTTTCATTCATATAACTGCTGTGAGAGCGCAACTCCACTGTGAACGTGTTGGCATAGCAACGTGATACTTCCTGCCTGTGTGTCCTACGGAGAACGTCTCGTTTAATTCTGATTAAGGACACTCCGTATACCGCATCCTTCACAGGATGTGTCCTCCAGAGGATGCAGCCTTCAAAATTAAATGAAATGAGACACAGCTAATGAATGTGCACATTCTACACCATCATTGATTACACCATCATGCCCGAGGACACTGCCTCCTAGCGTCTGCATGTGTAATTGCACATTGATGCAGACCACAGCGCAGAAGTATAAATGAAAACCAACACGTTACTTGCGGCGTAGAGGATACGGCGTAGGTCCGACGCAGAAGTATAAATTGGCCTTAAGTGGGAGAACTTGCAAAATAGCAGGGTGTTCAAATACTTATTTTCCTCACTGTATTAGGCCACAAGTGAACATTTTGTCCTCAAAGTTGATGTGTTAGAAGCAGGAAAAATGGGCATGCGTAAGGATTTGAAGGAATTTGACAAGGGCCAAATTGTGATGGCTAGACGACTTGTGTCAGAGCATCTCCAAAACTGCAGCTCTTGAGGGGTCCCATGCTGACCGCTGTCAAGATTCAGAACTGGACCACGGAGCAATGGAAGAATGTGGCCTGGTCTGATTAATCACATTTTCTTTATCATCACGTGGATTGCCGGGTGAGCATGCGTCGCTTACCTGGGGAACACATGGCACCAGGATGCACTATGGGAAGAAGACAAGCTGGCGGAGGCAACGTGGTGCTTTGGGCAATGTTCTGCCATCCATGTGGATGTTACTTTGATACATACCACCTACCTAAGCATTGTTGCAGACCATGTACACCCTTTCATGTAAACAGTATTCCCTGGTGGCTGTGTCCTCTTTCAGCAGGATAATGTGCCACAAAGCAAAAATGGTTCAGGAATGGTTTGAGGAGCACAATGAGTTTGAGGTGTTGACTTGGCCTCCAAATTCCCCAGATCTCAATCCAATCGAGCATCTGTGAGATGTGCTGAACAAACAAGTCCAATCAATGGATGCCCCAGCTCGCAACTGACAGGACTTAAAGGATCTGCTGCTAACATCTTAGTGCCAGATACTACAGCACACCTTCAGGGGTCTAGTGGAGTCCATGCCTCGACGGGGCAGGGCTGTTTTGGCAGCAAAAGGGGGACCAACACAATATTAGGATCATTATGTTATGCCTGATCTGTGTATATGCGATCATAAGAACTTAAGAAGAATATATCCAGGCATATTAGGGCATTAGAAAGCAGAGGCAACACTGATTTAATGGATGCTTAGCAGGAGGATGGAAACTAAAAGTAAGACATGTATATGTTACAGCCTATTGTAAAAAACAAAACAAAACAAAACAACAACTTTGGACTTTCAAGTAAATCCTGTCTGACTACAAACATCAAGGGTTGTGTTAAACGGTGTGCGTTTAAAGAAGCCTAATCACGTCAAACATTATAACACATCACTATAAGGATTTACCAGTTAGACCAGGTACCACCCTTTACAATAACATAATCGGTTCATATGTTTAATCTGGCCAATAGATAGGTTGAATCAATAGTACTACTTTGCAATTAATGTGATTGAATTTCAAACAGCACCTTCTCACCTTATAGTTTTTAATGTAGGCCTAAAATATTTCATTTTGGACCAATGTAGGTAACGGTTTTCCCAGTCTTTTTCAGTGTTTCCAGAAGAACATCCATATCTTTGTCCGACTCAATGAAGACCTTCTTATTGGGGAGATCAATGTCGAACTTGACATTGACATCTGTTGAGAAACACAACTGAACTATGAACTATGTCAGAGGCTTAAAGGGACATTGACTAGTTCACCACATTAAAAAGCACATCTCATAAAAGGAAAAGAACATGAAGCTACATTTTGGATGTATTTAACCAATGTAGTCTCACTTTCACAAACATCTAGTTTAAATAGCGTTAGTTATGACAGGTTAACAGATACAGTTTAAACGCCATACAGCAGGAGACCGTTTGAAATATGAAATATTTAAAAGCCTACCCAGTTTTTTAAGTACTCGAGTTACTGCACCAGAGCATCCCTCGCATGTCATGTCAACAAAAAACTCGTGAGTCTGTCATGAGAAAAGAAAACACATTTGATTACATTTTAAGGGAGAATAACAAGCTAGCTAACGTTACAATGCTAAGCGTATGCGAAGTTATCTAAAATAGTGATTTAGGATGTCCAATAATCTGACAGCAGATCTTTGTGAGTTCAATTTTAGATTGAATGTGAAATTACCGTCATGATCGATCCGATTGTCTGTGCGAGCGAGCTCAAGTCTGCAGACTCGCTTTTGCTGGGACTGTTGCTTTACAGATGATGACGCGTGTTTAGTTTAGGGCTCGTACCTAATTTCTAACATTTTCTGACAAGCGTTCATTTGAACCACCAAACTAAACGTACATATATCCGCTCAAAGCAGCCATATTGCGAAAACTCTCTATACTAAATATCACGTTTGTGTTACGAGTCAACGCGTTACTTTTCGAATGAAATAACGCATGAAAACGCGTAGTAGTCACGCAAAATACACAATTTACATGATCCCTTTTGCTTGACGCTCCCTCTGCAGGCAGTACAATAAAACAACATAAAAAAAATAAAAACATTAAAAAAAAATAATACTAATGGTTGGAAGAATTACAAAAACAACGAGTTACGTTTCGGATAATTTTCAAGCGTACAATAAACACGTACAATACATATTTTTAAATGCCTCATTTTGCTTGACGCAGACATTAAAAATAATAATAAATTAAATAAATTAAAATATAATAAAACAATAAAAAAATAAAATAATAATGGTTAGAAGAATTGCCCAATTACACTGAATGCTGTTGCAGATCCTCAAACAATAGCGATCTCTCGACATTGTTTTAACATCATAAACGTTCGTTTTACTTTTGCCAAAGGCGCAACATGGGCTGTGGATACAATTTAAAAGTTAAACTCTTTCATTTTCAAACCAGAAACACAGAAGCATTAGACAATTTGGTGTTGTTTTTTCTGTTACAAAGTCGCAGAAGTGAAATCAGCTGACCGACACGTGTTGACGGTCACGTGACAGCACAGCAGCACTAGGAGGAAGACGCGAGCTTATTCGGAGCATATCATGTCCGTTCATTTGTGCGCGCCTGTGCTTTCATAGCATGTCCGGGTTCAGACATGGACTTTATGAGCTTTATATAATAGGTGTATATCATTCTGGCTGTGCTAACGGTAAGTCCAAGTCTGTCATCTAATGTATGTAACGTTACTAGCTCTACATTACATTAGCATATACAAGGTCTTCTGATGTGACAGCACTGACAGCGCAAGGGAAATTCAGGACATATTACTGGTTATTTTTTTAAACCTTTACACTTTATTACCACAGATTACTGTCGTGAACGATCTAAAGGTTCTCCCTTTAAATGAAAATACACTTTTCTTTTGTGATTTCCTTGTAGGAAAGAATATATACTGTTCTGTACTACATTAACATCGTTATACTTTACGGGACATTTTACAATAAGGTGTCATTCGTTCGTTAATATGAACTAACAATTAGCATACTTCTACAAGATAACATTTACTAATACATTTTCATAAGCAAAATATGTATTTGTTAATATATGGTAATGCACTAACTAACAAACCATGAACAATTCTATTTTACTAACTAACATAACAAAGATTAATAAATGCTTTGAGAATTGCTCATTGTTAGTTCATGTTAGCTAATGCATTTACGAATGTTAACAAATAGGACCTTATTGTAAAGTTTTACCATACTTAATGCAAGTCTATAATGTCAATTTCCTTGTCGGAAATTTAAAACTGTTCCAGCAGTTGTTAGAGAAGCATTGAATATACAGTACTGGGTTTCTTGATGTTTGTATTGCTTTATAAAAAAAGCCTAAAACTGTGACTATAAGTTGTTCCCATAGATTTACTTTGTTTGTTAAGACTTATATTTAGAGCATCTTTTTTATGCAAACATTCTATTAAATTTAGTTCAATAACAAGTAAACTGCATGGTCATGAAAGGCTTTTTACCCGCATTTATCTGTTTTTGTTTTTATTTGACTTTTACATACAGAGACAGTGAGGAGTCAATGGGAAATGTGTTTAAGCACTGGCCACTCCAAAGTCAAATATTGATTTTAGATGTGTGTCAGCACTGAATAGAGTTGCTTTGCATTATCATATAGTGTTGCTTTCATGCTCCGATAACTGTAGCAATAGAATTGGGCTATCTATAATTTGTGTCAGTTACAGCTTTTACTCAGTGACTGAATGAGCTGAATTGTCTCAAATCTTGCCACATATGTGGTTTGGAACAATTTCAAATAGTTGTGACATCTTTCTGACATACTGTGCACAACTGGTGTAGTACACTCATGAGTATTAATATCTTCAACATTACAAAACATACTGTGGCTATGTATGTATGTGTATATATATACATTACAGTGAGGAATATATGTATTTGAACACTCTGCTATTTTGCAAGTTCTCCCACTTGGAAATCATGGAGGGGTCTGAAATTGTCATCGTAGGTGCATGTCCACTGTGAGAGACATAATCTAAAAAATAAATAAATCCAGAAATCACAATATATGATTTTTTAACTATTTATTTGTATGATACAGCTGCAAATAAGTATTTGAATACCTGTCTATCAGCTAGAATTCTGACCCCCAAAGACCTGTTAGTCTGCCTTTAAAATGTCCACCTCCACTCCATTTATTATCCTAAATTAGATGCACCTGTTTGAGGTCGTTAGCTGCATAAAGACACCTGTCCACCCTATACAATCAGTAAGAATCCATAACTAACATACTAACATGGCCAAGACCAAAGAGCTGTCCAAAGACACTAGAGACAAAATTGTACACCTCCACAAGGCTGGAAAGTAGGGCTGAACGATTAATTGCATTTGCGATAATATCGCGATATGATAAAACACGATTTCCTAACCACAAAGACTGTAATCGGTCTGGTCACGTGACACGCAGTAAAGTCTGCAGAAGAAGAAGCAACTTGGCACGCTACACATATCATATGCCTGGCCTAAAAGGGAAAAACTGTTTGTGTTTGATCTATCTAATATTGTGTTGTTCATACTATAGGCTACTATCATCTCTCCAATGATTCTGGATCGATTCTGAGCTTAGATTTTAACTGCAGGTGCGCGGTGGCGCTGCGTGTGTTTTAGAAACACCCGTATTCTGATTGCTTCCATTCTCTCTCTCTCTCACTCACTCACTCACTCACTCACTCACTCACTCACTCACTCACTCACTCACTCACTCACTCACTCACTCACGAACAAACAAACAAACGAACCATAAAATAATATTTCATAACGTTCCGAAAGGTTGACGGCGCGAATTGCAATGACATTCACAGGTTTCTTTGCACAGGATATGCGCTGTGAGAAACTTTGCTTGATGTCACGCTTACAGTGTGTGTTCTCGCCCGCCAGTATTTTCCTTACAAATGCTCAACGGAGGCTTCATTCATGTCGTTAGGAATGCAGTGTGCTTGTATATTAAAAATAAGAAACTCGCTGACAGAAGGCTTTGTGAAGAGTGCTCGCGAGCACGCGTCTGTGTGCGTATGACGCAAAATTAATGTAAACACCATCAGTAATGTCTTAATGAATTAAACAGACAGGGCAAAAATATCTTATATTTCAAAAGAGATCTGTGCATGAATGCAGGTCTCCCGCTGTCTATGATGATGTCATCATTAATAATCAAACAAGAAAGAGAAAAATCACTCACAGTTCAGACACTTTTAAATACTGAAAGCACTCTTTGTTCATTGCTTGTAATATGTTTTTTTTGTTCCTCTTTATGATTTACTAGCTTATGTTTTGCAGCTATATTAGTTTATATATTTAAAATTATTAACATGCAATTGTTTTAATTAAAATGTTATAATGTGTAGTTATTTTAAAAAGCTTATAATTACATATATCATAATAAAAAACATTTTAAGTTTTTAATAAATTAATAATATTAATAATTAATAAGGAAAAAGTTCAAGAATTGTTTTTGAATCTGATCGTGACTCCCAGAATCGGATCGTGAGGTACCAATTAAAGATGTCCACCATTACTATACAATGATGTATTGTTGAATAATACAGGTGATAAAGAGTTTAAAAAATAATCGCATATTAAATCGCAATCGCAATATTGTTTAAAAAAATTAGCAATTCGATTTTTTTCCAAAATCGTTCAGCCCTACTGGAAAGGGCTACGGGGAAATTGCCTAGCAGCTTGGTGAAAAAAGGTCCACTGTTGGAGCAATCATTAGAAAATGGAAGAAGCTAAACATGACTGTCAATCTCCCTCGGACTGGAGCTCCATGCAAGATCTCACCTCGTGGGGCCTCAATGATCCTAAGAAAGGTGAGAAATTAGCCCAGAACTACACGGGAGGAGTATGAGTAATGGGAGAACTTGCAAAATAGCAGGGTGTTCAAATACTTATTTTCCTCACTGTGTATATATATATATACACAGTGAGGAAAATAAGTATTTGAACATTTTGCAAGTTCTCCCAATTAGAAATCATGGAGGGGTCTGAAATTGTCATCGTAGGTGCATGTCCACTGTGAGAGACATAATCTAAAAAAAAAAATCCAGAAATCACAATGTATGATTTTTTAACTATTTATTTGTATGATACAGCTGCAAATAAGTATTTGAACACCTGAGAAAATCAATGTTAATATTTGGTACAGTAGCCTTTGTTTTCAATTACAGAGGTCAAACGTTTCCTGTAGTTTTTCACCAGGTTTGCACACACTGCAGGAGGGATTTTGGCCCACTCCTCCACACAGATCTTCTCTAGATTAGTCAGGTTTCTGTCTGTCGCTGAGAAACACGCAGTTTAAGCTCTCTCCAAAGATTCTCTATTGGGTTTAGGTCTGGAGACTGGCTAGGCCACACCAGAACCTTGATATGCTTCTTACAGAGCCACTCCTTGGTTATCCTGGCTGTGTGCTTCGGGTCATTGTCATGTTGGAAGACCCAGCCTCGACCCATCTTCAATGCTCTAACTGAGGGAAGGAGGTTGTTCCCCAAAATCTCGCAATACATGGCCCCGGTCATCCTCTCCTTAATACAGTGCAGTCGCCCTGTCCCATGTGCAGAAAAACACCCCCAAAGCATGATGCTACCACCCCCATGCTTCACAGTAGGGAAGGTGTTCTTGGGATGGTACTCATCATTCTTCATCCTCCAAACATGTTTAGTGGAATTATGACCAAAAAGTTCTATTTTGGTCTCATCTGACCACATGACTCTCTCCCATGACTCCTCTGGATCATCCAAATGGTCATTGGCAAACTTAAGACGGGCCTTGACATGTGCTGGTTTAAGCAGGGGAACCTGCGGTGCCATGCATGATTTCAAACCATGACGTCTTAGTGTATTACCAACAGTAACCTTGGAAACGGTGGTCCCAGCTCTTTTCAGGTCATTGACTTGCATGGAGCCCCAGTCCGAGGGAGATTTACAGTCATGTTTAGCTTCTTCCATTTTCTAATGATTGCTCCAACAGTGGATCTTTTTTCACCAAGCTGCTTGGCAATTTCCCCGTAGCCCTTTCCAGTCTTGTGGAGGTGTACAATTTTGTCTCTAGTGTCTTTGGACAGCTTTTTGGTCTTGGCCATGTTAGTAATTGGATTCTTACTGATGGTATGGGGTGGACAGGTGTCTTTATGCAGCTAACGACCTCAAACAGGTGCATCTAATTTAGGATAATAAATGGAGTGGAGGTGGACATTTTAAAGGTCCCGTTCTTCGTGATCCCATTGTTCAAACTTTAGTTAGTGTGTAATGTTGCTGTTGGAGCATAAATAATACCTGTAAAATTATAAAGCTCAAAGTTCAATGCCAAGCGAGATATTTTATTTAACAGAAGTTCCCTTTCAAAGCCTACAGCGAACGGCTGGCTTGGACTACATCCTGGTACTTCCTTCATAAATGACGTCGATAGAACAGTAGAACAGACTAACCTCCGCCCACAAGAATACGCGAAAAAAGGGGGCGTGGTCTTGTTGCTGTCCCACGTGGAGAAGAGGACGTGTCGCGTGGAGAAAAGGAATTGTTGCGTTTGAGTGTGTTTGTCGCCATGTCGTCGAGACGCTGTTATTTTCATCCCGGAGTCAAATCACCTTTGTTTGGCTTTCCCAGGGACGCTGTAGAGATCATTTAAGCGCATTTATCTCCCGTTAAGAAGCGTGACCTTTCCACGTGCGCTAAGCTGCTGTCGAATCACAACACAGGAACCGTGCCACGTTCGCTAAGCTGCGGTCAAATCACAACACGGGAACCGCTGGCACAATCAGAACTCGTTACGTATTTCTGAAGGGACTTCATAGAACAAGGAACTCATCAGCCCGTTTTTAGGACAGTGAAAACAGCGGTGTACAGATAAGTAAATTGTGTTAAAAATACTGTTTTTTTTTACACACGAAACATGAACACATATATTATATATTATATGTTATATTGCACACTGTAAACACAATCAAAGCTTCAAAAAACACGAAGAACGGGACCTTTAAAGGCAGACTAACAGGTCTTTGAGGGTCAGAATTCTAGCTGATAGACAGGTGTTCAAATATTTATTTGCAGCTGTATCATACAAATAAATAGTTAAAAAATCATATATTGTGATTTCTGCATTTTATTTTTAGATTATGTCTCTCACAGTGGACATGCACCTACGATGACAATTTCAGACCCCTCCATGATTTCCAAGTGGGAGAACTTGCAAAATAGCAGGGTGTTCAAATACTTATTTTCCTCACTGTATTTATTTATATATATATATATATATATATATATATATATATATATATATACACTCTAAAAAAAAAGGTTCTATATGGCACCAAAAAAGGTTATTGGCCCGTAATCATAGGGGAACCTTTTTTAGTGCTATATAGCACCAATTTTGGTGCTTCAGTGGTTCTTCAGAGGTTCTTCACCGGTTCTTTGACTAAGGTGCTATATAGCACCTCTGAAGAACTGCTGAAGAACCACTGAAGCACCAAAATTGGTGCTATATAGCACTAAAAAAGGTTCCCCTATGATTACGAGCCAAGAACCTTTTTTTTTTAGAGTGTATATATATATATATATATATATATATATATATATATATATATATTTTATATATATATATATATATATTTTATATATATATATATATATATATTTTATATATATATATATATATATATATATATAACTTTTATGCTATTTTTTTTTTTGCTTACATAATACACATCTGCCAATTTGACAACACATTAATAATTATTTTCTCATCATTTTCTCTATATGCATAATTATATAGATGGTGGCTGTGAATGATGCAAAAGTTCATTTGAGCTGCTCTGTGAAATTCTCACTGCTACATTAAAGTGTCAGATATAACTAATGTTGATTGCACAGTCATTTTGCATGTTTGAAATCTTCGTATTACTTTTAGCCCCAAGAGATGATAAAAAAAAATATGACAACACAAAGGGCATTGTGCGTCATCCGTGTGTTCTGGGAGGGCTATTAACTCTGTTCATTTGTCTGCGATCACAGTTCCTGTAGATGCAGCGTCTCTGCAGGGAAGCTTTTGATCAGTGAAGCTATCAGTGGAAAATTACACCCTACCAAAGCAAGCATGGCCTCTGATATCAACTATCAGGATGGTAAACCAATTTCCTTTGCAATATGGGACACTGATTGTGACTTTTGTTTTGTTTTTTTGGTTAAGCTTGGTGGAAGATAATGTTATAAATAAATGAACAAATGTACACTACTGTTCAAAAGTTTGAAGTCAGTAAGATTTTTTAAAAAGAAGTTAATACTTTTAATAAGTAAGGAGGATGCATTAAATTGATCAAAAGTGACAGTAAAGACGTTTATAATGTTACACAAGATTTTTAATTCAAATAAATACTGTTCTTAGGAAAACAGCAAACCATAATATTAGAATGATTTCTGAAGGATCATGTTACACTAAAGACATTCAAACCGAAAACGGTTATTTTAAATGGCAGTAATGTTTCACAAATTATTACTGCTTTTAAAATCTTGCCAATGTCAAACTTTTGAACAGTTGTGTATGTGTTTTTTATGTAATGGCTATATTTGTGTGTTGGTCCTAGGCCCAGACTTTTCTAGAAGAGATGAGAGCCCCACTGAAGATGAGCCCATCCGTTCACCTGGTTCCCCACGGCAGACAGAATATGAACGGATCGGAGGAAGAACAGGATCCTCGTAAGCACTGTGATCTTCGCCTATTAAATCTTTTATGTTCATATGACCTATTTTAATTTTGTTTTATTTTTTCAGGTTTTTTCAGACCATAATTCATTTACTAAAAGGGAATATTGGCACGGGACTGCTCGGCTTGCCTCTGGCTGTCAAGAATGCAGGACTCCTGGTAGGACAGAAAATCTAATTTGGAGATGAATGGTCATGATGTTGTTTTATTTTGAACTCTTCTGTTCTTGTGTTCTAGTTTATCTTATTTCCTCATTGTGGCAGTTGTTGTATGTCCTTATCATGTTAGCCTTTCATTTTCATATATCTAACGTTTCTCAGAAGTGTTATGATATTTAAGAACTTCCACACATAACATGCCTTCTGGTTAGAGAACAGCATTTTTGTGGGTTGTCTTCACTGACTGAGATCTGCTCGTGCTAGTATAAGGTGCAAATATAACTACAGTGCCCTCTACTAAAATTAGCACCCTTTGTAAATATGAGCAAAGGCGGCTGTGAAATTGTCCAGCTATGACTTTCAAAGTAGTAAAAATATGAGGAAACACAAAGGCCAAATTCCCTTAATCATTCATCACAATGAGTAAAACCAAAGAATATAGTTCTGATGTGCAGCAAAAGATTGTTGAGCTTCACAAAATAGAAAGTGTCTGTAAGGAAATTCCCATTTCCACCATCAGGGCAATAATTAAGAAGTTCCAGTCAACTAAATATGTTACGAATCCGCCTGGAAGAGGATGTGTATCTAAATCATCCTAATGCACGGTGAAATGCATTTAGTATAACTATAAATGCAAAAAAAGCCACATACTCTTAACAAAAATTACTGTCATAATTCATTACTCTGTAATACTTGACTATTTTATTTGAATATAATTACATTCGGTATGAATATACCACATGGTTATAGTTAGTGTTACGACAGTAAATCCATGGTAAATATTCGTGATCAGTGTGACTGGCATGAAAAAAGTTCACAGCCTGGAGCCCTGGTTGAGTAAATAAAAATGCTGCCATTGTTACAGAGTTTAAGGAAACAAAAAACAAGAATTATAACATTAATTGTATCATTTTATTTTTAATAATTTAATACTTTCATATTCTGGTCATATTCATTTTTTCGTTTTCTTTCTTTAATGTACACTACCATTCAAAAGTGTAAGATTTCTGTTAATTTTTCTTTATAAAAGAATATAAAGTATTTTATACTCTTCAAGGCTACATTTATTTGACAGTAAAAACTGTAATATTGAGAAATATGATTACAATTTAGTATTATAAATGTGCTATATAATGTTTTCTATTTTAATATATTATCATATTTAATTTATTCCTGCAATGTCAAAGCTGCATTTTCAGCATCATTACTCCAGTCTTCAGTGTCACATGAACCTTCAGGAATTATTCTAATATGCTGATTTGCTGCTCAAGAAACATTTATTATTAATATCAATGTTGAAAACAGTTGTGCTTTTTCATATTTTTGTGGAAACCATGATACATTTTATTTTCATAATTTTATAACTTTGATGAATAGAAAGTTCACAAGAAAATAATTTTTTGGATCATTTTAAATGTCTTCACTGCCAATTTAATGTGTCCTTGATTTTGAATAAAAGTATTAATTTCTATAATAATTTTTGAACAGTAATGCAAGTCAGTTTTAATTTTCCACATTTAGTGCATCTTTCATGTCCGTCCATAGCACAAACTAGGTATAATTCTATAGGTTATGTCTATGTTTAAATCCTTCAGTGCTGTGATGTATTTCCAAGCAAAACGGAATATTGAATAGAGGGCAGGGTTTTACTTCAGCGCTCCTCCTCTCCATATCTCGCTCTTAGCAGACTAACGGTTGGAGGGGAGTGGTTAAGGATATTCAAACCCAAGCCGTCACACAGTCGTCATCGGAAAGGGAATGCCATTCAAGACCGGAAGTTACTTTTCAGATTTTGATTAAAGATTACCACGGCAAACAATTTTTTTTTTATGTGTATTAACTTGCACGAATTAGTTGTTCACCCTAAGACCTGTAATGTGGGCAACAAAGTAAATACGATCGATTTTTTTATTTCATGAGGACTTTAAGAGTCAAAGTGTTTTGTGGTTCTCTTTGCAAGTCAAAATGTTCTGAGAGATCATTCTTTTTGACTTCTCCTTGCGTATGTGATACAGCTGTATACACCATTAAGGCGTGCTTGTGTCATTGTACTGGGAGCCATATTTACAGCCTTTGAAGAACACTAAAACCTCTCTCAGCATCAGCTAAGGACACCGGGACAACAAGGCGCGCTCTGACAAGTGGTTCCACCAAATCAAAGATGACGCAGATGTGTGGACACGTCCCTGAAGAATGACTCCTGCCAGACTTATTAGACGAATATCACGCTTTGACCTTTTCGTCAGTTGTATTTTTAGGGATTCTTTGTGTGTGCATCATTACTATTTTTTTTATCATATAAAATCCTTCCTCCCAAATTGTTCTCTAGACTGCACAGTGGAGATGCACAAACCTAACCAATTAAGTGATGTAAAAGTGCACATTCTGTGTTCAACACTGATAATAATAAGATATGTTATTAGCATATTAGAATGATTTCTGAAGGATCATGTGACACGGAAGATTGGAGGAATGATGCTGAAAATTTAGCTTCGCATCACAGGGATACATTACATGTTAAAATTTTAAATATATTTAAAAAGAAAATAGTTATTTTAAAGTGTAATAATATTTCACAATGTGGCTTTGATTTTCAACCATTTATGTTTGTATAGTGCTTTTTTTTTTACATCAATGTTCAAAAAGGGGGTTGTCAGTTAAAGCTACACTGTGTGATATTTTCCCCCATCTAGCGGTGAAAAGGTATATGACCATCCAGTAAATATTAGGTTCTGTTCCTCCCAATTCCGATTTCGTTTTAACTCCTACGGTGGCCGTTTTAGTCCAAGATTAACATGGCTTCCAGTTCAATCCAGACACGGTGCCATCGAGTGTTAAAACGCGAAAGGCGAAGCTTGAATTTACGGGTATGTCCCTCTTTGGATAATGTACTTTCAAGATGGAGGGGCAACATGGCGACCCCCATTTGAACCCCTTACCCGTATGTATTTTCAATGGCATATTATAAACTTACGAGAATACTTTATAACTTGAAATAAGTAAATATACATTAATGAGCACTTATATTTTTGAAAGAACTAAGTGTTTTAGCTAAGAATAAACAAAAAAAGTTACACAGTGTAGCTTTAACAAGTTAAACATGCTTTATCATTGGGTTGATGTCTCTGTCTCTTATATGTTGCAGGTGGGGCCTTTAAGTCTTCTGGTCATGGGTATAGTGGCTATACACTGCATGAACCTCCTTGTGAAATGTGCACATCATCTTAGCGTAAAGTAAGAATAAATAGCTTGAGTGTTTTTAGAAATACTGCCCCTAATGTTCTTGGCAAGTTTTTTTTTCCTGCCATGGTGAATTTGAGTTTCTTTTAGTTTGCTTTATCATATGCATTCAGCAAAAAAGTTTAGATATTTTTATTTTTAAAGTTTCAAAGTTGCTTCATTTAGTTAGTGTTAAAGGCACAATATGTAGTATTTTTGGATTAAAATATAAAAAAACACTAGAACAGTGTTGTATTTTGTTGACTTGTGTACTTGCATTATCCCAAATGTATCCAACAATGTTTAAATCAAGATAAATAAGCCATTTTAACCAGGAGAACAGACCGTGTCCATGCGTCGCCTATCAATGACATCATACCTGGGTTACCCTCGATTTCGGAAGCGGCTACTGTGGCATAATATAAGTTCCGCTGCTGTCGCCGTGTGACACATTTGTCTCTCATTAGCAATCACTTCAGCGACCTCGTTCAGCTCCCACAGCACTCTGCCCTGCTCTGCTTCATACTACAGTAACGTTAATAATCTCATCCATGAACATGATTTCTGCATGAGTCCCGTCCCGATTCTTTTCCACCAACTGTGAGGTGAAGATGATATCTCCCAAGATTTCGCGCTCAATCTCTGCCTCATCAAGCTAGAGGTCTTCACGGAGCCCCCGAGACCAGGGACCCGTACGGGTTCGGGTCTATATTTTAAATGATCAGCCGGGTCCGGGCCGGGTCCTAATCTATTATAATCTATGATCAGCCGGGTCCCGGGTCTGTTTAACATTTGTGTCTAATACCCGAGTCGATCTGGACTCGGAGAACACCTGCCCATGATCAGAGTCAGTCAGCACTGCTTGTGTGTTTTTTGTAACTTGCAACTTGTAAAATTAGGATAAGAAAAGTGTGAGCCGGGAAATAAGGTTTAAAAAAAAAGAAAGAAGAAAAACACGAGCAATCGCTCTCTCTTGCTTGCGCTTGCTCTCTCTCTCTCTCTCTCTCTCTCTCTCTCTCTCTCTCTCTCTCTCTCTCTCTCTCTCTCTCTCTCTCTCTCTCGCTCTCACTCTCGCGCGCTCTCTCTCACTCACGCTCGCACTCAGTCATGGCAAGCGCACGGTAATAATGGTTACCTTCAAGAGTGATGTGCAAAAAAAGCTAAAAAAACAACAAATATAAAGAAGTTAAACCCACGGGCACCTCTTCGGTCTGGGCATTCTTCATGCATAGCCTATTGTGGACACACATGAGAGAAAAGTAAGTGCTGTCAAGTGTATTAGCCTACGTGTGACGCACTGTTGAAGTTTGATTTGAACTTATATTTAAATAATATATTTCAAATCGGCAACAGGTGAACTGTCACATGAATGTTTTCTATGACGTTCAAATTGCCTAAAAAAGCTAATATTTCAGGTTGCTCCAGCTAACACGCATGTGCAGTCTCAAGCGCCTGTCATGTTTCTATGGCAACCCGAGCTTCCGCTGTGACTGATTATTAATAATAATATGAATGAACCATCTTATTTTAATCTTATTTAATCTTAAAGTTTTGCTGAACAGACTCGGCTCACAGAGATGATAACAAATAAATAATGTGGACGTCAGCGGCTACCGAACGAGCAATCGTTATTATAGTTAAAAAAGGCGAACAGTCAAAGTTATTATGCGAGTTAACTAGAGTCGAAATGCAAATCTGCAAAGACGCATTTGTCATCCGTCCCTGTGACATAAAGTGGACTTTTAAAGCTGAAATGATGAGTGAATTAAGCATGCTTGGAATAACAAGAGAGGAATAACATGGATTTTAACTTTTTGGCAAGGGTGTAATGCATCACAATCAAGTAACGTTACAAGGAAGGGAGACG
Organism: Romanogobio albipinnatus; assembly: GCA_023566225.1. NCBI lineage: Eukaryota > Metazoa > Chordata > Actinopteri > Cypriniformes > Gobionidae > Romanogobio > Romanogobio albipinnatus. The sequence goes on along the minus strand of CM042246.1, from coordinate 32,035,809 downwards.
ACGACTATAGGTAAGACAAAAAGTTGTATGTTTCGCAACTTGTTTATTGACTTGTTAATATCAGTTTATTGTGGAATATGTGACAATCGGGTCCAGTCGGGTCTGTGTCTTCACGCCGGGCTCGGTTCCAGCTTTTAAATAATAGACGGGTCCAGGTCGGTTCTGGGTACTACATTTTTGGCATTTCTCGGATCTGCACTGGTCTGGGTCCAGCTTTTGAAATAATAGACGGTCCGGGTCGGTTCCGTTTAGCACATTACGGGTCTCTTCGGGCTCGGGTAATAATTTTTGGACCCGTGAAGACCTCTACATTAAGCTACACCTTTGTTTTGAATAAGCGACCTCTAGTGGCAAAAAAATACATATTGTGCCTTTTAAACACAGATCTGCTGTCACTTGAATTCATATGTTAAATTAATGAATTAATTAATCCATGGTCTAATTATTAAATGTAGGTGTTTGTTCAGGGACATTTTAGTAGAATATAAAAGTTTTGTGTTTCTGTCATGCAAATTTTGTTCTATTTTTCTAAATAAAATATTGTCTGTATTTAGGATGGGGAAGCCCTTTCTTTCCTATGGAGATGCAGTGGAGTATGGCATGGAGAATGTGCCATGGCTGAGCAGACACTCTTTGTGGGGAAGGTAATTGAACAACTTTGTTTAAGTGCTTACAAGGCCGTTTTTTTTTTATTTTCAGTAGTCGGTTAAAGTTGACGTGCAGTTTGTGCTGTTCTCACCATAATCTTTGACCACTTGTCATGAGACCACTTGACTCATTCAGCACCCAATCTATGTGCTGTTTCACATTGTGCACATGATGGCATATATAGTAATCATACTCTTCTGTTCAAATGGTTGAGGTCAGTAAGATTTATTTCATGTTTATGGAAGAAGTCTCTTATACTCACCAAGTCTCCATTTATTTAATCAAAACAACAACAGAAAAAAACCCAATGGTGATGTTTTGTCTATTTTAATAGATTTTAAAATGCAATTTATTCATGTGATGGCAAAGTTGTAGCCTGACAAGCCAGACCCACATCAAGATGTTGGGTCTGGAAACTCACCATTGACAGGGCTCAATCCGAGGGGCGGGATAAATGGTTGTCTTTCAAATTCCCTCTACACACAATTGGATAGCACCATGAGCGCCACAACCAACCAGAGCAAAGAAGAAGGTGAAGCCTTACGTTAGTTGATAGACTTTCGCCGTATCCGGTAGGCAAAACTTCGAACTAGGGATGCTCATATTGACCGTTTAAACGTTAACCGATAGTATGAATTTTGATCAGTTAAATGGTTTAAAAGTTTTTTTGTTTTGTTTTTTGCTGCATGGTCACCGCATTTTTATAAGAAACAATATCGAGTCTATAAAACACGAAAGAACAACGACAGCCTATATCGTTTTAACAGCCTATATACACCGGGACTGCATATCACAATTTTCCCAATATTGATTCTTCTTGCAATCGTAATGCAATGGACTGTGGCCTACATTAAACCTTTAAATAAAAGGTTTACACAGTCATATACAATAAACGAGCTTGCACAGCGACAGGAAATAAAAATTAACGCAAAAAACCTGCCAACCTTACCAGAGCATGCAAGCAAAGCAAAGCGGAGCTTCACTCATGAACTGCTCAGTGGTAAAATGACGTGCACTCAAATCCCGCTCCGAAATGACATTTCTCTGTACTGTAGCCTACTATGCTTGTAGCCATTAAAACACGTAATTAGTTTCAGTTTAAATATTATAATGTTATTTTTTAATTTAATTTATGTTGAAAAGTGAACAGGACACATAAGATGCATAATGTCAGAAGACGGGGGTCTTCAATAAGTTCAATAACACTTGAATAGGCTTTCAACAAAACAAAACTTTTCTTTAAAGTGAATTTCGTTTTTGTATAAATTGTATCTTAATTTTAATCTATGTTTAATCAACCAAATTGCCCGGATTTAATAAATAATAAGCAAATAGCCTATTACAGACAATGACATGGAGGAGGCGACGGCGCAGCGTGAACAACGACTTAAATGAACTACTAGAAAGAAGAAAAAAAACTTTAGTCAGGGGCAGCCCTAGCTATTTATTTCAGATAGGCTTATATTTTATCCAGCATGTCACAAAGGGAGTTCTGGGTTGAGCGTGCGGTGCTGAGCGGAATGAGCTTCAGAAATGAGCGGAATCATTTTAAAAACATAATTCAACAAATAAATAATACTTTTTAATGGGCTACTTAAAATGTTTATTACAAATAAATTATTACTTTTTAAAAATGAATAAAATGAACAAAAATTTGCAATCCTTTGCAGCACCTCCATTTCCCGTGGATTGTTATAAGTTTCAAGTTTATATTTATTTAATGCCAATTCAATATTATAATCTTATCAGTTAACGGTTAATAATCGGATAATGAGCGGCGGTTGTTGGTCAGGAAAATTAACCGTTTTGAGCATCCCTACTTCGAACATATCTTCTTTTTTTTTAAGAATGACTTCAGTGCCGTTCTTTGTTCTTTTCTCAAAGAAAAGCTTAACTCCAAGTCTTCCAGAGTCGCGGCCAAAGCCGATTCGAAAGGCCGCTGTTCGCCAGCTTCTTTGTTTACGAGTAGCACACAGAACCGCTGCAACTCTGCTGTGACGTGCCTTCGTTATGTTAAGCCCGCCCACCGACTCTACACACGCTGTGATTGGCCTGACCAGAGTTTGGTTTTTCCAGCTCTCAGGACTACTGAGAGTTGCTAGACTACACTTGCGGCAAAATACATTTTCTGCCGCTAGGGTGCGTCTAGATTTCTAGGCTAGCAAAGTTGCATTTTCAGCATCATTACTCCAGTCTTCAGTGTCACATGATCATTCAGAAATCATTCTAATATGATGATTTGCTACTCAAGAAATATAAAATATTAAAAACAGTTGTGCTGCTTAATATTTTTGTAAAAAAAAAGGGTTATTTATTTATTTTTGATGAATAGAAAATTCAAAAGAACAGCATTAAAAAAAATTTTTTTTTAAATTATAAATGTCTTTACCGTATTTTTTCGGACTATAAGTTGCTCTGGAATATAAGTCGCATCAGTCAAAAAATGCGTCATGGAGAGGAAAAAAACATATATAAGTCGCACTGGACTATAAGTCGCATTATACTGGACTATAACGCCGGCTTCACACCGCACGCGCAAGCGTTGGCAGGGCAGAAGCAGTGTGGAGAGCGGGAGCAGCGCATGCGTGCCCACTGTGTATTCACACTGGCAGCGTTTGTCTTGCGCAGCTGAGCCTCTCCCGGCAGAGCGTTGTTCAAGCACCCATCTGTGGACTCGTTCCTCCAGCTCTGGCCATCTTGCTTTCAGTCCGCGATTCGCTTTCTTTGTTTTCTTCATTACAGTTAAAGTAACCTTTGCTTTTCGCCAGTCCCTCACAAGTTTCTCACTCCAAACTTTCTTTCTGCTACTCGATTACCGTTTTCGGCTGCATATTTTATTAACGTTACCTGCAGTTTGTAATTTGCAGAATAGGATTTTCTTTTTGGGGGGCATTTTGTTTGTGTTCAGTCTTTCTCAGTTGTCTTTTAAGTTAATATTTCAGTTAACAGGTTTTCAGTTTTCTGTTGTTTTCAGTAAATTTTTTCAGCATAGAGAGCCCTCTCGCGGCTGTAGACGTAGCTAAATGTTTATTCTTGCCAGTCAGTATGAATTAGTTTTTATATATAAGTCGCACCTGACTATAAGTCGCAGGACCAGCCAAACTATGAAAAAAAGTGCAACTTATAGTCGGGAAAATACGGTACTGTCACTTTTGATACATTTTATGTGTCCTTGCTGAATAAAAGTATTAAAGCCACAATATGTAATTTTTCACCGCTAGAGGTTGCTTATTCAAAACGAAGGCGTAGCTTGATGATGCCTTGATTTCGCTGAGCTTTTATTATGCCGCAGATGAGAGCTTTTTCTTATTCCGCTCATGCTTATGTGGGGTAATGCAGCGCTGCTTTATCATATTAGATACCTTTGAGTGTATTGAAAGTTATGTTATAATGCTACTCTGTGCATTTGCTCGGTGGCTACTATAAGACACTTGTTGCACACTACAGTAAGCTTGATCAATATTAGACATGGTAAAACATGGTAAATCGAGAAAACGAGATTTAAACAATAAGGCTAAACTTGTTGAGCAATATAACAATGATTAGTTTTCTGTCAATGAATGGATCCAAACAGTTACCTGTCTAATAAAACACATAATAATAAAGCGTCTTTGGTAATGTCATCGGTAGGCGACGCACAGACACAGTCTGTGTCCTGATTAAAATCGCTTATTTCTCTGGATTTAAACATTGTTGGAAACGTTTGGAATAATGTATGTACACAAGCCAATGAAATTCATAACATTTCTCTAGTGGTTTTTGGATATTTGAATCCAAAAATCTTACATATTGTGCCTTTAATTTCTGTCATAAATAGTTTTTTACTAACTCCAAACATTTGAACAGTAGTTTAGGTGTGCTTACTGGAAAGCTTGTCTAAATAAACTAGATATTTAGATTACTAAAAAATAGTTTGACATGTACCTGAACATGTTGTTGTTGTTGTTTTTGTCTTTCAGGCGTGTTGTAAATGTATTTCTCAACATAACCCAGCTGGGCTTCTGCTGTGTGTACTTTGTGTTCCTCAGTGACAATGTCAAGCAGGTGAGATACCTTTAAAACAGAAGAAGAGACATTTTTCAGATTTTAATAAAGGTTTTGTCCACATTAAAATAATACACTTTAAAGTCACACAGCATCATTTCCTTTGTCATATTAAAACATCACCCAATGAAGTGTTTCTGTAGGTCAACTCTGCTAAAGTATTATTGGTATTATTTGCATAGAATGTATACTAACGTAGAACTGCTAAAATATAGAATATATAAAAGTTTCTGCCAAATGTATAAAATATAAATACATCAAAGAAATGCTGTGAGTGATTTCTTTTTTAACCACAAGAGGGCAGCATTGCCTTTCACTTTATTTGGATGAACCACCCAGTTTTGCTTCCCCCAAATTAAAAAGATGTTCTTCCTTTCTTTATTTTGAACCTGCACATATAAAAATCTCTCAGTACAATCTGTCATATTGTTATTGCCATAAAATAATCTTTCCATTGACTTTTTATAGGTGGTTGAGACTGCCAATGCGACAACAGTGAACTGTCACAACAATGAGACAGCAGTGACTGTCCCCAGCTACGACTCTCGCCTCTACATGCTTTTCTTCCTGCCCTTTGTCATCGTGTTGGTGTTTATCCGCAACCTCAAGTACTTGGCTCCTCTGTCATTTGTAGCAAACATTTCCATGTGTGTTAGCCTGGTTCTCATATACTACTACTGTCTGACGGTAAGACACATTAAACACGCAGCACACAGAGTACACAAAATATGTTGAAAGTGTATCTTTGTTACATACATTGCATTATTTATTTATTGTAAATAGTGTCATATATGGTTCATACTTAGCCCACAATACAACTGAGCAATTCAAAAAACACTTTGAACACTTATGTATGAATGTAATCGCATTACATAACAAAGTATTAATCCAATTGGTATAAAAAAATTTTTTTTAATCTTTTGGTCACACTTGGTGTTTTTAACTACTATGTACCTACATCAAAAAAATTCTACTAGACAAATGTACTAAATGCACAAATGTACTAGAGCTGTTCCAATTCCGATACTAGTATCGGAAATATCACCGATACCACAACAAATTCTGGCATCGGTATCGGCGAGTACTTGAACACGTGTACCGATCCGATACATTTTCTTAAACAAGACCTAGTTATTATGACCGCTAGCTTTGCCTAACCGCTGCACGGTTCTTCTTCGCTGCTCAGAATGCATTACAAACACAGGAAGTTGTGCTGTGTTGCCACAAGCAACCACTGTTTAGAGCAGTGAAGAAGAATTGAAAACGCGTTAGCAGTATGTCCGCTGTTTAGCAGTATTTCGTCCATAGACCGTAAAAGATTTAGTCTCTGTGGATGGCGGGCGCCCGCGCACACACACGCACGTGACACTCGCTGTCTTTGTAGTCTCTGCCGTGATCATGCGGCAACCTCCCCCAGATTCTCTACGTCCATTTTTTTGGTCACTATATGAGGACACAAATGCATAAACCGTCACATCATGAGTGTACGGTTTCATTTGAGAAAACTGTAATATAATAAACACAGACACTCAAAGGTCTTCACGGCAACCCGTCAAAATAAAAGTTTGGTTGAACGTGAAGAAATTGACAGGATATATTAGGCTACTGTTGTACAGTAGATTTAGCTACGTCTCTATATGATAATAATACGTCTCTACTAATAATAATAATTATGACTAGATGGTTGTAAAGAGATTATTTTCCGATTAATATATAATTTTTTTTCCTACATTTATTTACAGGTTTTTTTATAGTTATATTATAAAGCTAAAATACCTTTTTCAGTTTGCGGTGTTAGATTTGTGGCTGCATTTGAAGTTATTTTTCGCTTAAAAAAAATAAATAATATTACTGTCAAATGCATGTCAGATAATAAAATACTACTAGTAGTTCACTGTATGTATTTGTTCATGTTTTATTAAAGGTCCCATGGCATGAAATTTTCATTTTATGAGGTTTTTCAACCTTAATATGAGTTCCCCTAGCCTGAATATTGTCCCCAAGTGGATAGAAATGTTGATCGGTGTAAACCCAAGTTCTGGCTGTCTTTCTCTGCCTTTGAGAAAATGACAGGCCAGACGAGCCAATCCTGAAGTCTCCTGTTTTGACGTCCAAGCAGGAACGGTTACCTCCCTTTCCTCCGCCTAGAGAATCTGGCACGCCCATGCAAGCGCGAGAGATCATTAACATTACTTGTGAACGAGTGAATGCAGGCAGTTTCTTAGTGTTTGGATGTACAAATGAAAACAGAAGTCTTTTTTCAGTTCCTTCTGATCTGTGATCAGTAATTTCTGATGTGTAGCTAATTATTTATTATTCGTGCACACAATGCGGCTTCTCTCTCTCCAGACAGAACGGTGTTTTCGTGTTTTCTATCTTGTGAGTCAGTGTTTTTGTACGTCCTCGTCGCGTCTATCTGTTCTTAAATGTGCATACAGTCGTTTCTGCTCAACATAAGCAGAGTAACACCTTTAGAGATAAACCTCACACACGCCGAAGCTTGGCCTTCAACATCCCCGACCCCCAGTACTGCATCTGGCCCACAGCGGAGGCACCAAACGCGGCGTGAGATTAAGCAGAAGGAGGGTAAGCATGAGGGTCGCCGGGCTAGGCTAGCCAGCTTTCCCCACAATAAACTGGATTACATTCGATTACTGCTGTTGTGTCTTTGTTTGCGCTGTGTACTCAATGCGCGTCACTGACGCTTTTCATATGATTGGAACAAATCTAGAAATACTGCTTTAATCAACACTTACTAACTCGTTCATCTCGCTGTAATGGTACTTTGCATGTGTTACAAAGTTGGTAATAATGATGAAGACGGACTCGGTGTGACTGGGACTCGTGTTTATTCAGAACTCTCAGATACAAACACAATAAACTCGCGCTCACTGACAGCGCTCTCATAACTCAGTAGTTACTATAAATAACTTTGTTAGCAATCGCTCCGTCTCCGTGATGTCCGGTTCGCGAACGAATCATTCTTTTGAATCGGTTCTTTTTAGTGAACCGAACCAGTTCACCAAATCGGACTGAATCGTTCTAAACGACCTCGTTAAACCACGCCCCCTCCGCTCATTTAAAATGCAAAGATGTCAGCCAATCACAACAGTGGGCGTTTTTACTGAAGTCTCACAGCAGACACGCCTCTTGAAACAGGGCCTTCAGCCACAGGGCAAACAGCAGTATTGAAAAAATGCCTTTTATTTCTAAATTATGACATTTTATGATGTAAAAATCATACTAACAATATAAGTACACCTCAGGAAACATTATAAAATAATAGAAAAATGCCATGCCATGGGACCTTTAAGGGATAAGTCTGAAGCACACCATAAAATAATTCTAGCAATTCATACAGGGCTAGTAGTATATACAGCTGTAAATACAGATACACACCCAGGTATCGGATCAGTACTCGTATCGGCCGATACCCTGAGCCCAGGTATCGGAATCGGTGTCAGGAAGAGGAAAAGGGAACATCTCTACAATGTACTTGTGTTCATGTTGTATTACAAAACATGGCTGCACTTTATTTCACGGTGTCCATGTTACAGTGGAAATATGCATTTAAGAATTGTGTAATAATAATCAACTACATGTTCTTACTTTTGGGTTAGGGTTAGGATTAGGGTGTGGTTTAGGGATAGTTGCATCTAATTAGGCGTAATTTATAGTTATTAATACAGTAACTACTATGTAACTTGGAACAATACACTGTAAAATAAAGTGATACCCAAAACAATTTAGAGCTGATTTTGAGGCGGGATACAGGTAAGGTTAGGCACAGATTTAGTGGTCTGATTAGGTTTAAGGGTAGGTTAAGGACTAAGGAAAGGGTCAACAGTAATAATAGATTAATTACTGCTGTAATTACATGCAGGTATTTTGCAAATATAATTATATGCAGTATTGGAGAAAGTTAGGTTTAAATGTAATGCGTTACAATATTGTGTTACTCCTTAAAGTGACTAATTGCATTACTTAGTTACTTTTTATAGAAAGTAATGTGTTACTTTACTCTTGCGTTACTTTTTCTCACCTGTGCTGGGCTTCCTTGTTTGCTTTTTAATAACAAAAAACAAAAGTTCTATTTTTGCTAATGTAAAAGCCCTTTCACACCAAAAGTGAAATCAATAACACTGTGTCTACACCGGACGCACCGCACAACGCTGCTACAGCTAGAAGCTGTCTATACTGGACGCGACAAAGCAATTGTTTCAAAGCATTTGTCCCTTCATGTTAGCACGTCATAAATAGACAGGGCATCAGTTTACTGTCAGGGATTTGTTGCTCCACGCCACATCCATTGTAGACAACATTATTGATTATAGTGGGTTATATTGTCTTTTCCCTTTTCGCATCGCCCCGCTCGCGTCCGGTGTAGACACGGTGTAAGCCTCAGACTGAAGGAAACTCAAATACATGCCTGTAAAGTAAATACAATAAATGGGAATACTTGTGTTACTTACATTGGGGAGAACAAGTATTTGATATATTTATGTATTTTGATTTTGCAGGTTTGCCCACTTACAAAGCATGTAGAAGTCTGTAATTTTTATCATAGGTACACTTCAACTGATGGAATCTAAAACAAAACTCCAGAAAATCACATTGTATGATTTTTAAGTAATTAATTTGCATTTTATTGCATGACATAAGTATTTGATCACCTACCAACCAGTATTTCCAGCTCTCACAGACCTGTTAGTTTTTCTTTTAAGAAGCCTTCCTGTTCTCCACTCATTACCTATATTAACTGCACCTGTTTGAACTTGTTACCTGTATAAAAGACACTTGTCCACACACTCAGTCAAACAGTCTCCAACCTCTCCACAATGGCAAAGACCAGAGAGCTGTGTAAGGACATCAGGGATAAAATTTTAGACCTGCACAAGGCTGGGATGGGCTACAGGACAATAGGCAAACAGCTCGGTGAGAAGGCAACAACAGTTGGCGCAATTATTAGAAAATGGAAGAAGTTCAAGATGACGGTCAATCTCCCTCGGTCTGGGGCACCATGCAAGATCTCACCTCGTGGGGCATCAATGATCATGAGGAAGGTGAGAGATCAACCCAGAACTACATGGCAGGACCTGATCAATGACCTGAAGAGAGCTGGGACAACAGTCTCAAAGAAAACCATTAGTAACACACTACGCCGTCATGGATTAAAATCCTGCAGCGCACGCAAGGTCCCCCTGCTCAAGCCAGCTCATGTCTAGGCCCGTCTGAAGTTTGCCAATGACCATCTGGATGATCCAGAGGAGGAATGGGAGAAGGTCATGTGGTCTGATGAGACAAAAATAGAGCTTTTTGGTCTAAACGCCACTCGCCGTGTTTGGAGGAAGAAGAAGGATGAGTACAACTTTAAGAACACCATCCCAACCATGAAGCATGGAGGTGGAAACATCATTCTTTTGGGATGCTTTTCTGCAAAGGGGACAGGGTGACTGCACCATATTGAGGGGAGGATGGATGGGGCCATGTATCGCGAGATCTTGGCCAACAACCTCCTTCCCTCAGCATTGAAGATGGGTCGTGACAGCATGACAATGACCCAAAACACACAGCCATGGCAACTAAGGAGTGGCTCCATAAGAAGCATCTCAAGGTCCTGGAGTGGCCTAGCCATAGCCAGTCTCCAGACCTGAACCCAATAGAAAATCTGTGGAGAGAGCTGAAAGTCTGTATTGCCCAGCGACAGCCCCGGAACCTGAAGGATCTGGAGAAGGTCTGTATGGAGGAGTGGGCCAAAATCCCTGCTGCAGTGTGTGCAAACCTGGTCAAGAACTACAGGAAACATGTGATTTCTGTAATTGCAAACAAATACTGTACCAAATATTAAGTTCTGCTTTTCTGATGTATCAAATACTTGTCATGCAATAAAATGCAAATTAATTACTTAAAAATCATACTATGTGATTTTCTGGATTTTTGTTTTAGATTCTGTCACTCACAGTTGAAGAGTACCTATGATAAAATTACAGACTTCTACATGCTTTGTAAGTGGGCAGACCTGCAAAATTGGCAGTGTATCAAACACTTGTTCTCCCCACTGTATTTGAAAAAGTAACTTAGATGTTTTGTTTTAATTTTAAAGTAATGCGTTACTTTTACTAGTCAAGTCACCTTTATTTATATAGCACTTTTTACAATACAGATTCTTTCAAAGCAGATTTACAGTGATAACAGGAAAATAAAGCAACAAACTTTGTTTCACTGTACAGCAGATCTGGAAGACAATAGTGTCATAATCCAGCTTAAGTGAGTTCAGTGATAGTTCATTTCTGTTGTAAAAAAGTTATTAATTTATTTAATTTATCTATACAGCCAGAAAACAGTGATGTCATCGTCCAGCTCAGTTCAGTTCTCATACAATGGTGTCAATGCGGGCAGATCAGTAATAGAGTTGAATATTTAGTGTCCCCAACTAAGCAAAAGCCAAAGTCAACAAAGGCTACAGTGGCAAGAAACCAAAACTCCATCAGGTGACAGAATGGAGAAAAAAAACCTTGGGAGAAACCAGGCTCAGTCGGGGGGCCTGTTCTCCTCTGACCAACGGTGTACAATTATGATTCAGGCAGCAGATCGGAACATTCAGAATATTTGTCCAGTTCCATCTGGTTGAAGTCGTCACGCCAGTATGGGACGGGTCTTGTTGGGGACCAGTACCACTGTCTGTCGTGACGATGAGGCCTTCACAGGGGATAGTTTAGTTGGCATAATCTCTGCTGACACTTAAAGGTGCACTATGTAACATTTTTGCAGTAAAATATCCAAAAACCACTAGGCCAGTGTTATATACTTTGTTCAGTTGAGTACTTACAATATCACAAATGTTTCCAACTATTTGTAAATCATGAGAAAATTGCTATTTTACCCAAGGAACCGGGACGTGTGAGGGAGTCGCCTGTCAATTGCATCAGATCTGTGTTTCCCTCGGTTTCCGGATTTAATCTGCAGAAATGCTTAAATCTAACTGCAGTGTGCAACAAGTGTCATAGCAGCCGCCGAGCGAACGTAGAGAGTAACGTCATAACATATTTTAACACACTCAGATGTATCTAATATGATAAACAGAGCTGCTCTACCTCTTACTCATGACTGGAAAAGTGGAGATGGCGCCTGTGGCATAATAAATGTCCCGCCGGTGACTGTGTCATAATAAAAGTCCCGCTGCTTGCGAGGTGTTTGTTGCCTTCATCTTATTAACAATCGCTCCAGCTGCCTTGCTCAGTTCCCACAACACTCGGTCCTGCTCTGCTTCATACTACAGTGACATTAATAATCACATCCATGAACATGATTTCTGCCCGAGTCCTATCCCGATTCTTTTCCACCGGCTGTGAGGTGAAGACCACATGTCCCAAGATTCTGTGCTCAAACGTGGCATCATCAAAACGCCTTTTGTTTTGAATCGGCGACCTCTAGTGGACGGAAAAGTTACATAGTGCACCTTTAAGCATTGTGGTCATGTCTAGGCGCAGGTCCGGATCTGGCTGACTACAGTAAACATCGGGATAAACAGTGAGATTAATATTAGCATAGATGCCGTTCTTCTTAATGATGTAAACGAGGATATCGGACTTTTATAGGAAATGTTCCTATTTCCGGCTGACCTAGTTAATGCAGCCTAACAATCATTTAACTGATTTGAATAATATAAATTGATAATGTTCTATGTGCTTGCCAGGTTAAAGAGATGTGTTTTTAGTCTAGATTTAAACTGCTTCTCGACCAATGCTGGGAAGACTGTTCCAGAGTTTGGGTTGCTAAATAGAAAAAGGATCGACCACCTGCAGTGTTTTTTGAAATTCTAGGTAGCCTATTATCAACTGGCCAGAATTTTGAGATCACAATAGAGGTGAAGGACTATAATGCATTAAGAGCTCGCTCAAGTACTGGGGAGCTAATGAAAACACTAAAAACGTGTTTACACAATAAGTGTATTGTATCAAATGATGATTCATTTAAATGTTACTACATAGTAGTTAAAGACACTTAAGTGGAGCCAAATTTTGTTAGGGTTAAAGTTTGTTGTTAAATAATACAATAGATCCTCTGCTCGAAGCTATTTTCAGGACCAAGTGCTCTCCCCTGGGCTGCTGATTCAGTCTCAGATGTTATGGATGAAGAGTTAAGTGTAAATGACAGATTTCAGGGACGTTTTTTAGAGCCCATTTCCCATTGAACCGCTTTAAATGCTTTAAATCAGACCCTCTGCTTGTAATTGGAAGGCAGCTACTGAGAAATGAGCAAGTGGGTAAAACAGTTTTTCAGTGAGGGAAGAAAAGTTGTCATGGTGGAAACAGCAAGAGGAAGTTGGCTGAAGATTGCAAATTGTGAACATGAATTCAAGGGCACAATTTTCCTTTTAAATGCATCTTGAACCAGCACAGCACATCATAAGATTACTGTAAATTCCGTGGTTTACCTCCATGATTTCATTTGCATAACAGTTATGCTAGTAGAGGTGTTAGTCAGGCCAGCAGGGGGTGCTCACCCTGTGGTCTGTGTGGGTCCTAACACCCCAGTGTAGTGATGGGGACACTATACTGTAACAAGCACCATCCTTCGGATGAGACGTTAAACCGAGCTCCTGATTCTCTGTGGTCATTAAAAATCCCAGGATGCCCATCGATAAAGAGTAGGGGTGTAAGCCCTGGCCAAATTTGCCAATTGGCACCTGTCCATCATGGCCTCTTAATCATCCCCATATATATACGATTGGTATCATCACTCTGTCTCCTCTCCACCAATCAGCTGGTGTGTGGTGGGCGTACTGGCGCAATATGGCTGCCGTCGCATCATCCAGGTGGATGCTTCACATTGGTGGTGGTTGAGGAGATTCCCCCCTTCTATGTAAAGCGCTTTGAGTGCCTAGAAAAGCGCTATATAAATGTAACAAATTATTATTATTATGCTCTAAAACTTATTTAAAATCATTCTGATTTATACAGTGTCTCAAAAGTATGAGACTTCTTAAATCTGAAATTTCTATCATATTGTAAGATATTTTGAGTTTTAAACAAAAAATATGAGGGACAATGAATAATTAATAAGGAATATTTAAGATAATAACTATTTAACTATACAATTGTTAAATTAAATAGTTAAAATAAACATTTTTCAGCAAGGATGCATTAAATTGATCAAAAGTGACAGTAAAAACATTTATTATAATGTAAAATAAAAGATTTTAATTTTAAATACAACTGTAAATGCTGTTCTTGTGAACTTTCTATTCATCCAAAAAAAAAAAAAAAATGATCACGGTTTCCACAAATAAACTAAGCAGCACAATTAACAGCATTGATAGTAATAAGAAATGATGACTAGAGTAATCACAGGAATAAATAAAAAATTTAATATATATTTAAATCGAGGACAGTTTGTTGAAATTAGCATTGGAAATTTTTGATCAAATAAATGTAGCTTTGGTGAGCATAAGAGACGATATTGTATATAAGTATACATAAAGCTGCTGTCCGTAACTTTTTTGTGTTCAAGATTTACAAAAATTATATAATGAGAATATACAGCATGAATCCTTTTTTCAAACTGTGTTTTTGTCTTACCCTGAATCATTATGGTACACTTATCATAAGTGTTTATATTGGGACTATTTCAGACCAGACTGGTAGGAACCGGTGCGGAGGAGCACAGTCCCCGCGTGACTCGCTATAGACATAAACAGAGAGAAGTAGTTCCGGCTGCAATGTTCTTCCGCGAGACTCGTGCAGTCCTGTTTATTAACCTCTAGAGCGCAAAAAGTTACGGACTACAGCTTTAAATATAATTGTAAAGAAATTTCGGACCCACTTAACTACTGAGGTCTTAACTACTACATTTACATTTAGTCATTTAGCAGACGCTTTTATCCAAAGCGACTTACAAATGAGAGCAATAGATGCAACTAGAACAGTCAAGAGCAACAGTATGCAAGTGCTGTAACAAGTCTCAGTTAATTTAGCACAGAACACACAGGACAGAACTTTTTTTTAAACAAATTTTTTTTTTAAATAAATTAGACAGACAGAAAATGAATCGAATGTTAAGTGCTATTCTTGATTGGTCAGGTGCTGCTGGAAGAGATTTGTCTTTAGCTGTTTTTTGAAAATGGCTACAGACTCGGCTGCTCGAATTGAGACAGGCAGGTCATTCCACCAGGTGGGGGTGGTCCAGGAAAAGGTCTGTGAGAGTGATTTCATGCCTCTTTGGTATGGCACCACAAGGCGTCGTTCACTGGCAGAACGTAAGCTCCTGGAGGGTGTGTAAGTCTGAACAAGCGAGTTTAGGTATCTTGGTGCAGAGCCAGTGGTTGCTTTGAAGGTGAGTACCAGTGTCTTGAATTTGATGCGAGCGGCTATTGGCAGCCAGTGGAGACTGATGAAGAGAGGCGTGACGTGCACTATCTTCGGCTTGTTAAAGACCACCCTCGCCGCTGCATTCTGGATCAGTTGCAAGGGTTTGATAGTGCATGCCGGAAGGCCCGCTAGAAGAGCATTACAGTAGTCCAGTCTGGAGAGAACAAGAGCATGGACCAGGAGTTGTGTGGCTTGCTCTGATAGGAAGGGTCTAATCTTCCTAATGTTGTATAACGCAAATCTGCAGGACCGGGTTGTTGCAGTAATGTGGTCAGTGAATTTTACCTGATCATCAATCACAACTCCAAGGTTCCTGGCTGTCCTGGACGGAGTTATGGTTGATGATCCTAGCTGAATGGAGAGATTGTGATGAAGTGCTGGGTTGGCTGAGACCACAAGCAGTCCTGTCTTTGCAAGGTTGAGTTGCAGGTGATGTTCCTTCATCCAGGCAGAAATGTATGTTAGGCAGGCGGCGATACGAACACCAACTGTGGGATCATCTGGTTGAAATGAGAAGTAGACTTGAGTGTCGTCGGCATCGCAGTGATAGGAAAAGCCATGTTTCTGAATTACAGATCCCAGTGATGACATGTAGATGGAGAAGAGAAGTGGTCCAAGCACTGAGCCCAGGGGAACTCCAGTGCTAGATGATGTGACTTAGACACTTCAACTCTCCATGACACCCTGAAGGACCTACCTGATAGGTAAGACTTGAGCCACTGGAGAGCAGTTCCTGAGATGCCCATCTTCATGAGAGTTGACAGGAGGATCTGGTGGTTAACTGTGTCAAAAGCAGCAGACAAATCTAGTAAGAGAAGTACTGTGGATTTGGAAGCCGCTCTTGCCTGTCTCAGTGCCTCCGTAACCGAGAGCAAGGCAGTCTCAGTTGAGTGGCCGCTTTTGAAGCCGGATTGGTTGATGTCCAGGAGGTTGTTCTGTTCAAGAAACGTAGAGAGCTGGTTAAACACAACTCGCTCAAGTGTCTTTGCAATGAAAGGCAGAAGGGATACCGGTCTGTAGTTTTCTAAAAGTGCTGGGTTCAGAGAGGGTTTCTTAAGCAGTGGGGTTAGCCGAGCCTGCTTAAATGCTGTGGGGAAGGTCCCGGTGTGAAGAGAGGTGTTGACAATGTGAGTGAGTGCAGGAGTAACAGAAGAAGAAATGGCCTGAAGGAGATGAGTGGGGATAGGATCAAGCGCACAGGTACTGGGATGATTGGAAAGGATGAGTTTGGAGACATCTGCCTCGGAGAGCAGAGAGAAGGAGGGGAGCGTATGTGTGATGGTTGATGAGATGTGCTTGTCGGTTTGTGGTTTGGAGAATTGGCTGCTGATGGAAGAGGTTTTGTTTGTGAAAAATTATGCAAAGTCATCAGCTGTAAGAGTTGATGAAGGAGGGAAGAAAATGTTCTGAAAAGTGCACGAGAGTCAGAGCGGTTGTTGATTTTGTTGTGGTAGTACGTAGTTTTAGCAGTGGAGATGTTAGTAGAGAAAGAAGCGAGGAGAGACTGATACAGGATTAGGTCAGTAGTGTTTTTAGTTTTGCGCCACTTCCTCCAGAGCGATGTTCGCGGAGAACATCAGACAGCCAGGGGGCAGAGGGGGTGGTGCGGGCTGGCCTGGATGAAACGGGACAGAAGATGTCTAAGCAAGATGTTAGAGTGGAGCAAAGAGTGTCAGTAGCACTGTTAGTGTCCAGTGCTGAGAACTGAGCAGGTGGAGGGAGTGAGGATGAAACCATAGTGGATAGACGGGAGGGAGAGAGCGAGCATAGATTACGCCGAAAGGTGATCTGGGGAGGAGTGTGTATTGTGTCAGGAGTCAGTAGGAGGTTAAGAGTGATGAGAAAGTGATCTGAGGTGTGCAATGGAGTAACTAAAGTGTCGTCTGTGGAGCAGTAGCGTGTGTAGATAAGGTCCAAATGGTTACCTGATTTGTGAGTAGCTGTAGTAGATACTCATTTAAGGTCAAATGAGGTCAGAAGAGTGGTGAAGTCTGCAGCCTGGGGTTTATCAAGGTGTATGTTGAAGTCACCGAGCAGTACCAGAGGAGTGGCATCCTCAGGGAAGTGAGAGAGTAACATATCCAATTCCTCCAAGAAGTTACCCAGTTGACCTGGAGGGCGATAAATAACTACAACATGGATTTTAGCAGGGTGAGTGATAGTGATTGAGTGTGATTCAAATGAGCAGTTGCCAGATAGAGAAGGAATGGGCTCAAATTTCCAATCATTTGAGATGAGATGAGCAGATCAGTGCCTCCGCCCCTCCCAATCGGGCGAGGGGTGTGTGAAATTATTGAAATTATTTGAGAGAGCTGCAGGAGTGGCAGTGTCTTCTGGTTTGATCCAGGTTTCAGTTAGAGCCATGAGACTGAGATGTGAATGAGTGGAAATAGATTAAATAAAGTCTGCTTTGTTTACAGCAGACTGGCAATTCCAGAGACCAATTGGAATGGACATTAATGTAGCAGAGGAAATAGGTACACTACGCAGATTATTAGGATTACGGCGTCTAGAATGTACTGAGCGTGACTTACGGGTGTATGTGGTAATAATAGAGATTTGGAAGCACATTGTGAATATGGGTCAGAGAAATAAACAGATGAAAACAAGCAAAACACAAAAGTGGACAAAGTAGAAGGAAAGCTATACTATACGCCTTGTCGGTGTCCTTACTCGAGTGGAGTCGCGCAGAGTAGAGTCGATGTCTTTACCCGACTCGGTCTTCACACGAGGAGGCTGAACGCTTCCGTGCCAGCGTTAATCAGCGTATTAAATAGATGCTAATCACTACAGTCAGAACAGGTGAGGACGCTTTTGTAATTCGCCCAAACAATCAAGGGAACAGCCTGTCAATGGCTCAGCTCAAAAGCGAAACTATGACTCACTAGCAGTGCAAATATCCAGCAATAGCAATAACAATTGCGGGCGGGCGGCAAAAACAACCCATGTTATAATTCAAATACAATTATCTTAACCAGCAAAATTATAAATAGAAAAATAACTACAGATTCGAAATGTATCCACTTGTTAGCGTCTAATACGCTGAGCAAATCCAGCAAACTGAGTAATCAGAAGGAAACACTTAAATACGGCTTCAGTGCGCTCCTTCACTGTCGGCACGCTTCTCCTAGCGACTACTATGTAGTAACATTTAAATTACTAATTTGATACAATGCACTTTTTATGTATATACATGTTTTTACATTGTACTTACATTTTAAAAATGACCTGCATGTAATTACATCTGCAATTTAATTTCTGTCGTTTTATAATTACACTGTTGACCCATCCTTTACACCTAACCCTACCCTTAAACTTACCCATACCACTACACCTGTCCCTAACTTTACCTGTATCACACCTCAATATCAGCTAAATTGTGTGCAATACAATATGAACACAATACGTACATTGTACTTATTTTTTTATGTAAGTACATAGTAGTTAAGGCCACATAATATAAAGTGGGGCTGAAATTTCGATAAATTGGAAAAGATTGCAAACCAGAAGAATTTTCTTGGTTTTAGACTTTTTGATCTCACTATATAGACGGTTTCAACGGCAACAAAATAAACAAACGTTACTGCGCATGCACGCTTTTGTGGCCCAAACCCTAACTTCTGGTAGACGTCCTCAAAGAATCAACAACAACAGAGGCTGCGTTATCTTTCTTATGCGCTATCATCTTTCATTTTAATTGGGCAGCATAATATTAATTTACATGTTTTTATTGTTTCAGCATATTTATTATAAATAATCTCACATTTCTGTCTGCAATATAGAGTGGGGGAAACGCCCTCCCTTAAAGGGTTAGTTCACCCAAAAATGTAAATTCATACATTAATTACTCACCCTCATGTCGACCCCAACCCGTAAGAGCGTAGAGAAGAAGACAAATGTGTTCCGAAGATGAACGAAGGTCTTACAGGTTTGGAACGACATGAGTGAGAGTAATAATGACCGTTATGCCGTTTTCTGTACCGTATCTATATAAGCTTGCGCGCTCTCCTTCAATCATGCAATGCATCAGATTAACTTGTTTCTTTGTTTCATAACATAAGATTAATGTTGGGAAAGTTAACTTGTAGATAAAGTACCCTATTTGAGATTGATTGTATATGAATGCATCACAAAAAAAATCCTGTGCTCTATGGGCACTGCCATTAATAGAGGACAAAGCGAAAGTTGTTTTGCACTCCGTGATAAAGGCACATTTAAATATTTTGCAGGAAACATAAATCCGATCAGTTATCCAGATGGTGACCACTTGATGTGAACAAATGTAAACTCACCGTGTCCTGATTGACTGATGATCACGGTGATCGCATGTTAATGCCAAGTGTAAACGCAGCCAGAATAAGTTCCTCTAGAGTAGATTATTTCTGATAACACGCAAAATAAATAACAAGTAAATTACATTAGACATACCATCTAAATTACTTTAGACGCTCTCGTATGATATTTATGAAACATTTATGGCTTTTTGGTGAGTCGCACACACTGTTTTTGCGCTGGTGTCATATTCTCTCTGCTTGATCGTTAATATTACCCTCATGGGTAACACTTTATAATAAATACACACTATGAAGCATTAGTTAAGCATTAGTAAATAGTTAATTCAGCATTTATAAAGCATTAATAGACATTACTAAGCAGTTTATAAATACAGCTATAAATGCTTTATTCTTGATTTATAAGCATATCTATACTGTGTTTAATAATTGTATTTTCATACTTTATAAATCATCAATTTATCATTTCTAAATGAAGTATTACATTATTTACAAACCAGTTATTTAGGAGTTCTCAGTGGTTCATCAGATCATTTATAAAGTGTAACTATCTAAATGTACATTTATACATTTAGAGCAGAGGAGAACTGAGCCTTTAAATCTCCTCTGTAAAAGCTTTACGAGGCATAAATAGTCCTCACTTTAGATGAGCTCACAGAAATAGTTAACTGACAACTACTAAATGTTTTATAACTACCTGAATTAATCATGAATTACAGTAGAAATACATGTTAATAAAGCATTTATTAACACACCTAGTAACTATTACTATATGTCTAAATAATAAGATGTATAAATGTACATTTAGATTACATTTAGTTTATTAACCCTTTACTTACACTTTCTAAATGATCTGATGAACCACTGACAACTCCTAAATAACTGGTTTGTAAATAATATAATGCTTAATTTAGAAATGATAAATTGATCATTTATAAAGTATGAAAATACAATTATTAAACACAGTATAGATATGCTTATAAATCAAGAATAAAGCATTTATAGCTGTATTTATAAACTGCTTAGTAATGTCTATTAATACTTTATAAATGATGAATTAACTATTTACTAATGCTTAACTAATGCTTCATAGCGTGTAGTTATTATAAAGTGTTACCATATCCGGGGTAATCCAAGAATAGTACGTCAAAAATGTGTTTCTACTGAGTAGTGCGCCATACTATCCCCTTGCCAGAACGATATACAAACACAGACCGGAAGTTAACTTAGGGCCAGGCGCGTAACCGTGGCAACGAACGTGCGTCCGATGAAACCGTCTATATTCATGTAAACTTTTTTTGAAATATTCTCAATGTCACAGACTGCCAGACATGTTTTTCTATTCTTCTTTTGCATCAACAGAATATCCCATACCCCATCAACCTCCCGCTGGCAGGAAGGGCCGTTGACTATCCTCTTTTCTTTGGAACGGCAATATTCGCCTTTGAGGGAATTGGAGTTGTATGTTTTTCTTTTGCTCTGATTTTGCTCTGGCAGAAATATTATTCAGGGGGAAAAAGTTCAATTTAAAAAGGAGTCGCTCTCGTTCTTCAACATTTACAGGTGCTACCGCTTGAGAATAAGATGCAGAATCCCAGAAAGTTCCCTATGGTTCTTTATCTTGGCATGGGCATTGTCACCACCCTCTACATCTCCCTGGGCACCATCGGCTACATTGGCTTTGGAGAGAAAATTCGGGGCAGCATCACATTAAACTTACCGTTGTGCTGGTGAGTGCCAGGGAATCTTTAGTGTGTCTACTAATCTTAACTTTTTGTTTAGATTTTTTTTTTTTAATAATAATTCAAAATAATACTGTTTTTACTGTATTTTTGATCAAACAAAACGCAGCCTTCGTGAGCATATAAGAGACTTCTTTCAAAAACGTGATTTTTCAACAAAAAATATCTATAAAAAATAAAAATATTAAACTTTTGAAAGGTAGTTTGACATAAATGGCTGCAGAAATAAGAAATGTATGTAATGTGTGTGTGTGTTCTGTAGGTTATATCAGATCGTGAAGCTGCTTTACTCTTTTGGAATCTACATCACCTACGCTCTGCAGTTCTACGTGTCAGCAGAAATTCTTATCCCGCCGGCAGTGGCGCGATGCGGTCCCAGGTGGGCGGTGATGGTGGACCTCAGCATCCGCGTGGCTCTCGTAGGCCTCACATGTGAGTCGTGCTGCAACAGAAACACCTTCACACATCTTCACTCCAGTAGCCTTTCAGACAAATCCAACAGCCATTGGGCCACTTACATCAAAAGTCAGGAGCGTTCATGCGAGTGTCAAATGTCTCCTTTTCACCATGGCTCAAGGTTGTTCAGGCACTCCACAGGGCATTTGTCATTGTTAGATGAAGTCTATTTTTACCTTTTGTCACTTTCTGAAATAAGCCAAACCTTGAACACAACAGATAATGTTTTCCGTGCGTGACTCAGCCCTGTGATAGATATTTGAAAGGAGTGCTGAAAATAAATGAGCCCTGTGTTTTGGTTGCACAAAGTAGGTGTGTCAAAGAAAGTGGTCAGGTAGTGGACTTGAATGTGTGCCTCTTTTGCTGTAGATGAAGATAATCATGCCTTCTTAAAGGGTTAGTTCACCCAAAAATGAAAATGATGTCATTAATTACTCACCCTCATGTCGTTCGACACCCGTAAGACATTCGTTCATCTTCGGAACACAAATGAAGATATTTTTGTTGAAAGCTGATGGCTGAGAAAGGCCTCCATTGACATTCAGTACATTTACACTCACAAGACCCATAAAAGGCACTAAAAACGTCGTTACAAAGTCCATCTCACTACAGTGGCTCTACAATAATTTTACGAAGCGACGACAATAGTTTTTGTGCGGAAAAAAAAACAAAATCTAAATAACGACTTTATTCTACAAGTTCTTGTCTTCCTTGTTGGCCTCTGCCGTGAAACTCACGAAGCACCATGACGCATGCGCGAGAATATGACGCAGAACCGGCGTTCGGGAATCCATGAAATGCACACTTTAGTCCCATTTTGAGCACTACGCCGAGACCTAAAGCACAATCAATGTAGAATTCAACAGCTTAGATACAGCGCGTCTTCCTCTGCTTGTTGTAAACAAATCTCCTCGCTTCTGCGTCACGTTTCCGAATGCTGGTTCTGCGTCATATTCTCGCGCATGCGTCATGGTGCTTCGTGAGTTCACGGCAGAGGCCAACAAGGAAGACAAGAACTTGTAGAATAAAGTCGTTATTTTGATTTTTTTTTTTTCGCACAAAAACTATTGTCGTCGCTTCGTAAAATTATTGTAGAGCCACTGTAGTGAGATGGACTTTGTAACAACGTTTTTAGTGCCTTTTATGGGTCTTGTGAGTGTGAATGTACTGAATGTCAATGGAGGCCTTTCTCAGCCATCAGCTTTCAACAAAAATATCTTCATTTGTGTTCTGAAGATGAACAAATGTCTTACGGGTGTCGAACGACATGAGGGTGAGTAATTAATGACATCATTTTCATATAACTAACCCTTTAAAATAGCCATGAATGGCACGTGCTCTACCAAACCACTCTACTTTCAACACAACAGCTACATCCCAGACCTTTAAATGTATTTACAAAAATACCCTGGGTTAGTCTTTTTTTTAGCAGTTGTATTGATTTTCCTTGAAACACAAGGTTGTTAATTCCTGTTTGACACGTGAGGTGTGAGCATCTCACATGAGCAGCAGTGCTGTTCTGCTCTGACTTTTTTTTGTTTTCTTCACTAGGAGGCAGTCTTGAACATTGCATCCTCTTATATCTGTTAATCTTAATATACTTTACTTAGTCTCAAGTATCACATGGGGACCAAACATGTAGATTACATATTAATGCATTATGCAGTTTGTTTTTGTTTTTACAATTTCCTTTACCATATATTGTCTTTCTTTTTGATTAAAATCTCTGTCAAGAACATAATACAAAAAAAAGTTAATGCTTTACAAAAAATGCTTTACATGTGCAAAGCATTTAGGTGATAGATTATGTTCTTACATTCACCAAGGCTGTGAAGGCAGTTAGCGGAAGTTAGAGATTAGGGGTTTATAAAGTTTTAAATATGGATATTTTTCTTACACAAACGCATCGCTTCGCTTCAGAAAGCCTTTATTAAACCCTGGAGCCGTATGAATTACTTTTATGATGGATGGATGCACTTTTATGGACTTAAAACAGAAACAGTCATTCATTGCCATTATAAAGCATGGAAGATCCAGGACATTTAAAAAATATATATATAACTCCAATTGTATTAGTCTGAAAGAAGAATGTCATATACACCTAGGACGGGTTGTGACGGGTGAGTAAATCATGGGCTAATTTTCATTTTTGGGTGAACTATCCCTATAATGTAATTACGTTTTTATAAAAGTGGTAAATTCACTTATTATTCACTTAAAGGCTATTATTATTATTGTCACACTAATTAATTAAGTTTATCAAGTGTTTTAGTATGCACTTGTGATAATGTTCGTTGGGTATGAAAGGAAGAAGGTAGGGTCGGCGTGACTGGCACTCGTGGTTTATTCAAAACTCTTTTTATACATCACATAAAGTCGTGCACACAGCGCTCTCAATAACTCAATCAATATAACTTGTTCTCAGCAAACTTTCTCTCAGCTCCGCTCTCCAGTCCACGAGTGCCCAGTCCGTGTCTCTCTCCTCGTTCCCTGTTTGGGGAGTGGCTTTATCCGGTCTCTCCGCGCCAATCACTGCAATCAGACACAGGTGTTTATCCTTATGCACTTGACCTACTTTCTTACCGCTCGTCTCCTCACTCTCTCCGTCTGTGCAGCCCTCGCGAAACCACGCCCCCCTCGCCACAGCACTATATAGTAAACTATACATATTTTACATGTATATAATTCGTATGTATGTAGTATAATCATTAGCTGATAGTTGATGGAGACCTGATTTCGAGGACATATTTCATGACAGCAGCTCCAGGGCATGCTAAAAATCAGGCGTAATTATACAAATATTGAGTCTGATCTGAAAAAAAATCCAGTCGTTTTTTAACACTTAAATATGGGTAAAAAAGCTAGACTGGATGTCAGCCAAACTTAGCCCCGCTCACAACATTTGAGATCGGGCAGTTTGGACTGGAATTGATCCGTTCTGGAGCAACTATGGTAACTAACAAACAGGAGCAACTAACAGGAGCTGTTCGGACCAATTAAATTGTCAGGGCGGGCTTTATACGATGATGGACAGATGGATAAACAATAACGTAATCATCCACATCACCAAAGAGCGCTTGGAATTAATTTGTTCTAAACCTAAACAGAGAACTTGTTCGTATATGCATTCACCTTTACTATTTCTCTCAAAAATGATGATCGTGTTGATAAGTACTCTGTGTATCCTTAAATTCTTTTTTACAACACCGGCAAAGATCTTTTACACTCATCTTCTTCTTCTACTTCTTCCAGCATGTGAGCAGTGCAGTTGAGTTCTGTTGACAGGATTACTGTAAATCTTTCCTGACATTTGACAACTAACGTTATGCGTCGCTCCATTGCTCTGAGTGGTATTAGGTCTATCCAATTGAGGTCTTTGCTGGTTCGGTTGAAACACGCCCCATAATCACAGCCCAACGGAGCAGTATCAGACTCATATTTTGACTAAAATTGAGTATGACAACGTCAGGCTATAAAAAAGCAAAATTTTGAGCAAAAAGCTGAGAAAATCCTGTTTTTGTCAAAGACAACATCTGGATCGCAGTACGATGATCAAAACATAGATGGAGTAAATCGAATTCATCAACACCCCCAAAGCTTCACAGTCCTATAGCTCGTCCTGGGTCTACATTTCATTCAGTAACATTAGACATTAGTTTTGATTTATATGCCGTTTAATGTTGATGATCAAGTTATTTTACATTTGCATATGAACCATTCCTTTAAATATTCGCTTAGTTATCACTAAAGCTCTCTCTGTTTAGTTGTAGATCATTAAGCCATTACGCTGTCCATTATCTGAAAAAGTGTTGCATGCATGGAAAAAAAAATGAGTTAATTGAATAGGGTTATATGTTTCTGTGTTATTGTGTCTGCCTAGTTGCTTTGAACTGGTTAAAAGCAGAAACATTAAGGGTACCATTTCAGCCATCATGTTAATGGCATTCAAGCATGGAGGAAAAATTGTCAGCACTGTGGTGTTGGGCTGGCATGGAGTCAGATGTGCAGCTGTGAGATTATATTTGGTTTTTAGTTAAATTGAGCAAACCGTGTGATAATGTCACTGTCGACATAAGCAGCAGGTGCCGGGAGAGATAGGCCTTTTGAGTTTAAATCGCCCAAGGCATTATGCTTGATGTTTTGTTTTTTGTTTTTTTTTAAGAAAAACATTAATCATTTGGCTTTTTGAAAATCAAAGTGAATGAAAATATCATGTGACACATGATGTGAAATGTAATGCCTGTTTATCTCCTCACCTGAATGGGTTTTGAACCCAAGTTGGAAATCCACTCTTGACCTTGAGGTAGTTGTATATCATTCAGCAGTAAAAAGAAAAATGACTTCAGCTCAAGTGTTTTTCTATAGGACAAAACCACAAATCCCACACCTTTAAGAAACATAGAACCATATTTTCTCTATACTTTTAATAAATATAGCTAGCAAATAAAAATAAAAATTCAAGATGCTCACATTTATCTCATTAAATAGAAAGGATAAAAAAAATGAAATACCTTTGTTGCCATTCATTGCTTGAAGTAGGGCTGCAGCTAACGATTATTTTAATAATCGATTAATCTGTCGATTATTTTTTTGATTAATCGATGAATCGGGTAAAAAAAAACCCCATTAATTTCCAATCCTTTATTCAAAAACAGAACTGACAGTGCAAATTCACAGTGCAAAAAATCTTGTTGCTACAAAAAAATCTATAAATCTTTAAATAAAATACGAAACAGGATGTTAGAACTTGTTCTCTACACTACACTCAGACACACACATTCACAAACAAAATGTGATGGGTTTAGTTCAATTGTAATGCATTAAGAATTTCTCCAAAATGTCCAAACCCATTATATACTCCTGGAGAAAACATCTACTGTATTAACCTATTAATTTGAATTATATTAAAGTTTAAACATGCAATACAGACACAGATTTAACTGCTGTGACATATAAACCCTAACAATTAAATAAAACTACTCCTAAAGAAGAACACGTCTTATTAATTTTCAATTAATGATATGCATTCTTTATAAAAACTTGCATACAACATTCCTTATAGATTAAATATGGATTAAATAATTAATGTATAATATAATGAATCCTTATTAAAACTAAAGAGGTGATTTTTTTTCTGTCTTTTGTTGTTTGATTAATATTAAGAGCACAAATGGAAGCAGGTTAATGGACTGCTGTCGCTTTAAGACCGAATGCTGACCGAAAATGACAATAGATATTAGTCATAGTTTTTGTCATTCAAAGCTGTTTTGATTTTCGTCTCGTTTTTGTCTGTGAAAAATGTTGATGATTAAAATATTGACAAATTATTTGTCAGCGAAATTAACATAGCAACAGATTGAAAAATGAATGGGCCAAAAAAGGCAAGTGAATAAAAACGTGTCTTTAGTCTTGCAAACTATACCACCCCTGCTTTACTGCTGTTATTAACAAGCTAACGCTAACTTGTCATGCTTGTCAAGCTGGATAACAAGTAAACAAGCACCAGAAGAGCTACTGGAGGGACGTCACGCTCCTAACTTGCAAACGGAACAAAAGTGGGATTTTGTAGTGACTTAACGTTACCCTGCTGTTGAACTCCCTTCCTCCTCATCAAGGACTCCAAGATGTTTTTGTTTTAGGTGCTGAATCATAGTGTTGTAATACTCAAGATTGGTCTTGGTCTCGAGACCACTTTTTAAAGGTCTTGGTCTCGTCTCGGAATCGACCGCATTTTTACTCGGTCTCGTCTCTGTCGAAGAGGACTCTGGATTTTATTTCAAGACCGATCAAGACCACAACTGATGGCATATCCAGGGCCGTTTCTAGCCATTCTGACGCCCTAGGCGAAATCCTTATTGGTGCCCCCAGTCAAATTTTAAAAAGCAACATTGGTATTACTGGTATTAATTAACAAATACATACATACCAAATTATATTTGTATATATTTGTTAATAAGGATTCAAATTAATAGCCAGATGCCTGTATAGCCCTAGGCCTATAATATATAGCCTATATTTGTGCAGTCCCTAGTTGCTAAGAAATTGTTCTCAGACATAACTACATAATTATGTGTTATTAGTACATTTCACATGAAAGTAATAAGAATACATACTGATTCAGTGTGGTTTTTGTTACTCATTGATGCGTGAACTTACCCTTTAAATTGATTAATATTAAGAGCACAAATGGAAGCAGGTTAATGGACTGCTGTCGCTTTAAGACCGAATGCTGACCGAAAATGACAATAGATATTAGTCATAGTTTTTGTCATTCAAAGCTGGTTTTGATTTTCGTCTCGTTTTTGTCTGTGAAAAATGTTGATGATTAAAATATTGTCAAATTATTTGTCAGCGAAATTAACATAGCAACAGATTGAAAAATGAATGGGCCAAAAAAGGCAAGTGAAACTTTAGCCCTAGGCCTATAATATATAGCCTATATTTGTGCAGTCCCTAGTTGCTAAGAAATTGTTCTCAGACATAACTACATAATTATTATGTGTTATTAGTACATTTCACATGAAAGTAATAAGAATAAATACTGATTCAGTGTGGTTTTTGTTACTCATTGATGCGTGAACTTCCCCTTTAAATAACGCAACACTTTGCCCTCTGTGTGTACGACACTGCTTGCATTAAGCACTATTACAACTGAATGAATCGATTCAGCATTCAACACCATCCGGAAAGATACGTTAAATTCGTCAACGTGATTTAATAAAGGATGTATTCATGTTGTGAATTTGCACATTTTATTATACCATTTTTAAATTGGCCGCTAAAGTTTTATATGGGACAATTACAAAACACACTGATTCTTTTAACAATGCATTGGCGCAAAAACCTTTTGGAGGTGCAGTTAAGAGAAGAAAGCTTTATAGAGTCAAAATGTAACTGATAATCATGAAATGCTGAAGTAAGTGTGCAGTTATATTTGGCCTCTAACATACACACCGAGCAATGCTATCTGCCCATTCACAGCGTGATTTCTAGACTGCCACAAATACTGCCCTAACAAAATACAGATTTGTACCTGTTATTTTAATTGGCCGTTAGTTTGAATTTAGCTTTATTTTATGGTTAAAAAAAGTGTTACCTTGCCAAAGCATTGACCGAGTTCATTGATCTAATGGTGTTGTTGAGCGCTCCAAACGCGAACTTTTATGACAGTAGCCTACTCTGATCTGATGGCATATAGGAATCGTCAGATTGACAGTTCTCTGATCCAATAGTGTGGGGGAACTAGTGGAGGCGGCAATAACATTTTAGGGTGGCCGTGACACCCTTTACACACAAACATCTAGTGCCAGATATGCGCTTATGCCTACTGATGGCGCCCTAGGCGACCGCCTAGTTTGCCTATGCCTAAAAACGGCCCGAGATGTTTGAGTATTAAAAAAGCACGGTTGAGCGCAAAGCAGAGTAGAAGCGGGCGAGCCGTGCTGTACCCGTCGTACCACACAGTCGAAAAGCAAACCGAGCGAGCCGTAGGCTACCAGTCGAAAAGCACCATTAATAAATCAAAAAAGTGTGTTAATTGCAGCAAAAGCGACGCGACATGGCATGGCATGGCAAGGGAGCACCACAGTGGTGATTCAGTAGTGTTGTAGTCAAGACCACCTAAACCGAGACCAAGACAAGACCAAGACTTTGAAAGGTCTAGACCAAGACAAGACCAAGACTTTGAAAGGTCGAGACCAAGATAAGACCAAGACTTTGAAAGGTCGAGACCAAGACTTTGAAAGGTCGAGACCAAGTCAAGACCAAGACCAAGACAGGCCGAGACTGAGTCAAGACCAAGACTTGTGCAAGTCCCCACACTGCATGACATGCTTATGATAAAATGTGGAATATGCAGATAATTGGCACTTCTCTCGTGTGTGTGTGTGGGTGTGTAAATGTACCATGAGATAAGTTTTGATACAATAATCAATGAGGTATTAATTTCGACACAGTCCATTATGTCTAAATGAATGTGAGTAACAGGAAGTGGAATATGTACCATACAGATCCATGGATTTAGTAGGCAAATTATTTTATATAGGTATATTTTTAATTTACATGTTGGTAATGTTATTGTGCAGCTTTATTTTGCAACGGGGAAGGAAACCCTGTTTGTGCATTTTATTTTTATTAACTACTGTATGTTTTTACAAATATTTCACATGTGGTTTGACGTATGTGTTTGGTTAATATTGCCCAGCAGTATGAGGGAGGGGTGAATATGAGTTTTGGTACAGCAAAATTTGCTAACATCACTTGCACTTAGTTTACCTTTCTTTATGCTTCCTTTCTAAACGTGGATAAAAGTTTGATGTGGGCCCAGCCGTCTCACGCCCGTTTAACACATACTCTGTCTGTGGTTCTGCGTAGTCTTGCGATGCGTAGCTATGCGATGCAGGAGCTGTTGTGCTTTCACAAATTCCGCGTTTGTATACCACAAACGCAGCATTTATTTATTTTTATTTCGAATCCATTATTTTTTGTTTCTGAAAATGGCTTGTCAGCATTGCAATACACTCTTTCATAGATGTCACATTTAAATGCACTATATTTAAACAACGTTTTATTCAATTCATTACACCATATTTATATAGCCTATCACTTTAGATTTATACTAGCCTATATTACGTTGCTCACGCAAGTGGCAAAACATTTAAACATAGACTAGGGATGGGCATTTCAAGCAAAAATAATATTCGAAGATCGCTGGGAATTATTCAATTTTTATTCGAAAATCGCAACTCCTCCCCCGCATGCACGCGTGTAAAGGCTACACATATATCAACTCAAGCCATATTATTATTGTAATATGCTGAAACATATGACTGTTATTTGACATCGCCCCAAGTTACCCAACTGTTAAATGCCACAAGTCTACAGTGTGCCCGTAAGGCGATATGTTCTTCTTCTGTTGTCTCAGGGCGTTTTTACTCTGGCAGTTTAGTTCAAAATGGAGCATGGTTCTGTTTCATATCATGCCCGTGCACGTTTGTGATGACGTTAGATGAACGCAAACGCACTAGGGTTCAAGTTGAATGTAAAACCAGACCAACACTGCGGAGGCACAGGGAAGAATCACGCTCGGACCGCAGCAAACCTGCCCAGTATAAAACACCCTGAGAGCTGACTGACAGCTTTAGGTGCTTTATTGGCAGTGCCACCACACCACACCGGAAAAATTTTTGAGGACGATAATCGCACAAACTATTCGATATTCTATAATTAAATCAACTAATCGAATATTCGAAAATCGCGACCCATCCCTAACATAGACCTACTGCAGAGCCGTTTTTAGGCATAGGCGAACTAGGCGGTCGCCTAGGGCGCCATCAGCTGAAGGGGCGCCAATGAACGCATATCAGGGGTGTGTGTAAAGGGAGTCAAGGCCACCCGGAAATATGATTGCCGCACTATCAATTATTTTCTGAATGTTGCATGTAAAGTTTGCATTTGGAGCGCTCAACACCATTAGATCAAAGAGCTCGGTCAAAGCTTTGGCAAGGTAACGCTTTTTTTTAACCACACAATAAAGCTAAATTCAAAGGCCAATTAAAAAAAACGGGTACAATAAAAAGTGCACAAATATGTAATTTGTTAGGGCCGTATTTGTGGCAGTCGAGAAATCACGCTGTGAAATGGGCAGATAGTGTAATATTGCTCTGTGTATATTATAGAGGCAAGATGTAGGCTAACCACACTCACTTTAGCATTTCATGATATCATTATATTTAGACTTTATTAAGCTTTCTTCTCTTACTTGCACCTCCAAAAGCTATGTGGAAGGATCAGTGTGTAATTGTCCCATATAAAACTTCCACGGCCAATTAAAAAATAGTATAACAAAATGTGCTAATTCACAATATTTATTATCCTTTATTAAACCGCTTTGTCGAATTTAATGCATCTTTACTGGTGGTGTTGAAAGCTGAATCGATTAATTCAGTTCTAATAGTGTCGTACAGGGCATAGCGTTGCGTTATTTAAAGGGGAAGTTCAAGCGTCAATGAGAAACAAAGACCGTACTGAATCAATATTTATTCTTGTTACTTTCATGTGACTGGAACAGCTTTTATACGTAGTTTCCAAATTGTATTTGTATATATTTGTTAATAAGGATTACAGTTCCAAAATGGTATGTATGTATGTATGTATGTATGTATGTATTTGTTAATAAGGATTAAAATTGATACCAGTAATACCATGTTGCTTTTTAAGATTTGGCTGGGGGGTGCCAATAAGGATTTCGCCTAGGGCATCAAAATGGCTAGAAACGGCCCTGTCTCCACGTCTTCTTGAGGGGCATAATAGTTGCGCGACACAACGAATTGATAATGAAATTCGTTGCCAACTCTTTTAATTATCGAATTTTATCGATTCGTTGTTGCAGCGATGGCTTGAAGCACAAAGCTTCGTAACAGTCCAAGGCTAGTTATCTTAATAATGAGAATATAATTGTATTTAAGTCTTTCTCTTGCACACATTTTACTGAAAGACGATTTACACGGCAGGAATGTTCAGTAGGCCACTGTTTTTTGGGTTATTATAGAGAGCAACAGTCGGGTTCTGGAAGTAAAACTGCATGCATTTTTTTCCATAGGGAAATTGATTTTTGATGATAACTTATAAACCTTTAAATACAGCCTCACTGTGAGCTATGAGGTTGTTAAGCGATAGTACTTGCTTCTGTTGAAGCTGTCAGCCTGCATTATTTCAACTTTGTTTTAAAATAATCGTGTTTAACAGCTTCAATTTCATTGTGAAAAACGACGCCTTTCATCTTTGCGTCATTACGTCACATCTGTATACATAAAGAAGGAGTCCGGCTAGTAGTAGTATCACGTGAGGATTCTGCAAATGGCAGATCATTTATATCCTTTTCTCACAGCAGCTGGAATAATTAAACGTATCCTTTTGATGGCGGATTGTAATCCAGAAAGGTCAAAACGACAATCATCAGTGACAACTGGAGATTCACCCGTAGTCAAAATCAAAAGATTAGACTTTACGTAAATTGAAATCTACAGGTAACGCTAATACACACTAAATACACAGTCACGCAATGATGATGTTGTTAACATTAACAGTTTGAGGATAAAGTATATCAATAATAATAATTTGCACGGTTTGATGTGATATGAGTTAAGCGATCATTAGATTCAATCAACAATCAACGTTGGTACCGTTAGCGTGATTTTATTGTAATGCTTTTTTTCTCAGTTCGTCAGTGGCAGACATGTTACTTGTTCAGATTACATTTTCTGGTGAAAATTCTTCTTTTGTTCATACTTCCAAGACGTATAATCTGTGATTCCGAAGAACAGTATCCACCCCGGTTCGGTGAATGAATGACAGCCACACAAACTCCACAAAACATTAGATTAATTCGCGCTGAGGAGCCGTGCCGATGCACAACCCATGTAAAGATGATAATTCCGCAAATACAGGTTTCAGACAAAGAGGCAAAACTTACGGACTGCAGCTTTAACCTAACCACAAAAAAAAAAAAATCTGATTCAAGATAATTGTTAGTGACAGCCCTAGATTAATTAAAACATTTCAAAATGCACCTGCATTGTTTTACATTTTGTGACTTTCAGTCACATATTTTGTCATTTGAAAATTTCTATAGTGTTAAAATATTGTCTTGCCTAATATTGTGTGTTGTCTCATCTTGTGAGCTATAAGTGTATCATCACACCCCTAGTTATTACTTTTTACTTGCTGATTACAACACAGAACGTTTTTAGACCAATTAAATGTAAACTT
Source organism: Romanogobio albipinnatus (assembly GCA_023566225.1). NCBI lineage: Eukaryota > Metazoa > Chordata > Actinopteri > Cypriniformes > Gobionidae > Romanogobio > Romanogobio albipinnatus. The sequence continues at coordinate 32,002,488 of CM042246.1, read as the reverse complement.
TTCCATATGAAACAAAAAGAAAGGCATTTCTAAGAACTTGGCTTTCTAGGTTTTTTTATGGGTCATTGAGCCATAAATCTAGCCAGATTTAATGAGGTTTATGCTTAAAGGTCCCGTTCTTCGTGTTTTTTTGAAGCTTTGATTGTGTTTACAGTGTGCAATATTACATGTGTTCACGTTTCGCGTGTAAAAAACCCCAGTATTTTCAACACAATTTACTTATCTGTATACCGCTGTTTTCACTGTCCTAAAAACGGCTGATGACTTAGCAAACGTGGCACGGTTCCTGTGTTGTGATTCGACAGCAGCTTAGCGCACGTGGAAAGGTCACGCCTCTTAACGGGAGATGTATGCGCTTAATCATCTCTACAGCGTCCCTGGGAAAGCCAAACAAAGGTGATTTGACTCCGGGATGAAAATAACAGTGTCTCGACGACATGGCGACAAACACACTCAAACGCAACACTTCCTTTTCTCCACGCGACACATCCTCTTCTCCACGTGGGACAGCAACAAGACCACGCCCCCTTTTTTGTGTATTCTTGTGGGCGGAGGTTAGTCTGTTCTACTGTTCTACTGATGTCATTTATGAAGGAAGTACCAGGATGTAGTCCAAGCCAGCCGTTCGCTTGTAGGCTTTGAAAGGGAACTTCTGTTAAATAAAATATCTCGCTTGGCATTGAACTTTGAGCTTTATAATTTTACAGGTATTATTTATGCTCTAACAGCAACATTACACACTAACTAAAGTTTGAACAATGGGATCACGAAGAACGGGACCTTTAAAACAAGCGAACACAAAAAAGGAAAAACAAACAAACTTTATTCAAGAAATATTCGCAGATACAAGTATGAATATACAATTTTGCCATGCTTGTTTTAAAAACATGCCATATCTTGAATTTCCTCATTGCAACAGCCTCTCGTCTTTTGTGTTTTCCAACTTTTCTCCTTGAAACTTTGGTGGAAGTTTTCAGTCCATTGAGATGATCTCATTGTAAGCACAGAATAAAGCATAGCGTTCTTCTGCCTGCTGAGAAATTTGCATCAATATTCACTCTGTAGCATTTGCATCTTAATTCTGTTCTTTCCTTTTTTTAAATTCTAAATCCAAAATCAAACACCAGAAACTCTCTGCATTGGCTGATTGAGGGCAGACAGGACGTGGTTGAGAGTGCCTTTGTCTTAGAGATGAAGAAACCAAGACTGTGACTCCTCATTTGTAGATCTCCAGGGAGAAGCTAGAGGGCTTCATCTAGCACACAGAGCTGAGGCTCTTCTTCCACCTCGTGTGATCACAAGTGTATGCAGAATCCATCAAATGCCAACAGCGGCTGGGCTGTGCTGATAGTGAGGATGCAATAAACGTGTTGCAGAGAATAACGTCAGAAGAAAAGAACACTATGTACTGATCCTTTACCACTTAGGGCCTTCAACCCTGACTGACATATAGCTGGCATGTTACATTTTTTTATAGAGCTGCTTGTGCAAAATAATCACTTCAAAAGAACCATTTGCAAAACATAAACATTTATACTCATTCACGCCACAAACATCAGCATACAAACATTCAAATATGTTGGAAGAGCGGTACTAGTTCCTGTGGTTCCAATGGAAAGTTGTCATAAGGGCTGTATTTAAAGTGTGTTTTAAGTGATTAACTATAATATATACACTCACCAGTCACTTTATTGGGTACACCTTGTTAGTATCGGGTTGGACCCCTTTTTGCATTCATTTCCACCGAGCGGTATGGTACAGTACAATTCAGTACGGTACACATTTTTTTGCCATTTCCATTGCCAAAAGAGGTGAATGGTACCCTAATTACAAACCCCTTCCGTTGGGGTACCTAGCACAGTAGTCCGGTACTAAAGGGTGGAGCTTGACTCAATGCAGAATGTTTATTTGTTGACAGAGAATCGTCATGTGCGTGTGCTTTTCCGGCTGTGTTTTTCCTTGGCTCAAAGAAATCATGTCTTCTTCTTGTGACAACAGCCACATGCCGAGAAACAAGAATAAGGTCTACTGTAGGTCGTCCATTGTCATTTACTGTGTTGGTTTTTTCTTCGTGCAAGAATGGCGTTGATCACTACACCACACCTATCATAAGGGTACTGTTGGTGTTGGAAACGCAAGCCGGATTAGGGTTTACGGTCCCGAATTGTATTGTACTTTACTGTACCGCTCAGTGGAAACAAGCCATTAGTTCTTCTTGGCATAAATTCAACTAGGTGCTAGAAATATTCCCCAGAGATTTTGGTCCATATTGACATCAGTTTCAGCAGATTTGTCAGCTGCACATCCATGATGTGAACCTCCCGTTCTACCACATCCCAAAGTTGCTTTTATGGATTGAGATCTAGTGAATGTAGAGGCCTTTTGAGTATAGTGAACTCATCGTCATGATCAAGGAACCAGTTTGAGATTACTTGAGTTTTGTGACATGGCGCATTATCCCGTTTAAGCAATGTTCAATTGGTACTAAAGGGCCCAAAGTGTGCCAAGAAAATATCGCCAACACCAATAAACCACCAGCAGCAGCCTGAACCGCTGATATAGGCAATCTTCCACGTTTTTCCAATCTTCCATTGTCTCATTTTGGTGAGCCGTTGTGAATTTTAGCCTCAGTTTCCTGTTCTTAGCTGGCAGGAGTGGCACCGTTGTGTCTTCTGCTGCTGTAGTCCATCTGCTTCAAGGTTTGATGTCTTGTGCATTCAGAGATGCTCTTCTGCAGACCTCTGTTGTAACCAGTGGTTATATGAGTTACTGTTGCCTTTCTATCGGCTTTAACCAGTCTAGCCATTCTCCTCTGACCTCTGGCATCAACAAAGCATTTACATGTAGGCATCATCTTGACCATGTCTAAAAGTTTATTGAGTTGCTGTCATGTGATTGGCTGATTAGATATTTGCGTTAATGAGTAGTTGAACATGTGTACCTAATAAAGTGGCCAGTGAGTGTATTAATGTTTGCTATGTTACTTTTATTAACTGTTTTAGGCCTACTGTTTACATTTGACTGAAAAGCCCTTAAAGGGATAGTTCACCCTGAAATGAAAATAAAGCCATCTTTTACTCACCCTGCTGTTGCTCTAATGCCCTATGTCCTTCTATCTTTTTCGGACCTCAAAAGCAGACATTTTAAAAAATAGTCCTGCACGCGCTCCTTCATATAATGTCAGTGGATAGCGACCAGGCTAAAACATTACAAAAAATATACAAAATATCACGTAATGATAAGGAGAGACGCACGCCATATATGGAAAGCGAGAAAGAAACCGTATTATTCAGCCAAAACACTGAGCTCGGCCATTATTCTGCACGCGTTCCTGTGATGAGTGCGAGCCGTCATCAGGCGCTGGCGCTCATGCTTGCTATAACTCGCACTGTTGTCATGGTACCCAGGATAAGCACAAACACGGACACACACACACCATTTTGTGAAATGAAATCAGGCTCAATAGAAACAAACGTGACTCTCATCTTTTCTATAAGGTAGATGATAAGAAATAATACAATACTACTAATAATAAAACCTCCTGAAGTGAATATTGTGTACTGGTTGTCATGACAACATTGCGTGAGGGGCTGCTGAGTTAGTAAGGTCGCTGATTGTAAGGCTGCTGATTGTAAGGTCAGTTCATTCTGTTAGCATCTGTGAATATTAAATGCAAAAAGACCGTTTAAATATGAATCCTGTTGCAACATTAAATGTCATACACACAAGACTGTTTAGACAAAATTTATTTGGCTTGTTTTGGACAGATTATAACGTGTTTATTGTAAAAGAGCCTAGTGTCACATCAATAAAGCTTTTATTCGCAAATGTCTGCTCATATGCTATAAATATAGTAACGTTACCAGTCAAACGTATTTCGCTTGATTGATAAATATTATAGCCTAATGGTATTTTTTTTATTTAATATCAAAGTTTGTCAGAAATGATTCTGGAGTTTTGTTTTGTAGAAAGGGATTTTTTTGTTTTGTAGAAAGAGAATTGCTTTCTTTAAAGTGAATTTGTATACATTGTATCTTAATTATTATTTATTATTAAAAAATGTTTAGCCTGAGACTACTTTTAAAAACATTAAAAAAAAGTACAAAAAATTTTGAGAAAAATGCTCTTCTTAGTCATTGTTGTCTTGTTTCTAGTCTAAATATTTAAATATTCTTAAATCAAGATGCATTTACTAGATAAGTACAATTTTCAACTAAATAAGAAGAGCATTTTTTTAAGTGTAGTCAAATCTTTTGATAATTTAAAATATAATCGGCTTTTGTTGACTACATTCTAAATAAATGATTCTGGAGTTTGGTTTTGTAGAAAGTGTTTTGTTTTGTAGAAAGTGAATTGCTTTCTTTACAGTGAATTTTGTTTTGTATAAATTGTATCTTAATTTTAATTATTTATTATTAATTTTTTTAGCATGAGACCACTTTCAAAAACAGAAAAATAATACAAAAAATGTAGAATAAAATTCTCTTCTTAGTCATTTTTGTCTTGTTTCTAGTCTAAATATTTAAACTTTCTTAAATCAAGATGCATTTACTAGATAAGTACAGTTTTCAACTAAATAAGAAGAGCTTTTTTTTTTTTTTGCTGTCTCAGTCAGGTATGAAGCTCATTCATTATACAGCTCATTATGCATCTCATCAATGCGGGCTATTATGTTCTATTGTGCTCATCATTATTCATTAGATATCACGCCTCCTCGCATACTGGCTTTGTGAAGAAAAACTGTCTTTCAAATTTTAAATCAGTGTATTGCTTTATGTGAACGAGTAGGCTCAATGTTTCGCAATCAGTTTGAAGCAAAAACTCAATGGAAATACACCATGGAGTCAAAAGTATTGTGAACACATATCTATTGTGTGTTTTGAGGCCTTCATTTAAAAAAAAAAAATAGTTTTAAAAAAAATTATGCATAAACATTTTTCTCTCAAAAATACAAGCATGTACATACATGTTGCTTAGATATTATGATAGCCCAGTTTGTGCTGAATACAGTGTAATTACACTTTTGCCATTAATATGTTTATAAGCAACTGAAAAAACACAAATGTAAGAGCATGTCAACTTCTAAAGGGCCCCAAAACAGCTCAGACTCCAGAGGGTTAATGGCAGGTTCCAATGTGGCAACTTACTCCATACAGTGGGAAAACATGGTTCATGCTATTAGGTCAACATGTGAGTAGTTTTCCAACAATAATGCTGGAAAGCAGTATCTGTACTGAAATTGGCTTTCATACAACAATGTAAGGGTTTTTAGAAAAAAAGTATACATGGATGTCCATAGAGACCCACCCTAATAGATATAAATTTTTGAATAAAATGGCAAATAATGTTTCTAAACAGGTTTCTGCCCTCTAGGCTATCTAGCCTGTAAAATGTATCTAATACTCTAATACTAATGTAAAAACCTGTCAATTCTACGCAGACCACAAACTCTGTGATTGGTCTGACAGAACCCCTCCCTCAGGGATACACATGCTCCCTCTGCATGCGTAACTGCACGTCAACATGGACAAGGGCACAGAAGTATAAATTATTGCAATTATGCAAGCGCACTAAAGAACTTTACAGGACACACTTGCGTCCACTCGTCATCATCTATGTGGGCTGCATCTGGACATTAATTGGTTTGTAAACGGACGTGCGTCTGACGTCAGCGTCTTTGACAAGAATGAATGAACGGACGCATATCGTTGCCACTATTGAACAGTGCGCATTGCTTGACTATTTTCTTTTCGTTACGTTTAAAAGTGGACATTTAAAGCTTTATATACACATATTTCTCATGTTTGTGAGACAAGTAGTCTGGTTTATTTGAGACGCGCTCCAGTTTATGTGCAAAGCATGTGATCGCTCCCGCGATTGTCTGCTATAGACTATTTGCTTCTTATACTACGGGGCCGTTGAATGCTTGAATCTGATTGGCTGATGAACGTTCTGAGGTGTGCAATTATTTTCTGGGAAACGCACAGCGAATGTAGTTCCAGGCAGCTCTCTTGGCCGCATTACAGTTCCATATCACTTCGCATAGTTAACTGTAATAACGGAAATTACAGGACTAAAAAATAACAATATGACAGACAATTTTCCTAAAGTAAATCTTAATATTTACGGTGAATATAAAACGTTCAACAACTGGGCGGCAGCAGTATTAGACAGTCCAGATGAAAACCAACAAACGGAAGCGGACATCAAAGGCAAGCTTTTCTGTCTCATTACTGAAATCACACATGCTATATAGTGGAGCAACTTAAAGGCTACACGTGACATTTTTTCACTAGCGAGGTAATAACAGCGCTGTTTAGAGACGCACAGAGGTAGCCTAATTCACACAAGCTCTCTCTCTCTCTCTCTCTTTCTCTCTCTCTCTCTCTCTCTCTCTCTCTAATAACTTTATTAACCCTTTAGTCGCCAGAGGTTTTTTCCTAAAACGTTCGATTTTGACATCTTAATTTGAAAAGGCTATATCTTAAAAGTGATAAAAGATAGAGACTTTCTGTAAATTAGAGAAATATTAAGGATGACCCAAAGTTTATGTAGGGATTACATTTTCTCATCTAATTTGCATATTATGACGTCATATGGTGGTGGTCACCTTGGATTATAGAATTTTCATGAAAAGTCACATGTTTAAATGATAAATGCAGCACTTCTTTCCCCCCAAAATGTCCTTCATACCCTCTGTATGCTATATTGCACAATACTGAATGCTCGGGTGAATAGTAAATAGTAAACAAACTGTGTAAATCGTTACTAATAAATGGTAGAAACAAACCGAATGCATATAACGGTTGGCCTTTTGCTGTAGAGATTTTCCATTTACTTCACACAGTAGGCACTCTGATTCCATGTATGGGGCACATATATATTATTCATATGACACACAAACACAAGTAGACAAGACCTGTTTAGTTCAAAAGATCACTCGCCACAGCAGAGATCATGAGTGAGATGACGAGACAAGACGAGAGACAGACGCACGCGCGCGCCTGCCGAGTATGCACAGTTCGGACTACTGTCATTGTCATTGTGACTCCACACCCTGCCTCCACGTTGCCCACTAACTGTATTTGCAATACACGAGCCGTGGTTCAGCTGCGTGAGACAACCGCTGCCAGTGTGAATGGCACACAAACGGCCGCGCGCGGCTCGCGCTCTCCATCCGCACCACTGCCCTGCCAACACATTGCTCACGCGTGCGGTGTGAAGCCGGCGTAACACACCTGCTAACTTCACAATGAACACTCCAACCCCGCGAAACACCACTGTGTTCCCACCACTGACATTGGGCAAAGAACCATCTACATTGGGCAAAGCATTCACCGTTGTGCTTGGTGTAGGGCTATACTTTCATTTTCAGAATCACGGCAGATTTCCCCTTCAGAATTATGGTCCGTGAATAGAAGACCCAACACTTCATTGCGGGTAAGCTTTATTGATGCCATTAGAAAATAATAATCTAATGCAAATACTCGCTGGCATTGACAATATTGCTCTGATAAAATGGATCACTCGCACACTAGCTTCGCGTTTGTTCGCACTGATTCAATGCGCTCTTGCTCGCAGATTTTGTATAGAAGCATGACGTTTTTTTGAGTCTGGGATGAAGTATGACATGTCTGACATCTAGTGGAGGGGAGGTCAAACGAAATTTGACACCCTATTTGACAAAATCGTCCGTTTTATTCAGTGCCACATCTTGTCGAGTAAACTCGACCGTGGCGCCTAGAGGGTTAATAACTGCAGTAGAATGCCATCAACGGCTCAAGCCTTCGTTAACAGCTTTAAAATGACATTTCGGAACTAGCAAAAGAGCCGTTGGATGAGACGCGGAAGAAATAGTCCTACTCACAATAGCGATATAAGTACAAAAACCGGACGAATCCCTTTAAATATATCTTCGGATCGATGTCTTGAGGTGTGGTAACCGTAGTATAAGCGGTAGTATCCGCTTCGCGTCGTGACCGCATCACCACCTCGGGTGTGCATTATTATTATAATAATTGAACGGCCCGTCGTCAATTATTCCTTATTTATTCAATTTCAGGCAATTATCTGATGAAACATTGATTAAAATTAAGATACAATTTATACAAAACGAAATTCACATTAAAGAAAGGCTTTCTAAGCAAAATCATACAAAATTTCTTTCAAAATCATTTCTGACCTTCTGTTTTCTGACAGATTGTGCATCTTTTCACTTTTCATAATCAATGTAGCCTAGATGAAATTTAAAAATAACATTATAATATTAAAAATAAACAGGAACTTCCTGTAAGTGGTCTGAAAGTACGAACCATACAGAAAATGCTTTCACACTAGAAACGAACCGAACCTTCGTTCAGTTTGATCCGGACCGAGACTACCTCTTTTCTTCGGACCACATTTCATCTGTTTGGTCCAAACCGTGGGACGGGGGAGGTTTTAAACCTGTAATTTTGATTCGGACCAAACTGAAAAGTCCGAAAATCCGGACCAAACAAGGTAGGTGTGAAAACGCCCTTAGTGTAACACATTTTGAACGTGGCACCAATAAATATTGCGTTTACCTATATGACATTAATTCTTCTGCAGAACACAAAAGTACATTTTTGAAGAATATTTTGGCCATTTAATGGCAGTCAGTGGGGTCTAAAACAACATTGGACCACATTGACTTTCATTGTATGGACAACAAATTATAAGACATTTGCAGAAGGAAGAAAGTGTGTGAGAGAGTGCGTAAATGATCACAGAATTGTCATTTTTGGGTGGTGAACTATTCCTTTAATAATACAAAAGAATGTCTTGTCTTTATTTAAATGAGAGATTCTTCTTCAGCCTTGGTTCGTACAGTTTCAGCACTGCAGAAATAGATAATTTCTTCTAATCAAACATTTTAAAGATTAAATGCCTTAAAGGGATATGTAGACTGGAAAATCCCAATTCACTACAAAAATCATCTGACGCACACTGATAAAGCTTACTTAATGTTGCACGCTGAATCTGCTCTTATTAATTCATGAGCAGTTGCAGAGTTGGTTTGTTTCATTACTCTTTTAAAAGTTTGCTTCTCTATTTCTGATAATCTCCTAAGACTGTCAAGAAACAGTTCCTGTATGATCTGATGTTTTATTTTCCTCTTTGTGCGTTGTATAGCTGTCCAGCTTTCAAATCTTGGTGTACAGAAAAATGAAACCGGATTAAAGACTCAATTCAGTGGTTATTTGCCATTTTGCAGGCTCTCATGTTGTGGTTTCAATTCAAACCAGGCCTCAAAGGAACTCTTGCCAGCTTACCAATTCATAAATGCTTTGCAAATGCCGTTTTCCTCTTTTGTACTAATTCCTCTTTTAGGCTCTGTCATTCTTTACAATTTGATTTAATTTACATGCAAATTGAGAGGTGTGTTTTCCGTTTCTATGAAAGTAAGTGACAAGTCTGTCTGATGCTCTGAGACAATAGCAAAAGGAAGTTATCTCCTCCACTTTCACCTAAATGTCGTTGAGCGATTGCTGAATCATGGATGTTAAAGACACATTGAATTGCCTTAAAACGTGCAGCGTTATTCAAAGTGTTGACGTATTTCCACTGAAACAGGAAGACAGTTGAAATGAAGATTTATTCGGTTACTTAACATCAAACAAAATGTATGTACAGCAAATTCATTACAAACAAAGAGGGTAACCGAAAAGGTGTAGGCTGAAGCAGTGGCTTATTACGCCTACCCTATTTACGAAACATCTACCCATCAAAATGTAAACATAAACAATATACATGTATAAACATATGCATACATACACACATGGTCATATACACGTACTGTATATATACTCATATACATACATACACACACTTAATTACAAATGTTTGTTTGTTGCTTGTATTGTTTAAATTTTGCACAACAATTATACATAAACTTATCTTAGACAATTTTTTCTTAGGCATCCATATATTTGTCAAAAATTAGGATTTTTAACTGTTTTTTAAAATAATCAATGGAGTTGCTCCTCTTAAGATCATCGGTGAGACCATTCCACAAGTCGACCCCTTTTACAGAAATGGTGTTCATTTTAAAGTTTGTTCTGACCATTTGTTTTTTAAACATATTTTGAACAGGGTGGGACATATCAAGCAGTTCCTCCCCTTTTTAAAAATAGCCAATAGCGTTTCATTTATATCACAGTTTGGCCGGAGCTGTTGAGCTCAGCAAAGTTGCATTTGACAGCTTCTGAAAGCCACAGTCATATATTCCCCTTTTAGATTTAATATGAAACCGTTACTAAAGCAAAACAGTGATCAGTGTATCAAATGGGTCCGATATGTTTTCTGGTCTGCGCCGACTCGCACATATCATCCACTCTGTGCTGTCGTGTTTGGGTGAAACCAGACTTAATTCGCCCCAATGGAAAGCATATTTACACCGTCTGAATCACAGATTATAGATAGCCAGTAAGGCTAACATTTTCATACTTAAAGCCAAAAAACATGGGCACTTTAAGTGCATCAAGCAGCATTTGTATTGTCTACTCATCCCTCTAACAGTGAATAGATTGGTTCTGGCTGCGTGTATTTCAGCTGGGACTGATGCACTCTTTTATTTAAAGGCTAATTGACATAATGTGATTGGACTCTCTATTTATCGATTTAGTGCTAATTAACCTCTTAGGGCTTGTTTTGTTGTATTGAAACATATATATTTGAGGTGCAAATGACTTGCATTAATTCATTGCTTTGTTTTTAGTTAAATTAATTTAAAAAAATATATGTAAATGCATGGTGTTTTGACATGGAAGCAGAACAATTCAGAGACAAAATTACTTAATCCATAAAAGGGAAACGTTTGAGGAATAGTTTTGAATAGTTTTAAAAATCTGTCATGATAATATCTCAATTAATTTAACATGGGAATGAATAAGTTTGAGTGGATGGTGCAAATTTTGCCATTTTGCCACTATTATTTCTTACTTACTTGCATACATTGTCTCAACTGAAAATAATATGTAAAATATCTCTTAATGCACAGTTAAAATTGTGGTTGGTAACATTTTTTTATGTTTTTGAAAGAAGTCACGAATGCTCACCAAAGCTGTGTTTATTTGAAAAAAAAAAAAAAAATACAGTAATATACAGAATATCATTACAATTTAAAATAATGTGCTGCGTCCTAATTCGCCTACTTGTACTATGACCTAAAAGTATGTACTCTTTTTGTGAAGAAAAGTACATACTTGTGTGTAGCAGAAGAGTATGCAAGTTTTGGGATATACTACTTTGTCATCTATAATGGACTCTGTCGCTTAGTTATGTCCATCCCATCACTGTTTAAACTGCCCTGTCAATCATCGTCACAGTTCAAATCCTCCACATTCAGTTTAATTTCCTACCGTATTGGAGAGAAATGTAGTAGCACGTTGATCTGCCATTTGTGGGTCTTAAATGCAGAGACTCTCCTCATGTATTTGCAGTTTAAATATAATGATGCATTTAAAAGGTAATGGCCAAACGTATCATTACAAAAGTTCACAATGATGTTTCAGGTGAAATATAATGTAGATAACACTGAATAAATATATTTTCTTCAGGTTAAATACTGATGTTTGATCACTCAAACCCCTTTATCTAAACCTCTCTACTTAACCGTCGGACTCGCACATCCGTCATGTTTGTAGTTTTTTAACACTTTTTATCTGCGTTTGTAGTTCTAATCGAATCCTCGTCCAATTCGCAATGGGTTGTGGGCAATATCAGCCATTAAAGTGCGCGTCGATCTGCACTTATATACTCTTTTCAACATAATACGATTTGGGACATACTAATTCTATTTTCGAATACTATTTAGGATGAATAGTATGTGAATTTGGACGCAGCAAGAGTTTTAATATATGACGTGCTGGAAAAATAAGCAAACAATGAACTTTTTTTTTCTTAAATAACCTTCAAAATGATGTATGATTTGTTTGAATCAGACAAAAAATAACTGAGCTACACCTGTATGAAGTCAATAGAGTCAGCAAAGTCAGTTTTGAGAAAAATCTAAGTTTTCTGAAGGTTCCAAAACACAAATCACCTAGCAACCATACCTTAAAATCCCTGGTAATAACACCACATTTGGCACACACAGAGTCAAAAAAACATATATATAGGAAAGTATATATTCAATAAGTGTTTTATTAACATTAATGAGACAGACAGCTTATAGTCTATTAAGACCTACTGTACCACATGGATCTAATATAATGTTACACATCAGATGTTTTTCCCCAACAGTTGACCAAACATGTTTGTGTGAATACTCGCCAAGACAGAAATAATACTGTAATTCTGTGTATGTTTGGGGATTGCACGCTGTCTGAGGCGTCTTCTGATGTGTCAGTCAGAGTGATTAAGATCATTTTGTTTACATCAGTTGAAAATCACATTTCATTGGTTCAGACTCATGCCATCAAGAATTTGCTATGAATATTCACAAAATATTCACAAATACTTCCCTCTTCTCACATGGCCTTTTCCTTTCTTTTTTTTTTTTGAGATTGAAGCTGTCGATCAACTTGTTTACTTCAGAAACCATTGAGAATTTATCAAGGTTTTTTGATGTTGGGGCTGGGCAGGGATCCTCTGAGCTGTAATTGGTGTGTCAGCAGGGACTATGTTGTTGTGTATCTCTCCAGATCAATGAGCAAATAGATATCTACATCTCTCCACACTCCTCCATCACCCCAGCTGTATACAGTACTTAGATGAACCACAAAGGCTGTGGAAATGCACACCAGGAGATGGGCAAAAAGGCGGCACGTCACCGCTTAAAGTCAATCCAGATTAAGGCTGCGTGTCCACCAAAGCGTTTTTAGTCAGCTGAAAACGTCTCGCTGTGGGCGCTTGATAGCATTTGGGCAGCGCAGCGTTTTTTTCAGTTGAGACCCTTTGCCTTATGATATGGAATATCCGCTGAAGTGTTACTAGTATCTCACAGATAGTTTGTTTCTGTACTGATTCTATATAAAAATGCTGATACAATGTAAAGTAATTTCTCTGGCTCTTGTTTTAAATGATTTTGTTCCGTTATTATGCTGCTTTTTTTTTATCAGTTGACGTTGTACAAGCAGAATGTTGCGGTGGGTCGGTGTTGTATTTGTCCCGCCCCTCCTTCACTGTGATTGGATGATGACAGTGATGAGCTGTTATAAAACATGCAGTAGTTATGTGGTGGTTCTTGAAATCACAAAACCTTTTAAGAACATCAGTCACTCTGCAAGAACAGACATTAGTATAATAAAGATAACATTATCATTCATCCTCTACAAGTCTCTAAGAAATAAGCTCCTGCTATATGTAAGGCAACAAGAATATGCCCAGAACATTAGATTAATCCACCATTTGCCCTGAAAGGGTTTTGAAAATCATAATTTTGTCATTTGCCTTATGATCACTGACCTAGTGTTTTTCATGTTGTTTGCTTTCAGATTAATGAGGTCTTATGAAAGGTCTTATGTTGTTGTCAGCCTTGTTAATGTTTTTGCTTGAGGTTGAAGATAGGAGAGCAGTGTGTAGACATCAGATCATGCAACCAAGCTATTATGAAGGAGACACAATGCTCTGTTCCAAAACCTAGTGACCCAACACACACAGAAAAACTCAAGCACCCACGGAAAAACATGAGATGTTCTCCATTCATTTTAACCAATAAAAAAAAGACTGTAGCTTTCAGACATATCTTTTTTGTTTTTTTGTTTTATAGCTCATTTGAGGCCGTTTCTATGGTGTTAAATGTCGAGAGCACATTATTATAACACGAGTACATCCATGTAATGAATCTCTCCACTCGCTGGCGGATTTCTTTCACTCTATAGCACAAAACTTACTGGACGCACACTTTCAAATATGGCTCTGCTCTCGCTCAGATTTTACACGTACACGCTCAAACTTTGTCCAGTTAGCTCTTGCGAATATCTCCTTGCTCTTTCTCTAGAATTGTCTTCTGATTTGTCCAGAAACCTGCCATTTTCACTACAAGGATAATTTACTAAGCACGCCTAGCACCTACACGCAGTCTTTGCAAGGGACTTGCCTCATCGTCATGGCAACGTTTCGTGTCCTGGTCAGATTAGATGAGCGTTTGTTGGAAAATCGTACCACACTGCTCAGTAATTCCCACGACCCAACAAACACTGATTGGACATGTTCAGTCTGGTGAAAACAAACACGACCAATGGCAACAGACGCCGACAGGGGTAAAACACTGATCTAACAAACTCCGACAGACTTGTTTGTTGTTGTTTGTCTGTGCGTTGTGAATTGGCCTGTAAGTGACGGATTCGAAACACTACACGGGCAGCAATTTATGTGTAATGCGCAGTTTCACATGTTGCTAAGCTAACGTCTTGACACTCTTAAGCTACGTTCACACTGTCAGCCCGGATCCAAAGAGAAGAGAAAGAGAAAGAGAAAAAGCTCACTGTTCACGATGCTCAAAATATTGGAAAAAATATTTAAATATTGAATTGGGTGTGGGGGTTTATATAAATGTGTCTCTGAAGGGAACTGATAGTCTTCAGAAAAGTTTATATGACATTTTCTTTTCCATTTACCTAAATAAAATGCCTATTATTAAAGTAGTGTTTATAAGCGCAACGCTGCTTTCACATGAAATTTACAGCGGTAACCAAAGAAATGCTATATCACTGCTGTTCCATAAGTGCCACCTACTGGCAGAGAGTGAACTTTCAGTTTTATTCAGTGTGTCTGCTGTTTGTTAAGTGCAGGTATGTTTAATTTCACGAAGCTATGGTCAGACCATTCTGGTTTGGCTTTAAATCTTGAAATTATGCTCATTTAAATTGAAAACAACTGCTCATGTTTCATGTGTGTAGCATCTTTGTATGGATTGTGATTAAAATGCAGTGGTTGCCTCTAATTTCAAATGGCTTTAGATTGTTTGTTTGTTTGTTTGTTTAACTCTCTGAGCCCTGAGCTGTTTTCTGGGCCCTGGAAGTTTTGTGACATGCCCTGCTATTTGAGCTTATTTCTGTTACTTGTAACATTTTCATGGCTAAAGTCTGAGTACACTGTATTAAGTGCAAACTCTGCTACAATAATATGTGAGCAGCATGTGTGTAAAAGTTTGTAGTTTTGAGAAAATTACGTTTATGCGTGGTTTGTGGGGGGGAAAAGTCGCTGTTATAAGGCTATAAAACCCATACTGAATATTTGTTCACAAGACTTTTGATTACTGGATCACATAGGCTAGAATTTTTGCTTCAAGACGATGTAAAAATCACTCATTCACATAAAACAATATACAGGTTTAAAATCGTGTAAGACATGTTTTGTGTCAGGAAGGCTTATGCGAGGAGGGTGTGAATCATTATGACTATTGATGTTTTTCACACCTGAGAAAGACAAAGACCCCTCCCCTAATCCTAATGGCCCTAAATCAGCTGAATGACTGTGAGGGAACTAGAACAAAGAATGTGAAGAGATTAAAAGAATGGCTTTTTGAATTGTTTGCATTTATTACAACACAACATAATCCAAACATACACCACAAAGGACAAAAAGTGGGACAGAAATAAGGGACAAACAATAGTGGTTCTTTATAAGGGACACTCAAAGTGTATGTTATTTTAGTGTCTGCAGTTAAGTGTGTGTATAAAAGGTTCTCAGATATGAAAACATTTGATTTGATCAACCTATTAAAGGAACACGCCAACTTTTTGGGACTTTGGCTTATTAAGTCCATACATACCATTCTCATCTCCGTGCATGCCATAACTCTGTCTGACGCATATTTTGAGTGTACACAAAGCAAAAAAGTAGACACTTTAAGCTTTGTAAAGACATATCTTTCATGTCTGTGAGGCCAAAAATGACGGAGTATTTTAAGTTGTTTTACACTGTCATGAGGATAAATCAAGCAAAACGCACCCGCGCATTTCTCGGGTTCAGAGGGTTAAGGCCTTTAATAGAGCAAAAAGACAAATTTGCTCCAACAAAGAGAAAAAAAATCAGCAACTAGTATGGGAATTAGCTCATTTGCTTGTATAAAAAAGGCAATTGGAATCAGCCATGATTTAGTAAAATAATACATTTTTATTTCATTATAAATTTTACATATTTTAGTTACTTTTCGAGATTAAATTAAATGTTTATTTATAAGCATTTCTCTCAAATTGTTCACCATCTTGGATATTTTCCTTTCATTTAGGACAGTTCAGTGCATTCTGGCATTGTCGTCTTTGTGATTGTCTCCTTTTGGCACAAATCTGGCTTAGGAGACATTTAATATCCGATGTTTTAAATTTCCAAGAAATTTAAGATTGTCCTGCGGCAGCCATGTGTGCCAGTGAAATCGACCATAAAAATAAGAGATGAATAATAAAAAATGGATCATGGACATGCATAGCTGAGCATTTGAGCAACTGCAGACGAGACCGCGTCTCCCTGTTTCTGTTTGCCTCATGTTTGTTTGTTTTTTTGTTCATTTTATTAGTTTTTTTGTAATTACCCTCCTCCACCCCAGCTCCTCTGATATTCTTCTTCATATTCTTCTCGAATTATGTTGTACATTTCAATTATTGAACATTAAATATGTCTTCAATGCATGTATGTTGGTTCTGTTCTGTTTACCCTTGGGGATTATCGCTGCCCTCCCTGCTCTTATCCATGCTAGGCTGCATGGATGACCAGGGAGTTCTTGCCCAGAACAGAACCCTATCCCCAATCCAAACTGTATGCTAATTGTCAAGCATCTTTGACAATATTGGTCTGACAGAACTTAAGTTCCCTTATTTTTGTTTGTGCATGACAACAAGCATGCACATGCAACTTGTAAGATGTGGCATTTTCGTTCCCATCTAGTTCTTATGTATGTGTTCTTGGCAGGCACATACAAGTTACACCTTATAAAATGCATTCTCTGTTCATACTTTGCTGTTAAAACAACAGTGACACACATTTCCTGTTACTTGCACTAATCACATGTACATTACTCAGAACAAAAGCATCCTGTACAAGTAATTATACACAGTCTTTTAATGACTAATTCACTGCAAAAAGCTCTTCTTTGTATCAGCAAGCTTCCTAATGCTGTTCAAAGGCATTTCGCATTCAAACAGCATTGCTGGATTATGGTTTGAGTTGTTTAATTCTGTAAGTGTCCCAGTATTGTGTCTCTGCTTTGATTTATCGAGGCAAGAAAACTGTCTGTCTTTCATTCATTTGTTCAAGACTTTGCAAAGAATCCTTTCTGTCTGGTTCATGTTTGGATGAATTAAGTGCTGAACCGTTCCTCTGTTTGCCTTGCTCACCAAAAAAGTCGTAAGGAATTAGGTGGGTGTGTGACGTGTAGAAACAAGAAATGAATGCTCAATCTTAAAAAGGCAACGTTCTCACAGTGAAGTGCCTGCTCGAAATCAACTTCACCACAGATGAGCACATCAAAGCTAGCTCTGAAAAGATGAGAGTGGTATTACTGGGTTTCCAAGAGTGAGAGCTTGCCCGTGTGCACTCTTAATGGAAAGTGGAATGGACAGTGCGTGAGCCCCCTATGGTCCTGTACTTTTTCTGGGAATGCACTGCTACCTCTGACAGCACACTGACACATGAGCACCAGGGCATTCTGACTGCCGCGTGTTCCTCTACTTTACCTCAGGAGCTGCTGAAACTGACCTCCCGTAGCCCCAGGGAGGCTCCAAACCTACTTCCTTTAGTCCTGTTGAAACAAAAGGAGACACCTGAACCATGTGGCTCCAAAGGTCTCTGAAAATGCCATTCAGTAAAGAGTAAAGGTCTTTGAAGCTACTTACGTGATTTGCGTGCTACCATGCTCACAGTTCATGTGATGATCTGACCTTTAATCATTTATAGAGACCTCTTTATCATTGCTTACATCTGACCTTTTACTGTATGTATTTGTACTTAACATTTACAAATACATCTGTTAAGTGAGGGATAATGTACAGTCAGATATGAAGCACATCTACATGCCAGGGCTGCACGGTTTGGGTAAATAATGTAATTGCAATTTTTTTTTTTTTCTGATAAAAATTGCAATTTAAAATGGGATTTAAAGGATTAGTTCACTATAGGATGAAAATTACCCCATGATTTACTCACCCTCAAGACATCCTAGTGGTATATGACTTTCTTCTTTCTGATGAACACAATTGGAGTTATATTAATAAATATCCTGATATTTCCAAGCTTTATAATGGCAGTGAACGGGATCACGAGTTTGAAGCTCAAAAAAGTGCATCCATCCCTCATAAACGTACCCCACATGCAAAACGTTTGCACTATGTCCTACATCATACATCATGATTTTCATCATACATTAAGCTTTTTTCGTAAGTTTATTATGGAAGGTTAGCCACTCTGAGACAATGAAAACAATGGCTGATCATTAGCTGCTCACGTGTAAAAACACTGTGCGTGCGCTTCACACAGCGCATATATTGATTTAATTACACCGCAGCCCTATGTCACAATTTCAGTTATTTTGATTAACCGTGCAACTCTAATTATGTGTGAAGAAAGACCATGGAGTGAAATGAAAGACATGAAACTAACACAACTATCGGACATCCATTGCCTGGGACAACGATCAGTTCTACAGTTTAGATGTTGTTGTACCGTAGTGTACAACGATTGTCCAATCAGCTATAGACTCTTTGCCTGCCTGTGAATTCCTCAGTCCTGTCCATGTGATTCAGTGGTTGCTGGAAAGAATAAAAATGGCAACTGATGGCAATATTTGAGTAGTCATGAGTCCAGTCTTGAGTCCAAGTCAAGACCATATTTTCAAGGTCTTGTTCCTGTCATAGACTCGGAAGCATTTGGACTCACTCTTGACTCTCACTTGGGTACAGTCCAGTCTCCAGTATTACAACTCTGCATGTATTCGGTCTTGAATCAGACTTGCACATTGGTATGCAGTTGCTAAAGATTACTAAAGAGTTGTTTACAGCTAGTGGTCGATGATATATCTTGTCGACCACTAGCTGTAAACAACTCTTTAGTAATCTTTAGGTTCATGTCAGAGCCTTGACCTAGTAGTTAGTTACTTGCATGTACTCCATCGTGTTGAGCCTTGATGCTCATTCATGTGATGTGAGTCTAATTAAATTTTTCAATCCAATTTATCCCTCTTTTCCCCATAATTTCCTGCCCTCTTTCTGCTAACTTCATCATTAAAAATAGCTAAAAATCCAAAAAAGAAATCTTAATTGTTCAGTATTGAATCATTAGTGAAAGGAGCCCTAATGTTCCTCAGCTAAGTGATTTGAGTAATTTAAGCAATTGTGCTGTTAGATAGCTGTTTTTTTCTCAAGATAAGTACCAGAAAATGTTTTGCATTGCAATTTAGAGAGATTGAAATCCGTAGAAACGTGTCCAAATTAAATGGCATACACAAGCATCAATTTTAGTCATCAGGATGAGGACGAGGCAAATTTGATAAATACTCAGATTCTCTGAACGCACACATTGCTAAATATAAGACATTTTCCCAGCTGTTTCACATATACAGTGATGAGATGTTACATACAGACCTGTTGGTGTGTTTCTGGAATATTGTTGGAGATGAGATTTGACCCATATTTCTATTTATAATGACTTATAATCTCAGCTTCATTATCTCTCCTCATTCTGACCACAGTGATTTTCTTCTCTGCCATAAGAGACTGAAACACACTATTTTTCATGACTAATACCAGAGTGTTCATGACGCTAACTGTCCCAGACATTGTAATGAGGCGTTATGTTGTGTTTCCTCCCATATTTGAAGGCTCTTTTATTCCACGTAACATATTCCATGTGCCTTTCTGTCCCTGTGACAGTTTAATAGTTGCTCATTTTGAAGCGCTGCTGAGAAATAAATAGCTTCTCCATGACTGATATGTCTGAGATGAACTTATTCATTTTACATAATGGCCACTGACAACAGGCCTTCTTAATTTGCTGAAAGGATTCATTGAGGACATCTCAATGGACTTCTTACTGACAATATATATGTATTTATTTCTCTATTTATTTTTACAAGAATGGGCAAAGGCCTTTTCCTCACACTCGAACGTTCTCTTTGTGAAGCCAGTCTGTGGCTCCTGAATAACGTAATAGACAACAGTTTCTTTGTATTTGGTGCATTATATGATTTATACGAACGTGGGCTAACTTTTCTAAGGAGCACATGTTAAAACATTAGTCTGTTGCGGTGCGTGCACTTTGAGTCATGCGGTCGCATCGATCACATCGCCAGCATCAAACTTTCATTAAAGAGATGCAGGCCTGTGTTGCGTCCAACAGCTGCCTACTGTGTGTTGTCGTGCTTTGTGATCTCCCAAAAGAGAGATATTTATAAATAGAGCTACATTTTTTTAGGGTATTTAATTCCAGAATGTCAGACGGAATCCTAGTGCTTTTCAAGTGTTTTCAAGATACTTGACACAAACATTTTATTACTGCTCAAATACAGGCCACCGAATCTGGAACCCGTGATGAGCCTCTTATTTATTTTTCATTGGCATTGTCTAACAATCAGGAATTGTTCAGAAGGGGATAATGGGTAATTTGTCACAGTGTTTGCGCTCCCCTCTGTAGTTTTGTTACAGGCCACCCCTAGAAATCTTCACATGACAGAGGAGGTTTCGCCCTGTGTGCAAATGTAAATTGGATTGTTATCAAATTCTCACTTGTGTGGTCTGATTACACCGGAACTTTCAAAGCCTGAAATAAACAAATTAGCCTGGCCATGCTCCAACGTCAACTTACCAATTTTCTGGTCATCAGAGCCATGAATATTTTAAACTGAAGTGTTGTCAAAGGCGAGACGCTTTATGCAGACTCCCTCACTCTGACCCAGCGCTGACATTGCCGTGCTCTGTTGTCTTGAGTGCTGAGAAGTGAAGATATGCCCATATGTCTTGTGTGTTTGCAGCTGTGAAACGGGTCCCTGAGGTCCGCTGCTTCTGGTAATTAAGAGACTGGGGATGTGTTACATGTGTATATAGCCTTGAATATTGTTGCCTTGAGGCTTGTTTTAGCTCATTCCTGGTCCTGTAGTTTTGTTTGCATTGTAATTTGCAACAAAAAGCCAAGGATCTCATAATGTCACCACCAAGCCTAATACGGGTAATCACCAAACAGGCTGTTTGTTGTTTATTACCTCCTCTAAATGTACTCGCGTGTATAAAGGGGACATTAGGATGGGTTGATACATCCTGAAGTTTCAATACTTTCCATAATGAGGTTGTTTCATCAGAATATCCTGATTTTAACCACTGCATCAAATAGTTATTTCACATGAAATAAAGGCAATTCTACATGAGACATTCTATTATTACTTATTAAGGGATGCGACGATTGTTATAAATTTAAAATAAAAGTTGGGTCAAACTTTAGATTAGGGTCCAATTTTCACTATTAACTATGACTTTTGCCTCAATAAACTCCTAATTACTGTTTATTAATAGTTAGTAAGGTAGTTGTTAACGCTACACTATGTATTTTCTTCGCCGCTAGAGGTCGCTAACCTCTTCAAAACAATAACAAAGGCATAGATATATGACTCAGTGAATGAGCGTGGAGTCATGGAACTTGTAGTAATAACAATGGATCTAATAATATTTATGGGGAAATAATGTTTATGGATGAGTGAATGCATTCATGTTTTTTAACATGACTGTGGTATGTAGCAAGGTGCCATTACTAATAAGAGACAGATATCAGCGCTACATGCGCGAGTCCTGGGGATCTAAAGAAATGAGGACATTTCATTCTACCCGCAAGTGCTGAATTACTACTCATACAGGTCAGTTTATTTGACGAATTAAAATTGTGAGGAAACGCAGTGCTGTTTCACTTGGTCTACACTATCTAAACTGAGTGTTGAAAAAGTTATAATGTTATTCTGTGTTAGTTTGTTGGCTGTATGAGCAGTAAGCTACATCAACATTAGAACATCATACTGATGATGATATTCAAATATTTCATTGTGTTGAGCATAGCATTGATCGTTTTATGTACATTTGCTCACCTGTCTAATAAAGCACATGCAAGAATGGCATCCCTGTCAAGTCGCCTTCTCAAAAACGCCACGTTGATACTGGTCCTCTTTTGATTTCTCATTTCGTTCCAAATTCTGCTTGCCATGATCTATAATGTTTGAATGAAACTACAACAGCATGCCGCTATATGTTACGTACTTCTCCACGTCGTTTGCCATGGTTTCTACGGCAGCAGTAAAAGCGGAAACTGAGGATAATGCAGATATGACGCCATTAACAGACGACTCCCTCATATGTCCCGGTTCCTTGGTTAAATCGCGAATTTCTCACGATTTACAAATAGTTGGAAACATTTAGGATATTGTAAGTACTCAACTAAACAAAATATATAACACTGGCCTAGGGTTTTTTGGATATTTTACTGCAAAAATCTTACATATTGCACCTTTAAGTTTAGGTATTGGATAGGATTAAGGATGAATATGTATAGAATAGAATATGATCATGCAGAATATGGCATTAATATGTGCTTTATGAGTACTAATAAACAGCCAATAGCCTAGTAATATGCATGCTAATAAGCAACTAGTTAAGAGTTAGAATTGAACCCTAAAATAAAGTGGTACCAAAAGTTGTTATTAGAATGACAGTAAAAACGGTTATATTGTTTAGAAAAATAGAAAAAGATTTTTAGAAAAAACATTATATTCATCAAACAGTCCTAAAAAAGTTTTGGGATGCCTGCCTTTACATGCACATGAACTTTCCCATTCTTAATCCGTAGGATTTAAAATAGAGTTGGCACACCGTTTGCAGCTATAACAGATTTAACTCTCATGGGAAGACTTTCCACAAGGTTTAGTAGTGTGTTTATGGGAGTTTTTGGCCATTCTTCTAGAAGCGCATTTGTGAGGTCAGGCACAGATGGCTCTAATTCATCCCATAGGTGTTCTATCGGGTTGAAGTCAGGACAGTCAAGTTCCTCCACACCAAACACGCTCATCCATGTCTTTATGGACCTTGCTTTGTGCACTGGTGCGCAGTCATGTTAGAAAGGGAAAGGGGCCATCCCCAAACTGTTCCCACAAATTTGTGAGCATGAAATTGTCCAAAATGTGTGCTGAAGCATTAAAGGATTAGTTCACTTCAAAATGAAAATGTCCTGATATTTTACTCACCCCCATCTCATCCAAGATGTTCATGTCTTTCTTTAGTCGAAAATAAATTACGTTCTTTGAGGAAAACATTCCAGGATTTTTCTCCACATCATAGACTTCCATGGCAACCAATATGTTGAAGGTCCAGATCAATGCAGTTTTAAAGGACTTTGAAGGGCTTCAGAGGCTCTGCATGATTCCAGACGTGGAATAGGGTCTTATCTAGCGAAATTTTCGGCCATTTAAAAAAAAAAAATTAATATACTTTTTTTTTTTACCTAAATTGCCCTGTGTTTAAAAAGCGCACATACGAAGACTAAGGGTGCTTTCACACTTAAAAATAGACTTATAATAGACTCAAATAGACTTATTGTACAGGTGGCATCCTATCACGGTGCCACGCTTGAATTCACTGAGCTCCTGAGAGCGACCTATTCTTTCACAAATGTTTGTAGAAGCGTCTGATTTTATTCACCTGTGGCCATGGAAGTAATTGGAACACCTAAACTCAATGATTTGGAGGGTTGTCCCAATACTTTTGGCAATATAGGCCCTGTCCACACGTCTATGCGGTTTGGCTGTTCGTCCACACGCAAATGCAGTATACCTCGTTACTGAAACCGGACTTTTTTGAAATCTCCGGCCAGGGTGAAGATTTTTAGAAACTCCGGTTACAGCGTTGTCGTGTAGGTGGTGAAACCGGAGATTTCGGCTTGTTAAGTCAAAGTGTGCGCCGTTCTCTCCTTGGTTTGACGTCAGATTGTGTGCCGTTATCTCTTGATTCGAGTCTATGCAATGGCTGACGTGGCTTTTAATAAACTGCTAACAGCGCTTATCACATGTATACAGATACATGCACAGTTATCTCATTGTATTGCAGAACAGAGGCGCCAGAATGCAATAATACAGCATAGTAAGGCAAGTGGTCCACTTGGGCCCTGCCCCTGCATACAGTTACCTGTCACTGAGTCCAAAGTAAACTTGTAGAAGGGTTTCACTGAGCCCATGGCACCCCTCAGTGCATCAGTGCTGTGGATGGGACCCATGTGGAAATCAGGCAGCCAATCATAGCGTGGTTTTACGTTTTCATGTGGACAGATTTTTTTTAAACCGTGATTGTGTGGACGCAATTGTTTTTTAAAACGGAGGAGAAAAATCTCTGGTTATAAAAATACCTGTGTACGTGTGGACTAGGCCATAGTATAATTACTCATTTTATTCTAAGAATCTGAATATAATAAAGCTTAATAGTGATATCTGAATTTGTATCAGTGATTCTGGCTTGATTATTAGATGACAAATGTTAACATTAACAGATGAACAGATGTAATTTAAATTATATAATTAAAATGAATTAAAAAGAATGTGTAAGTATTATTATTAAACATTGAATTACAGCTCAAATTATGCCATTTGCTCTTACTTTTATAATCAACTGAACTCATCCGGGGGACCATAAAAAAAGATTGCATTGACAAAGGGACCTGAAGCATAGCATTATGGCAAGACACTTCGGCATTCACTTTTTTTTTTTTAGAAAGAGTAAACCTCTAGTCTGCTTATGGCATTTTACACCAGTAAATGTGCTTGATATGCAATGGATCTGATAATGAATGTCATACTGCTGTGCTGCTGAGCCTGTAAAACTGTGCTCTGGGGTTAAATATGATTGATGGGAAATGATGTCCGTTGCCAACAGCTCTTACATCCTGTGCTGCTCGACACCTTTTTTGCTTGACACTTTTTGAGTTTCTATAAAGGTCTGAAAGTGGGCTTCTCATACTCGTCTATACATAAATCAACTCGTCTTATATATTAGCCTCAAAGCACAGTTGTCAAACTTGCTGTGCATGCAAATCAAATGCTTGCGGTGCGTGAACTGCCTTTATAAAAATAGCTTAAATAAAGTGGCAGACCTCATTAATCTAGAAGCCCTTCAATTGGCAAGGCATAGCCGATTCCCTTTCCAAGAGGAGAAATGTGCTGACTCCAGACGTGGATTCAGTGACATGTCAAGGTGAGCCAGAGGTGAGTTCTTATATGGATGGGGGAAACTCGCTCGGACCTGGGATGTGCCTGACATCCAATTAATGGCCGAGAGGGATGGGCCTGTCTGATTAAATACCATCTTTCTCAGCTCTGATTTCAGTGGATTTCTGTAGATGGTTCGCTTATAGGATGTGGATCCAACGATACGGGGCTGGGGACGTGACCAGCTGAGTACAGGGAAACCAGATGGCAGCTGTCCTCGATACAGAGAATTGGACCCTAAACTAAAGTGTTACCAAAAGTTGTTATTAGATTGACAGTAAAAACAATTATAGTGTTTCGCAAAATTGAGCTTTCTATTCAACAAACAGTCCTAAAAAATGTATCATGGTTTCAATGTATCAACATTGATAATAACAAGAAATGTTTCTCGAGTGTCAAATCATCATATTAGAATGATTTCTGAAGGATCATGTGTGGGAGTAATGATGCTGAAATGTCAGATTTTCCATCAAAGGAGTAAATAACCATTTAAAACTTAGTAAAATAGTAAACTCTAATATTTCATATATGAATTAAATGCAGCCTGAGTGAGCATAAGTGATGTATTAATGTATTCTTTTTTTAATGTAGTGTAAATAATATTCATGCAGGGCTGGGGACGTGGCAGAACACAGTACAGTGAAACCAGATGGCAGCTGTATCTCTGAAATTTGGGATGAACACTGAGCTGGGATGTGAGGATGTGGCGGTAGAGCTTCAGCTGTTGTCTGAAACATGCTCTGTGAAATCTTCCTTACTGAATGATATTTGATTGTTAGATGTAGGGTAGCAACTACAAACTAAAATAGACAAGATGTCAGAGTGTTCACTAAAGAGGATCTCAAACCTCTTCAGATATTTTCTTCATAATAGTAAAGCTGAATGGCTTTAATAAATAACAAATATGAGTGTCCATGATGAAAGAAAAGGAAAAATCTTTTATAATTTGAGTATTTAACACGTTGTACGTGTTATATAGAAGACTTTATATATTTATGATGGTTTCATATGGCTTTATATCATTGTTATACCATCTTCAAGAAAATGTCATGTGGTTTGATCATCAAGTAAAACGTTTCCTTACACTTTGAATTCATGTGAGTGTACACATCTTAAATATATTAAATATATTCTTTCAGGTGAGTCTTACCACATGACATTTTACAACCTGAACTAACCGAAACCTCAAAATGATCAGATTTTGTATCACACTTTTTTGGGGTCAGACAAAAGTTTGCGAAGAAGTGACGCAGTTTTTGTTCTAATAAATAAATATAATTATGCCAAACTACATAAGTTTTGTTTTCAAAATGTTCATTATTACAATGAGTTTTTAAGATATCAGTTAAATCAGTGAAATGTTTGACTTTATTCCCTCGAAATGTAATTAAGAAATTTAAGACTTGCTCATCATAGATGTTTATTCAAATCATTGTATTCACATGTATGAACTGCTTTTTGAATACATTAACTGCATCAGGTAATTGACCCATGCAATAATCTTTCTGCAAATTCATGTCCTCTCTCATCATAGTCAAGAACAAACGAGTAACAGGCCAAGGACACCTGTACAATTTAGTTTGTTAGAAGAGCCGAGCTTAGTAGATCCATCAATTGATCCAGCACATGTCCTTAATGTGAATTTACTTTGCGATAGCTTTTATAGCCTTGTTCTTCTCTCGGTCCCCGAGGGGGATCTGTCACCTGTGCCTGATTTTGTAAGCTGCTTGGTGTGTGCTTCTCAAATCTTCAAAGTGACCTACATCTCAACCCATTTAGACTATTTGTCTTTGGACTTAAAATTGGCCACAGCCCCTCTCAAAACAACATATTACTAAGCAGCCTGTTCGGTTTGGTTCGCTCGCCAAGCCACAGTCTTTGGATTGTGTCACGTCCTCCGAAAAGAACATCCTTTCAATGCTGATTTGATAAGAATCGTATGTGTCAAATGAGAAGAAAATGGGAAGCCGTAAATCCCTTCAAAATAATAATAAGTGACAGGATGTGTAAAATGTAACATGTAAAATGTAGACACACATCTTACTCTTACCTGACACTTACATTAAAATCATTGTTGCTGTTTCTGTGATTTGGCTCCATTTATAAAAAAAATTATATTAAAAATGTTTTATTGGCTGCCACCCATATTGAAATGAAAGCACACTTTTTGGTGCATAAGATTGATGAACAAACGGTAGCTAAGGTTGTCACATGCCTGTCCTGTATTGTGTAGCACATGTGGTGGTTTGTTATTTTCCGTCCTTGTCTAGTTCCCACCCTCCTTGTTATCCTGTTATTGGTTTAATTTGCCCCACCTGTGTTTCCTAATTACCTGCCTCATTTGTCCCCTTTATAAGTTCCTTTGTGTTTTCAGTCTTTGTGGTATCGTTGTCTATGTTACGTTTCCCGTTCCCTGTGTTCCTGGTAATTATGTTTTGTTTCCCCCCCTTGTGGGTTTTTGTTTTGTGTTTGTTATTTTGTTAATAAAACCTTTATTTATCTGCACTTGAGTCCTCGCACCAGTTTCCTTTGTTTGTGACGTGACAAAGGTAGGTGAAGAACACATGATGAGAAGTGTGAGGATAATACAACATCAGGATTAGTACGATATTCTGAACTCATTTGAAATTGACATTTGACATCATCTGACATGAAATCAATGAATATAATTTAGTTGATCTCATACATTTACATTTATGCATTTGGCTGACGCTTCTATCCAAAGCGACTTACAGTGCACTTATTACAGGGACAATCCCCCTGGAGCAACGTGGAGTAAAGTGCTTTGCTCAAGGACACACTGGTTGCGACTGCATACATGTGGCTGTTGTGGTTTGTGGTCAAGCAGCACCAACTGCTGCAGTTAAGATGACTTTGACATAGTCCTTTTATGTTCTCCCATTTTAAACGATGCCTATTGCCTGTCGTGCACAGTTAAGCTGATGCCACCGGCTTGGGCCCGTCATCGCTGCTCGCAGCTTTAATATTTAAATTATTTGTTCTTATTTTTATTTGACAGTACTCCTTTTTTCCCTGAACATGGCAAATACTGAACCGTACCGAAACCGTGAACCTAAAACCGTGATACAAACCGAACTGTGAGCAATCTGTACTGTTATACCCCTAGCGTAACGTATGTGAGGGAGTGCCACAAAATGGAGAACATTTTCAAAGGGTGCCATGACTGAAAAAAGTTTGGGAAACACTGTATTACTAGGCTATTGGCTGTTTATTAGTACTTATAAAGCACATATTAATGCCTCATTCTGCATGACCTTATTCTACATCCCTTTATCCTACCCCATACTTAAACTTAAACACTACAAAAACGACCTTACTAACTATTAATAAGCAGTAAATTAGGAGATTATTTAGGCAAAAGTTGTAGTTATAATTAATGTGTTCCCCATAGTGAAGTGTTATTTTATTCACACATTGATTAGTAAATGTACAAATAGCATTCAGATTTGGTCAGGGAAGCTCAAGAATGTTTGTTTGATGCACGAGCAGGTTCATTCTTTCGTGTTAAAGGGTTAGTTCGGAGTTATATAAAAAAAAGGTCCTGGCTTTTCCAAGCTTTATAATGGCAGTGAATTTATTTTTTTTATTTTTGTTTTTGAAGTATTTTAAAATAAAATATCTAGCTTCCGCCAGATCGGAAAAAAAGCATAACTGGTGTGCAGTGTCGTCAGACGCTACATAAGCATTTTGGGGCCCACTTTATATTATGTGGCCTTAACTACTATGTACTAACATTTTAATTAATAATTTGATACATTGCACTTATTGTGTACATGTTTTTACATTGTACTTACATTTTGAAAAATACCTGCATGTAATTACATCTGTAATTAATTTCTGTAGTTACATTTGTAATTACACAGTTGACACTTCCCTTACACCTAACCCTACCCTTAAACTGACCCACACCACCACACCTGTCCCTAACTCTACCCGTATCCCACCTCAATATCAGCAAAGGTGTTTTGCAATACAATTTGAACACAGTAAGTACATTGTACTTACTTTTTGATGTAAGTACATAGTAGGTAAGGCCACCTAATATAAAGTGGGGCTGCATTTTGAACTGGGAGAGGCGCTTTTTCTGTAAGTTGAACTTTTTCTGTAAGTTCTGTAAGCTGGGAGAGGCACTTTTTCTGTAAGTTGAACTTTTTCTGTAATTTCTGTAAGCTGGGAGAGGCACTTTTTCTGTAAGTTGAACTTTTTCTGTAAGTTCTGTAAGCTGGGAGAGGCACTTTTTCTGTAAGTTGAACTTTTTCTGTAATTTCTGTAAGCTGGGAGAGGCACTTTTTCTGTAAGTTGAATACGGAAGGCGATTTGGCGGAAGCTAGATATTTGACTTTTATAAAGTTTTAAATATGGATGTTTTTCTTACACAAATGCATCGCTTCGCTTCAGAAGGCCTTTATTAACCCCTCGGAGCCGTGTGGAGCAGTTATATGATGGATAGATGCACTTGTATGGCCTTCAAAAACGAAACAACAATTCACTGCCATTGTAAAGCTTGGAAGAGCCAGGACATTTTTAATAAAACTCTGATTGTATTCGTCTGAAAGAAGAATGTCATATACAGCTAGGATGACTAACTAATTCAACATTTTGGGTAATCTTTTTATGCTTGCTTGTCAGTGTTTATATGTGAATAAAAGCCTAAATTAAATCTGTTCATCATATAAAGTGATCATGTCTATTCAGAAGACTTCTTTTGTCTTTATGAACGCTTTGAAGCATTCGAGTTTTGGGTGAATAGACTTTCAATTGAGGATCAGAAACCTCTCCAAAAAATATCTTAATTTGTGTTCCGAAGATAAATGAAAGTCTTATAGGTTTGGAAAAGCACGAGGGTGAGTTAATGACAGAATTTTCCTTTTAGGGTGAACTATCCCTATCAGTTCAGCTTCTGGCTTTTTACATTTTTCTCTCTCACGAGCAGCTGGAAGTAGTGGCTCGGTTTAACATGATGTTCCTTTTGCTGTTTCACCGCAGGTGTTCTCGCCATATTGATCCCGGAGCTTGACCTCGTCATCTCTCTGGTGGGCTCCGTGAGTAGCAGTGCTCTGGCCCTCATCATTCCTCCCCTGCTTCAGATCATCACCTTCCATAATGAAGGCATGAAGCTCTGGGTGATGGTCAAGAACATCGGCATCAGTCTCATTGGCTTTGTGGGCTTCGTGGCGGGGACGTACATCTCCATCCAGGAGATTGTGACTCGGAACGGCAGCAGACACAACAGCACGCACCTTCAGCTCCTGTGAATGTTGACAGAATGACAGATTAAATGTAGGCCGTACAGACCCACTGAATCATTTACTCACAACAGGCTCTTTTGATTTGTGCTGAATTCCGCTTGGGATTCTTCTTACTGAATGTCCGTAGATGACTCATGGGTTTTTTTATGTTGTTTTGTCCTTCAGTTTTTGCAGCACTGAAGTCTCATCGTATCTAGTTTCCCAAGTTACATTGGTTTTAAAATAGTGTGTGTGTGTGTGTGTGTGTGTGTGTGTGTGTGTGTGTGTGTGTGTGTGTGTGTGTGTGTGTGTGTGTGTGTGTGTGTGTGTGTGTGTGTGTGTGTGTGTGTGTGTGTGTGTGTGTTGGTTTTGCTATACTTGTGAGGACCAAGTATTGAGACGCAACCTGCATTGTGAGGACATTTCTCTTTGTGAGGACCTTTTAGCTGGTCCTCACAAAAATAATGCTGAAATGGCTTCCTGAAGGCCTATTCAACATGCTGTGCAAGTTTCAACAAAAGTCCTCATATCAATAGTAAAAATGGAAATTGGTGTTCTCTTGTGCTCGTGATCACCCCCTATAGTACACACTCGCATACTGCATCCACCAGCCTGG
This sequence comes from Romanogobio albipinnatus, assembly GCA_023566225.1. NCBI lineage: Eukaryota > Metazoa > Chordata > Actinopteri > Cypriniformes > Gobionidae > Romanogobio > Romanogobio albipinnatus. The sequence goes on along the minus strand of CM042246.1, from coordinate 31,971,440 downwards.
GAGGAGGAGCCCAGGGAGAGGGATTTTTGTGATTGGATGGCTGGGGGATTTTTGTGATTGGTTGATTCAGTTTCTTGGCTAAGATGGGGAGATTTAGTTGTAGAGGTGCTCACAGATGCTTGTGAACAGCTACATTTCAACCATGAAATCAATTCAAGTGCAAAAATGTTAATTAACAATGCACCAAATTCATAACATAAAATACATTTTGAATTTAAAATATAATAAATTGATCCTTATTTAAGTTGTAAAGTTTAAAAAATAATAATGAGCCTTTCCCTTCTGCAGTGAACATGCTTTGCATAAAACCTACATTTAAAGTATGAAAATAGATTTTAATTTCGAATAAATGAGAAATTATTTTCGATTTGTTTGCTTTTTTATTTTAGTCTGAGTCTTAGGGTTTTGGTTTGATATAGTTGGGCTTTGATTTGATTATGAAGTGAATATTTAAATAAACTAAATTATCCTTTGATTAGTATTAATTTGTCCCTTTGTAGACAGAGTTGAGGACACTTCAGTTTAAAATTTTTAATGTATATAATCCAATGAATAAAGGTAAGAACAGCCTACTGTTTATTTAAATATCAATCTACGTAACCTAAAACTAGCAGGTATGTCTGAGTTCTGTTTAAATTAAATTGAGGAAACCTGTTGCCTTGGAAAAAATCAAGTAACTACAATTTATTGTGTATACATATATATATATATTCACATAAAGTATAAATCACTTGGGACTGATTTGATGTAATCTCATTTTATTAATTTACAAAACTGTACTTCCATAAACTGAACAAAACAACAACAAAAAAAATTAAGAAAAAGGGTTACATTTTAAATTGTCAATCTGTAATTATTTAATTTGAATGTTTTCAGAAAAACTACAATGGTATTCAAAGCTACAACAAGCCCCTTTAATTAAGTGGAGAAAGCACCTTTCACATTAAAACTGAAGGTTCTGCCGCTGCTGTAAAATACACAGATACTGGCAACCTTCTACACAAATTAAAATGTCTTCCTCATACCTGTAGAGATATAAAATGCATACTTGAGTCCAAACAAAAGAGTGCGCCTTTGGGTAACGTCTTCAAGAGTTATTGTGATGGACACCGTCTGTAGTTCCAGGTATCAACCGTATGTGCTGGTGTCCTACAGATGAAAAGCAGAGTGAGGATTTTATGTACCAATCCATGATCACCAGCTCAGAAAACACACCAAAACATTTTTATTCAGAAGAGCTGGCCTTACCCCGTCACATAATAGTAACCGCTACAGTATTTTAAATAGCACTGTCTATGCCTGGAATGAAAAGGGCTTAAAGATAACTTCACACAGTACTGTGCAAAAGGTTTGGCAACTTGTTAAAGAGGTCATATAATGGTACATGCACTTTTACAAGCTTATTGTATGGAAATGTGTGTTGGCAGTGCCTTTACATAACCTTCCTATAATGATTTTAAAAAAAATTCTGGATGGATTTTTATCTCCTCATATGGTTTCCCCATGCTCACATCAAGCCGTTCGACCGTGGGACGTCACACATGCCTCGCCCACATTTGTTGATTGACAGCAGCGTTTCAACAAAGCCCCGCCCTGAGCGACATCATCATAGTACAACATTGTTGATGCGCTGGAGCAGAATATCGTCTAAGCGATTGTGGTGTTCTGTTCTTGGGTGTAATAACGAACACAGCAGTCATTTTGATGTTCCTAAATCCGCTGAAGACAGTGGCTGAGTTTTGTTTTCGAAGGGAATATTACCCCAATCAACGTCAATGCTTTCATGTTTGCTCCGCACAAATCATTTCTCACCAGACTGCTTTAAAAAACGATGGTCAGTATGAAGCAGGTTTTGCTAAGAAGCTGCTCCTGAATAAAGATCTGTACCAGCTATTCGTGTTCCTGCTGCTCCTCCGGAAGAAGCGAGTGTAGTTTGAAACGCGTGCACGCTTCACGATGAATCCAGCTAAAGTTTACAGGGTAAGTTAACTTACATTACGGCATGCTTTCTATGTATGCATGTCTCAATATAATTCATAATCCCACGTTTATAATGAACAACGCGTTAGGGCTAAAACGATTCCTCGAGTAACTCGAGTTACTCGAATTGAAAAAATCCTCGAGGCAAAATCATCTGCCTCGACGCTTCGTTTAGTTCATTTTACTACACACGGATGTTGCAGAAATACTTTTGTGTGTAAGGATTCGGAGTATGCGCGGATTGCGGTTAAATCCACGGTTCAGGTGGGTAATCATCCCAAAAATTGCGGGTGGATGAGAGAAATCATTAATGTGTATTTTAATTCGCGGAACTCATTTCACGGTAAAACGCAATGAATGTGTCGCTCTTTAACTTTGGTTTTCAGCTCATGTCGAGATCAAAGACCGCAGTGCGAGAGAGATTGGCATCAGCACTGCTAATATCATTTAGTCTCGCTATTTTAAATGAAGACAATTGTGTGTTGAGCTTCAGGATACGACACTGAACATTTAGGTTTCATTTGCGGCAGTTCGCGCGGCAGCTGAGGAGATACGAGCTATATTTATAGCTACTAACTTAATAAAACAAGCTGTGTTACTATGATGAATATGATTAGCTGAAGATGTAGATCTGTATGTGCAACGTAGGCTACTTTATCTGAATTAAATACAAACTCATCTCTCGCGTTTGCTCATGTTCCAGCAGTTAGCTAGGAGGGTGTGATGTAGAGGTTGTCAACCCGTTTAGGTTATTTAAAACGTGTAATTTAACCAAAGAAGATTTGTTTTAAAGCAAACTACTTCAGTGTAGCTAATATGTGTCGATAGCATCGCGCTTACACTGAGGATTTGAGTGTGTGACGATCGGGTGCGGATGGATGGTGTGTTTTTAACAGCGGATTCGGTGACGTTAGAACTGATCCGCGCATCTCTAGTATGACCATCTCTACTCTTGTTCTCATTTCAAGTTTCCTTCCTGTCCAATATTGTTTGCTTCTTACTAAAGCCACACAGCCTTCAGAAGACAGTAAAGGCTTATGTCATGCCTGAACTGAAGCTGCAACTTTAAATTTAAGTTGCACAACATACATGCAATGTTTAGGCATTATTAATATTTATATTAATATTATTTTGGTTTATTGGTTGTAGGTTTAGTTTTAGACTGAACTATGTTTTCCTTTTTAAAGTAATTTGAAATAGTTTTTTATAATGTGGCAATTGAATGCATTAAAATTGGTTATTTTCACAGTTATTAATGTATGCAATTTCAGCAATAAAACTTTATTTTTCTAAAAAGAAAACAAATTAGATGTTAATTTTAAGATACCTGTCTTATATATTTAGTATTGCTCTTTAATAAAGAAAAAAGTAATTATTATCCGATTAATCGATGGAATAATCGGTAGAATACTCGATTACTAAAAGAATCGATAGTTACAGCCCTACAACGCGCTACAGTTATTGTGTTATTACAAACTGTGTACGTTGGTGATAAAGTTAACGTGGTAACACTACACTAAGCTTACTTCTGTAGATGGTTTATAACGGTGTCTGTTGAAACATTCCTGTGTTGACCTAATGTCAGTGCTTCAGCCCTGACAGCTGCCCTAACACTGCATAGATAACGTTACGCATCACTGACAAGCCTACATTTTTTATTGAAAAAAAGTTTTTCATGACCATTAGCTGTAACATCCATCTGTCAATGAACTAACGTATACATCAGTGAACGCATATCATTCGTATCTCACTAACGTTACCCTGCCAGAACATAAAGATAGATCAAAGTGACATTACGTTAACCAACCATTCAGAAACGTCCAGCTCGCCAGCCATCATCTTATTCCAGGATCAAATTGATACGATGTGTCCGCAGAGACTCCCGTTGCCATTGTTTCTCCAAAATATACGCAACTGTTGTCAAGGGCAACACTTCACATGAGTGTGTCAATCTGCCCAACAGAACAGAGGGGCGGGGTGAGCAAGGCTCATTAGCATTAAAGCCGTATGCACTAAAATGGCTTGCTGAAAACAGAGCTGTTTCTGACCAGGTAAAATTAGTGTTTTCTTACAATACTAAGGATAATTTTTAATTAAAGTATATTACAAACTTTTCATTTAGACACTAAAGAATCGTATTAACTTGTACAAAAATGCCATTATATGACCCCTTTAAACAAGAGCTGCAACATTATACATATACAGTGGCAAGATAGCTGAATTTTTTTTAAATGATCCTGTTCAAAAGTGTATGAACCCTTGATTGTTAACACTGTCATTCCCTGGATGATCCACAGCTGTGTTTGTGTTTTGTGATGGTTGTTCTCAAGTCTTCAGAAAAATCCTTCAGCTCCTGCAAACTGTTCGGGTTTCCAGCATCTTCTGCCTATTTGAACCCATTCCAGAATATACTGTATGATTCTGAGGACGATTGAGGGACTCAAACACAACTATTAAAAAAGGTTGAAACATTCACTGATGCTCCAGAATGAAACACGACGCATTGAGTCAGGGGTGAACACTTTTGATTTGAAGATCAAGGTAAATTGTAATGCATTTGTTTTCCTGGAAACATGTCAGTATCTTCTGTTGCGTCCGAAGGGCAGTACTAAATGGAAAAAATATATATATATTTAAACAAAATAAATAAAAAATTGGCCATCATCTTGTTCAAAATTGTTCATCCCCCGGCTCTTAATGTGTCTTGTTTCTTTCTGGAGCATTAGTGAATGTTTCAACCCTTTTTTAATAGTTGTGTGTGAGTCCCCCAGTTGTACTCAGCATGAAAAGATGGATCTCAGAATCATCCAGTCACTGCTGGAAAGGGTTCAAATAGGCAAAAGATGCTGGAAACCCATAAGTTTACAGGAGCTGGAGGATTTTTCTGAAGAACATTGAGCAGTTTAACTGTTCAGGACAACCATCACAAAACAATAAAACAGCCTTGGATCATCCAGGGAACGACACACAGGATTCAGAATCAAGGGTTCATAAACTTTTGATCAGGGTCATTTTTATAAATTCAGCTATTGACTTCAAGTTGACTATATGTAAACATCTTTTATGTAATATCTTACTCAGGACAGTACTAAATAAAAAAAATAACACTCATTTTGAATTCTCTTATTTTGTTAAAATTATTCACATTTTCATAGATTCTGCAAAGGGTTCACAAACTGTTTCTTGCCACTGTATTTTAGTGCTGTCAAAAGAGTAAAAAAAAAATCTTCAGTCACGATTAAAACGATTTTTATAGTTCTATATTGAAATAATTTCAGTTACTCTCCAAATTAGTATATTAGTATATGAATCCCATAAAATCATAATACAGCTACTGGGTTATTTTAAACATTACTGATAGACAATTTAATATTACAGAATAGTTGAAAGCTATCAACTTCAACATTTATTAGGCTTTTAAAAAATTTAAATATTCATTACCCGTTCGACCACAGGAAAGAAAAACGCGAAAAGTCCCACGGAGGCCTTCTGCTTGAATTCGCCTGAAATGGCAAAATTATGGCAATATTAAAAACATGGTTAATTAACTATGTAACTCATGCCCCCACCATATCACATACTCTTTCATTTATATTCAATATTCAGTCAATGTGCAACATAAATACAGTTGGTCTTTCTCACAAATAAATTCCTTCAGAATTTCAAAATGTTTATTTAGCTTTAATGGCCACCAGAAAAGACTTTAATTATTACCATTACAGTATTTTTCTTTACATACTTACAGTATATCAAAGTAAATAACTTACCTCTGTTCGACAACATTAAACAAGAAGTCCAAAGTCCGTTTGAACGGTGCGCACGGCCGCGTGCTGCCAGGTGCCAGCAATCGTCTAAGGCGCATGCGCAGATGAAATACCATTTCAACCTACTCAGGGCACTATTCACGCATTCAGCGTGAGAAATACGCATTTCAACCAGTTCACACGCCACACCTGTCGAGTTATACAGGGTTAAATACCAGCTAATCAGAAACGAGAATTCGTTGTTTCTGGGTAAATTACGTGCTGCACGTGCTGCACGTGCTGCACGCAGAAACTGAGAAAACGTCACCCTACACCAATTCAAATTAAAAAGCGTTCTAAACTACTAATGACCATCTTTACTAGAATTTATCACAAACTATTGTATGTATTGTTGTAAATATTGAATAACTTGTTTTAGAATGTATAATATATTATTTTTCAAGAGGATTTGATTTTCCCTTACAATTTACATTACAACTGTGGCATCCTAGTTTCTTTTTGAAGGATGCTATTTTTCATAACTTCTACAGAATAAAGAAAAAAAAGTTACCATTGGCCTTAGGCTACCATGGTTATAAGGAGCTATCAATGATCTAACCTCCTTATTATAACAAAAGTTATAGGTAAAAAATTTGAAGAAATAGGCTATGTAACTTAATGTTTCATAATGTCAAATTGAAATTACAATCGACAAGAGCTTTAAAGTCTGCACCTTAATGAATAATCGATTTTAAAAAAATGTTCTCCATGTGTAAAATGTATCCAGCTATTAGGAAAAAACTGGCAGATTGCAGGGAATTAACATTTTCAATATAAGAACATTTTAAGTAAAGTTCTTTTAGTGTAATTCTATCACAGAGATCAGGTTTTAGGTGATTAAATATTATAAAATACATGCAGTTAGGTTATTAACCAATTTTGAATATGAAGCCACAAAATACCATTTTGCACAATTAAATAAGCATGCAAACAAATACATCTCACAAGGGAGTGTGTCCATTAAATCCTGCTAAACGTCTCAAATATCAACCCGCGCAATGTTCAAACTAAAACTACACCCTTGAAGCCCTTCATTTTTTAGGATTTTGAAAATCAGTTACCTGTAATCCAAGATAGTAAGAGCTGATATGGGGATTTAGCCAAATTTGGAGCAAAATGATAAATGATTCAGTCAAAAACTCTCCAACTTCTTTGCAACCAGAAGCTTTAGCGTAGCTTTGGCTACCTGGAACTAAGGAAAGGACTAGAGATATATTTTCATTATTTAATTTTTATTTCAAATTTTACTGTATTAAGTGAAGCTGCCCCGTGTTTAGGTTTAAAAGCGAGTGGTCAACCAAATGGCCGTTCGTCACCACATGCATAACCAGCTCGTACTTCTAAACAGGGAGAAACAGCCAAAGAACAGGCCCTTGAGTCGACAAGAGGCATCAGTTCTACTTGCGCTGGTCAATTATGATTAACAACAGGTCAAATTTGACTGTAGGAAAAACGTGAGTGAATGGAGTAGAAAACCTGTCACCCCTGACGGATGTAATCTCACTCACAAACTTCAAAGCCCTGCTACATAAGTTAATTTGCTATGATTTTAGTACAGGTACATGACCCTAACATAATGACAACTCAGTCAAAATGAATAATGTCAACAGAGTAATATGAACTAACAGTGCATTATGTTTCACAGTGAAGTATTTCTTACCCAGTTTTTGATTGACCTGTCTGTGTCCATGATCTATTCTATGTTTTTATTAATCCTTTTCTGGGTGTATTCAACTGCTTTCCCAACTGTAGCTTTTAATCTTTGACCAACTATCGTCTCTGTCCCTTAACCTCTCTCATTAATTAACAGTGGCCACACAAATTATTTGGACAGTTAGACTATCAGCAAACTTCCATGATTCCATGAAAATAAATACATCAGACTGTTATGTGAACACACCCCTCTAAATGGCAACAAACTAGTATTTTTTCAAGTTCAAATTGTCAAGGTTAGTAGAACATGTCCATGGCTAATGTGCTGAAGTTGACTTGTGGTTCCTCTATTAGGGGCACCTGTGTGAACTCATCTTAATGGTGCTGCTGATAGGGCCCTTTCTGAGTGAGGACGATAGGCACATGCTAGAACAAGAGGACATTTTCTGTCCCACACATTACATTTCAAATGTAAAACATGCACTTGTGGTGTATACTATACTTGTCCTGAGACTAAATCTAAATATCATGGTAGAAAAAGTGGTTCCAAAATATAATCTAAAATATCAAATAGCCCCCTAAAATGGCATTTTTCACTATCCCATTCTTGATGACCAACTTACATAATAAATATAACAACGTTTAAATAACTTTTTAAACTATTTTTTTCTGGTTTAATATTGTCTAATGTCTTTGTCAAAATAGTTTGATCATCAATATGTTTTAAATAACTGCAATTATGCACTAAAGTTGTGTCCAACAACATGCGCACAACCCTGTTACTGAAATCTGTGTAGTCCTGTTGAGGAAGATAAAAAACATTTGAGTCACATGAGGAATTTACTTCATCAAGCCATTTGCTAACACCATGGCTAGAGCAAAGGTAAGGCCTTTCTTCTATTTTTCATTTGTTTACAATCCTTTCAGCTTTGATTGAGTGTGCCTCTCTAACCAATGCAATCCTGTTTCCCATGAGCTGGTTTGAAGCACATTGGCTGATCTCAGCCCTCAGCTGGACGTTGAACGTGAAGAAGCTCAGCTAGGTAAGAGATCTGAAAGTTAACACTAAGATTTTAAAATCCATTCTATAACAAACAGGGAGGGTTCAGTATAGGCAGTGTTGCCATGTCCGCGGTTTTCGTGGAATTGGGCTATTTCAACACTGTTGCCGCGGGCAACATAAAGTGATATTTAGCCCCGGAAATGTGAATTTTAGCAGGGAAACCCAGCCACAAAAACACATATTTTACCCTGCAATTTTTACTGGAGAACCTCCCCGAAACACGATTGGGCATGTTTTGGGCTAGTTTTGAGTAGCAATTGGGCAGGTTTTGTTGTGAAAACCTGGCAACCCTGAGTATAGGGTTAGGGTTAACACAACCCTTCTATCCCTAACCCTCGTTAAAAACTCTTAAAAGTGCTGTTTCAGTTATCAAATTATTTCTTTATCAAAGCCTTCCTTAGGCTGATGAGAGGGACAAATCTTGGGTCAGATATGCTGGACCACCTTGACTAGGGAGGAGATTGATACGGGCTTGAACTGAGGCTCATGGGAAGAACATAGGGTCATGGTCAGAGGATGTGTTCAAAGAAGATGGAAGGGCAGACATTTGTTCAACAAAGATTTTAAGAAAAGAGTCACACATTTACAGGTTGTTGTTTTTTTTTTTTAAAGAACCTAAGGCCTGTGACATTATTAGAAACCATGTCATAAATAAACTCAGTGCTTGCATATTTTACAGTGCTGTACATTTCAGATACACACGTTGTCTATGAGTCTAACACTGTCCCAATAAGGCGAAAGATAACAAGTAATCCTAAAATAACTTTTGATTGAAGTACACTTTAAAGAGACATTAAACCCAATGTTTACTTTCATGTCAGCACCAAGTAAGACAGATGTTAGAGCTATTTATTGTACTCACCTCTCATCTACAAGGTATGCATTTTTGTCTATGAAACAGTATTGTAGCCATCACTGTGATGTTTGCTATGACTGTCAAGGACTGCTGCATGAAACCATGTATTGCTACTTACTACTTTACAGTATAAAATATGCTAAATCAGTTATCAAAGTATTTATATGGCTAGTTAAAGGGTGGGGATTTCTATTTTGCTGCTGTTTAAATGAAATGTACATCTTTCTTTTAGGCAATGTGATCTTGGGTGATGAAAAAGGAGGGCTGCCAAAATTTGTGTCCAGAAATACTCTAATGATTGAAAAAGTACTACCAATTTCACAGACCAAGTGCCAATACGTTGCTTTAAGCTAATCTCAGGTACATCCAGTTTGTGGTCTTTTTGACATGTATAATTGTTCTTATTCCTCCTCATCCTGTTGATTCTTCGTGGAAAAGATTTATGAAATATTAATAAACAACATTCCTGTGGTCCTGAATATTTATTTGTAACATGTATGTCATGTTCTACAATCAAAAGTAATGTATCCCCTCTAGCATGTTAATATTTCATTTTATTGAAATGATCTTGAATGTTTTAGATAAATCAAGCCTTATCTAATTTTAAATGAACAAATGGGCACAGTATACGTGTGCATAAAATAAAATGTAAAGACATAAAAATACAAAAAATCACTGTATCAGAATCGTAGAAATATTGTCTAAATTTCACGTGCATGCATTCAGTGAAAATGTCAAAGAAAAGAACAAAATATTAAAGGTATATATATTGTAAAGGTGTGTTAGGCTGAGTTGAGGCTGGGCTTGTGCCTCTGAGATAAGTTGAAAGTGGGGGAGGGGAGGAGACGCACACAGGTGTGGGGGAGGGGAGACACACATCGTATGCTCTACTAATTATTACAAATCAGTTTTGAGCTACTTCACACTAATTCGTCCTGTAACATAGATGACAGAGAATAATCACCTTACATCTATTACAACTTCCAACTTTGTCTTAAAGAGCATGGTAACCTCTCCCTAAAACCCTATTTTTGTTTTATTTGTGCTAAGATTGACTATTAATCGAGCAATATTGAGTCCATTTTGAGTCGAAACATTCAGTGAAAAAGCCCCTCCCGCTAGAGTGGCGCGCGCGCGCATGGGGGGAGGGGAGCTGTCAATCACCCTGACCTGACAGAGCGAGGTCAGGATGGATGATCTTCTTCACGACGACAGAGCTAGAGCGAGGATGAAGAGGCTGAGACAGCATCATGATGCATGTTCTCGGAGATACGAACAGGCACAGCAGGAAAAAACACAGGTAAGACATATTTCATCATTTTACTGCAAGTAATTGAGCTGTTTCTGGAGTTAGGAGCAATCGTTAAAATGATCGAATTTAAATCTTTAATCTTATTTCTTGCCAACCATTTTGAGGATCAATTAATATTCAAGTAATTTCTTAAGTATAAATGCCTATAGTAACTACTCCGTTTTTAGGGGTTGATGCTTTATGCAGTTTTGATATCATAAACAGATTATTCCTTGAATAATTTATTCAGTGTTTTGCACTGTTGGGCACACAGGCATTTGAAAATGTATCTTAGAAAAGTAAACTAGATATTTGTAGATAATTCCTGTAACCATACAGAACATAGAAGAACAAAACATTTAATCATTGAAAAGGAAAAAATAGTGCTTGAACAGCTCTTGTCAAGTTACTGATTTCGACTTTCTCTGTGTGTATTGATCAGATCAGTGTAATGTCAGGTTGACTCTGAGTGAAGCTGGTTTGTAATGGAGAAACACCAGTCTAATTTACTTTATCTGATAGGTGTAGGTCTACTTCAGGCCAGACTGATTTTTTTCTTAGCATTTTAACTGGCCTTTTAGGCTAATTTATTAGAGAAATTACAAAAAATATCCTGGATTAAACACTTTCACTCAAGTTACAATATCTTTATGGATACTAGTAATTTGTAATGCATTTCAGTGGCCATCAACTATGTACAATTCATAAATTCAAGTATACCATACAAGTATGCAATTTTAATTAATTGAAAACTTTATAAGTGGTGATCTTGCTTAATGATAATTGTTTGTTTCACAGATAATAGAAGCAAAGAAGAATAAAGAGTCCAACGACATAAGGGTGAGTATTTACAGAATTAAAATTTTTGGGTGAACTTACCCTTTAATACAAAGCACTCCATTGCACCAACAACTCAATAATAACACATGTGACGTTGCACACATACATGTAATGAAATCGATGTTAAATTGACATGCAAATAGTAAAGTCTAAGTTATAGACAAAGAAAATGTTATTCCTGCTGTGCTCTAATTTATAGTTTAAATTTGAGATTTATTAGTACAAGTAATCAAGGGTCCCCAGGGACAGATTAAAGGCATGTGCATAATTTACTTTTCCTATTAGCTAAAATTGTCCTTGCCACTTTTTGTTATTAATTGCATATGTGTAAAACCAACTGTATCCAGTGTGCAAGAAAAAAATGGAAAAATATGGATGTCAGTGACAGTTTATTACATAGTGGTTGTTCTTACAGGCATCAGAGATGGAGCCAGTTATACGGAGAAAGAGAGAACAACGTAGTAGAGGCCGAACAGAGAGAAGAGAAGGAGATGATCAGGTAAGCATTTCAACTGGGATTTCACTGAGCTGTAATTGTGACTAATAGAGCCACAATATGGATGTCAGTGACAGTTTATTACATAGTGGTTGTTCTTACAGGCATCAGAGATGGAGCCAGTTATACGGAGAAAGAGAGAACAACGTAGTAGAGGCCGAACAGAGAGAAGAGAAGGAGATGATCAGGTAAGCATTTCAACTGGGATTTCACTGAGCTGTAATTGTGACTAATAGAGCCACAATATGGATGTCAGTGACAGTTTATTACATAGTGGTTGTTCTTACAGGCATCAGAGATGGAGCCAGTTATACGGAGAAAGAGAGAACAACGTAGTAGAGGCCGAACAGAGAGAAGAGAAGGAGATGATCAGGTAAGCATTTTAACTGGGATTTCACTGAGCTGTAATTGTGACTAATAGAGCCACAATATGGATGTCAGTGACAAATTGTCTCTTTTTATTTATCGAAACATCTCAAAGCATACCATTGCTCTAAGAGAATAGTATCAGTTAGGCTGGCCTTAAAGGTCCCATGGCATGAAATTTTCATTTTATGAGGTTTTTCAACATTAATATGAGTTCCCCTAGCCTGAATATTGTCCCCAAGTGGATAGAAATGTTGATCGGTGTAAACCCGAGTTCTGGTTGTCTCTCTCTGCCTTTGAGAAAATGACAGGCCAGACGAGCCAATCCTGAAGTCTCCTGTTTTGACGTCCAAGCAGGAACGGTTACCTCCCTTTCCTCTGCCCAGAGAATCTGGCACGCCCATGCAAACACTCGAGATCATTAACGTTACTTGTGAACGAGTGAACGCTGGCAGTTTCTCAGTGTTTGGATGTACAAATGAAAACAGAAGTCTTTTTTCAGTTCCTTCTGATCTGTGATCAGTAATTTCTGATGTGTAGCTAATTATTTATTATTCGTGCACACAATGCGGCTTCTCTCTCTCCCGACAGAACGGTGTTTTCGTGTTTTCTATCTTGTGAGTCAGTGTTTTTGTACGTCCTCGTCGCGTCTACCGGTTCTAAAATGTGCATACAGTCGTTTCTGCTCAACATAAGCAGAGTAACACCTTTAGAGATAAACCTCACACACGCCGAAGCTTGGCCTTCAACATCCCCGACCCCCAGTACTGCATCTGGCCCACAGCGGAGGCACCAAACGTGGCGTGAGATTAAGCAGAAGGGGGGTAAGCGTGAGCATATTCGGGCTAGCCAGCTTTCCCCACAATAAACTGGATTACATTCGATTACTGCTGTTGTGTCTTTGTTTGCGCTGTGTACTCAACGCGCGTCACTGACGCTTTTCATATGATTGGAACATATCTAGAAATACTGCTTTAATCAACACTTACTAACTCGTTCATCTCGCTGTAATGGTACATTGCATGTGTTACAAAGTTGGTAATAATGATGAAGACGGACTCGGTGTGACTGGGACTCGTGTTTATTCAGAACTCTCAGATACAAACACAATAAACTCACAGCGCTGACTGACAGCGCTCTCATAACTCAGTAGTTACTATAAATAACTTTGTTAGCAATCGCTCCGTCTCCGTGATGTCCGGTTCGCGAACGAATCATTCTTTTGAATCGGTTCTTTTTAGTGAACCGAACCAGTTCACCAAATCGGACTGAATCGTTCTAAACGACCTCGTTAAACCACGCCCCCTCCGCTCATTTAAAATGCAAAGATGTCAGCCAATCACAACAGTGGGCGTTTTTACTGAAGTCTCACAGCAGACACGCCTCTTGAAACAGGGCCTTCAGCCTCAGGGCAAACAGCAGTATAGAAAAAATGCCTTTTATTTCTAAATTATGACATTTTATGATGTAAAAATCATACTAACAATATAAGTACACTTCAGGAAACACTATAACATAATAGAAAAATGCCATGCCATGGGACCTTTAAATCTATAGTATAGTCATTCACAACATGACTGCAGAGAACATGATCTTGGAAATATCCAACGTAGATTTCATAGTCAAAAATTTTAGAGCACCCCTATAAAAAATAAAATAAAAAAATCATGATTTTTTAAAATGTATTTAAAATGTATTAAAATGAAGAGGTGAGCCAGAGCGCGGTTCGGCCTAAAATCCATATTGCGATATACATTGCAGATAACGATATATATTTGCGATATATAAATTATAATAGAACCTTCAGAAAAATTCAGCTTGAATGTCCTTAAATGCCACCCAAGATGCAGAGAACAAAAAAAAACTGGTGTCTTTTTCTGACAATACTTTCAGTATTAGGCAAAGACAATCCTTTTGTGTGTAATGCACAAAGTTTCTTACCTCCAGCCTAATGTAACGTATTTTGTTTTAAATATTTTGTTCTCTTAATGAAATTAAAACTAGTGTCTTGTTAATAAAAGAATGGATACTGTGAATTAGGGAATAGGGATGTCACGATTCCAAAATTCCAGTAGTCTACTATGGTTACCAATGTTTATAGTGGTGGATTAATTTCGAACTGTAATCAAACTGTCTGGAACTACCTGTGCATTAAACGGTTTTACTGCACACCTTCCAGCCAATCAGAATCGAGTATTTAAACAGACCAAGGTATAATTAGGTTTATAACGGTCCTGGTTCTCACCTTATTGATGAACATGAATTGTAGTTTGCGAGTAAAGCTATAAATTCCTCCATCAAAGTCAGCTGCCTCCGTAATAATCTTCTGATACGCTTTTCTTCTGTTCTTCAAAACAAAAAGCTGCATCATGAATGACGTTTCACATTTCTACTACATTAATGACCCAGTTTAAATAGAGATTCATCTTCCCAGCGCTGAAGTACCCCTTTAACTTGTGCTGCTAGTCGGTTGCATATGGTATCGAAAAAAGTATCGTTAGGAACCGGTATCGAAACTGAGGTATCGAAATTGGCACCGGATCGAAAGATTTTGAACAATACCCAGCCTTAGACAATAATATAATTTAAAAAAAAAATCAGTTCATGATCCCTTTTAAAAGAATATTTTAGTCAACATGACATTTGTAGAGAGATAAAATTAACAATAAAACAAAGGAGTTTTGTTCATTATTTCATTGTTGGATCAACTGATGACTTGGGCGGCCTATCCATTAAAAGTAGTGGGTTGTGTGCTAGAGATTTGTAGTTCCTACAATTCTTCAGTATTGCAGAAAGATAAGACTGGAACTGGCCTGAAGTTTCCAACTGATTGGATTAGATGTTCCAAACTAAAACAATTCCACATTGTTTGTTTTGACAGAGTCTCAGTAGCACTGATGAATCAGAGTCAGACTGTGACGATGGAAGTGAATACATACCTACACCACCCTCCTCGGACAGTGAAGACTGTGACAGTGAAGGTGCAGATTTTCCAAAAGACAGAGAAATTGAAGCAAACACTAGTTTCACTCAGAAAGTTCAGAAAGATGAGCTCGACGTTGACTCTGGTGATGATCTGGAACATGCCACAGATGAAGGAGATGGTGAAAAAGAAGAGGGTATGAAAACAATAACAGTAAAGAAGTGCCAGAAGGGAGATAAAAGAAAATGGGACAAAAAACATTTCTGTATTTATTGTAAAAAACCACAAAGTAAAATAGCACGCCATCTGGAGAGAAAGCATCACAAAGAAGATGATGTTGCTAGGGCAATATGCTTCCCCAAAAAATCGAAGAAACGCCGTCTGATGTTAGACCAGCTTCGCTTTAAAGGTGACTACAACCATAATATAACCATCTTGCAGACAGGAAAAGGGCAAATAGTGACTTATAGACAACCTTCTGAAGACGTTAACCCACATGAATACTTGCCCTGCAACTATTGTTATGGTTTTTTCCGAAAACGTGAGCTTTGGAAACATGAGGTTTCATGCAAAACTCGAAATGTTCTCCCTCGAGAAAACTCCAGGAAAAGAAAAAGAGTCCAAGCTGCAGCTTCCCGTCTAATTCCAATGAAATTAAATACAACAAAAAGATGTTGTAAAATCATTGGTAGGATGATGCATGACGAGGTTTCTGTTGAGGTGAAATCGGACTCACTTATTTGTGAGTACGGTGACAGATTGTTGGAGAAGCATGGGAGTGATCCATCCAAAGATGGCTATGTTAGTCAAAAAATGAGAGAATTGGGAAGGTTTGTGATTGCTGCAAAGTCTCTAAAACCAAATGTGAAAAATCTTACAGATATCTTAGTTCCGCCAATGTTTAAATTGGCTGTTGATGCAGCAAAAAAGGCATCTGGTTACACTAACTCAAAGTACCGCTATGATCGACCATCTCTTGGTTTAAAACTCGGACACTCTCTTAAGACAGTTGGTGATATCCTTATAGGCAATTATGTAAAAGCAGAAGATGAGGTTGCAGCGAACAGAGTCAGGAGCTTTCTGGGGCTAGTGAGCTCAGAGTGGAACCACTATGTCTCACACCGTGCTAGGACAAACCTGGAGGAAAACAAGTGGAACAAAAAAGAAATGATCCCTCTCACTGAAGACATAATTACACTTCAAAAATATTTGAAGTCCACTGAAGAAAATGCCAGAGATAAACTGATGGAGGGTTCTAATCCTAAAGCATACAGCATGCTTAGCGAAACCCTTCTTTCCCAAATCATACTTTTTAACCGAAGGCGCCAAGGCGAGGCAGCTAAAATGCTACTTCAAACTTATGCAAACAAAAACACAGAAACACTTAATGAGGATGTTATGCAGTGCCTTTCAAAATTGGAGAAGGACCTGAGTAAGGACTTCACTAGAGTTGTTATAAGAGGCAAAAGAGGCAGAAAAGTACCAGTGCTTCTCACCAGAGAGATGACAAGATCACTTGACTTCCTGATTGAGCACAGGACTCAAGAAAATAACATTTCTGAGACAAACAAATATGTCTTTGCGAGACAAAATTCAGAGTGCCACATAAGAGGCTCAGACTGTTTAAGAAAATTTGCAAATGAGTGTAATGCAAAACACCCTGAGACCTTGACCTCCACCCAACTGAGAAAACACATCGCAACCCTCTGTCAAATAATGAACTTGAAGGACCATGAAATGGATCAGGTCGCAAAATTTATGGGACATGACATCCGTATTCACCGAGAATACTATCGCCTAACTGAGAATACGGTTCAACTTGCAAAAATGAGCAAATTGCTCATGGCCATTGAATGTGGAACAACAGTTTATAAAGGAAAATCTCTAGACGAGATTGACTTGGAATTAGAAGGTGAGCGTCTAACACTGGAAAGTTGTAACAATATACACTAACTGGGAATTTGGAAAGAACATGTGACTTGTACTAAATAAAACCTTTTTCTTCTGTGTTTTCATTACAGTTGCTTTATCTGAGAAACGTAAACAAGGCTCCACTTCAGAGCATGTTATGATGGAGACGTCTGAGCAAGAAGAAGATGGTAAGAAAGTCATTATAGGAGAGGTTAGGTTCAAGTTAAAATGTACCCTTTTATCAGGTTAATGCTTTGAAAGGAGCAGTCATTTATAAAATTCTAAGGTCAATAGTGGTGCGTCCCAGTTTGCATACTATCCGCCCTAGTAATAGTATGTCCCAAAACGTCCCAGAAGTGAGATGACCAGAGACAATGTTATTGGATTACAGCATTTGTCATTTGCCGGTGAGAAAACGTTACAGTACAGTGAGTAACGGTACTATAATAACAATAACAACTGTTTAAAAGCGTAATTAGATCCAGCAAATTTTCCGTTGTGTTGCTGAAGACCAAAACATGTCAGTGTATAAAATCACTTGCATGACAGCGTTTTCACAATGATTGTCTCTTTGGCTCCTATGAAGATAGATAAATCGTAGATCCGTAGCCAGTGCCACTTGTTGTCGGATTAGAAAGAAAGTTTGGCTGTTGCCGTTTGTATGCCATATCCTTGAAATATGAAAATTATTATGACGGGTAGTTATAGATTATGACATTTTTTACGACCCTGTCCGTCAAAATATCAGACAATGCGAAAGTCTAAGCTCTGGTTGTCGGCTGTGGTGTAAAGCTGACAGTAAACTCGACAGGAGCGTTTGAAAATCGGCATGCAAGTTCACTGCAGTTATCTAAAGACTTTTATGTTATAAGTTAAACAGATGTTATATAAAACTTGTCTTGTCAATACTTTGTAAATAGTTTTTGTGTTCACTGAGATTGTTTAAAATGTTACTTTTCAAAGGGGATATAGTCATTTACGCTGAGCACTGTAAAGAGACAATAAAGATGTAACTCAAAATAAATGTCTCATAATGTTAATTTCTCTCTGTTACAGAGTTATCCAGAGGTCAGAAGAAGGGGCCTGATCCTGAGGAGTCTTGTGATTCAGACGGTAAGTAGTGTGATCATCTACTGCACAGACTTTCTGGCATGGAGTGTACAGTAGGTTATGAATTAGTTTGTGTATATATAATTGGCGGTCTCTTCTCTTCACCCACAAGGCCCTGGCACACACACAGGCACTAAAGCAAAGGGATCATCCGTTAGAAATGGTAAGCTTGTTTGTTACAAGGTTGATCAGGAAGTAAAAAGTGTTAGCTGTGATAACTGACTGCTTTTTGGTGCCCACTCTTCTTGAAAGTACTTGAATATCTACACATGGATTCAAGGCCTGGAAAGTACTTGGAAAACAATATAGGTCCTTGAAAGTGCTTGAATTAAATTTGAAATGCATTTTGTTTAGAAAAGTGTTATTTCAAAAATTGTCCTACTGTAGGCCTGTATGCGCTATCAAGACAGAACGAAATGTTGCTTATGTTCGTATTTAAAAAGGCATTTTTGATAAGTTGAGGTTTGGCTGATCGTAGGGGCTCACAAAGAAAACGGGCTACACAATATAAAAAAAAAACATGCAGGTTGTCTTTACACATTTCGCAAAATTAATATAAATCCGATCTTCAATTCCCACACTATATGCACATTTAACTGAGTTCACGTCAACTAAAGAAACAGATAGCCAATTTTATTAATCAGCTCATTTCAAGATCAATGACCGCAATATGAGAGAGGAAGCTAAGCACTTGGTGAGATCATTTAGTCTCATTAGTTTTATGAAGATCATTGTGTTTTTGAACAACTTAGACTTAGGCCTGCTTTCAGTTTCACTTGCGGCAGTTTGTGTGTTGGCTTGCTTCACTCATTTGCGGCGACGCGTGTTGCAGTATATGCAACATATATAGCCTATAACACGCTCCATTTATTTATCCGTATTTATCCGTTTATTTTTTAACAATAACTATTTTAGTCAAATTAACATATGTGGTTTAAACAACCATATGCATACACTTGTCCAGTTTCGTCTGAAATGCGTCCCAGACCACCTTCTGAATTGGTTTGTTTGAGGGATCAGATTTAAATCTGTCTCGAAATAATTTCACAAGGCATTTACTCCTGGTATTTTCACAATCGGATAGATATCTGGTCAGAGAAAACGTATGAAGTGACCAGGTGTAAAAAGGCCATAACTCTTGCAGCTGCGCGGAGGGAGCGCTCGCTACTGCTGTTGGACACTAAACACCGTACTACTGCTTGATCTGAAGGCCTGTTGCCCTGTTGATTACAATAAATAGGTCTAAATTGTTTATTGTGTTTGACTGTTCAATACTCTTCATTTTTACATTTAAAAAGCAGACATAAAAGAAACTTAAAAGTTAATTTCCCTAGTAACTATTTTTTTTATATACAGTAATTGGTAAAGTAATTCAATTACTTTTGAAAGTAACCAGTAACTGTAACTAATTACTACTTTTCAGTAACTTGTCCAACACTGGCTAGGAACTATACTCTCATTCCTGCGTAATAATCCAGGAACTTTGCTGCCGTCCCATGGGTGCAGCGGAACAATGAAAATTCAGTGCTTAAAAATGGGCTAACTTCCATTAAAGTCCCAGTAAAGTCAAAATTAAACATGTGTTCTGAGTTTCTCACACCACAGATAAATGTGTTATTAACCACCTAGCCAAATTAGAATCATAAAAAAATCCGCTAAGTACATAAAATATCTTATCGAAATCTTGAAAAAATAAGCTGCATTCTCTGCTCTCGCTGGGGGCGTCCGTTTTCGGCGCCGAAACCACACCCACTCGCGGGAAAGCTGCAGACCGTAAGCACACTGACAGTAACTCGCGATCTAGCTGGTGAACTGATGCGAAATTGTGAATATGCACTAGTTATGGGGGAGGGGCCATGTGCTCAGTGGCTCCAGTGTGTCATCGAGCCACCGTTTTAACCCCGCCCAAAAAATCCGGAACTCAGCAATGGAGAAAAACTTCTTAACGGTCTAACTTCTGAATTCAGTACTACGTAGTTCACAGTCTTTGTAATGTGTTTAAACAATACATTTATAACATTTCTAATGTGTTTAGAAACAAATCTCAGAATTGCCTTTACAGGGACTTTAACATTACCAAAGTGACAACCTGCTTACACAGGGATCGTGCTGGGGAATATTTTCAGGAACTGTGTAATATCGTTGCACTGCTGAACCCATGGTACAGCAGCAAAGTCCCTGGATTATTACACAGGAATGAGTGTATTGTTCCTAGCCATATCGGTCTAGAAAATCGCAACTTTTAATTTTCTGTCGGTCTTGGTACATCGGGCCCAAAAAATCAAGCCCGAGCCTGTGCACGTTGTGTCCAAGCCCGGCCAGACACATTAACTGTAATTATGAGCCCGAGCTCGATTTAAACTAAGCAGGCGCACGCTCATCACCGGTAAAATGACGTTCGCTCAAATCAGAAATGATTTTGACCACTTTATTAAGTTTTGTAGAAAAGCTTTCTACAAAGTGAATTTCGTTTTGCATAAATTGTATCTTAATTTTAATCAATGTTTCGTCAGTCAGTTGCCTGGATTTAATAAATAAGAAGCAAAAAAATGGAGGGGGAAATGTCTCAATCAACCTGAATTCACCGGCTCATAGTCTTTGAAATCATAATTACATTATAATGTTGCTTGTAACCTCAAATATTATAACATTCTTCATTAACAATTATTCAGTTATTTGCAACAAAGTCATAAAAAAAAAGTAGTTTCAATGTAGCTACTTGTAGTGTATCTAACTATTTATTCAAATGGGTAGCTTGAATGTAACTTAACTACTTTAATTTACAAGTAGCTTGTAAAGCTACAGTTTTAGAGTAGCTTGCCCAACACTATGAATAATGCAAAAGGATGAAGCATGTAGACAGCGTTGTTTGTTTATTCAGAACTGAATGGATCGCAAATAGATCCGAATGAAGAAAGGTTAAAAAAGAAAACGTGTGAACAATGATAAACACAGAAAATGAACAAGAATAAACTTTGGAAGGTTAGGCCTACTGGTCTTATTTAATTCTTAATAATAATCTAAATCTTAAAAATAATCTAAAACATAGAAAGTGACGTTTGGATTAGACTAAATTAAAAAGTGTTAGGATTAAAACTGAGCAGGTTTAAACACTCCAGGTTGACGGGCCTGTCAGTTCTGCCTCCTGCGGTCCTGCCTGTGTATGAAGTGTGAGGAATTGATTAGGCCAAGGTTTTATGCTGCCCGCTATACATAAATGTAACCATTATATAATAGCATATTAATCACAAAGATATGGCCTACTTACATGTTTCTACATGTTGTCATGCAAGAACAAGATAGCGTCCACAGTTGCTGGTTTCAGAGCGGTCCTCCTCTCCTCCTTTAAGTAGCCTACTTTAAGAGGTCTTTCATGATGCTACATAGGCTGGGTTATGAATCTGATAGGTGTTTGATATAAAATAAATGGTGCTTAAAAGTCCATGAAAGAGTGGGAACCCTGTTTAGCTGACATTAAAAGTATTTTTCAATAAAGATGTAACTCAAAATAAATGTCTCATAATGTTAATTTCTCTCTGTTACAGAGTTATCCAGAGGTCAGAAGAAGAGGCCTGATCCTGAGGAGTCTTGTGATTCAGACGGTAAGTAGTGTGATCATCTACTGCACAGACTTGTGTATATACAATGATATATACAACATTATGTATATATACACAAGTACATCTCAGTAAATTCGAATGTGGTGGAAAAGTTCATTTATTTTAGTAATTCAACTCAAATTGTGGAATAAATTCAATGCACACAGACTGAATTACTTTAAAGAGCATATTGCAGGTAAAAAAAATTCTAAATGAATATATAACATTCTGTTAAAATGTGAGCCAAAATCATCACAATTAAAAGAACCAAAGACTTTAAGTTCTTCAGTCTGTATGCAATGAATTTGTTTAATACACGAGTTCCACAATTTGAGTTGAATTACTAAAATAAATGAACAGCTAATTTATTAAGAAGCACCTGTATATCATTGGCTGTCTCTTTTCTTCACCCACAAGGCCCTGACACTTACATAAAGACCAAAATGAAGAGATCCTCTGAGACTGACAGAAATGGTAAGCTTCTTTGTTGACAATGAATAACCACCTTATACACCCTAGCCACTGCTTGGAAATACCCTAGTAACCACCTACAAAATACCCTAGCCGCCCAGCCGTGTACATGTACTATTAGGAGTGCCTTAACCTCTTGGCCATTACAAGTCAAGTCATCTTCATTTATATACCTTTTTTTATAACACAGATTGTTTTATAAAGCAGACATTTAGGGAACAGAGATTGTTTTTGCTCTACAAGAAAGTTATTGTTCACCTTAAAGGATAAGCTCACCCAAAAAAGAAAATGTCCTGATCATTTACTCACCTCAATGCCATCCAAGATGTTCATGTCTTTCTTTCTTTAGTGGAAAAGAAATTAACTTTTTGTGAGGAAAACATTTCAGAATTTTTATCCTAACAATGGATTTCAATTGATATTAACGTTTAAGTCCAAATCAACCTAGTTTTAAGGTCTTTGAAGAGCTCCAGACTGCTTTTGCACGCTCTCAGCTGAAGATTAGAGTCTCATGTAGCCAAACTTTCGGTCATTTGCTACAAAAAATAGACATTTATATTATTATTACGTCACCAATTTGGAAAGGTCACAGAGACATAGGTGGAAGTACCGTTTTTTTTTCCGGGATTATAATTACTATATCGCTGTTATAATTCTTCCCAGCGTCACGAGACAACATAAAGTACATGAATCTGATTAAGCTCCATGCGTGTTGTTGAGTTGATGTGGGCGCCTCAGATTATTTGTGTTTTAATAGAGCGCTCTCTCATGTTCACATTAGCAGATAAGTTGCCATGTGAATGACTGGCATCTCTTTCTCTACATAAACAAAGACTATTTGTTTTCGAACATAAATTGTGATTAAAAATATATGCTCACTCACATCAAGATGCACTGCGGTAACGTTAGTGGACTCCATGCAGGACACGCACAATTAAGGACCATATAAACAATAACCTGACACAAAGATATAAATATGTCATTTAACAAACAGTACAATTTCAACGATCCTTCTCCAAGCTTGTAAACAAGAGGCATTACTTCCGCCCACGTTTCTAGTCTTAGATTTCGACTTTAAAATTTGTTGGTCTCAATTGAAATCCATTGTTAGCATAAAAATCCTGAAATGTTTTCCTCAAAAATTTAAAACTTAATTTGTTTTCCACTGAAGAAAGAAAGACATGAACATCCTGGATGGCATTGGGATCACTAAATTATCAGGAAATGGTCACTATGGGAAGTTTGTGATTAATTTCAAACTTTTAGTGCTTCTGTAGCCACTCATGATGTACACGATAACAGGGCTTTGGTGGCCTGAGAACGCAAACTTTAAGATAGGTTTCAAATTTTTTGAAAACGTGACCGTTATAATCTGTGCGTAAACTTGAGAAACATGTATCTGTTTGGTGAGGACTATATAACATATCTAAGACACAACCATACCCGCACATCCACGTTTCCCGATGAACTAGAGGAAAACCAAACCACAATACCCCGAAATACAATACCACAAAAACTAGCAAAGGCTTTCCTTGTGTGTGTCGCGACGTCTGTGCCATCAGAAACGCTGTTCTCTACGGTCGGCCTAATCATGAACAAACAGCACTCCATTCTTCATCCCAAACATGTAATTTTTTTATATAAAAATGTGAGATAGGTTATTGTTATAACATAATGTTAATGTACACATTAGTGCAGTTAGTGTTTAGCCAACATTCAAGCTATTCACATTATGTGTTAACCCATTATGCCTAGCCTAAAATCATTATGCTTGAGGTGATATTTCGTTAATCATGGATAATAGATTGACTAGTTTTATATTTTATGTTCATGCTCATTTTTGAAATAGAAATACATAGTTTATGAAGTGAAATGCTATAGCCTTATGAGCAGTTGATATATGGTAATCATCAGACTGTTATGTTAATTTAGTGCCGTCATTCGGTTGTTTATTATATTAATGTTTCAGCATGTTACAATCATTAAATGGATTGAGTTAAGAGAGCCTATACCGTAATTAATGAAACATTTTGTTATCATGCAGATGGACAGCATGAATGGTTTATTTGTGTGTCTTATACATGCCAGCTTGTGTGAATGGGGGGGTGGGTTGTGATTTTCAAATAATTCCCAGCAATCATTGAATATAATTTTTCCTTGAAATGCCTATCCCTAGTCACGAGTACATGGGGTGTTATGGGAAGTGTTCTTGGTGTAACCTATTGTATGCAACTTTTTACATGAATTTAAATATGGAAATTGATTGTTTTATGTGTGTGCCTATGATTCCATGATTTGTTGACTTTGATGGAACGATGGTCTTTTTTGTTTATTTAGGTTCTGCTGCGCAGATGGTTAAAAGAAGGCCTTGGAGTGCTGCTGAAAAAAAAGCAGTTTGGCGGCAACTTGGAAGTTGCATCACCTTATTGAGAGTCCCAGGGAAAGACAAATGCATCGAATGCATAGATGCAGAGCCAGCACTTCAGAGCAGACATTGGAGAGACATTAAAAATCATGTTCACAATACCATCCAAACCAGAAAGAAGAGGACGTCGCTGAATTAACTTGCATGAGTAAAGTTGTTTTGACTTTTATTCATTCTCTGGATATGAATTCTTGATATATCAGCAATTAGATTTCCACAAGTAAACACTGTAATTCTTGATATCTGTAATTGTATTTTCACTAGTGAAATCTCACCATAGGCTGACATTCAAATTCAGGTCTTGATATCAGAAATACTGATTGTTGATTTCAGGGATTACTTTGTTACTAGTGAAAATGTATTTTCTGATATCTGCAATTTAATCGCTACTAGCAACAATGTTCATTTCTGATTTGATTGTTTACTAGTAAGAAATACATGTTTATATATCTAAAAATTACACTTCTAATTATTGATATCAGAAATACATTTTCAGATATCAGAAATTAACATTGTCACTAGTAGCAATTAAATGAATACATTTTTCACTAGTAACAAAGTAATCCCTGAAATCAACAATCAGTATTTCTGATATCAAGACCTGAATTTGAATGTCAGCCTATGGTGAGATTTCACTAGTGAAAATACAATTACAGATATCAAGAATTACAGTGTTTACTTGTGGAAATCTAATTGCTGATATCAAACATTAGCCTTTTTATTAGAGAAAATTGAACTATCAAGAATTCATATCCTGAGAATAAATAAAAGTCAGAACAGCTTCAGGTTATTAAGCACTGAGAGTGAGATTAATGAGATTAACAGTTCACAGTTAGCACAAGAGTTATTGCAGTTGAGTTTGTGGACTGATATGAAGAAGCATAAATTTGCTGTGAAAAAATAAATTTCTACTGATTTATAATTGTGGAGTTTGTATTGTTTGTCTAGTTTGGCTTTCAATAGTTCACAACAAAATGGATAGTTCACTCAACTGCTCTTATGATAAAACTGAAGCTGACCGTGTCTGTGGTCAACTGAGTGGAATCAGTCATCACTGTTAATTGGAACAGCTGCTTTTTTCTTGTCACTTTTGTCTGATTTGAATAATAATAATTAAAAGTTATTTATATTATTAGTTTGAGCTGAAATAACCCATATACATGTTGACAGGCTTAAGTATATAATATTAGATAGATTAAAACACTTGAAGACAGAAAAAAACTTTATTTTATGTATATGATGAAACCAGCATAATTTACTCTTCAAATTGTAACAAAACAGCCCAATAAGATTTTTCTAACAATAACAATTAGGAAAACAAAATAACATTTGTGGATGATCACATCAATCTTTAAGAATCCAAATTAAAATGTCACCCCGTTTCTGAACTTAATTTAAAACAGATTAAATCTTGACAAATCCAAGAGTCCTTTCCACTTGATTCCACTATAACAGAAACAAATAATAATTAGAACATGTTACTTTCATAAAGATTTCTTTTTAAGATTGTTTCTGCCACAGATTAAAACATTTTAAATGATAATTTAATTGTTTTCTTTGAATTTGCGAGATATAAAGTCAGAATTGTGAGTTAAAAACTCGTAATTAACTTTTATTCTGTGGCGGAAACGAGCTTCCGTTATTATATTTGTTATTATTATCATTATCTTGTTCTAAAGTAGTCTATAACTTCTAAGATAAAAGTACTTACCTTTGTGACCACGTTGTTTTTTCCACAGTTCAATGTCTCCGACGCAAAATCATCGTCAATTTTAATTATGCAGAAATCATTCTCAAAATATCTCTTAAGGCGAAAATACTACAGTAAAAGTATAATGGTAATGTTGACTTCCGGACACGTTTCCCTGCATTTTCGGGTGAACGTCCATTAGAGGCGCTAAGTGTCGTGTAATCTGCCCAGCAACCGGCTCGGTCCTCACAGCGCCGCCAACTTCACCAGTTCAGCGAGTGCCGTGTGTGAGAACATTTGAGCCGATAGTCTGGCTGTATACACCCCTCTAGTGGTGAAACGATTTTTTTCAGCCTTATAGTGTCAGCAGAAATCAGGGTCCTCACAACATGCTATGTGGTCATGGTCCTCACAAGTATAGCTAAACACGTATGTGTGTGTGTGTGTGTGTGTGTGTGTGTGTGTGTGTGTGTGCAAAATATACATACATACATACATACATACATACATACATACATACATACATACATACATACATACATACATACATACATACATACATACATACATACATACATACATACATACATACATACATACATACATACACACACACACACACACACACACACACACACACACACACACACATAAATAAACTTTTATTTTAGAAACAATTTTTTTTATCTTTAGGGTCATACGTGGCCTAATTTTGAGCTGAACTTTATCAGAATAATATCTGTATTGTTTATCTTTATGTTGTTTACAGTGTTTCAACAAACAGATTCTCAGTAAGTATTTTTTGACACTTTGGATTTGTCTGGTTCACATGTGCTGTTTACTCATTTTGGGTGTTTGAAATGGAAAAGATTGGACGTGGATAGTAATTTCTGCTTGTAATTGTGTAATAGAATTTGTAGGGCTCTTTAAAGCAAACTCAAACAAAAATGTACTTCTGTATATTACACACAGACTCAATCTAGACTTGTTGTGTAAACGTGGAAAATTAATTCGAAGTACAGATTGTTTAATCTTTGCACAATTACACAATACCCAGTTCCTCTCAATCTCAACCAAGATCAGTGGTTATCTGCACAATGCTTGCTGTTTTATTGACTTTTTATTTTTAAATCATTTTTATAAATATATTTAATGTTTTTTTGTTTAGTTTTTTTAAGTATGCCTTATCTACTGTCTTATTATAAATGTTTTTATATTCAACAGATGCCATCTGTGACTAGTCTAGCTGAGAAATCTGTTGATATAATATATTTTTTCAGCAGTTTTTCCTGATTGCAGCATTATTATTCAAAGAGAATTATCCAGATGTCTTTTTCAGTAACTACATATGACCTGATCTCAATCAAGGTGTGCAATATATTTTTTTCTGGAAAACATCCAGAACATTTCTCAATGTTAAGTGGTCTCTTAATTTTTTCCAGAGCTGTATATTAGTTTTAAAACAGGCTCTATATCTCATGTTCAGCACCCAAATCACTTCATGTTGAGACCAACGGGAGTGTGTTTTAACTGAATGTATGTTGAGTACCATTCATTTTCAAACTTAAAGGGATAGTTCATCCAAAAATGAAAATTCTTCATCATTTACCCTCAAGTTGTTCCAAACCTTTATATATTTATTTGTTCTGTACAGCTGCAATGTTTGTAACCAATGTTTAGAACCAAGATCTGCTTGGTTACAAGCATTCTTACAAATATCTTCCTTTGTGTACAGCAGAACAAATACATTTATACAGGTTTGGAACAACTTAAGGGTACTTTAACACCGGTACGGTTGTGTTTAACACTTATTACTGAGGTACTTGAATTTTTTTTTTTTTTCTAGTTTATTTGCTTCGTATCAATCTGCTTTGTATACTGATGGCAGTGCCAAAGTTGTTGTTGTTGTTGTTTTTTACTGTATAATTTACAGTATCATACACTTAGTTGCACTCATTTACAGCTGTTGTGATTGCAATGTTATTTGTTTTGGATTTGTCGTTTCATTTTTGCCTTATTGTGCATATACTGTAAGTATTTTGTCCATGATCACCTTGTTGAAAATATCTTAACTTTAAACTTGGTAAAATATTGTAAAGATGATGGACAGACATCACGGTTTCTCTTTATTTTGATGGTCCCTTTAACACATTCTGTTGAGGCTTGCGCCAGCGCAAACCCTATTGCCATTCAAAAACTACTGTCCGGATTTACTAAAGTGCTAAGTGATAAATGAGCACTGTAAAGGCATGGACACTGTTATCTTTGTGGCTGACCTTATTGCTATACATTTGTAGAAGTTTCCCTTTCAGACACAATTTATCGGAGGAGAGTATTTAAATGAATCAGGCAAGGTGATCTACTAAGGTTTGCGCTAGTCAGTTTACTGGTGTTTGCGTTATTTATTTACATCCCAAAAAAAAGCATGTCTTAAACCAGACTCTTAACGGGTAGATTGCGCTGGTCATTATGGAAATGATTCGGCTGCGTCTGTGTTCTTTAATTTGCATTCTTTAGATCACGCACTAAACTGCCCACTCTCATTGTCGCTTTTATGGAATTTCTCTCGCATGCTAAGTTGCCCCGTTTAGTAAATCTGGCCCCCTGTCTCCAAGCTCATTAGTGTGTTAGTAGGGTATAAGTAGATTGGTAGGGTTAGGGTTATAAGTTGACATGTAGTTGCAAAGTCACTTATAGTCAGTAGAATGTCTGTTGGAAGAGTGAGCAGATATTACGTAGAGAGTCTATTATTACTCTGAGAGTTAGTTGACATGTAGTTACAAACGTACAGAATGTTCAAAATGGACCATCAAAATACTTGTTGATTATTATGAGAGTTTCATGGTCCATCAGTGGAGTTCCCTCATTGTATCTTTCTAGTTCATTTAAAACTGCAGGCTGGTATGTGCTTTGTGGTTGAATTAAAGAACAGATAGCCTGTTTCTAAGTCTACTGCCTCTTCTTCATGTGTGATTTTTCTCCCTGCACCTTTTGTTTCCAACTGAGAGTGTGCATGCTCCAAGGGTACTTGGAAAGATTTTGTATTTTGAAATGATGTTGAAATCCTTCCTGTTTTTTTTTACAAAGGGGTTTTACAGCAACTGTTTGCAGTTGTTTTGGGCTGTTAAATGTGGCTATAGTCGCATTAATTTTAGACTTTTTAGAAAAAGCAACATGTCAGGAGGTGCATTTATTGCCGGATTATAAGACAGGAAGGGAATTCCAACCAAGTTGGTATCTGTGAAAACCTCAGATGAATTTATAGCTACAATATGTAATTTTTCGCCGCTTGAGGTCACTTTTTCAAAACAAAGGTGTAGCTTGATGAAGATTTCGCTGAGCTTATTTTATGCCGTTGAAAGTTATGTTATAATGCTACTCTGTGCGTTCGCTTGACGGCTACTATGAGACACTTGTTGCACACTGCTGTAAGCTCGATCGATATTAGACATGGTAAAACATGGTACTCGCGGTAAATCAAGAAAACAAGATTTAAACGATAAGACTAACTGTGTTGACTTGAGCTATATATAACAATGATTCGTTTTCTGACGATGAATGTATCCACACAGTTGCTCGCCTGTCAACAATAAAACATAATATTTTAAAGCGTATTTGGTGTTTCCATGGTTTCTACAAAATAAAACGGGAGGGTAACGCATGTCATTCATAGGCGACACACAGAAACGGTCCGTGTCCTGGTTAAAATGGCTTATTTCTCTGGATTTACACATTCTTGTACACATTTGAGCAACCAAGCCAACAAAATAAACATTGTTCTAGAGGTTTTTGGATATTTTAATCCAAAAATCGTACATGTTGTGCCTTTAAAACATTCAGTCATTCCTCATTAGTGGCTGTTTAGAGGGGAAGTTTATGGCAATGAGGCTTTTTGTGAGGGGAAAATGACTTTGCTCTGAGTAATAAACAGCATATTTCATCACTGAATATCAGCATGGCTATGATTGCCATATGTGACAGGTTGAGTCTGTTTATTTTATTTTGGGTTTATTATTGTTCCCTTCAATTGGGAAGACACGCCCACTAGCGCAGAGCTGCAGGCTGACATTGAGTGCACCTGTGCAGCGCAATTACTGTGGTGTTTGTGGCTGTATAAAAGCCATATCAAAGTGTGACGTTTCTGATTCTCCTGTGAGCATGTTGTTTGGGCAGAAAAGGTCTCAGCTTTGTTTTGTGTTCCTAGGGACGTGCGCGCGAAGTGACAGGCGCAGGTAGCGTAAAGTTACAATAGTCTAACTATCTCACTTGTGAGGTTAGAAACTTTTTATCGTGTGGATTCTTTTTCTGGGAAAGGGGGAAATTATTTGAAACTGTTTCATTTTTTGTTTTTCAGGTGCGGCCTGTGAGCGCTAGCTGCTGTTTTGCTGTTCAGTTTATGTATGTCGTTTACAGCTCTGTTTTATACCCGTTCTGTATTAGCCTCCCCGTTCGTGCAGCTGACTGTCAGACCGCTGTGGACATTCTCGTTTGAATCGCTGATCTACTGAGTGTGCTAGAATTATTCTGCCCTATCGGTCTGTATGTTACGTGAACCCAGTAAACACAGAACGTTCCCATATGGTTCCCATATGGTTCCCGTTTGGTTATTTTTGTGGGGAACCAAATAAGAACGTTCTGGGAACGTTCTCTTTTGGTTGTGTTTTTGTAACCAAAAGAGAACCTCCCCAGAACGTTCCCTGCAGGCTATTTTTAGATTTATTTTTTTATAAGGTTTATCTGTATATTTCGTTACTGCGCGCCTCTGATCTGCGCGCGCTTCTCCAGCACGCGCTTTCTTCCGTCTTCCACAGAAAGACGCGCACTCGCGTAATTTAAAAATTAACGGTCATTTCGTTTTTACCGACTAACATTAGTTTATCGATCTTTATTGAATAATGTTATAATTAATAAATATACCAGTGTAAATAGTGTGATTTTCAAAGAGATTTGACACGTAATTGAAGACAACATGTTAACCGAGGAGTTTTGGTTTACTGACCAAAAGAGAGAAGCGCCGTTCCGTTAATTCAGTGGTAAGAAAATAATGCAATGTCATCCCAGTTAAAGTCCTCTTTATTCATTATTAATGTCTGTGAATAAAATGCATATTTTAAAACCATATTGTGTTGAAGTCATTGTTATTTGGCACTTAAACGTAAAACCTGGTTGTGGTAGTACTAGGTGTCAGCAGGGGCGCAGCTAAGGGGGGGAAAGTTAGGACGATTCTAAGGGCCCACACACTTTTGGGGCCCCCAGAGATCGGTTTTATTAGTAGTAACAGTACTAGTAGTAATGTATTATAAATGTATAATCTACCAAAGAGCTACAAATATAAAAAAAATGATGGCGCATTTCTGGCAAAATCCAGCAAAACGCTCCACTCATGAACCGCTCACGCTCACCGGTAAAAACTGCGTTCACTCATATCCCACTCCGACATGAAAATTCTCTGTGCTATAATTGTTGCAGCCATTAAGGTATTTATTTTTATATTTATGTTTAAATATTATAATGTTGATTTTTTATGTCTATGTTGTCAATCGGTCAATCTATGTCGATTATGAAAAGTGAACAGCATGAGACACATCATAAGATGAATGGAGTTGATCAGACATGATTGTGACCACTTCATTAAGTTTTGTTTTCGGCCCCACTTTATATTAGGTGGCCTTAACTACTATGTACTTACATAAAAAAATAAGTACAATGTACATGGTATGGGTAAGTTTAAGGGTAGGGTTAGGGACAGGTGTGGTGGTATGGGTAAGTTAAGGGTAGGGTTAGGGACAGGTGTGGTGGTGTGGGTCAGTTTAAGGGTAGGGTTAGGGACCGGTGTGGTGGTGTGGGTCAGTTTAAGGGTAGGGTTAGGGACAGGTGTGGTGGTATGGGTAAGTTTAAGGGTAGGGTTAGGGACAGGTGTGGTGGTGTGGGTAAGTTTAAGGGTAGGGTTAGGGACAGGTGTGGTGGTGTGGGTAAGTTTAAGGGTAGGGTTAGGGACAGGTGTGGTGGTGTGGGTAAGTTTAAGGGTAGGGTTAGGGACAGGTGTGGTGGTGTGGGTAAGTTTAAGGGTAGGGTTAGGGACAGGTGTGGTGGTGTGGGTAAGTTTAAGGGTAGGGTTAGGGACAGGTGTGGTGGTGTGGGTCAGTTTAAGGGTAGGGTTAGGGACAGGTGTGGTGGTATGGGTAAGTTTAAGGGTAGGGTTAGGGACAGGTGTAGTGGTGTGGGTAAGTTTAAGGGTAGGGTTAGGGACAGGTGTGGTGGTGTGGGTAAGTTTAAGGGTAAGGTTAGGGACAGGTGTGGTGGTGTGGGTAAGTTTTAGGGTAGGGTTAGGGACAGGTGTGGTGGTATGGGTAAGTTTAAGGGTAGGGTTAGGGACAGGTGTGGTGGTATGGGTAAGTTTTAGGGTAGGGTTAGGGACAGGTGTGGTGGTATGGGTAAGTTTAAGGGTAAGGTTAGGGACAGGTGTGGTGGTGTGGGTAAGTTTTAGGGTAGGGTTAGGGACAGGTGTGGTGGTATGGGTAAGTTTTAGGGTAGGGTTAGGGACAGGTGTGGTGGTGTGGGTAAGTTTAAGGGTAGGGTTAGGGACAGGTGTGGTGGTATGGGTAAGTTTAAGGGTAGGGTTAGGGACAGGTGTGGTGGTGTGGGTAAGTTTAAGGGTAGGGTTAGGGACAGGTGTGGTGGTGTGGGTCAGTTTAAGGGTAGGGTTAGGGACAGGTGTGGTGGTGTGGGTCAGTTTAAGGGTAGGGTTAGGGACAGGTGTGGTGGTGTGGGTCAGTTTAAGGGTAGGGTTAGGGACAGGTGTGGTGGTGTGGGTAAGTTTAAGGGTAGGGTTAGGGACAGGTGTGGTGGTGTGGGTCAGTTTAAGGGTAGGGTTAGGGACAGGTGTGGTGGTGTGGGTAAGTTTAAGGGTATGGTTAGGAACAGGTGTGGTGGTGTGGGTCAGTTTAAGGGTAGGGTTAGGGACAGGTGTGGTGGTGTGGGTCAGTTTAAGGGTAGGGTTAGGGACAGGTGTGGTGGTGTGGGTCAGTTTAAGGGTAGGGTTAGGGACAGGTGTGGTGGTGTGGGTAAGTTTAAGGGTAGGGTTAGGAACAGGTGTGGTGGTGTGGGTCAGTTTAAGGGTAGGGTTAGGGACAGGTGTGGTGGTGTGGGTCAGTTTAAGGGTAGGGTTTGGTGTAAGGGAAGTATTAACTGTGTAATTTCAAATGTAACTACATAAATTAATTACAGACGTAATTACATGCAGGTAGTTTTTAAAATGTGAGTACAATGTAAAAACATGTACACAATAAGTGCATTGTATCAAATGATTAATTAAAATGTTAGTACATAGTAGTTAAGGCCACCTAATATAAAGTGGGTCCTTGTTTTCTATAAATTGCATCTTAATTTTAATCAATGTTTCATCAGCCAATTGGGGCATTCTGGGTTGAGCGAGCGGAGCTTAATTGGTCAGTATTATTAAATTGCAGACAAAGATTTTGGATAGCTAGGTTGGTGTGGTAGAGGGCCCAACATCAAATTCTTTCATAGGGCCCAAAATTGCTAGCGGCGCCCCTGGGTGTCAGTGATACAAGTTACGAAATGTACATATTAATGCATAATTCAATCTTATTTAACGTTAATCCTCCATATGAAGGTTTATGTGCTTGAATTATTTCTATTGATTAAATAAGTTCAAAACAACACATGGTTTGTAGTAGCTACTGATTATTGACGTCCATTTATCCTTTTTCCATGCCGCTTATACCCTATGGGACGCGGGCATTGCTGGACGATTACTGACGTACAGCAGGGTAAATGATATCGGAGTAAAGAGGTTAGGGGAACGTTCCGGGAACGTTCTGGGAAGGTTAGGGGAACGTTCTCCAAACCAACAGGGAACGTTCTATTTACGTAAAGAGAACTTTCCTGGCTAACCAATAGAGAACGTTAGGATGCCTGTTCTGGGAACCAGAAATTGTTATCTGGGAAAGTATTTGAAGTCTTTGTACCATCATATTAAATTGACACGCTTCTATCTGCACGCCCTGAAGCAGAACGGTTTTAAAAAAATAATTGATTTAAATTAATGGTTTGATTTGTTTATGTATTTGTTTATTTTTCTATGCCTAGTCTCTTTGCTTGTTTATATTCACATGGAATGAGCTGTAATACTGACGCTAACAGAAAGGGGAGTGTAGGCTATGTTTGGTATTGTTTATTTTATTGTTCTGTCACTTGTTTTGATTTATTCACTGATTTGCTGTGTGGTTTATCCCTTCTGTAACGTTTGGTCTATTGTGGTCTTATTCATTGTGGGTATTTAACTGTCTGAGACTCATTTTAGACATCATAAAATCTACTGGTGCTTCCTGTGAAATAAATTTGTATTTTGCAACTCACGTCTCTGTCTTTAACCCAATCCGAACCAGCAGGGTCCTTCATATTACTGTAATTTTCTTTGGGGTATTTCTTTTTCCTAGGGTAAAACCTAAACCCGACTACGCCACCTAGGTTTTCTTAACTCTTAGCCAAAGGTTCCAACCATACAAGTAGGATGTGTGTGAATTATAGCTTTGTTTATGCATTCATTTTATTTTCATTATCTATCTTCTAATATCACTTTTGCACAAATGAGCGAGCTGAGAATGGATTACAAATCAACACAACTCTTTCATTGAAGTTGCATCATGGCAAAGCCTTTGATTGGTTGGCATGGTGAAGGCTGACATCCGCAATACTGTGTCAGAGATTGACAGAACAGTGTTTTGTACTTAGCCAGATCAAAAAGAAATTGCGATGGCACTAGGCTGTCATTATTTATGAGGTGAAAAGGAAAAAAAAAAGTGTGGCCTAAAGACAAGTGCTGACTATGTTCTATTATGTAGTTCTGGGCCTCAAATGTTTTTACTTTTTGCTCGACAGCTAACAAAGGACTCCCAGTGTCTAGCACTTTGTTGGATGTAAGGAAGGTCGAGATCAAGGTCGACTTGTGTCAAGACTCATTATAGAAATGTTTCCTGTTCAAACAAGTCCAGCTCTGTGGACTTTTGTCTGTGGCATACTGTCGATTACAATAGGTAGCAACTTTAGAGGTAAAAGGCATATTGTTAAATAATTTTTAAATTCTTCCATACAATTGTGAGTATTTGAGGTTTCACATTATCAACTGATTTGGCTTCAAGACCCAGCTTTTACATTGAACATCAGGTGGAAACCCAACACAGAAATTGTTCATTGTAATTTCAAGGTTTCATGCTCTCGGCAGCCAGTAATTCACCACACAAAACATTGTGTTTGAACCAAACCATGTTTACAGTTGCAGCAAGTAAACCTGTATTTAATATAGTTTGGGTTGTGTTTTCATTTGCCTTGTCATTTTGCTTCATGGTATTTGAGGACCGTAATACAGCCTATCCACACTGGCATCTGTGTAATTTAGCTAGCTTCTACCAAGAGAGATGAGTTTTATGAGCTTTGACATCAACAAAAAATATGGGGAGTGTGTCATGACTCATGAAAAAGTTACATGGTCTACCAGCTGTAAACGAATTTAATAAGTAACACGTTATTACATAAAGTATTGATTATGAGTTTGTTATTGAGAAAATTATTGAATGAATTACTTATTTTAAAACAGTCCATTTATGTACAACATAATTGGTCTAGAACAAGACGAGGGCTGCAATAATGTCAGTAATATTAATAATGAAGTGCCTTGAGGTTTTTTTAATCAAATATTAAGTGTCCTTAAACTATACACTGTGAACCCAAATAAGTTGGCAAAACTCAAAAAATCTAGGCAATCAGTTGCCTCAAATTTTTTAAGTTAAAAAATGTAAAGTTTAAGCAAGCAGAACTTGCTGATTTTTTTTTTTGTAATCCATTTTACTTTCAAGTTCACATAACTTAATTGTTTTAATTACGCATTAAGTTTATTTACTTAATTTTAAGGCAATGGGTTTCCTCACTTTTTTAAGTTAATACAACTGATCACTTTTTACAGTGTAGGGTTGTACACTTGCATAAATATTTTTTTTGCAATACGCAGTTTTTGAGAAGTGATACAGGTTTAGTGGTTGGTTCGGTTTAAGGCAGGTTAAGAAGTAAGAAAAGTGTCAACAGTGTGTTAATAGATATTAATATAATTGCAGTAATTATAACAAGTCAAAGGATCGATTTATGTGTTTGTACTGTACGTGGTAGTTAAAGTTAACCACTTAAAGGTGCAGTGTGTAGGATATTTTGACAGAAATGCAATATAATATACATAACTATGTTTTCTGTGGTGTATGAAGACCTTAAATAATGAACTGTTATGTTTTTATTACCTGAGAATAAGCCACAGACCTATGTACCTTAGAAAACATACACCGCAGGACCTCTTACAGTGAAGTCGCCATTTTGTGCCGCTGTTTCTACAGTAGCCCTAAAAACGGCTCTACAGAGCACTACAGATTCTCTCTGTGTCTCAGATGATGACATTTTTTGTCCAGTGTTGGCCACCGTAGATTGTCTATGTGCTTCGAAAGGGAGGGGTGAGCGGTGGGCGGTTGCAATTTCTAATCTCACCACTAAAATTTGCTACTGAAGGCACAGTTATTCAGCATTGTCATGGTGGATGTTGAAAATTGGAAAATATCTGACTGCTGAATGGTAACATTGAACAATCAGAATCAGTATTACAGCGACCCCTGTAATAAGCTATTATATCAAAGAAAACAAATAGGGAACGAGACGCTGCGTCACCGCTGTGGGAACGCCTCTGCGTGATTGCGTCCTGAAGCACGTGTGTAACCAGTCCAAAAGAGAGACAGAACGTCATAGACCCGGAAACTATAAAGCACCCGTGAACACAAACAGATACTAGCTTCTGAAAAAGCCTGAAGTAGGCACTCACGTGCATGCAGGGAGTATGGCCGGGTGACACAGCGTCTCATTCCCTATTCCTTTCAAAGGAACTCGCGCTGCGTCACCGCTGTGGGAACGACAATACCAACGTCCCCATATGAGCAGGTCTACGGAACAAGCACCCGTGCACCTGGGGTGGAGTTGAGGTCAAGCTCGTAGAACCTCACAAACGTGTGCGGTGAGGACCACCCCGCCGCATCACAGACTTCTTGCAGGGATAACAAAGCTTTAGAAGCCTCCATACTTGTAGTAGTGTGGGCCCGTACAGCCAAAGGTGAAGGCTGAGCGGACGCCTCATAAGCAAGTGAGATGGCATCGACCACCCATTTGCTCATTCTCTGCTAGGATGCAGGGTCCCCTCTCGAGGGGTTCAGCTGTTCAATTTTCCTCCACAGGGCAGCTCTGTGGACATAAGCATCTAGTGACCGAACCGGGCAAAACAAATTTGTTTCCTGGTCTGACATCCGAAAGGGAGGAGAACAAAAGGCCTGCAGTATCACTGGTCCTACAACATTAGTAGGAACCTTAGGAATGTAACCCGGCCTAGGATATAAGAAAGCCTTTTCCACACTCTAAAAAATGCTGGGTTAAAAACAACCCAAGTTGGGTTGAAATAGGACAAACCCAGCAATTGGGTTGTTTTAAATGGGGGGTGAAACACTCATTTTCAGTCAATCTCATGTCAGTCTTGAGTACCTATAGAGTAGTATTGCATCTTTCAAATCTCCGAAAAGTCTTTAGTTTTATTATATTTATAAAAGAAAGATACGCTGTACCGAGTCTTTCCGAAAAAAGCAGAGCGGCTGGGGGCGTATCGTAGGCGGAGCTAAAGAGTGACGAGCATGCACAGCTATTGTGTTGAGCTACACTGTAAAAAATGTAAGGCCTCTCCAATTCAAAAATTTCTAGTGAGCGATCACATTTAAATTTTTCAATTGGCCAAATTGAATTTCTGTGAATTGAATTTTATCCATTGTGGCAACAGTCTGTTAACATGGGCTCAATTAGAAATAATATGTTGAGCCAATGGAAAAATGTAATTTACCAACACTGTAAAAAATGTCAGGCCTCTCCCAATTTTCTAGTGACCGATCACATCTAAATTTTTCAATTTGGCCAACTAAAAAGTTTTAATGTGATCGGTCACTAGAAAATTTTGAATTGGAGAAATGTTTTACAGTGAAACTGTGAGGTTGGTCCAATTAAATATTTAACATTTTAGTAACAATTGTTTATTTCTCACTGTCCCAAAAGACAAAAATGACTAAAAACATAAATATATTAAGCAAAATACAGAACACAGACAACAGGGTTGACATTTTATCATGTTACTTTATTAACAAGTAAATTCCAACACAGGATATTTGGTGAAAATACCTTATTTTCAATAAGGAAAAACTCTGAATACATTCAAGAAGTCAAGAAGTCTTCTGCATAACAGGATGTCTTAATGTGATGAAGAAAACTGCATAGGCTAAAAACCTGCAAATAAAAATAAAAACTAACATTAATGACAAAGTTCCCCTGCATCACATCTGGCAAATGACAGAACAGAAGTTCTTCATTATATAATGAGGATGAGACGAATGAATGGACGAATAAGAAAATCACGAGCTTGACGTTTGATATTAAAAGGCAATAACTTAAGCCCTGAAAGAGGCCGACTCCAAATGTAATCTAACAGCACCGTGTTCAACGGTCGCATGCCGCATATATCACACAAATGACTTAATTTACTTATTTCCTATTATTTTAGACATATAGGCTAAGACATGAGGAAAATAAAACTAATGGCTACCGTTAGACAATTATGTAGTAAACGAGAACACACTCATGAAACCAATGAATGCATGAACTCATGATTATACAAAATGTCTTTTAAACTTTATACCGGGTTATGAAGCAAAACTCTGGAGAATAATTTCAGTGCTCAATACTCACCAACGTCTTGTGACGATGAATATCTCTCTATTCTCTTGGGAATGTTTGTTTCGGTCTTTTGGCTTTTGGCTCCCGCGCTCCGCATTTGAAATCTCCACACGAACGGTTTTCCTCAAGCGCATTTTGCGCATGCGTATACAGTTTTTCAGACGTATAGGACTTGTTCACCCAACATGAATTTTTCACTTCAACTTCATAGATTGACTGAGCACAATTAAATATGTTCAGTGAATATACAACTTTAATTTTGAGTGAAGACCTTAAGCTATGATTAGTACAATGCATTTTTTTGCATGGGGATAATTATTTGGAAGTCATTTATTTGGCCAATATGTAATGATCAATTTTCACAATTTTTCCAATTTTTACAGTGTATGCATGTTTACATAGAAAAACAATGGAATCGATAGCTAACAACACAAAGACATTTGAAGCATTTTTACTCACCGCCTGGTACCAACGCACGACCATGAACCTTAATCGCTGGGATTGCTCCATCTTTCAGCATTAGGCGAGCTACAAGTCCGCAGTTGAACTGTACCTTGTTTATCCTGTTGCTGCTCCGGAAAAACATGATTCTCTTGCCATGACAACCAAAAACACACATCTTTGGGGACATTGTTGATTTTGTGAAGTCCTGTGACTGCAGCGCAGCGCAGCCGGCTTCCCTAAAACGTTTACTCTCTCGCTCTAGTCGTGCGTGTGCTCTTCCGGGAGAAGAGCCTGTACGGCCCGTGCAAGGACATTCCGCCCCATCTGACGTCACATATACCCATATTCCAAAAAAACTTTCCGAAACTTATGAGAAACCGGAAGGAGTATTTTTGGCAAAGAAATACTCCATCAAACATCCAAAAACATCCCCCCTTAACAACCCAACAAGATATATTTGGAAGATTCTCCCACTCTGCCAGAAAATATACTAAGGAGGTGAAACCTTTAAGGAGGTGTTTCAGAAGGGTCAGGGCGCAAACTTTTACATCGTTCAGCCCATAACGCTGAGTGTCTCCTAGAAGCTCCGCGTTATATAATTTTTAGATGTCAGGTATGCATCTTTCACTCTTTACTTCAGAGTATTAGATGTTGTGTATGGATTATCTTTGAATTGATTATGTAATTGGAATTATACATTTACCTGACTGTTAATAAATTGTTACATTTGGATTTATTCTGACTTTATTCTGGAATTATTAATTATAGATTATGAATGAGCAGAATATATTAATATTATATTGAATACTTAAATGTGTAGTTAAACTATTAAATATAAATGACCAAATAACCAATTGGCATTCTAGCCTAAATTTGAGATTATGATAAATGGAGTCAGATAAAGATGAATTGGAATTAAATCCCTTTGCCCAGCTGAAAAGACCGAACGTGCAGTGACCTTCACCCGCGGATCGCTAGCCCCCATTGGGACGATTGTGTGGGCCTTACAGTTCTTAACGGTAAATGCTCACAATGCTCACAGGCAGCCCCCCCCTTGAGAGCTGCCAGAGTGTGCTGCACTCCCATACAAACAACACACATTGGATGTGTATCTCCACCCGTGATGAAGTGTGGGCAGGGATGAACACATTTATTGAATTGCAGTGGTTGTTCGCTCTCCATTTTAACTTAAATGTGTCTGCAATTGTCACTATAATGTTTTGTGTGTGTGTGGGGAAACTCCTTTCAAACAACAGAGGGACAAAAACACCAGAACTGACAGACAATGATTACATAGAGCGCTACTGAAGGCACAGAATTGTTCACTTCACGGGTGCTTTATAGTTTCCGGGTCTATGACGTCACTCGCCTATGACGTTCTGTCACTCTATTGGACTGGTTACATACATGCTTCAGGACGCAATCACGCAGAGGCGTTCCCACAGCGGTGACATAGCGTCTCTTCTCTATTCAGGGAACTCCTGTTAACACATATCATGTGTAAGTATTTGACTGCATATTCAGTGCAATGGCCTGCCTGGAAAAATCATTTAATAATGTCCTGCCATGCACAGTAAAAAATTATTGTTGGTTTAACTTTGAAAAGTAAGTTACCTGGTTGCCTTAACATTTTTAGTTAATACAATGAAGGAGATTGGTTTAATAAATAGAAACTCAAACTATTATGTTATCTGAACCACAATTAGGGTAGAGTGGGGTAAAACTCCCCCCACCTGTTTTTCCCAAAATAACCACTAGAGGGAGTCAAGATACATTTTCACTGTTGCTATGCACTTCGTTGACAACGGGGATAAACAAATCTCCTTGGAGAAGCTGACACCAGTGACGTATTTGAAGAGAAGAGGATTACATGGTAAGTGCTATAATTTTCTGATATTAGTAAACAAGTGTTTAAGAGAATATTGGTCTGCAGGATATCACAGATATGTATGATAGATGAATAGTGAAGTCTGTAGTTTGAGAGGAAATGT
Source organism: Romanogobio albipinnatus (assembly GCA_023566225.1). Taxonomy (NCBI): domain Eukaryota; kingdom Metazoa; phylum Chordata; class Actinopteri; order Cypriniformes; family Gobionidae; genus Romanogobio; species Romanogobio albipinnatus. The sequence continues at coordinate 31,929,709 of CM042246.1, read as the reverse complement.
TATTTATAAGGAATATAATTATATTTTAAAAAATTAAACATTTTTTAAAAAAGTCATAGCTTGTGGGGTAAAACGCCCCCTACGCTGAGGGGTAAAACGCCCCCCAAAGGGCATAGTTTCTCTCTATCATAAATACTATAATAACATATTTCTGTCTATCAAATCCTTTGTTTTACACTTAATGCAGTATAACTAGGTGGTAAAATCCAATTATTATTAAAACATATTTGTTTGCATGGCTTAGTTATATGTATAAATATAAATGTTAAAATGGCTGTGAATGGCTAATGAATTAATGTTTATTTATTTATTACAACATATTTGTTTGCATGGCTTATGTATAAATATAAATGGTAAAAATGTGGATATTTTGGACATATATACATGTTGATACATTACTTGCCTTTTACTTTGAGAGATTAAAAACTATAGTCTGCTCATTTTGCTGTTGATCTATGAAGCAAACTGGTTGGTGAGAAAGGGGGCATTTTACCTCACCTTGGGGGGCGTTTTACCCCACCGCTGGGGCAAAACGCCCCCTTTGTACAAAAATATTTTCAGTCAAAATACTAATTAATTATGAAGGCTGCACAATTTTAATATTTGGTGAATAACTCCTGCCATAGTCACTCAAAACCAGGATGGCAATTCAAGTCACATTTATGTTTTGTTTCACTGTAATGTCACATTTTCCTTAAGGGGGGCGTTTCCCCCCACTCTACCCTATTATTTAAGTTGATTCGACAAAATATAAACAATAAAAAATGTAACTGTGTGGATGCTACTTAGTCTATCCTTTGAGCAGAATCTAAGCAGTGTTGTATGATACCTTTAACTGTGATTTGCCTCGGCATCTGTTTGAAGTTTCCCCTATTTATTCTGAAAGGCAATAATCTAACATCTACAAGCTACTAACATCTACATCTACTCGCTGACCCGCAAAGCTCCCTGTTGGAGATCTATACTTTTTCTTCTGCCGAACCTGTTCTGAATGGTTAATGATGGCTGGCAGCACACCACGAAGAAAACTGCCCTGGGCAAGTGTTCGTTTCTAACGTGTGTTGACTTGTTTGTAAAACACTTGAGGTCCTGAAAACAACATGCATCTTGCCAAGCATGTACTTCTGATGTGCATCTATGAAAACAACCACATGTCAGAAAAGGTTTCTTTACTTCTATGTAAAACACAGCTTCCTTTCCACACAGTGCTGTGAATATTTCATATATTTTATGTTGCACTGTTAAGCACAGTGATCAAATTGCATTAGGACTTATTACTTAAACATTGAAAACTCTGATTCCAAGTACATACATAGGAATGTCTACATATAAAATATGATCGTTTAATAAACAATTGATCAGACAAATGTGCAGAGTAGAGATTTCAAATAACACAGCATTCCACTTATGATTTCCAACCTTTACACACAAAAAATGCTAATATTTGTTGTGAACATGGAAGTGATTTTCATTGCAACTTAATATTCCTTGTAAATAATTTTTTGCCAGAAAAGAGGCTATAATATGACTTTTTTTCCAGTTAATTTGAATTAATATATCATACATTCTTTTACTTGCAATCGGGTTTTCATATAATACAGTAATTTCATTTAACATAACCCTATTCCTTCAGCAGCAATATGGTCTCAAATGTAATCTATCACAATCGCATATATCCTACATCCTCTTTAATATACTTTAATTCATTCAGAGCAGAGATATTTTCTTATTAAAAAAATAAATACCAAGTCTCTACAAATATGGGACTTCTGTCACCCTAATAAAACTGATTTAATTTGATAAGTTAATTAACTTGAGATTAAATGATATGTAGATTTAAGTTTAATAATAAACTTAATTATAACCTGAATATTCTCTTAACACGCCCCCTAATAACTTGTTTGACATGCTCCATTAGCACTTCAAATATCCACTAATTGTTTTGGTAGATCTTGCTCCAATGGAATAAAATATTTCACATATAAATGAGACACCATGATCAGGATGCTGAAATTAAAAATCCCATGGCATGTTTTAAAGCAATAGCATTTCAGAAAGCATATTTTTTTATGTATTATATTTAAACACTACATTCATTTTTAGGCATTTGAATTGATTTTAAATAAAATCAAGCACTATTTTAATTGAACTAGTATTTTAAATGGACATTATCATTTTGCTTAGTTTTGGGGCACCATCTTTTACATTAAGATGCCAATTAAATATTTAAATATGAACTTAAAGGGATAGTTCACCCAAAAGTGAAAATTCCCCCATGATTTACTCATCCTCAAGCCATAAGTGTATATGCCATTCTTCTTTCAGACGAATACAATCGGAGTTATATTAAAAAATGTCCTAGTTCTTCCCACATTTATAATAGAATACCTTTATTAACCCCCCAGAGTCATATGGATTACTCTTATAATGGATGGATGCACTTTTGGGCTGCCATTCACTGCCATATCATGCTTGGAAGAGCCAGGACATTTTTAAATATAATTATGATTGTATTTGTCTTTAAGAAAAATTTATTTTACAACTAGGATGGCTTGAGGGTGAGTAAATCATGCATGGAGTAATTTTCACTTTTGGGTGAACTATCCCTTTAATGTGTAGATGAAAATGTAAACGAGAAAATCAAACATATATAATTCTGTGCAAATTTAAGCATGTACATACAGTGACTCAAACATGTCCATATTTGGTATAACAAAATTCAAAGAATAAAAACATTAAAATGACAAAAGATGCGTCATTATGCTGCACTCGTAGTCAACAGTTTTGAATAACTTATGAATTTTAAGAAAGACACGGTCCTTGTCTCGTTGCGAAAACTCAACAATTAAACTTGAAAATAGCAAGTACAATCCTTTTATACTCTTTTCGAAAGTTGTGGTTTAGCACTCCATATATAACACCATTCAGGCAGCTGTTGAAGTATGCCATGAAGTAGCTGGCTGTGAAGAGCCACTCGGGTATGGATTGACCCAGTCTAGGGTGGATCGCCACCGCCAGGCCTATCAAGTTCAACGGAGCCCAGCAGACAGCGAACAATACAAACACCACAAACATGGTGAGAAAGTTCCGGAAGTCATGAGGCTTGATCTTGGGCCGACTGTCGGGCTTGACCCGTCTGCGGACCTGTATGACGAGGATCCAGATGCGCAGGTAGCAGTATGTGACGATGCCGATGGGCAGAATGAAGTGTACCACCACCACTGTGATAGTGTAGAGCGAGCTCACTGATTGGGCGAAGGTGCACGAGTAGACGCGAGGATCATACTGCAGAGACTCCACAAACCAATTGGGGGCGATTGCCAATATAGTCAGCGCCCAGACCAGCACCACGTAGCATATTGTATTCTTGTTGGAGAAGAGCTTGTCGTACTTAAGGCTGTGGCAGATATAACAGTAGCGGTTGATGGCGATACCGGTGATGTTGAAAATAGAGCCGATCACGCTGAGCCCCATGAGGAAGCCACTGATTTGGCAGTGAATATCGCCAGCGATCCAGCCGTCATGGAAGATGGCCGCTAGGACGAGTGGGTAGGGGTAGATGGCCACTACCAGATCTGCTATTGCCAAACTCACCACAAAGGCATTACCTGTCAGGACGAGAGAAAAAGATCACTGAAAACAGGTTGTGGTATCTACTTTTCATTCTCTTCTTGAATATCACAAATAGGCCCGGAAACAAACTCAAGCATAGAAGGAAATGTCTAGACAATACATTGCAAACCTGCCTTCAAAAAAACAGATTGCAAGCTATGAACAGTTGCTTCACGGTTATGCAAGATCGATAGATCTATCGTTTTCTAACGTGATTTGTACAGAAACGTACATTTTTTTGAAAAAATAATAAACATCCCAAAATCGAAACCCAAACGCTCAAAATAATTCATTGGTTTGAGAAGAGCCAACTCAAATTAAACAAATAAATTAAGTCAAATTAACTTTTGAGTATTTACAACTTTCTTTTTCTTTTGAGTTCACAAAACTGACGCATTGTACTAAACATCTGAATTGTTTCATTGTTTTGAGAGTTACCAACTTGTTTCTTTTCATTTAGGCAAACTTACATTGGACTGGTATTTCTATTTTCCAGCATGCTTTATTGTTTTTGTTATGTTGGGTTTTTTGGGGTGAAGCATGAGCTTAATTTGAGAACAGATTTACATTATGTTAAAGGTCCCATGGCATGAAATGTTCATTTTATGAGGTTTTTCAACATTAATATGAGTTCCCCTAGCCTGAATATTGTCCCCAAGTGGATAGAAATGTTGATCGGTGTAAACCCGATTTCTGGCTGTCTCTCTCTGCCTTTGAGAAAATGACAGGCCAGACGAGCCAATCCTGAAGGCTCCTGTTTTGACGTCCAAGCAGGAGCGGTTACCTCCCTTTCCTCCGCCCAGAGAATCTGGCACGCCCATGCAAACACTCGAGATCATTAACGTTACTTGTGAACGAGTGAACGCTGGCAGTTTCTCAGTGTTTGGATGTACAAATGAAAACAGAAGTCTTTCTTCAGTTCCTTCTGATCTGTGATCTCTTATGTGTAGCTAATTATTTATTATTCGTGCACACGCAGCGGCTTCTCTCTCTCCAGACAGAACGGTGTTTTCGTGTTTTCTATCTTGTGAGTCAGTGTTTTTGTACGTCCTCGTCGCGTCTACCGGTTCTAAAATGTGCATACAGTCTTTTCTGTTTAACATCAGCAGCCACATCTTTAGAGATAAACCTCACACACGCTGAAGCTCGGCCTTCAACATCCCCGACCCCCAGTACTGCATCTGGCCCACAGCGGAGGCACCAAACGCGGCGTGAGATTAAGCAGAAGGAGGGTAAGCGTGAGAATATCTGGGCTAGGCTAGCCATCTTTCCCCACAATAAACTGGATTACATTCGATTACTGTTGTTGTGTCTTTGTTTGCGCTGTGTAACGTTACTCAATGCGCGTCACTGACGCTATTCATATGATTGGAACATATCTATAAATAATGCTATACTCAACACTTACTAACTCGTTCATCTCGCTGTAATGGTACATTGCATGTGTTACAAAGTTGGTAGAATAATGATGAATACGGACTCGGTGTGACTGGGACTCGTGTTTATTCAGAACTCTCAGATACAAACACAATAAACTCGCGCTGACAGACAGCGCTCTCATAACTCAGAAGTTACTATAAATAACTTTGTTAGCAATCGCTCCGTCTCCATGATGTCCGGTTCGCGAACGAATCATTCTTTTGAATCGGTTCTTTTTAGTGAACCGAACCAGTTCACCAAATCGGACTGAATCGTTCTAAACGGTTTGCGTCTCGAGTCAGCGCTGATCCATCATTTACTAAAGTTACTAACTTTCTGACATGAGTGACAGCCCCTCCGACTAGAAATAAACTAATAACCTGAAGTATATGCTGTAACTACAACAGTTCACCCTGAACTGAGACTGAGAACTGATGAGAAGTGAACTCAGGTCCATCCGTCGCTCGTGCCTCGTTAAACCACGCCCCCTCCGCTCATTTAAAATGCAAAGATGTCAGCCAATCACAACAGTGGGCGTTTTTACTGAAGTCTCACAGCAGACACGCCTCTTGAAGCAGGGCATTCAGCCACAGGGCAAACAGCAGTATAGAAAAAATGCCTTTTATTTCTAAATTATGACATTTTATGATGTAAAAATCATACTAACAATATAAGTACACCTCAGGAAACACTATAAAATAATAGAAAAATGCCATGCCATGGGACCTTTAAATGTTCTATATTGCCGTAATCATTCAGCAAGTGTAATGCTATGCTAATTCTAGCAAAACATTGTGCTACCAATTAGCAATGTAGCATTTATTGAATTAGCTAGTTAAAGCTAGACAAGTTTCCACAACTAAAAATATTTAAGTTGATAATTTTCATTTAAATGACTGAATTTGCTTACTCAGATATTTGAAATTAAGGGCAATTAAAATGTATGAGTACAAAATAAACATCTGAAAGTTCTGTTTTAACTTGTTTAATTTTTTTAGGTAACGATTGCCTCCGTTTTTTTTGAGTTTGGCCAACTTATTCAGGTTTACAGTGTGAGAATAAATACACCATAAAGTGATTTCTATTATTTCTAATCTGAATAAATATTAAAATTAAAAGCAGTCTCGCCATTAGTTAGGATAGGATCTTGCGTGACACTTCCAGGACAGTAGAAGAAGTCAATGTACACTAATCCTCGATGTAGCGCCCCTTGTGGAAACACTGAGAATGCAAGATTTGTCAGTTTTTCACAATCCATGTTGTTTTAAAGCCATGTTAGCATGTCTGCTACTTCATCATCTGAAACTAAAATTCTGACTTTTTAATTGCAAAAAGAGTAATTGGTTATTAGGCATGAATGCCTCAAGCTCAAAAAATAAGAAACCGTGAACATAGGTGGCATATTTTAAATTGTGTATTCAAGCCATTGAGAAAACTTTCTCTAGGTATTATAAACAAACTTAAAAATGCAATGACTTTTGCATTTATATAGTGCCTAGTGTATGTTTCAGGTCTGACTCAGTGTAATGCCATAGAGGAACCGCAGAACACCTGACTGAACACGTGAAACCAGCTTGTGATCCAACCCGATTTCACAAATATTTGTAGGCATTTTACGAGGTGGCTAATTTGTATGAATTCGACCTCACCCGTACAAATTTGTACGATTATTCAAAAGCATCATTAGGAAAGACCACCCCTAAACCCATCACTGGGGTCTAGACAAATTGTACCAAAACGTACGAGTGAGGTCGTACGAATTGCTGTGAGATTGCGTTGTGTGATCATACAAATCACCTTATTTGGCATTTAACAGTCTTACACTGATGGTAAAGTCTCTTGTTGTACTCTATTGTGCGACTGAAATTAACGGCCATGTTACCTTTTCATGTGTGGATTAACATTCTTTACTTTAGCATGAATGTCAGAAACAACACCTAGTCTGTGTGATAAGCCCAAAACAAATAGACGTGCTTGATATAGTCACAAACAAACCTTATGTGCAGTAAATATCAATATCAAACTGTGTGTAGACAAATCCAGGGGATTCAAACACTGACCTGCACAGGATAATTGGATCTTGTAATGTTTGAGCAACGTCTTCATACTCCATTACGATACTCATGTAGCTAAAGACGGTCTACGTTATAAAACCAATGATTGGCCTTTCTTCTTTAAAGAAAATATTTGCTAGTTCTGTGTAACTAAGAGGCTTTTAAAATCGAACGAAACAATTAAACCGTGTCCATGCCTGTGGAGCACTTTGAACATATGAGGTTTTTATATTTAGTACTAGTGTGGCATCTCATATGGGGGCTGACTTTCATAATAAAATGCTGTTTTACACAGCAACACAATGAACACTAAAGAAATGGTTTGATTGTGAATTTCAATATCTATTTAAAAGGCACTTTCAGGTACACTCCAGGTACTAGATGATCCATTAATAGATATTGAAATTCACAATAAAACCATTTCAGTAGTGTTTATTGTGTTGCTGTGTAAAACAGCATTTTATTATGAAAGTCAGCTCTTCCGTGAGCACTTAACCTCATAATAAAAAATAAAATAAATAAATAATTAAAAACACTTTCCTTTCCTCTTTCTCTTCCTTCTTTCCTCCCTACTCTAGCCTATGCTACACTGAGCAATGTACACGGTCTCAGGATTTCAGGCTCTTATTGCGCTTCTCGACTCTTCATGACCAATCGCTTCATGTACCCCCAAGTTGTTAGTCGCTTTGGATAAAAGGGTCTGCTCAATGCATAAATGTAAATGTAATGTAAATTAAAAAGTGCTGCATTGACTTCTGCATTCACTTCCATGACTGGAGGCAAGGAATTGAATTCTTTGAATTATCGAGCACACACCTCACATCCAGCTGTGTTAAACTCCCACGTGTCGGTAGGGCTCGTATGTGAGCAACACAGTTATTGCAAATGATTTTAACCCTGGTATCCCATTTAAGATTTTTGATATTTTAGTTTACTTACTGGTATTTTCGAAATGGCTTAAACCAGGGTGCCTTCTGCTTGTCAACTCAATCAGCAACAAATGTATAGAACATGTTAATGGTGCTTCTCTTCACAGCCATCACAGTACAGACATTAGGTTTCCATGATTGATGTTAAAAATTGATGTGGAAAAGTGTCTGTAGTTGCAAAAGTGTCAAATGATATGTGACCCAGGACCACAAAACCAGTAATAAGGGTCCGTTTATTTTGAACTTGAGATGAAATAAGCTTTCCATTGATGTGTGGTTTGTTAGGATAGGACAATATTTGACTGAGATACAACTATTTGAAAATCTGAGGGTGTAAAAAAATGCCACAAATATAAAATTCATAAAAATTGCCACAAATATACCATGCGACTGGTTTTGTGGTCCAGGGTCACATATTAAGAAATGAGGAAGAACTGGTTTTGTGGGATTGTTTAAGTTTTTCTGTGTTACATGGGTAGCACTGCACAATTAAATTAAATCACCTCGTCTCGCTCAACAGATATCTGTGATGACAAGACATGTAAATTCATGCCTACAGGCTGTTATTTTGAAACAAGCTCACAGCGTTGTTCTGGGAGTTCAGTTAGGTGATCAAAGTATAGACTTTTTACTGATGGGCGACTGGGCGTGTACGCATTTTGATGGACGGATTTTTCTTCATTTCTGTCGCCCGACTGAGTTTGGGTTCCTTGCCACAGTTGCTTTTGGCTTGCCTAGTTGGGGTTTCATATTCAGTAATATTAACAATTTGAATGTACAGACACTATCAAATGAGAAGAAAACTTGAACTGAACTGAATTGAACTGAATGATGACACTATTGTCTTCTTTACAGCTGATTTGTTTCATAATTTATGAATTTTGCAACATTGACAGTGTTATTGAACTGAACTGAATCAACATTGAACTGACTTGCGCTGAATAACATTACTTTTGTCTTCTGTAGTGCTGCTTATACAGTAGCTGAATTGAACTAAAACATCAAAATGTATGAACTTTACAAAGTTATTGAACTGAACTGAATCAACACAGAACTGAACTGAGCTTAATAATGACACTATACTGTCTTTTTAGAGCTTCTTTACATCAGTACTTTCATTTGTTTTATATTAAAATTCGCATAATTCATTCTGATTGTTACTTTGAAGCAGAGATGCTCACAAGTCTCTGAGCTCGAGTCCAAGTCAAGTCTCAAGTCTCTGGGCTCGAGTCCAAGTCAAGTCTCAAGTCTCTGGGCTCGAGTCCAAGTCAAGTCTCAAGTCTCTTTATTATAATAAGTCTCTGGTTATAATAAGTGTTGCATCACATACGGCGACCCATCCAGGCTGTGTAGAACACTGCAAAGCTATATATAAGGAATTCAAAGCATGTAATAAGTTATTTTGACACCTTTCTCTATTAACATACCATATCAGCTCATTAAACCTGCAGATGTCGATCAATGAATATGAAAAGACAAAAAGTAAGATGCTTATCTAATAGCTAACAATTTTATGTGCAACAAAGCACATCTGAAACCACAAAGTTCTGGTACTCAGGGTATCACAAAAACATTGCAAAATGTATTAAGCAATAACACACTTTTTTCCACTTAAAGAGAGCACACACTCAAGCAAACACACAGAAACACTCTCTCACAGTCACACACACACGCACTCAAGTGCACACACACTACCCACACGTGGTTTACGGGGACTCTCCATAGGTGTAATGGTTTTACTAATGTACAAATGGTATAATCTATCCACCTACACTAACCCTACCCCTAAACCTACCAATCACAGAAAACTTTTGGCCTTTTTTGAATTTCAAAAAGCACCATTTAGTATGATTTTTTTAAGCAGTTTGGATTATCAACCATGATTAGGTTTTATTTTAATACCCATGTTGAAATATAATCTTAGTGACTGTCCTTTTCATGACAGATTTATCTAAACATAGCATTAAATAATCAAGACATCACTAACAGGTTAAGTAGAATTTATATATATATATATATATATATATATATAGTGCATATATTTAGTGAAAGAGTTGATTTCTCTAGTGAATTAACAGCTGTGGACTGAATGGCTTCTGACTCTGAGGTAAATGATGCGAGTGACATTGTTCTCAAGCTGTTTGACATCTTTGCGCGATTGAAACACTGATTGAGCAATTACACAACATATAATACGTTTCAGTAAGTGTTATTCTCAACATACCTTAAGATATTAATTCATGTTTATTCTTCTGGAAGAGATGATCGCGTTCACTCGCGCGCGCGCCGCGGCCGCTTGAATTGACGCGCCTACAGTGATCAGTCGTCACATTTTAGAGCGTCAAAACGGCATTTATCGTTTGAATTTCGTGATAAAATGAACTGAATACTTTATATTCTTTATACACATTTGTGTCCTCATAAACCATATACAAGAACACTTTTAAAACTTATGATGAGTGGCACAGCAGCGGCAGGTGCAGTCGACATGATTGCTCGTTGTCCTCTCATGTGTGGCCGCGCGCAGCAGATACGTAGTACGTCACTTGTTACGTGGAAGGTTATATAGGTACCGGAGGGAGGGGAATAACATCGAGCTCATCAGATGTTTCCTAAAAATAAACATTGTTCACGAGTCCCGCAGCTCGAGTCCGAGTCGAGTCTGAAGTCTTTTGAGGACAAGTCTCAAGTCGAGTCTGAAGTCACTGTGTGTGCGACTTAAGTCGCACTCGAGTCCGAGTCTCAAACTCGAGTCCCCATCTCTGCTTTGAAGCTGCTTTGAAACAATCTGGGGTGCGTTCCCGTACTGTACACTGATCAGGCAGAACATTATGACTGGTGAAATGAATAACACTGATTATCTCTTCATCACAGCACCTGTTAGTGGGTGGGATATATTAGGCAGCAAGTAAACATTTAGATGACTGGGTCAGAGAATATCCAAAACTGCAGCTCTTGTGGTGTGTTCCCGGTCTGCAGTGGTCAGTATCTATCAAAAGTGATCCAAGGAAGGAACAGTGGTGAACCGGCAACAGGGTCATGGGAAGCCAAGGCTCGTTGATGCATGTGTGGAGCGAAGGCTGGACCATGTGGTCCGATCAAACAGACGAGCTACTGTAGCTCAAATTTCTCAAGGTAATGCTGGTTCTGATAGAAAGGTGTCTGCTGCAGACCAGTCAGGGTGCCCATGCTGACCCCTGTCCACCTCCGAAAGCGATCAACAGTGGGCACGTGAGCATCAGAACTGGACCACGGAGCAATGGAAGAACACTGGTCTGATGAATCACATTTTATTTTACATCGTGTGGATTGCCAGGTGCGCTTACTTGGGGGAACATATGGTACCAGGATGCACTATGGGAAGAAGGCATGCCGGAAACCTTGGGTCCTGCCTTCCATGTGGATGTTACTTTGACACGCACCACCTACCTAAGCATTGTTGCAGACCATGTACACCCTTTCATTGAAACGGTATTCCCTAGTGGCTGTGGCCTCTTTCAGCAGGATAATGTGCCCTGCCACAAAGCAAAAAAATGGTTCAGGAATGTTTTGAGGAGCACAACAACGAGTTTGAGGTGTTGACATGGCCTCCAAATTTCCCAGATCTCAATCCAATCGAGCATCTGAGGGATGTGCTGAACAAACAAGTCCGATCCATGGAGGCCCCAGCTCGCAACTTACAAGACTTAAAGGATCAGCTGCTAACATCTTGGTGCCAGATACCACAGCACACCTTCAGGGGTCTAGTGGAGTCCATACTCAACAGGTGAGGGCTGTTTTGGTAGCAAAAGGGGGACCAACACAATGTTATGCCTGATCGGTGTATTTAACATTATCATTTGTCTGGCTATCACCAGACAAAGCTCAATTTAAGATTGAACATTGGTCTGCTATGTGTTTTCTACTGCACAAGAGGCGTGATAAACGAGCATAATTCAAATGACTCTAATGACGCAATGGACGCTCTCCATTGACTTTGCATTGCATGAAGCGGCCTCCTTGTCATTTCGGACTAAAACAATTAGAACAATGTCTAAAAGCTGCTGTGTGACAGAGGGTGTACAGCAAACAAGCTAAAAAACACAGAAATGCATTTTTATAAGCTGTCGACCCAAAAAAACAAGCGTTTAAGGAGACAAAAGTTGATACAGGCAATAAGACGTGAAGCATCAGCGGGAAGAATGGGTAAATTTTGGGATCCTGACACTCAGTATGCCTCAGTGTGCAGTAAACATTTTGTCACTGTTAAGTCAAATATCCAAATGTAAGTTTTATATATTATTTCTTGTTGCTAATAGTTCTCAGTGTCGCACTCTGTCTCAATTGCCTGTATCCACTTTTTTGTCCTTAAATGTTCGTTTTTTGGGTGAACAGCTTATCAAAACATCTGGGTTTTTGGTTCTGGGTTTTGTTTAGCTTGTTTGCTGTACACTTTGTCACATATCAGCTTTTAGACATTGTTCTGTTTTTTGTTATAAGTCAGAAATGACAAGGAGGCCGCTTCACGCAATACAAAGTAAATGGAGAGCATTGGATTGTCCGGTGGGCGTGGTTTTCAGATTGTGACGCATGTCGCTCTGTCTCTATAGTGCGCCAGGTGGATAAGCCAGTCTGTGATTGGTTCAAGCAAAAGTGTAACAGAAATCAAATCGCCGGCAGATAAGGCTGGGTTTACCCAGTCTACATTATTATAGTTCTATCATGACAACTCTCTGAAGAGTTTAGCATGGTAATGGATATGACAATGTTAATGTATTTGGTCTTGGCAGAACAGATCTGCTATGCTGCTGCAGAGCAAGTACTAAGACTTACTTCTGCAACTGCATACACGACACACTGCTGTGAGCATGTAAGACATGCGGCTGCTGCACAAATAGTATAAATGAAATTACCCATAGAAAGTAGAGGTGGAGGGTTTAAGAACTTTGAAGATACGCTACAAACTGCTACAACAAAAATTGACCAACTATTTAAATGCTGAGCAGAAAACTCATTGGCTGTAGATGTGTTTGACCCCCTTTCGCCTTCAGAACTGCCTTAATTCTATGTGGCATTGATTCAACAAGGTGCTGAAAGCATTCTTTAGAAATGTTGGCCCATATTGATAGGATAGCATCTTGGCATTTAAACGATGCCCAATTGGCACTAAGGGGCCTAAAGTGTGCCAAGAAAACATCCCCCACAGCATTACACCACCACCACCAGCCTGCACAGTGGTAACAAGGCATGATGGATCCATGTTCTCATTCTGTTTATGCCAAATTCTGACTCTACCATCTGAATGTCTCAACAGAACTCGAGACTCATCAGACCAGGCAACATTTTTCCAGTCTTCAACTGTCCAATTTTGGTGAGCTCGTGCAAATTGTAGCCTCTTTTTCCTATTTGTAGTGGAGATGAGTGGTACCCGGTGGGGTCTTCTGCTGTTGTAGCCCATCCGCCTCAGGGTTGTGTGTGTTGTGGCTTCACAAATGCTTTGCTGCATACCTCGGTTGTAACGAGTGGTTATTTCAGTCAAAGTTGCTCTTCTATCAGCTTGAATCAGTCGGCCCATTCTCCTCTGACCTCTAGCATCAACAAGGCATTTTCGCCCACAGGACTGCCGCATACTGGATGTTTTTCCCTTTTCACACCATTCTTTGTAAATCCTAGATATGGTTGTGCGTGAAAATCCCAGTAACTGAGCAGATTGTGAAATACTCAGACCGGCCCGTCTGGCACCATGCCACGCTCAAAATTGCTTAAATCACCTTTCTTTCCCCTTCTGACATTCAGTTTGGAGTTCAGGAGATTGTCTTGACCAGGACCACACCCCTAAATGCATTGAAGCAACTGCCATGTGATTGGTTGATTAGATAATTGCATTAATGAGAAATTGAACAAGTGTTCCTAATAATACTTTAGGTGAGTGTATGTAGTTCATTCAGTCAGCAGCTTTCTCCACAACAATTTCTATGAACTGTTTTGTTCCCCTGTCGTTTTTTCTTTATTTGATGTTTCATTCATCCCTTATGCATTTATGCAAAAACAGCGCTGATTGTGACACGTTCAAAATACAGATTGAAATGTATATTATGTTTAAATATCCAAGAGCAAGTCCACGTCATGTCAGCTGTAGTACCAACCACAGTTTGCGACACGGTTCGATGGAACTTTGGTTTCGGGAAATGCCAAATCGCTCCACTATGTTGGTTATGACGGATATTGAAATGTTTTTGGGAAACGCACCCCTGTATTGTGTTAAAAAAATACACCCCTGTATTTTTAAATAATTATGACGTCTTCAATGTCACAAGAAGGGAGGCCAAGAATGTTTTAGATTTGTCTGCTATAAATTAATTGGTTGGCTATTGATGAATATGATGGAAATGGGACACAAATTGAATTTTGTCACTTGTGCATCACTCAGTCTGAAATCTCAGGACCTGCAATGGAATAAATCATCACATTTATCACACATTAGCTTTGATCCAGATCCCCTATTCTTAATGGATCTGCCCTCGCTGAGCATCAACTAGATAAGTACAGCTTAACTTAAGTGTTTATAATGAAAACACATTGAAAAAGACCTATAGAGGAATAAAATGCCTTATAGAGATTATTGTCTGGTCATTGCTAAACACTGCAAAAAAATATTTTCTATAGCAAAAATGTTCACATGAAAAAAGTAGGGCAAAAAAATATAAAATAAAACGGTATAAATAATAAGTGTTTATCTTGTTTTAAGGATTTTTAGATATGTTTTACTGATGAAGAATTGTTGTTCTGCAGTGTACTTATTTCAGGGTTAAAACAAATATTGCCCAAGGTATTCACCAAGAGATCATATGATGTGCAAATAATGTGATGGTATCTAAAACAACCACACATCACATTGCAGCAAAACACTAGAGCTCTAATTACTGGGGGTGTGTCAGCAGTTCATGAACCCGTCTCACTGCCAGAGATTTTGTGAGCTCCCGCTTAGAGGAAACATTGACACAAATCACACTTTGTTTAGTATTGTTCCTTCAGGGAGTCTAATAAGAATTAAACATCACAGAATTAAACATCACATAAGATGATATTTCTGTGTGGAACTAGTTATTATCTATAAGACTACACATGTTGCATTAGCCAGAAGATTATATGATCTATTATCTATATGTGTCTGGTTAGCATGTGTCTCAGTTTCAAGCTCTGTTTGAAATTTTATTTCTCATACCAAAAAAAAAAAAGAAAAAAAGTAGAAGATATAATTTGGAAACATGTGTCTCATTTGTCTTCACACATTCTCAGTGCTTGTATCCTTTAAAAGTCAATCATTAGATGGTCAGGCAAAATGACCACATGTACATTAGAAACACTTCAAGTTTACATCTCCAAAGGAAAGGTCAGGCTGTGCTGTGTTCATGAGATAAGACCAGTGGCCAGAGGTAGATTGAGATGTTGCACCTCACCCCACAGACTAAACTGGCCATGTTAACAGAGCAGCATGCAGAGGCATCCATACAGCAGCTGCATACCACAATGCTTTTGTCTTGTCTTTGGTTTTGTTTGATGCCTCATGTGATCATAATGGTCTGGAAATCATTTATGAGTCAATTACTCTGTGTCTGAATCTTTAAAAAAAGAATGAGCAGTGACAGATAGATAATCAGTTACTGGTATCAGGTCTATGAATAAATACCCCCATTTGACACAATAGAAAATAACAGTGATCACAGTTTGTCGTGCAAATTGTTGTATGCATAATTCATTGTTTTTCAGCTGTTCATTCTCAATAAAGTTTATTTGTAGCTTAGTTAAAACAATGATTAACATTTGAGACCATTTAGCTTGCAAAACAATTGTGCATAAATATTATTAGTATTGCATTATGATTATTTACCTTTTTATTATTATTATTATTATTATTATTATTATTATTATTATTATTATTATTATTATTATTATTATTATTAAGAACTGCTCTGTTGTCTTGTTTTAGATGATTTTGGGAACTTTTATCAGTTGCACAGGTTTAAATACCAGCAAACCATGTGATGATAATAATACATATTCATAATGCATATTTGTTGTTGTTGTAGACTAATAATTATTTACTACTCTGTTCTTTTCTTGATCAATCAGAGATATCAGTAGATCTTTAATAATGTTAAAGCTTCCAAATAAATGACTGTCTGTCAGCATGCTGAATTATAGAGATGAAGATATTTACCTGCCTTCCTGAGCTTTTTGTTTCTGAAGACTGATACAATGACCAACAGGTTACCCAGAACATCTACTATAATCGTAGTGATCAGAACACTGGAGAGTAAAGTCACCACCCAGGGGAAAGCGAGGTCAGTGCTGTCCCGATTTCCTGTCGAAATGTTCCTCAAAGGGGCGTCCGTTCCCTCCACCATCCTCAATTCATCATTACAGGGCAGCGGTGAGGGGTCCAGTCCTCCGTGCCACGGGTATCTTCCGCGCAGCGAGCGCATCCAGACACCGAGCAACTGCGGATAGTGCTCCAGTTCAGTTGCGCGCTCTTACAGCGGCCATGAAGGGATTTCGAGTTGATAAAAAGGAAAGCTGTAAATTAAAGAAAAATAGGACCGTTTCAAATTAAACTGCGGCGATAGAACCTCGTTTTTAGACATAAAACCCCGCTTGACAAGCGGAGGGACATTTGTAATCCAGCGTCTCTTTGGTCGATCATGATAACTTGTGAAGCGCGCTGTGATTCCTAAGACGCCCATTCATAAATCTGATTCATGTGCACATGAAATACAGGTCGTGTTCTTTCATTCACTTCTAAACCGTGCGTCACTCATTCACAATGCTGCTAAATAGGCTACAAGAGTGGATAAACACCTCCCAAACCCCAAAAGTTCTCTCATAGTGAGACTCAGTTGGAGAACCAGCGACCTGTCTCATTTATATCCGCATGTGCTCTGACTTGTGTTGCCTTTGTGTGAAGCTGGATGCTGATGCTGAGGATGCTCGTGCTGATCATGTGAGGACACCTGATGACTCCAGCCTTGCGAGCCCAGTTAAAGCTCGCTGTCGTGTCCCAATTAGTGGTGTACACGAGAGCACACTATAACCAGTGTGTTTTGTAAGGGGTGTGTGTGTGTGTGTAGTTGCGTCTGACCCTTAAAGCTGCCCTTAAAATGATTTAAAAAAAAAAAAAAAAAAACACTCTAAAATGTTGTTCAGACACATAATAAAACATATGCTTTGGTTGGTAAATCTTAACCCTTTGGTGTTCTGTCATTTTAGATCAAATGTTTTAAAAACATTTTTTTTTATTTTAAATCTGTGGCTTTTCTGCCATTCGCTATGTGCTATAGCTACAGTGTATCCGGAAAGTATTCACATCGCTTCACTTTTTACACATTTTGTTATGTTACAGCCTTATTCCAAAATGTATTAAATTAATTATGTAACCTTGAAATTCATTGTTTATTTGCTTAATTCATTATATTGGGTTTAGTTTAATTCATGTTGTGTTAAAAAGAGAAGGGGAAGAATAAGATGTAATAAGTGGATGTGAAGACACTAATAATATATTTAGAATGTTTTCATGTATTTCCATGTGTCTTATGCAGAGGTATATGTGTTAGTTCAACGCCTTCTCTCGTTTCTGCTTTTAAATTTGAGTAATTTCAATAAAAGTAACTTTTTTTCAGCCCTAACTCCAACACGATCCGCTCAGTTTCATTCACCATTTTTTTTTGCCCGAAAGAGACTGAACACAGTGGAGCATAGAAACCCCACCGCCCACTATTGTTTTCGGTGGTGAATTGCAGATCAATGCAGAAACAACGCAGAAGTATAAATACTCACGACGGTGTCAGCTACGCGCATAGCCTACGGCGTACACTCAACGCAGAAGTATAAATGCTCACGACGGTGTCGGCTACGCGCATAGCCTACGGCGTACACTCAACGTAGAAGTATAAATTGGCCTGAAGACGGAGCATTTTTCAATGCACCGCGAAACATTGTGGTGAGTGAACTTTGATGAGACATTTAGTCCGTTTAAAAGACTATTTCATCACTCGCGCCATTCGAAGTCTAACAGCGTCTACATCTACGAGAAAATGTCTGTTGATTCTCACATGCTTCCCGAACGTTCTTCGTCACCCAACGAGAGCGATGATGACGAATTGGACACAACGGCTCGTCGTACAGAGAATGTGGCTTCTGCTAATCGCACTACAAAGGTGCTGCACTTTAAAGTCCATCTTCCACCGTGTTTCCATGGGGACGGTAGGGACAAAGACAGTTTTTCCTTATGGAAAGCCAGATTAGAGCTCGCTGTTAAAGCTTGTGCTGAAGGAAACAATTTTTGCTACATTTTCAGACCTTTGTGAATGCCAGACCGTGCATGCCCAAAGAGCCTTTGGAAGTATTTGCCGCTGAGATTATAAGACTGGTTTTGGAAACTTTTCCAAATTATGGTGAATCCGCCATTGCTATGGAAAGATTCAGACGGTTCATTGCCGGTCTTGACCCTATGCTACAAGCAAAATGTCATGAGCATGGCGCTACTAGCCTAGAGGAAGCGTTAGCCATTGCTGGTAAATGGGAACGGGCACAGGAAGTTCTCAGGCTTGCACCCATTTCCCATCTCGGTCAAAAGACCAGCCTGACACTGAACTCATCTACAACTTCACCCAGTGTAGAGTCGCTTTCTGCTATTAGAGTCGCTATAGCATTGCTATCATTGAGAATGTTGCTGTACAAGCATTTGTTGACACCGGTTCAGAGATATCCTTGATCAGTGAAACACTGATAATGTCAATTCCTTCTCTCGCCAAAAAGCCAATTCAGAAATCCATTCTCTTGGCAAAATCAGTGACGGGTGACTATCTTGATACTCTTGGTATGTTACCTATTACTATTAGGCTTGGTGAGGAAGTGTTTTCACATGATGTTCAGGTGGTTAGGTTAGGAATGCAACACAGCCAGTGATCCTTGGATGGAATTTTCTTAGCAAACATCATGCTGTAGTTGATCTCAGAGAGAATCTTTTGAAATTGTGGAACTAGTCTATCCCTCTCTTGTGTTCACAGGATATAGGCCCTCTTCGGAGTAGTGCTGTGACTTTAGAGCCCATTCTGATCCCTGCCAGGTCGCAAATGAACGTTTTTTCAAAAATTCAGCCAAATATTGGTGAGAAAGATTTCACATGCAATTATGTTGAACTCTTAGACCCTGAAAGTCAGACAGTACCCGGTCTTTTTGTAGCACGTACAGTAACCTCCGTAAAAGCAGGTGTGACCTTGGTTCAAGCCATGAATCCGACAAATGAAGATTGCCATGTTCCCTGTGGCACAAGGCTTGGTGAGTTTCATTCCTTAGTTACGCAGCCAATTGAAGAATATACAATGTCGGAGCCCACAGTAGCTCAGATACAGACACAAAGTGAGCCCTGTCCAAAACCTAAAGTAGACCTCAGTCAGTGTGCAGTGGACAGAGAACAACAGACTCAGCTTGAGACTCTGATTTTCAAATATTCAGATGTTTTCAGTGCAAATTATTGTGACTATGGTCGTACAGATTTGGTCAAGCATACCATCCGTACTGAGGATGTACAGCCAATCAGACAGAGGGCTTACAGAACATCGCCATATATTCGAGCTGAGATAGATAGGCAAGTTCAGCAGCTCCTTTCACATGATGTCATTGAGGAAAGCTGTAGCCCCTGGGCTTCCCCTGTCGTCTTAGTGAAAAAGAGGGATGGCAGCTACAGATTCTGCATCGATTTTAGGAAGCTTAATGCAGTCATGGAACCATGGATTTGTCCAGTGGATACTGGCAAGTTGAGCTAGATGCTAATGATAGGGAGAAAACTGCATTCAATACTGCCAGTGCATTATACCAATTCAAGGTTATGCCAATGGGTCTCACGAATGCCCCTTCCAATTTCCAACGATTAATGGAGCTTGTACTTCGTGGACTTCATTGGAAGGTTTGTCTTGTTTACCTTGATGATGTGCTAGTGTTCAGCCAGACCTTCAGTGAGCATCTTAACAGTCTTGAGGAGGTTTTCAGTCGCTTCCGTTCAGCAGGTTTGAAATTGAAGGTTAACAAATGTCATTTTGCTTGTGGTGAAGTATCCTACCTGGGTCATGTGGTATCCAGCTAGGGCTTGTTACCGGATGCTAAGAACCTGGACATGGTCTGGTCTTGGCCTACCCCTAGGACTGTCACAGAGGTGAGAGCATTTGTTGGTCAATGCTCCTATTATAGGAGGTTTGTCAGGAATTTTGCTGCGGTTGCTGCACCCTTTCGTGCTCTGATCCAGAAAGGTGTTATCTTTAAATGGTCAAGTGAATGCGAGGAGGCTTTTAGGTCGCTGAAGCATGCCCTCACGAGTCCTCCCATTGTCGCTCACCCTATATTTACACAGCCTTTTCTGCTATACACTGATGCTTCTCATGATTGTGTAGGGTCAGTGCTTGCGCAGATACAAGATGGGAAGGAACGTGTCGTTACGTATGCCAGTCACACTCTGACTCCTTCTGAAAAGAAATGGTCCACCTATGACCGTGAGTTGTGGGCTGTGGTGTGGTCTGTCTGACATTTCAGACATTTCTTGTCAGGGGCCCCATTCAAAATTGTTACCGACCACAAACCTTTGCTGAATCTCAAGAAGGCCTCTGTTTTTTAATGATCCGACTGGTAGAAGAGCACGTTGGATACTTGAAATGGATGTGTATGACTTTACCATTCTTTACAGAGAAGGAAAGCAGCATATTAATGCTGATTCTTTGTCGCGTCGCCCTAGCTCACCTGTGACAATCAATCAAATCAAATCACTTTATTGTCAGAAACAAAAGCAGTGCAGTGTGTAATTTCCAGCCATACCACTTCGGGAAAAGTCTCCTGTTGAAGAGCCAAATGTTGGTGTAGTTCTTCCTGACACGAGTCAGACACTGTCAGTGGATTTGGTTGAATTACAAGTTCAGCAAAAGGCTGACTTTTTCCTTAGTACTGTCATAGGAAGGATGGAGAATGGTAATCTAAGACCTCCATTGGGTAGACTGAAATGTTCCCCAGCTACACTGAGGAAACTCTGGCACGAATTCCCCAAATTGTCAGTCCAAGAGGGTATATTGTGTCGCAGAGTAAAGTCATCTCCTCATAGCCCTTCTGCTTAGTAGTCTTGCCTGGGTTACTCATTCTAACTGCTCTTAAGTGTTTTCACTGGTAAAAGTTTAGTGGTCATCTGAGTGCTGAGCGTACTTTGTTGAGAGCCAGGAAAATATGCTACTGGCCTTACATGTCCCGTGACATCCAGAAATTCTGTATGGAGTGTGTATCTTGTCAGTCCTGTGCTTCTACTACTCCTCATGAAAGGGCCCCATTGCAGTCCATTAATGCAGTCAGACCATTTCAAAGGATTGCTGCTGACATCACTGAGCTACCTGTTACTTCCTTTGGGAATCGGTATGTTTTAGTTGTAATGGATTATTTTACCCGTTTTGTCATCTGTACCCCCTAAAAGACCAGCGTGTGACAACTGTTGCGACAACAAGTGCATGCACAGTGCATTTTTGAGGATTACATTAAACAGCACGGGGTTCCTGAGGTATTACATACGGACCAAAGTAGACAGTTTGAGTCAGATTTGATTAAACATATGTGCAGTCAACTTGGCATTGAGAAAACCCGTACTTCACCCTACCATGCCCAGTGTGATGGTATGGTCGAAAGACTGAATCGGATATTGAAAGACCAGCTCGCCAAGTACATTTGTGAAAGTGGGGGTGAATGGGATAAATATCTGCCTCAAGTGGAACTAGCCTATAATTCCATTGTTCACTCCAGCACAGGGTTTTGCACATGGCAGAGAACCACGGCTGCCTGCCGATATCCTTTTGAACTGTAGTCCTGCTATCACTTCTTGTACACCAGGCACCCCTGCAGACTATGCTCGTGATGTGACCTTTCGTTTATCACATGCCTTCAAAGATGCTGCGGTACGGTCCGATGCAGCTAAGCTTAATCAAAAACGGCAGTATGATAAAAAATACATTTTTCCATCCACATCAGCCGGGTGACTTTGTGTTTTTGGATGACCCAGCTCAAAAGCAGAATAAGTTGGCTCCTAAATGGAAAGGGCCATACAAAATTCTAAGGAGAAGGGACAAGGATGGCGCCCCGTGTGTCACGTATGAGATAACAGACCCAAGTCATTCACAGTCAAGAAAGTGGGTGGTTCATCACAATCGCCTGAAGCCTTTCTCCGGGGACATTATACTGGAGGTTGCTCCAGTATCTGTGCCTCCTGTTGTGAATAATGCTGAGGCCCCTCACTCAGTTCCTCTCACTGCATTGTTGGGGGCTTTGCCTTTCCGACCTTCTACACCACCTTATGTGCGTACCCGACCTGCAAGGCAGATTGCTTACGGGGCAAGAACGGACTGTTCAGCTCAAACTCTTCCTTTTTCTGGGCCAGAATCTGTGCCACGGCCTAATTGTTCCCCTACGGACTCTCGGGGTCAGGAGCGAGATAACGTACCATCAGTGGACTTACCTCAACTGACTCGTAGTGGCCGTGTGGTTAAAAAACCTGGAAAGTTTAAAGATTTTGTATGCTGATGCACGTTTTGCACATGTTGATATGCACTTATTGTTGGTTGTGCACTGTACTTTTGTTATGCTGTATAATGTACATAAAGAGTTTCATACAGTATTGTCATCAGAATGTGATACAGCATATGGGACATATGTTAAAGGTTGTTCTGGAGTAATTGGGGATATCCAATGAACACATTTTGATGCAATACTGCACTCAGGCACTGTTGACATGTTAGTATGTTACTGCTATGGGAATGAGTTACAGCTAAACAGGATTATCTTAAGAAACGAGGACGAGGTTTCTTGTTAAGCAGGGGACGACTGTAACCTTGAAATTCATTGTTTATTTGCGTAATTCATTATATTGGGTTTAGTTAAAAAATTGTGAAGTGGATGTGAAGACACTAATAATCTATTTAGAATGTTTTCATGTATTTTCATGTGTCTTATGCAGAGTTATATACAGTATATGTGTTAGTTAGAAAGATGTGTGCCTCGGCCCCTTTAAGGGGGCGGGTCCGAAAGAGAAGTGCTCGGAAAGAGAGAACGCAGTAGCGAGCACACTAGATAGACGAGCGTTGTACGAAAGTGAGTTTGGCGTCTGTTAATGTTAAACCGATACTTCTGATTAAACAAAGAAATGTGAATCACCACAATTGTAACCCGGGTTTTATTCATGTCATCGTTTTCACAGCCTTTGCTTAATCCTTTGTTGAAGCACCTTTGGCACCAATTACAGCCTCAAGTCTTTTTGAGTTTGATGCTAAAAGCTTGGCACACCAGTTTTGTTCAAAATAGACACACTCCAACCCCTGAACATATATTAACTGGTGTGACTGTAACACAAAGCAAGTTTTTGCAAATGTGTGAAATAAAATCAATAATTCAAGAACAATGTAGTAAAAAATGGACAGCAATGGGGTTACTCTGTAAAACATCAGAGAACAAAACAGTCACATCCACTCACACACACACAAAAAACTAGCACAAAACACTTGCATCACGCCTGTCATCACATTGCGCCAGGCGTACGATAGGGCCCATTGTCTCTATTATAACTTGAAATACAGTTATAATTGAAAAATCTTTTCTTTCTTTTTTTTTTGTAAAAAGTGTATTAAATGGGGAAATGTATCATAATTATTGCATAAATATTAATTAGTAACACATCATTTTCTCAAAATAAAATATACAGTATTATTGAAAAAAGAAAAAATTACATTGATTTTACTGGGGGAAAAAAGTTTGTTTGTTTGGTCAAACAAACACTGCATGTGACACCCAAATGAACAAGTCAAGGGTTTATTACGACATAAATTCATAATTATGAAATAAAAATTATAAAAATTATGATATTTAATTTAGACTTTTATGCCATAATTTAGACTATTTGTGTAATAATTATGATTTTGTGGTGACCCACATAAGGGGACTGTACCTTTAAGGGAGAGAGGTTGTGATATGAGAGTTCCGGTTGAACGTTTGTTGTCGTTATTGATCTCACTCGCTGTACAGTTCTGAGTTATATATAAAGTGGAGAGTAAAGCTGACTCGAAGCATCTCCATCTCTTGTCTCCTCACTTATTGCTCTCCACATTGATGACCCCGACGCGAGTTGGATACGGCTGAATTATGTCACACAACGACGGTGGTGAAAATGCTGTTAGCGGCGCGGCTAATGTCGGCGCGATCTATGCGGCCACCATCAAATTACCTGACTTTTGGCAGCACAATCCACGGCCGTGGTTTCAACACGCCTCGACGATGCCTCGACGACAGCCTTGACGACAGCCAGGGCTATGGCGCTGTTAGAGGCTCCACCGGCTGACGGCAAGTACGATGCACTCAAAACATTCCTGTTGAGCCTCTTTGAACTGTTGGAGCTAGAGAAAGCAGAACAGCTGCTGTCCTTGAATGGCCTTGTTGATAGCAAGCCGTCCGAGTTAATGGAGAGGATGCTGGCTGTGCTGGGCACGGCGGATCCATCATTCCTTTTCGCCCACATTTTCCTGCGGCAGCTTCCAGCACCCGTGCGCACCACACTGGCCAGTTCCTCCCATCCTCCAGAGACTACCGGGCGCGGGCGGTGGAGGCAGACAGGATTTTCCTCTGCAAACGGCAGCAGTTTGTCCATGTGCTGCTGCCCTCCCAGCACATGTCTGCCCCGCTTCCACCCCCGGTGGACGACCCGGACACCGCAGCTGCTGTGACGGCCCGCAGACAGCGTGAGGACGGGTGGTGTTACTACCATTCCAGGTTTGGGGCCAAGGCCAAGCAGTGTCGCCAGCCTTGCAGTTTTAGAGCCCAGGGTAAAGCCAGGGCCAATGCTCATTAGCAGCTATGGGCACTCATAAAGCCTGTGGACACCATGGCATTTCGTCTGGGACTTCGTAATAGCCGCCGTGTCTACATCTCTCCTGGGGGCAGATTTCTTCTGCGCTTACTTTCCTGTAGCTCAAACAGTAGAGCATGGCGCTAACAACGCCAAGGTCATGGGTTCGATTCCCAGGGAAAGCAAGAAATGTCAAAATGTTAAATGTGTACCTTGAATGAAATGTAAGTCGCTTTGGATAAAAGCGTCTGCCAAATGCATAAATGTAAATGCTTACAGACTGTTGGTGGGTTATCGACGCCCTCTCTTTTGCTTCGTACCCCGGCATGCTGGGAGGGGTGGGGACGCTTTGTCTGTTGAACCCGCTTGCCACCAGGGACCTGTATCAACGACTGCTGGCTGAGTTCCCTGACATCACCACGCCCACGTTTTCATCAGCGGTGGCTAAGCATGGCGTGGAGCACTACATGGTAAATGGTACTGCATTTATATAGCACTTTTAACAGACCAATGGCCATCCAAAGCGCTGTACATATTGCCTCACATTCACCCATTCACACACCGGCGGTGTCAGCCATGCAAGGCGCCATCCAGCTCGTCGGGAGCAGCTGGGATTAGGTGCCTAGCTCATGGACACCTCGATACTTGGTCAGGTGTAACCGGGGATCGAACTATCCAACCTACATGAACCACTGAGCCACTGTCGCCCCAGTCACCACGGCTGGCCCCCCGGTCTATGCACGGGCCCAGCGCCTCGACTCTGGCAAGCTCGTGATCGCCAGGGAGGAGTTTGCCACCATGGAGCACCTCAGCATTTCCGTTGCCTGAACAACGCCATCACCCCCGATCGGTACCGAGTGCCGGACATTCAGGATTTCTCCGCCCACCTAGCTGGCGCCACCATTTTTTAAAGGTGGACCTGGTGCGCGGTTACCACCAGGTACCTGTCCACCCGCAGGATGTCCCCAAGACAGCAGTCATCACACCCTTTGGCCTTTTCGAATTCCTAAGGATGCCTTTCGGCCTCAAGGGGGCAGCGCAGACGTTTCAGCGCCTCATGGACTCTGTGCTGCGGGACATGCCTTTCCTGTTTGTTTATTTGGATGACATTCTCGTGGCCAGCGCATCTGCAGACGACCACCTGATGCATCTCTGGCAGTTCTTCTGCCGGCTCAGTGAGCATGGTCTCATCATCAACCCAGCCAAGTGCGAGTTTTGCCGGTCGTCCATCACTTTCCTCGGCCACCACGTCACCGCGCAAGGGGCCGTCCCCCTCCCTGCCAAGGTGGACGCCGTAGCCAGTTTCCCACGCCCACGCACTGTGAAGTCCCTGCAGGAGTTTCTGGGCATGGTGAACTTCTACAACCGTTTCCTCCCCCATGCGGCCCAACTCATGCGACCCTTGTACAACGCCTTATGGGGTGGAAGGCTGGCGGGCGGACAAAGTTAGATTGGTCCCCGGGGATGAATGATGCTTTTGATGCTGCCAAAAACGCACTGGCCAACGCTGCTCTGCTGGCGCACCCATCTCCGACCACCCCAGTAGCTCTTACTACGGACGCCACTGATTATGCCATGGGGGCTGTGTGTGAACAGTGGGTGGGCGGATCCTGGCAGCCACTGGCCTTTTTCAGCAGGAAACTGCTTGACGACGAGAGGAAATACAGCACCTTCGACAGGGAGCTCTTGGGTCTGTTCCTCGCCACCCGTTGTTTCCGTTTTCTGTTAGAGGGCCGGCAGTTCACAGCTTTCGTTGAACACAAGCAGCTGACGTTTGCCATGGCCAAGTCTTCGGAGCCAAGGTCTGGTCGACAGCAGCGCCAGCTCTTAGTGTAGTGTTGGCCGTGTCAAACACCACATCTTCAATGAGCAGCGCCAGCTCTCGGCCATCTCTGAGTACACCACTGACATTCAGCACGTGGCCGGCAAAGACAATTTCGTCGCCAACTGCCTCTCCCGGGTGGTCACTGGATCCATCCACTTAGGCCTCGACTACGCAGCCATGGCTGAGGATCAGACCACGGACTCTGAGGTGCAAGCCTACAGGACGGCCCCCGCGGCGCTGCTCATAGAAGATGAGGTGTTTGACACGGCCAACGCTACACTCCTCTGCGACGTCTCCACTGGCCAACCACGCCCCTTGGTACCTGCTGGCTGGAGGCATAAGGTTTTTGACGCTATCCACGGCCTTTCCCACCGGGGGGTAAAGACCTCTACCAAGTTGGTGGGGGCCAAGTTCGTCTGGCCAGGCCTGTGGAGGGACGTTAGGGCCTGGGCTGCTGCCTGTGTGGCGTGCCAGCGCGCAAAGGTGACTTGTCATACCAAGGCCCCTTTGGCACCCTTCAAAGTACCAGAGAGAGGTTTCGATTATGTGAATGTGGACCTGGTGGGCCCACTTCCCCCCTGCCGTGGTTATACCTACCTCCTCACCATGGTGGACAAGACCACCAGGTGGCCAGAAGTGGTTCCCCTGTCCTCCACTACATCAGCCGAAGTGGCCCGGGCGTTCATTATGGCTTGGGTGGCCCATTTTGGCACACCGTCCAACCTCTCCTCGGACCGAGGTCCGCAGTTTACATCGGAGCTTAGGTCCTGGGGGTGAAGGTCCACCGTACCACAGCCTAAAACCCACAGAGCAACGGACTTTGCGAGCGGTTTCATCGTGACATGAAGGCCGCGCTCAGGGCCAGCCTTGCGGGCGGCAACTGGGCTGACCGCCTCCCATGGGTTATGCTTGGCCTTCACTCCGCCCCCAAGGAAGATCTTCAAGCCTCATTGGTCGAGCTGGTGTACGGCCAGCCTCTGGGCATCCCTGGGGAGTTTCTTCCAGAGGCCACGGCCCTGTGGTCGGTTGCCTCCCATCGTGCCATGTCCCGGGACATTGCAGATGCTTTTGTTCCCATTCCAATGTCTCACCATGGCCTCCCCCAGTCCTACGTGCCCAAGGATTTACCGTCAGCCAAGTATGTTTTCATCCACCACGATGGCCATTGTACCCTGCTGCGGCCCCCCTACGATGGGCCTTTCCGTGTCCTGGTTGGAGGGTCAAAGAACTTCCTTGTGGATATGGGGGGCAGGCCTGATTGGGTGGCTATAGACCGTCTCAAGCCTGCTCATGTGGATATTGGCGAACCGCTTCAGCTGGCCCAGCCCCCACGGCGAGGGCGCCCCCCTGCGGCAGCCTCGACCCCCTACCCTGGCACTGCCCCCGCCCCGCCCCTTTCACTTTGCCCCCCTACTGTTAAGCGCAGCCGGTATGGCCGCTATGTCCGCCCCCCTACAAGTTGACTCTTATAGGGACTGTTCTGTTGTGCACTAGTGAATAGTGTTCGGTCTGACCCTGTTATTATGGGTGAATTCTGATGGGGCATGTGTGGTGACCCACAAAGAGGACAATAAGAGACATTCACTAAGGTACTGTACCTTTAAGGGAGAGAGGTTGTGATATGAGAGTTCCGGTTGAAAGTTTGTTGTCGTTATTGATCTCACTCACTGTACAGTTCTGAGTTATATATAAAGTGGAAAATAAAGCTGACTCAACGCATCTCCGTCTCTTGTCTCCTCACTTATTACACTATTATTAGATTAGATTCAACTTTATTGTCATTACACAAGTACAAGTACAAGGCAACGAAATGCAGTTTAGGTCTAACCAGAAGTGCAATAGCAGCAAGTGCAGGATATATACAATGGTTGCGTAAGTGCTGGGCATAAAAATGTACTGAATATATATAAATATGTATAAGTAGAGAGATGGTTATTACTATAAACAGAACTGAATTTACAGATGAATATATACAGTGAATAAATATAAATATACAGATGGCTATTACTATAAACAGAATGTAAACAGAATGTACAGGTGAATATGTACTATGAATATAATATACAGATGGCTATTACTTTGAACAGAATTTTACAGATAGAGGTATACAATAATATGTTAGGCTAATATGAGGAATATAGCAGTGGATTAAGGTAGTGCAATAAATTATGGACAGAGCTATCCAAAAGAAAGTGTAAAAGTGCAGTGGAAAGTGGTTGCATATTACAGTTAGAAGTACGGTGCAAAATGCAAATGTAAACATGGTTACTATAAATACAGTCGGCAGTGCAAATGAGCATACTCCAGCCAAGATATGGTGGTGCAAAATGCATAAGTAAACAGTTGTTACTGTAATAAACAGTCGGTAGTGCAAATAACAAAGTGAATGTAGGTGTGAGGTAGGAGAGTTTGCAGTTTATGAGGGAAGTGGATCAACGGGGGTTTGAGTTCAGTAAAGAGACAGCTCTGGGGAAAAAACTGTTCTTTAGTCTGCTGGTCCTGGTCCGGAGGATCCTGAAACGCCTGCCGGAGGGCAGGAGAGAAAACAGTCTGTGGGCTGGGTGAGAGGAGTCCTTGAGGATGCTGCGAGCTCGGTGCAGACAGCGTTTCCTCTGGATGTGCTCGATGGCAGGTAGTGGAGTCCCTGTGATGCGCTGGGCAGTTTTCACCACCCGCTGCAGTGCCTTGCGCTCCGCAACAGAGCAGCTCCCATACCATACTGCCACACAGTTGGTCAGGATGCTTTCTATTGCGCAGCGGTAGAAGTTCACCAGGATAGCCGAGGAGAGCTGATTCTTCCTCAGTGTCCTCAGGAAGAAGAGGCGCTGGTGAGCCTTCTTGACCAGGCTGGAGGTGTTGGTCGTCCACGACATGTCCGCCGAGATGTGGATCCCCAGGAACTTGAAACTGGAGACACGCTCAACAGCCATTCCATTGATGTGGATGGTGTCGTGTGTGCCTCTTGACTCCTTCCTGAAGTCCACGATGAGCTCCTTCGTTTTGGTGGTGTTGAGGAGCAGGTTATTATCAGCGCACCATGTGGCCAGGTGCTGGATCTCCTCCCTGTAGGCAGTCTCATCGTTGTTGCTGATGAGACCAATCACCGTAGTGTCGTCCGCAAACTTGACGATGGAATTAGTTCCATACACAGGCTTGCAGTCGGAGGTGAAGAGGGAGTAGAGAAACGGACTTAGCACACAGCCCTGTGGTACACCAGTGTTGAGTGTGATGGACGTGGAGCAGGTGGATCCTGATCGAACATTCTGTGGTCTGTCAGTTAGGAAGTCCAAAATCCAGTTACACATTGAAGTGTTGATGCCCAGGTCTCCAAGTTTGGCAATTAACTTGGATGGGATGACAGTGTTGAATGCTGAGCTGAAGTCAACAAACAGCATGCGTGCATAGGTGTTTTTACTGTCCAGATGGGTGAGCACAGAGTGCAGTGCCATGGAAACTGCATCCTCTGTGCTCCTATTGCTGCGATAGGCAAACTGGTGTGAGTCCAATGTGGATGGTATAGAGTCTTTTAGGTGTTCCAGGACCAGCCGCTCAAAGCACTTCATAATGATGGGTGTGAGTGCTACAGGGCGGTAGTCATTAGGGCACCTCGGGCTGGAGTGTTTCGGCACTGGCACAATGGAAGTGCGTTTAAAGCATGATGGTACAGCTGCTTGGGCGAGAGACAGGTTGAAAATGTCTGTAAAAACCCCAGCGAGCTGCTCCGCACATGCCCTGAGAACACGACCAGGGATGTTGTCTGGTCCAGCAGCCTTGTGCGCGCTGATCCGGCTCAGTGCCTTGCAGACATCTGTGGAGGAGAGTGTGATTGGTGGGTGGTCAGCTGAGGGTTTGAGCTTGGTGGCAGTTTCTCTGTTGTCTCTTTCAAAACGAGCATAAAAGTAATTTAGCTCGTTCAGGAAGTTGACATCAGTGGCTGCGGGGGTGGAGTGGGTGGGTTTATAATCACTGATGGCCTGAATGCCATGCCACATGCGTCGAGGGTCAGAGTTGGAAAAGTGTCCCTCTATCTTTAGCTTGTAGCAGTGCTTGGCCTTTTTGATGCCCCTCTTCAGGTTTGCTCTGGATGCGCTGTAGGCTTGTGCATCTCCTGATCTGAAGGCAGTGTTGCGTGACTTCAGCAGGAGTCGCACTTCCCTGTTCATCCAAGGCTTCTGATTTGGGTATGTGGTGATCTGTTTCTGGGTTGTAACACTGTCAATGGTTATTATCACAACTTTATACTGACATTGTCATAATTTTTTTGTGTGCCATAATTATGCCATTACATGTCATAATTTTGGCTTTTTATGTCATCATTTCAACTTAGTATGTCAAAATCATGACTTATGTCATAATAAAAAATAAAAAACATTAGCATGGACACATGATGGGTGAATTAATGCACTGCTGTGATTATTAGGTAAAACGTGTATTCATCAATATTACTGAAAATTGTCCAAATATATCTATATTACTCACTCTAAAAAATGCTGGGTTAAAAACAATCCAAGCAATGGAGTTAAATGTTTGCCCAATGTGCTGGGCTGTTTTATTTAACCCAATTATTGTTTAAAAAGTACTATATGGCTGGCTTAAAATGAAGCCAAAATAGGTTGGAAATAATTATAGAGGCAACAATATTAATTAAAAGGTGAACATTTATTAATAAGAAATGTATTCATGTTTAATTATTATTCATTAAACTTTTTAATAATGTTCATTTATTAAACATCAATAAATGTTAATTTCCAACATACTTTGGGTTAATTTTAAGTAAGCAATACAGTAATTTGATATATAAAATTCCACCCCATATGTTTCCACCCCTTTTCTTTCTTCTTTCCCCTTCCATTGCATTTGCTTTGAACTGTTGCTGCCTGTTTTTGTGCTGGATTTCAAAAGGTTAAATTGCACATAATATCTAGTATGCAAGTACTATTAATCCCATTATCTTTTTCTCTATCCATATCACCCTGTAGCCCAAGACTGGTTGCCCACTGAAGCTAAGTAGGGTTGAGATTCCTGGAAAACTAGATAGCTGCTGGAAGAGGTGTTAGTGAGGCCAGCAGGGGGCACTCACCCTGTGGTCTGTGTGGGCCCTTATGGCCCAGTATAGTGATAGTGGACACTATAGCCTAATGCCAAAAAGCATCATTCTTTGGACGAGACATTAAACCAATGTAGCGATTATGGTCGCAGACCTTATAGATGAATGAATCTTCCAAATGATTCATTAAATGAACATCCCTTCCACAAAGCCCCAATTCAGCTCCAGACCCCAGGAAATCGATCACGAGGCTCCATTCTGCCTGGAGCTACCACTTCTATATTGCAATTACGTGATTTCCTATGGACTTTTGACCAAAACTTAGACAAAGAGGACAAAAGTCTTGTTGTGATCGGAAGACAAAGAAACAAACCAGGTCTCTGTCTTTTCAATGACCGTTAAATGAACTCCAAGTGACACAGCTAAGACTCCAAGCAAACTCCCAGAAAATGTTACATATTGGAGTGCATAAGATTACGGATTATTGGACTTTCATTCAGATAGCCTTTGACATAGCTTGTTAGTCTGTTTACAACTGATACACGTGACTATTATGCATGTATATCATTCCCAAATTCATGCAATTATGTAACTATTGAATGAGTGGATGAAAAGGCACCGTGTTTGATACCTTTGTGCTCGTATGGATATAACCTAACAGATGAGCTGAATGAAATCTTTATAGAATTGATCATGTCCTTATAGTAAGAAATTAGGTCTGAATGTACTCTCTGCTTAAGAGCAGGAAACTAAATTACTATAGATAACCCAATTTTATGGGAGGGGTGGAGACACAGTCACCCCTGAACTCTAATTGGCCAGAACCCATCTAGGGGATGGGCAAATATTTGAGTTTAACCTCAGAACATGGACGAAGCCGGTCGGTTCACTGTCGTGTTCACGTTCTGTTCATCGTTCAGTCAAGAGCTGTTCGCAGTGCGGTTCCGGGATCTGCCAAGGAGACGATCAGGCGATCGTCGCAGACCAAGATCAGAGAAAATGGGTTAACAGATTTCATTCAGGCCATCTGCTCTTCTCTCACTTTCCTTTCTTTTACTTAAAGTTTATTTTCTTTCCGTTAAGTCTCGGGTTCTGTTAAGTTTCGCCGCAAAGTTACTCAACGAGTCTCCAACAGCGCACTTCGACTTCAAGCAACGCCCACAAGACTTCCATCCAGCCTCCAATACGCCACGTGATCGGCTTCCCAAGACGTCGATCAAAGACACGACCAGACCTTCAGCGAATCAAAGACCCGAGGGAACCCCTCTCCAGCCAGGAGGAAAAGGGAATCCCCCTTGTCAAAGACGACACGTGAGACAAACGCAAATAATACCTCTAGATTTCAAGCTGAAGTGGTGCATTAGATCAAATTTAATAACCCCGTCTAAGAAACGATAGGAGGATAAATTACTGATCAATGGTTTCTTCAGGTCATGTGTCATAAATGTATATTGCTTGGGATTTCACAATTTCTTTCTCTTAAGACTTATTCTTTCCTCACTTTCTTCCTTTCTGCAACGTATGAATGTGCGAGTGCGTGTGTTTATGTTAGATATTAGTTTGATGTGTTAGAGTAATCAATAAAGTTTTGTTTGTATTCAAAGATAACTGTTCTTGTGTTATGTGCTTATGAATTTAATGTCTTGAACTGCCGATCTAAGTTACCTGGCTGTTAAATAGTGTTTCACTATTGTACGGATATTAATATCCGCTGCAGAGTTGATATTTACGGCCCGTTCAAATGAACGCTCATTTACTCGGCTGTAAATTAGACTCTTGCAAAATTCTCTATGAATTCATTAATTCATTCATTTGAGCTACATAGACTTGTTTCCCTTTAACAGACTCCCCTTTAAGTTCTTACATATCGGTGGACGAATAAGTTAAGGTGTAAACATTAATTCTGAATTATTTATAAATTATAGTGTAATTTGAGTCTCTTTTATTTTAAGTCAAATTCCCCGTTGAGTTATAATTTTATCTGACTCATTGTCGCTACAGTATTTTTGGTGGAGGATATGCGGGCAGTTTAACCTAAATTATAAGCATATATATCGAGAATTGATCTTTGAATTACATTTTGAGAGATCAGACCAGCGGCGCTAGACGCGTCTGTGTGCGCGCGCTCGAGTGATGGAAGTGCACGCGCCTATTTGAAAGTCCTGTTGAATGAATGCTGTGTAACCCCAGTCTGCCTCTACTCTAAAACTGCATTAGAGTAATTTAAGATCTGAGATCTCACACTATACGATAAGGTTAGAATTAAGCGTGTTCCTTAAAGGTCCCGTTCTTCGTGATCCCATTGTTCAAACTTTAGTTAGTGTGTAATGTTGCTGTTAGAGCATAAATAATACCTGTAAAATTATAAAGCTTAAAGTTCAATGCCAAGCGAGATATTTTATTTAACAGAAGTTCCCTTTCAAAGCCTACAGCGAACGGCTGGTTTGGACTACATCCTGGTACTTCCTTCATAAAGGACGTCGATAGAACAGTAGAACAGACTAACCTCCGCCCACAAGAATATGTGAAAAAAGGGGGCGTGGTCTTGTTGCTGTCCCACGTGGAGAAGAGGACGGTCGCGTGGAGAAAAAGAAGTGTTGCGTTTGAGTGCGTTTGTCGCCATGATGTCGAGACTCTGTTATTTTCATCCCGGAGTCAAATCACCTTTGTTTGGCTTTCCCAGGGACGTTTCCCAGGGATCATTAAGCGCATATATCTCCCGTTAAGAGGCGTGACCTTTCTACGTGCGCTAAGCTGCTGTCGAATCACAACACAGGAACCGTGCCACATTTGCTAAGATGCGGTCAAATCACAACACCGGAACCACTGGCACAATCAGAACTCGTTACGTATTTCTGAAGGAGGGACTTCATAGAATAAAGGAAGTCATCAGCCGTTTTTAGGAGAGTGAAAACAGCGGTATACAGATAAGTACATTGTGTAAAAAATACCGTTTTTTTTACACACGAAACATGAACACGTTATATTGCACACTGTAAACACAATCAAAGCTTCAAAAGAACACAAAGAACGGGACCTTTAATTTCTAGAATGCCTCGTTTATAGCCGAATTGATGTCATTGCGTGTTCCAGTGTCATTAAATAGCTATACGTATATCAGTCAGCCAGAGAACTGAACGAACTTAAACTGCATAAAGTGACATACCCTGCGAGGAATAATCTCCTCACAGCGCGGTCAGATCAAGCGTGTTCCTTAATCGATTTATTAAGGCCTTATATGTATAGCTATTAATTCAGTGCGTGTTCCACTGTAATTCGACGCTATATCTACCCTGTGCTAAACAGTTAAAAGCTTGCCGGTTTGTGTATCCATCTCCTAAAACACTGCGTGTCCCAGTGTGATTTAAAGGAGAATGATTTGACCCAAGTAAAGCTGACATTGAAAGAATCAACAGTAAAAGAAACCTTGTTGTTTTATATGCACAGACAGATCAAGCGTGTTCCTTGATCGATTTATTAAGGCCTTATATGTATTTATAGCTATTAATTCAGTGCGTGTTCCACTGTAATTCGAAGCTATATCTTCCCTGTGCTAAACAGCTAAAAGCTTGCCGGTTGATATATCCATCTCCTAAAACACTGCGTGTCCCAGTGTGATTTAAAGGAGAATGATTTGACCCAAGCAAAGCTGATATTGAAAGAATCAACAGTAAAAGAAACCCTGTTGTCTGATATGCACAGAGATCCGCCGAGATCACTAGTGTTCTATTTGCAGCGCAAAACTGTAACATTGAACTGTAACTGTAAAGTTTAATCTCACTCTTAACAAACTGAGTGATAAGCCACACAGAGCAAAACCAGCTACGAGTTGTGTTCCTTATTTTGATTTTCATTGTAGAAATGTGCTGAAGTTTCACGTGATACACTCGATTGCACGTGCTAAACTTATGTGTAACTTAAAGGGTGAAAAGCGCTGACTTTTCTAACTGTATACTCTCTGCAATTCACATGTTTGCCGCTAGCGTTTGTTTGTCGCCATAGTCACGACTGCGGCACGGAAGTCAACCAGCGCTTCCGGATAAACTCAGCACATGCGCAGTGCGTCGAAGCCATATCGTAAACAAACCTTACGGTAGCTACTGGCTAGCTAATCGAAGCAGTTGTTTACATTGAAGCCTAAATGCTAAAGCTGTATCATTAGTTTCAGGTATTAACTGTATTAACATACGTGTAAATACAGTGTCGGTTTGAGTCACTTTAAAGTGATTTAACCATTTAAACACCTGTTGGTCTTTCTTACTTTTCTCTTATCTTTCTAATACATTACGTTATACTCTACTTTAAGGGAAAATATTGGTTCACAATTATTAATTACTTTACCTACATTTTACTTGAAAAGGAAAGATACTGGTTTGCAATTATTAATTGTTAAGTTTGAATTGAATAAATAAAATTCAAGAGTCATTCCTCAAAGTCATGTAAAATAATTTTAAAGTTATTGTAAATATTCTGGAATTTACTCATTTTCAAAATTTCAAAATTTCTCATTGAGATGCAGTTACTTTAGGTATAAAGTCTGGAACCTTAGAAGTTCAAGTGAACCACTAAATTGATACCTATTACCAAAACTTTTTGGACTCACTCTTATTCATTATTTTATTGTGTTAGACCCTCCTTTATCCTCTATTCCTATTGTAGCTATTCACTTAGCCACTCTATTTTATTTACTAATTTATCTCTTTATTTAACTCTTCTTTTTCTCATTGTAGCCTAGCTTGGGAGCAACACACCTGAGCCTCAATAGGAGACAGTGCCAGATTCCTACGAGTTTCAAAATAAATCAAGACAAAATCGAGACAATCCTCGTTGACTAAATTTTTATTTTGTGTGATTAGTTGACCATCAACTATCACTTTTATACTCGTAGTCAGACAAAGGCTTCAGAGCCATTTGCGGGGCCGGATCTCCTTCCTTTCCTCCCTTCTCCTCACGTCTGCCCTGTTCTGTCCTGCTCTATTCCATCTTATTCTTCATATTTATAGGGAACAAGCCTGGAAGAACCATTGATCATTTCTAAAAGAAAGAGAAAGATAACCCTTCCCAGAGAAACAAACCAGTAGGCATTTGATTGGTAATCAAACCCTCCTTTGTTCTCCATACTTTCCCTGCATTTGTAAACGCAATTTAAAATTTTGACATATCCAAGTTCATTTAACAGAGACAAGTGTTAAGCCACCGTCGCCTTCAATGCATCCCTGCATAAGGTCCGCCTGTAAGGCGTGTGGTGTCAATCCTGTCGAACTAAGAAAAGAGGTATCAGCATTATTATTGTATTGTTTTCATCTGTAACATAAACAATAATATTGTTTCCGTTTTGAAAACAGATTTTCAGTGATAGGAAGTATTTATTGAAAAAAAAAAATTCCTCTCAGTGAAAGTTATTTTTGTTTATTTCAATTGAAATAGGTTTTTAACCTTGTCTCTCTTTCTCCCTTACTAAGCTGAGTGACATAGTCCTCGCATCACGATTTGGAAACAGCTTTCCATTGATAGAATTTTCTTTTTAGAAAAAAAAAAAAAATTCTCCAAGTGAAAAGAAAATTATTTCAATCTATTGAGATTTGTTAGAACCCTTTTCTCTCTCTTTCCCTTACCTAGTTGAGTGACAAAGCCTTCACATCACTAGCCTATCTGTCTACACTGAGACCAACACTTAGTAATCACCACACGTCACTATTGGTGTACAATCACTGAAACGACACTTAGCTGTTCCACCACACATAGGCTTATACCCCACACAGATCTGTGTCAGTCTCTTTTCCCAGCGTACCAACATGTCGCAGACGACAAACCCCACTGCCCAAAGGGAAGATGTGGACGCCTGTCTCAGAGGCATTACAAACTGCCTCACACCAAAGACAATTGAACTGTTATTATTTTTAATAATAATCCTGATTCTGAGAAGGTTCCTGACACATGATTCAAGCCAGAACGACAACCACATGGAACTAGCCAAGATCACCTGTTCCCTAAGCAACGCCTTCACAGCCCAGCTGACACTACGCGACAAGCACGTCATCCACCTTCAAGAGGAGCTGACACATGCCCAAAACCGCATAGACAAGCTGGAAGTGAAAGTCCAGGATGACTTCAAGCGTCAGACCACCGAGTTCCTGAGAGAGCTGATGCACACTCAACGGTGCACAGACCAGCTCAATGCTAAAGCTCAAGACAAACTCAAAGTGCCCGACGAAGCGGAGCAAGAAACAAAGAAACAAGTTGACAAGCTCCAAGAAGCCCTTGCAGTCGCTGAACGTGACAAACAAGATTTAAAGACTGCACATAAGCACCTGGTAAACCACCTCCAGTCTGCTGAACGTCAGCTAGAGAAAGCCAACGCTGATATTAAAGACCAGAACTCTAAAATCAAGGCTCTGGAAGACCACCTTGAAAGGTACAGCACTGAGATGGACCATCTGACCCGACAGCGAGACGACGCCAACGATGAGCTCTACGCGGTCAGATATGAACTCAATCATGCTGTCAAACAGAGGCCAGAGCCAAGAAGGGAGAGAACTCCCTCAGCATCACTACTGCTGAGTAGAACACAGTCCCCCTTCCAAGAACTGCCACACAATGGACGAAGTGAATGGCCACAACCCAGAACGTCACCGGCCTTCACCACAGAATTCGTCCCGGCCAACAAAAGAGAGCTCATCCAAGCAGACTCCGAACCTGCACAGAAGATGACCTGTGAAAACCTTGACAAGCTCGCTAAGAACATCACCCAGTTCAACCCAAACTCCACGGGGGGTCACGACATCCAGGCCTACCTCCGAGATATTGACTTCTACCTAGAGGCAAGACCTCATGTGACCGACTGAGACAGGTTACACCTCCTCAGAGCCACATCCAGTCCCGAGGTACGAAGCTTTCTAGACCGGCAACCTATTCACATAAAGTATAACTACCAGCTACTACGTGAGATGCTGACCCAAGAATTTACAGGCCCAGAGTCTGAACACGGACCGTTAATCGCCTGGGAAACCAAACAAGGTCGACAAGAGACTTCCCAAGCCTACTACCACCGTTTCCGACATACTTTGGTGCATATAATGAACCTGAACTTGAAGAGGATGTGAACTTCAAAATCCTCTTCCTGAGAAACATGCACCCTGGAGTGAGTCGTCATCTAGGCATCATGGCCTGCCCATACACGATGACAACCCAACAGCTGCATGACCTGACACACAAGGCCTACATCAAACAAAAGATGGCCTCAAAGAAAGGTTTGAAAACATGCACAGTGTCAAACTCCGTCAGCCAAGACCCAAGCCTTGCACTGGACGACACCCAGTGGCATGACTACACTACAGTCCATCATGAAGAGCACAGAGAACATGACTCTCATGACAACTACCACACCAACCACTGGGAAAAGCCATGGGACCAGCCTTGCTTCTCAAGAAACCCTAAAGATGCCAAAGGCCATCATCATCCCACACATTCCAGAGCATCTAACGTGGGTAAGCAACGACAAAACCTACCTCGGCACCACTCAGTCAAACACAGCACTGAGTACGCCCAAGAACAAGACTCTCATGCCAATGAAGGACCCAAACATCCAGACGACCACTGGCACAAGCAAAGCAGAGATTTCAAGAAGTCATGCAGCTATTGAGAGAATTCCTCAAATGCAATGAAGAGGACAGGAAATGGGACGAGTCAGATTCTGATTGACGCACCCTCCAGAAAAGGGGGGACCAAAACAGACTAGAACAGATCTGACCATACATCCACTATGTTACATACACTACATAATTTACATACTCGCTAACATACATCAACAAACATGTTCTTCTCATAGGTAGAAACTAGCTTCAGAAACTAGCTTAGCATGGACCCGGCTACACTCATCGTAGGAAACATTGCACAATCTACCCAACAAGTAGAACACCTCTCATTAAGTTAGATTACACGACACCTTAGCTGTACGAGTAGTTGTAGGCAAAACCTAGAAACACGCAACCATTTTGTTTTGTTTCACCTCTTTCTTCCCTCTCCTTCTTTTATTAGGTAAAATACCTGTCCACCCCATACGGGTCAAGGTCACGATATAGGGATTGATGCACCACGCCTAATATCGGCAGGCCACCTTAAAACGAATGTGAGCTAGAGAGCTCCATGATTAAGGGGTCACCTCATTTTTACCACAAATGATGTCACCACATCATGAAGAAAGGTACCACCGTCTCAACCTAGTACGATTTAGAAGAGAAGAAAACAAACAAAACTATTTTAATACACAGAATTTGGTCAAAGAGTCACCGTACCGAACCAAATTAGAATAACAATACCAAAGTTAAACTACACTACGTCGACAAGATAAGCCGAGGAAAGTTAAAACGTAAACTTCAAGTTAACCTTAAGTTTAAAGTTTAAACCGTTAGCACTCAGATAATCTAAGGCCCTGCACCAGTACAGTGGCCAATCATGGAGGTGTTGTCTTGTTGTTTGTTGTGTATGTGTCTGCTTCTTCTCCCTCTGTCTCTACAGCGTTCACCGATGTCTTCAACCCAACACATCGACTAACGAAGGGGGGAATGTAGCGATTATGGTCGCAGACCTTATAGATGAATGAATCTTCCAAATGATTCATTAAATGAACATCCCTTCCACAAAGCCCCAATTCAGCTCCAGACCCCAGGAAATCGATCACGAGGCTCCATTCTGCCTGGAGCTACCACTTGTATATTGCAATTATGTGATTTCCTATGGACTTTTGACCAAAACTTAGACAAAGAAGACAAAAGTCTTGTTGTGATCGCAAGACAAAGAAACAAACCAGGTCTCTGTCTTTTCAATGACCGTTAAATGAACTCCAAGTGACACAGCTAAGACTCCAAGCAAACTCCCAGAAAATGTTACATATAGGAGTGCATAAGATTACGGATTATTGGACTTTCATTCAGATAGCCTTCGACATAGCTTGTTAGTCAGTTTTCAACTGATACACGTGACTATTATGCATGTATATCATTCCCAAATTCATGCAATTATGTACCTATTGAATGAGTGGATGAAAAGGCACCGTGTTTGATACCTTTGTGAGATGAGCTGAATGAAATCTTTATAGAATTGATCATGTCCTTATAGTAAGAAATTAGGCCTGAATGTACTCTCTGCTTAAGAGCAGGAAACTAAATTACTATAGATAACCCAATTTTATGGGAGGGGTGGAGACACAGTCACCCCTGAACTGTAATTGGCCAGAACCCATCTAGGGGATGGGCAAATATTTGAGTTTAACCTCAGAACACGGATGAAGCCGGTCGGTTCACTGTCGTGTTCACGTTCTGTTCATCGTTCAGTCAAGAGCTGTTCGCAGTGCGGTTCCGAGATCTGCCAAGGAGACGATCAGGCGATCGTCGCAGACCAAGATCAGAGAAAATGGGTTAACAGATTTCATTCAGGCCATCTGCTCTTCTCTCACTTTCTTTTCTTTTACTTAAAGTTTATTCTCTTTCCGTTAAGTCTCGGGTTCTGTTAAGTTTCGCCGCAAAGTTACTCAACGAGTCTCCAACAGCGCGCTTCGACTTCAAGCAACACCCACAAGACTTCCATCCAGCCTCCAATACGCCACGTGATTGGCTTCCCAAGACGTCGATCAAAGACACGACCAGACCTTCAGCGAATCAAAGACCTGAGGGAACCCCTCTCCAGCCAGGAGGAAAAGGGAATCCCCCTTGTCAAAGACGACACGTGAGACAAACGCAAATAATACCTCTAGATTTCAAGCTGAAGTGGTGCATTAGATCAAATTTAATAACCCCGTCTAAGAAACGATAGGAGGATAAATTACTGATCAATGGTTTCTTCAGGTCATGTGTCATAAATGTATATTGCTTGGGATTTCACAATTTCTTTCTCTTAAGACTTATTCTTTCCTCACTTTCTTCCTTTCTGCAACATAGGAATGTGCGAGTGCGTGTGTTTATGTTAGATATTAGTTTGATGTGTTAGAGTAATCAATAAAGTTTCGTTTGTATTCAAAGATAACTGTTCTTGTGTTATGTGCTTATGAATTTAATGTCTTGAACTGCCGATCTAAGTTACCTGGCTGTTAAATAGTGTTTCACTATTGTACGGATATTAATATCCGCTGCAGAGTTGATATTTACAATATAGATTCGAATTCTATATTAATAAATAAAAAGAACAAGACCATACTTTCAATTCTTTGCTTTTCTTTTAATATTCCGGCATTTTTTGTAAGTTATCTTATTTCTCCAGTCATATATATATATATATATATATATATTAGAATATGGCTCATAATAAGCTGTCAGTAATGGTACATTTTCTGATATATTCCACTGCCTCATCATCTGTCAGTCTGCCAAGGCCATAAATATTTTATCCTTTATCTTGTCATTCTTGGTTGGTTTATTGATAAGTTTATGACAGCAGTATTAGTGTAGTATTAGTGTAGGAGTATATACACACTCACTTTGTATAATAATTCTGTTGAAGATAACTTTTATTTTGAAGGAAAAAAAATGTTATTCACTCTACGTCAACAAAAAATAAATTTGTGATTTATGTGGCAACTAACATGTTCAATATTTCATACTTCACCATCATGCCATATATAACAAATTGAACATCATTAGTTTTCAAACAGACAAATGTGTCAAGTATGAATTATTTAATGTATGGTCTGTCACCTTTTTTCTCTCATATTTGTATTTGCACGTGAGTTGTGATTTTGATAAAAGATAATGAGAGCACGTAAAAAAAAAGATGTGCAAGGATAAATCATTTGTAATAAATACTTCAGTATTCCATAAAAAATAAGATTTGTCCATTTTTATTTCATCATGACTTTAATGTCCTCGATCCTGACTAGTCTCCCAGTTCCTGTCGCTGAAAAACATCCCCACACGCAGCATGATTCTGCCACCACCATGCTTCACTGTAGGGATGGTATTGGCCAGGTGATGAGCGGTGCCTGGTTTCCTCCAGACATGACGCTTGCCATTCAGGCCAAAGTGTTCAATCTTTTTTTCAGACCAGAGAATTTTGTTTCTCATGGTCTGAGAGTCCTTCAGGTGCCTTTTGGCAAACTCCAGGCAGGCTGTCGTGTGCCTTTTACTGAGGAGTGGCTTCCGTCTGGCCACTTTACCATACAGGCCTGACTGTTGGAGTGCTGCAGAGATGGTTGTTCTTCTGGAAGGTTCTCCTCTCTGCACAGAGAAACGCTGGAGCTCTGTCAGAGTTTCAATTGGGTTCTTGGTTACCTCCCTGACTAGAGTCCTTCTTCCCAGAATGCTCAGTTTGGCCAGGTGGCCAGCTCTAGGAAGAGTCCTGGTGGTTCCAAACTTCTTCAGATTATGGATGATGGAGGCCA
Source organism: Romanogobio albipinnatus (assembly GCA_023566225.1). Lineage (NCBI taxonomy): Eukaryota > Metazoa > Chordata > Actinopteri > Cypriniformes > Gobionidae > Romanogobio > Romanogobio albipinnatus. Next base: position 31,886,561 of record CM042246.1, on the reverse strand, counting down.
CTGTGCTCATTGGAACCTTCAATGCTGCAGAATTTTTTTTCATTTCCCAGTACGTTCAGCATCTGGCTCATATTCACGATCTCAAACATATTTTATCATTTTCAACATCTTCAAAATCATTATTTTGATCGCTGACAGCTTCTTCACCAGATCCACCATCTGCAGTAAATTGCTGAGCCATTTCAAGTTTTGCTGATGATACTTCCTATTCTTTTGTTTTATGCCTGCTGTAACTATGAAACGTCACTTCATCATTGTGTATCAGACATTGCCGCCTTGTGGAATCAAAGAATCAATTGCCGTGCAAATAAAGTATACTGTCACACACCTCGAGTTGTTAGTGACCCTATATAATTTTTAACAAAAAATGAATGGGAAAACATGCATTCTTTTATAATTGTTTTTGTTTATAATGAATTGATTGAGGAATACTAAGAAGGTTGATGTCTAACTTCAAAAACGAGGAGAAGGGTAGTTAATGACGTCCTTGGTTACTAAAGACCTGAGGTGTGCGTTTAAGGTTTAAAAACCTGGGATGAAATCAGGGATGAAAGCAGGGTTTTTGTTCAGTAAACAAATAACTCAAGACAACATGAGCTGTGGAAAATTATGTGATCTAGGAGCTTTATACAACGTTTTACAGTGGATGGCATTGAAAACACAGTAAGTCTATCCCTCACAGCCTCACTTTCATGCTCGTCTTAGCTGTGCTCTGAATAAGGCCTATAAGAAAGAAAAGATTATCACAACTTCAATTTTATGACAACAATATTGAAGAGTCAATAATGAATACTGTTTAACATGGAAATGGCATTCTAAACAGTTATATCACATAAAATGTACACGTTTAAGATGAGTTATGGTGCTCAGCAGTGTTATTAGTTGACACTTATTTCCGAAGCCCTAAAGAGTCCTCAGCTGTGAGGAGATTCCTCTGCTTCAAGACAGATGTATACATTATGGGACTGTTTCACTTTCACTTGTGCATAAATCTTGTGAAATTGCCGAGTTACAGTAATTGCAGTGAAGCCCCCAGCTCCTCTGAGTGTTACCGTCTGAGCACTTATGTTCCCCCAGTATACTAATCACTTTTATTCTACGTGTGAAAGCTAAGGATGAGTCTCCCTCATCCATCGCTAACATCATTCAGAGATGCCTGGAATGGCAACAACACTGTGATGCTCTTTTAATAAAGCTAAATATAACCAAAATATCTATAAAACACAGCATTATAGTTTTTTTTCTTGATGGAAATAAATGTTATGATGGTCAAGATCTTGTACTGACAATGCAAGAGTCAAGCACTCCGTCAAGTCTCCTCCATCACATCCCAAAGACTTTCAATGAATTTAAGGTCTGGACTCAGAGGTGCCAATTCGTGTGTGAAAATGATTCTTCATTCTCCCTCCCAACCATTCTTTCACAATTTGATCCTGATGAATCTTGACACTGTCATCCTGGAATATGGCCATGATGTGTCTTCCTATGGTTGTTTAAGAAATGAAAATCTACACACTCCATCAATTAGGGTTAAAAGAACTTTTGCCAAACATAAAACATGCTAGACACACAATAATGATACAATCATAGACTCTTAAGCATTTGCCTATTTAAATCCAAACAGCGACTTAATTTATTTATTTTTGGCCAGGCAGTATATTTTTATGCTCGACCATTCAAAAGTTTGAGGTTGGTAAGATTTCTTAATGTTTGTGAAAGAAATCTCTTCTGCTCACCAAGACTTATTTGATCAAAAATACAGCTAAAAAAAATTTAATTTTGTGAAACATTGTTACATCTTAAAATAACTGATTTCTGTTTGAATATATTCTAAAATGTAATTTATTCCTCATCATCAACACCTCAGCATCATTACCCCAGTCTTCAGTGTCACATTTAGCTTATTTGGTGCTCAAAAACATTTCTTATTATTATACAGATTAACGTTATTTTGTATAAACCATGAAACATTTTATCCAGGATTCTGTAATTTAATAGAAAGTTGAAAATAACTAGAATAGAAATCTTTTGTAACATAATAACCGTCCTTACTGGCTCTTTTGATCAATTTAATGCATTCTTGCTGATTAGAAAAAATCTTTTAAAAGACAAATATTCTGACAACACTGGATTAATTATATCACTGATTCAAAAATTAAAAAAATACAACACAGTGCATTCTGTATAATAAACATAACTTTATTTAATATAGTTCATAGTATTTTCTACAGAGATGGGAAATGGCAAAGACAACACAGATTCTCTCACAGAGGAACTCATTTTAAACATGGGTTTCATCCCACATTGAGAAAAAAAAAAAGAAAAAAAAAAATACATTCACCCACTGCACAGACATCCGGCAGATCATAGTAACAAATACTTGCAACAGCAGCCATTAATATGTACATCAACACTGTACTATGCCATTTGAAACACTACAGACTAAATGCTACAGTGATGTATCAGTCAACGGGGAAGGAAGCAGTTTCATTGAGCACATGCAATACAATTTGCTAAATGCACTAGTTTGCTAAATTAATCTCCAAAGCCTTTCACATTCAGGTCACTTTTGCATCCAATAAGATGTGCTGTGGTGGAAATCCCTATTCATAACTTCTCCCCCCAAAAAAGTACCCTAAAGATGACATCACTGTTATGGATACAGATCAAAGACAGAAGCGATTTAGAATATAAAATGCACACACACACACACACACACACACACACACAAACACACACACAGTCCAATTTCTTTCATACTTTGGCAGTATTTTTGATCTTTTCAGTGATTAGTAAGCATTATGACAGTTTGTCAAGAAGCATAACTGAGCCCTAAAAAAGGCTGCAAAGGGATTTCTTATGGCCTGAGTTTGACTGAAACTTCTAAAACTGCATGACATCCTCAGCATGAGAAGCTAAAGCCAGCGCATAGTTCACATTTAAAATTACTATTCACCAAACACAGCAATTCATACACATCTTAACAGAACAGCCAACTGGTACTTGCAAATTTCCCAACAACCAATGACACATCAACTTGCAGGGACCTATATTTGATATTTCATGAACATCTGTTTACTATTTCACATTGTGTACTCCAGCAGGGAACCAGCCTCTGCTTCAGTCGAATGTACAAATCAATGTAACCACTATACTGCTGTTTTGTTGTACTCCATATGGCACATTTGAAAATGATTCAAATTTAGCGAATGTGCTAATAATAATATATAGTTTTCCCAACCAAACCGGACGGGGCGCAATGACAAATAAGGGTGCATTATCTCTAGTCTCTATTGACGTCATTTATAACCACACTGTAGACTTTCTAAGGTCATGCAATAATTCTACAGATTTGTAAAGGGCAAAACAATAAGAAAAGATGTATTTAACACAGATGTATTTGTTTTCCCTGAAAGTGACTATTAATACTGATAGTGCTTCTGTGGCTTTTAGCCATTGAGCTTCATATACTATATGCACGAGACAACCTTCCCCTCTGTAACCCCACTCATACGGGACCTTTGATCCACTGCAGACTCCTTTTTGTTGCCTAGAACATGACCTCCTCACAGCTGCCATAGTCACTCTCCACCATGTCAGAGCCAGCATAACTGCGAGCTGTCCTTCTAGTAGATCCAGGACGAGTGGATCCACCGCTGTCCGCATAGGAAGGCTGTGCCACGCTCAAACGCACACTGAGCCTCTTATAGCTGCTGGAGACGTTGTCCAGGCTGCGAGTGTGCTGGGTAGGGTAGTAGCTTATGGCCGTGTACTCATTAGGGCACTGAGAGCTGGGCAGCGGCAGTCCGTCCGGCCCCAAAAAGTCATCTAAGTTCTGATTGCTGTAACAAGGGGGTAATGGAGCACGGCGGTCGGCGCGGTCCAGCGGGAAAGGAAAGCCTCCGAAACGAGAGTTCCTGCGTGACTCTGTGGCAGTAGTTGAGTAGGTGCTTTCCACAATGTCAAACTGTGGGAACTCTCGAACCGAGGGTCGGCCATAGTAGTCTGGATCAGCTGGATACACTGTGAATGAGAATTATTATAAATTGTTTATTTCCTTTTTTAGCTATGGGTTGCACAGATTAGTTGATTAGTTCTGCAACTAGATGATGGGTTTATGTCGACTAGCCACATGACTTTTGCAAGTTGCACTTGTTCTATATGTGTTAGATTAAAATTCTATCAGCAACATTTTCATAAATGGCCCAGTTTGAAAGTTTGGGGTAGGTATGTTTTTGTATGTTTTTGAAAGAAGCTCACCATGACTGCATTAATTTGAGTAAAACAGTATTATTGTGAAATATGATTACAATTTAAAAATATAGCTGCAAGCAGCAATTATCGGGGCCAAGCACAACAGAAGCAAACAAGGAAGCTAGAAGCAGACCAACTGCAAAAATGACATTTGGATACAATTTAAACAAAAAGGTTGAAAATCCACATAAATACATTGAGCCAATTCCATATTTTGTTTAATTATAGCGCCACCAAGAGGTGTAGTCCCACCACTTTTGTGTGTGTATTCAGAGTGCCCCCATACATAAGCGTGTCAAATTTGGTGAAAATATCTAATTTCATTTAGGAGTTATACATTTGTATTTATGAGCATTAAAAAAAAGTAGTTTGAAAAATGAGGGTTTTTTTGGTTGGAAAATTGGTAGGGGAGAGCGGGGCACAACCTAACGCTTTTTGACTTTCTAAGTTTGTGTAAATCCACTTGGGGTTCAGAGTATTTATTTTTATCCCACATTAATTGCACACGTCTAGTACAATTATGTGGTTTTGTTTCATTAATACAGTGTATACTTTTTTTCTTGATTTACCCCGAAAGAATGGAAGTGAAATGTGACAACATGCCCATAGGGTGGGGTACATTGTAACATGACCAAATGACAGCTTAAAATGTTATCTGATATAATAAAACAAATATCCAAGACAAACTAAAATATTTTGTCAACAAAATACAATCATTAACTTTTTAAAATAAAATAATAGCATTTTTTAATCATTAAAAATATACAGATTTTTGAGTTTGACAACAAACACATTGCTAAATACAGCTATAAAGCATAGTTCAAAACATAATAATAATGAATCATTTCTGAACATTGACTCTCAGTCATTATTCAGCCTTTTCTCATGGTTTCTCAAAAGAATTCATGAAAGTACAGAATATAATGGCATATTTCTAATAGGGGCTCATTGTAACGCAGTGTAACAACGCACCCCATCTGCGCAACTGGGATTTAAATCTTGGCTTGTGTCTTCTGCTGGTTAGATCAGCATTAAAGAACTCTCAACTGTCTAACAGATATAAGATTAAAATAATATCGGATTGGTCTTATTTTAAATAAAAACAGAGATGAAAACTAAACTTAAGTAAGAAATTTACTTTTACCATGGTTAAATGCATGTTCAGTAATATCTTCCAGAGATTTTTTTAATTTTCTTTTAATAATGTTGATATGGCAACTAGTAAATACACTAAGTTTCGTCATTCTGGCATGTGTGGAAAGGGTTAAAACATGCGCGTTACAACTAACCCCGCGTTAGGTTGTGCCCCGCGCTCCCCTGCTACCGAAAATGACATAATAGGGTTTAATCGAATCGGCTTGGGCCACAGAATCAGAGCCAATTTCATGTTTTGTTTAATTATAGCGCCACCAAGTGGTGCAGTCCCACCACTTTTGTGTCCTCAGAGTGCCTCCATACATAAGCGTTTGATTGCATTTTTTTTGTCACTTACTATCAAAATTTTGACATTAGGCTGTTTCAAAGATATTTGCGAAAGTTGTTTAAGCGCTAAATCGCAACGTAGCACTAACCATAAGGTGAAACCTTGCATGTTTGGTATCGCTAGACTCAGCTGAGATTCAGGAGTCTAAATTCTAACTAATTCTGTTAAAATGAATCAACCAAATCCAAAGTTATAAGCATGTGAATATTTAATTTTACGCTGGCTCGAAACTACTCAGGCTCCTTCAGGGCATTGTGCCAATGACCCATACCAAGTTTTGTAGCGATGCGCTAATGTGTTCGTGAAATACAGCATTTTGCTACAATATTATCAATGTTGAAAACAGTTGTGTTGTTCAATATTTTTGTTCATTTAACTGTGTTCTTGCTAAAGGATCGAAAAGTATTTTTTTTTACTATTTTGACAAAAATAAAAAAATCTGTCATTTTAAATTAATTTAGGCATCACATTATAATGTACAGAATGAGATTTACAAATGATTATGTAAGCAATTTACATTTAAGTTAAATTAATAAATTAAATTAATAAATCATTAAATTATCCATGTTTTCAAATTTTCATTTTAAGTGTGAGTTTAATGCTGGCAATGCTAAACGTACAAATAGGGTAAATAGGCATGCACAATTAAACATAAAATATGTGCCAATATTTACCAACACTGATAAATTAAGAAATCTCCACTATCAGCCGATAACCAGTATGGTACCAATATATTGTGCTTCCCTAATGGCAAGAGCAAAAAATTCCTCTCACTGCCGTGTGTCATTCATTTGACTGTATATATGAAATCAAATACCAATATATCCAAATATATATTACACAAATAAAGTGTCACCCAGAGTCTTTCACTATACGTGAGTGGGATGCGTTCACAGTCAGTTTTTTGCACTGTTTATAACAGTTGTGACAGTTCACGGTGATACATTTACACACTGTCCGTCAACACATTGGATGTGGAAGAGACACAGTGTACAGTATATACTGTATGAGTCAGCTATAAAAAAAATTGTTGTGCAAGCCCTACTTTTAACATGTACTTTAATTTTCATCTGTTTTTGAAATGCTTGAACGTTAAGGTTGCAAAACTGTCCTTGAGATTTTAGTAAGTCACAATTTTTAATGTGCTATTTACAGTTTTTAAGCCATAGCTTTCAAGGAGAGCAACACACAGAGAAAGCGCTCAGAAGGATATAATTGAATATGACCCGCACATGCTTTTACATTGACCTGCACAAGCACACGCAGGAATTTGTCCTCCACCTCTCTCATCTTTCATGATGTGACTAAATTCCAAATTAAGTGAAGAGCCTGTAGAAGCTGGAAAAAAGAATCAATAAAAGTTCTCGAGTTCTCACCTTCGTAGTCATGCTCCCAATTGTTTTTCATAATTGAGTCGTTATCAGAGCTGGTGGAGGGTGGAGGAGGTAGATTGGGGGCCACGCTGCAAATCACAGGACCCTGAGGTCTCTGTGACCGAGGTCCCACCTGAGGGCCGAGCTCCCGCTGTTCTCGAGGTTTGAGTGAGCGGAACGGACTGCTGTCCACATCACCTACAGAGCCAATCAACGTGCTGATCTCCATGGGAGAGCTGATCTCAGTTTCTTTCATCATGCTTTTGGGTATAGTTGGGAAGTAACCGTTGGAATCTTGCACACAGCCGGACCTGTGCTTCTTTTTGCTGACGTAGCGTTTTCGTAAACACACAAAGGCCAGCACGAGGAGGACAAGCCCCAATATGCCTGCGCAGATCTCTGCGATTTCCACATAAGCAAAGGAGGTGGTGCGCTCACAGTGGATGGAGCTATCCGCCAGTGAACAGGTGAAGCCATCCAGACATGGATTTGGAGTGCACGCAATTTGACATCTGCAAATAGAAGGAACAATTGACTGAATGTCAAAATACACTCAAACTCAGATACCACAGCTGAATCACCATTTAATGGAAATGGTATACGCCATCCTGTATGTCATTTATGGATTATCTTTCTCATTCTAAATGTCCAGTGTTCCAGATTAATTTCTTTTACATTTATTTTTAAATGTTATCAAACCATCTGGGTGTTTTTGCTCAATTCGTTTTTTCTTGAGAAATAAAATAGAAAATGTCAGCTCCACAGCTCTGCAGAAGAGAAGAGTATTATCTTTTTTTTTTATATCTATCTCATCACATTTGTTATTATATAATGCTACTGTTAAGACCAGTGTTGGGGAAAGTTACTGCCTAAAAAAGTAACTAATTGCATAATTAAGTTACTTTTTGGCTTTTTAATAACAACAACAACAAAAAAGTTGTATTTTTGCAAATGCAAAGGCCCTTTCACACCAAAAGGGAAATGAATAAGCCTCAAGCTGAGGTAAATGCAAATTCACACCTATACAGTAGAGGGCGCAGCTCAAATAAACCTTTCAGCTGTGCTGCAGTTCTGGAATCGCAAAAGAATAGGACAAAAGAAAGTTCAACATTAATAAAAACAAAAATCGACATATTTTAAAAATATGATGTTTAACTAAAGTCATTTTTGCTTATTCGTATATGGTTGAATTGGGTCATCGAAGGTCAGCAGCAAAGACATAAAGTGAGAATAAATACATAAAGTATATTTAAGCTAAAAAATGTAATTATTGCAGGTTTGTGTAAGTTTGCTTTTCACAGTTTTTATTCATTTTGAGGAAAACTGAACCTGTTTTGTGCAAGAGAGATGACTAAATACATGCTCACAGTGGGCCTCATTCATGAAACTTTCGTAAATATATGAGCAAATTCGGAGTAATTTGCGCGTAAAATGGACCGTTACGAAAACTCTCCTCCAGATTCACAAACGCTTCGTATACCACGGATTCGGTAGTTAAACGTGTGTATAGTAATGAATTCCAAACATTCGTAAATAGGACGTGCTTGCGCGCTCATTCATAATTTGCATAATCCCCGCCCATGAGTTACAACTGCAAATGACGTGGCCAGGAACGCTGTGGAATTCTTTCTCAGGTTTGGCTCCAGTATTTAGCATAAATGCTAAAGAGACTAATTGACCATATGCCTAGCAATAAATATTAAATTATCGTCTGTCCACCAAAACATTTTTAGCCAGCTAAAAAACACCTTGTGCTCTTCTGAAAACGGCCAGCTGGTGGCGCTTGATAGCGCTTTGCAAGGGCAGCGTTTTTCCAGCTGAGATACTTTGGTTGCTATGATAAAGAATATCCATGGCAGTAATTTGTTACTAGTATATTTTTAAGAATATATTACTGAATATAAAAAATGCAGTAAAAAGCAGTATTAACTTCTCCATTATTGTTGCTCAGTCGGTGTACAAGTGGGATGATTGGTCGGTGTAGTTTTTGTCCCAACCCACCTCCACTGTGATTGGACGGCTTGGTAAAAAGTGACAACCCAACGTTGAACAGTAATGGAAAAAAAAGACGAGGCAAATCATCTCTTGAAATATTATGGTAGGCCTACATAGTGCATCAAAATTCAATGTCATCAGTTTGCCTAAATTAGAACATAGAAATGTTTTATGCACCATTTACACGTGGTAGGGAGCAGGTGTACATTTCTTTCATAGCGTACCAACTAACATTTTGAAAATACGAAAATTTTTGTGAATCCGAAAATTTACGTCAGAGTGGCTTTACGAACGATTTACACACAAATTCGTTCTGCTCGTGTTTCATGAATGAGGCCCATTTAGTCTAGAACCACAATTAGCATCACACTGCGCATAACGCCTCTGCACTTACTCACGATTTCTCTCAACATGAGGACAAGAGAGGTGAATAAAAGGGAAATTAGTGAACACATGGAAATGCAAAGTAATTTGCATCATGAAAAAGCAACTTTTTGTCAATTTAAAAGTAATGCATTACTTGAGAAAAAAAGTAATCAGATTATGTAACTCACATTACTTGTAATATGTAAAATGTATGTGGTTAAAGGGTTAGTGCACCCAAAAATGAAAATTAGCCCATCCTTTACTTACCCTCAAGTCATCCTAGGTGTATATGACATTCTTCTTTCAGATTAATAAAATCGGAGTTATATTTAAAAAAGTCCTGGCTCTTCCAAACATTATAATGGCAGTAACTGGTGCTCTGTTTTTGAAGTCCATAAAAAAATGCATCTGTCCGTCGAATAACATGCTCCACGCAGCTCCGGGGTGTTAGTAAAGACCTTCTGAAGCAAATCGATGCGTTTGTGTAAGAAAAATATCCATATTTAAAACTTTATAAAGTAAAGTTCCAGCTGATCGCCTTCCGTGGAAAAGTGTTGAAAATACCTTCTCGCAATTCAAGATGTGTACGCGACCTCTGACGAGCGTACCTGGTAACATAAGCCTTTGATCTACAGAGCCACTTTACTTTATAAAATTTTAAATATGGATATTTTTCTTATACAAACACATCGATTCACTTCAGAAGGCCTTTATTAACCTCCCAGAGCCATGTGGAGCACGTTATTTGACGGACAGATGCATTTTTTATGGACTTTTTAACAGAGCAACAATTACTGCCATTATAAAGCTTGGATTAGCCAGGACTTTTGTAATATAACTCTGATTGTATTTGTCTGAAAGAAGAATGTCATATACACCTAGGATGACTCGAGGGTGAGTAAATCATGGGCTAATTTTCATTTTTGGGTGAACTATCCCTTTAAGACATGTCGATTTTGGATGACATTTTACACTACAGTGTTCATATAACACACATTACATATTAAAATAATTGCAACAAAGCTATCATTAACAATGTGTTCGCTGTTCTAGGGGAAAAATGCATAATAAATACGATTAAATTGATAAATAAAACATAAATAAAAAAAAGGTTAAATATTTTTAATCAATATGTCTCACTACTTACTATAATTTAAAACATGACTAATTATGCAGTATACATAGTAAATGTGCTGTTCTGGCTTTTGTCTTGCAACACTAGTGAATAATAATTTTTACATAATAATCACATATTACAATCATACCAGATATGTATCATGTGCAGTACTGGACAGTGAATATAGCATAGAGGGTTTTTTTTACTGCATTTTGCAATTAGCATTAGCACCTAACATTATTTCATAACTAAGCAGTGTTTATAAAGTTTCCCGTCTTGGGTTATACATAAACTGCGATGCTAGTAACCAACATGGTGTTATGCTTTGATGCACACAGAGACAAACACACGGAAGGACATTTATTGATTGAAATTTGCACTCCATGACTAATTTGCTCAAGCTTTGGAGTTATATATGAATGAGGACAATCAATAATGTTTTAATTTGTAAACTCAAAGACGAGTTACGGCTGAATGCCAAATGCACATATCACACACATCCTCTGTGGGCACAGGTTCATGAAAGAGATGATGACACAGAATACACAAGTATTAATTTTCATGCAGATTTGTCAGACTTCCCAATGCCTTCACCAAGGGCATAATATGCATGTGTGATTTCAAGAGCTCCGCTGTGTGAGTCTCACCTGTTTCCAGCAATTTGTGTGGAGCAGTTGCAGATGTACCCATGATTATTTGGCATACACAATCCATCAGCACATGGCTGGTATGCACAAAGATTGTCCGGCAGCTTGCCGTTCTCACAGCGGGAGCCATAGTATAACACTGGACAGCTACAGCGAAACCCTGGAGGACAGACATAAAAAAAATGCATCTTATACTTCAGACAGAGTAATGACAAGATGAAGACATTTCCATAGGGTCTTCTCTGCTTTTGTAGACTGACACTGGGGTATTGAGAGATCTTTTGGATGCAGATACAATGGAGATCATCTCCCTAGCTTTATATCCATATCTGTGTAGTGTTGCTTAGATACTCCAAAGACATTCAAGAATTTTGGTTTGTTGTCCCTTACCAATTTGTTAAGGGACCTCTTTTACAATTCAAGAATGAATTCCCTACTTCACATTTTTATTACATTAAACAGAGATGAAAACAAAAAAAAAGTGAAATATGTTAAGGGGTGAATACATTTGCATCACTTTAGCACATTCGTGCATGAAGTGCACATTCACTCTCTGAGAGCAGAGGGCGCTGACGGAACAGCAGAAATGCAGCCGTTTCCCCGGTAACCCTCGTAAACAAAACCATTTTCTTTATTTGCTATGGTGCTCATCACATAACCAAATACTTTAATACTTAAAGACTTAAGGCTATATTTTAATCTGGACTACATGCCCTAGATATTGTTTGAATATGTTCTGATTTTTTGTTGTTGAGTCACACACTTTACAATAAGGCTCTATTATTTAACAGTTCATTCATTAAAAAACTGACAATGAAAAATACTTCTAAAGCATTTATTAATTTTAGTTAAATGTAAATTTCACCATTTAATAACACATTATTAAAATCAAAAGTTGTAACTGTATTATTTAATGGACCTGAGCTAACATTAACTAACAGTTTAACATTAACTAAACTTTTTTTTTAACTATACGTTATCAAAGAATAATAACTTCTGTATAAATGTAGCTATTCGCTTTTGTTAATGTTAATGTATTAACTAGTGTTGTAAAGTGTTACCTATTGTTCATTTAGCTATAATTCTTTAGCACTTTAATCTGTTTTAAATATTTTACTTTATACATTTTTGTGTATTGCTTTATTGTATTTAAATGTTCAGTTCTTTTGTTATAAGAAAGTTATTAAACCTGTTATAGTATGACAACACTTTTATTGCAACGAATTTCAATACCGTGATAATATCGAATACCGTGATAAAAGCTTCAGCAATTAATCGCAACATGAAAACTTGATACCGGCACATGCCTAGTTGGCAATAAAATGCATTTCATTTGACAGAGACATTTTCTTGTGATGCCCACCTCTTTTTTTTTGGTCCTTTAACAATTTGTTACTACTGTGCATACAATGAACAATGTCTAACAGCGTTGATTTGTTAAATATCCTTATTAATCTAGGTTAATGTTAATTTAAAAATAGACTATTGTTCACTGTTAATTCATGTTTATTCATAATGCATTAATGTTAATTTATACAACTAGAAATGTTAAAAATGTATTATTTTTGTAGAAATTAACATTAACCTAGATTAAGAATGATATTAAAAAGTAATGTTCATCATTAGTTCATCATACCGAATGCATTAACTAATGTTAAGGATTTAAACTTTATTTTAAAGTGTTACCAATTAATTCCTTTTTATCATGGCAAACCTTTTCCATTTTTATTATTTCTATACTACTATTGTGGCACTAAAATGTGGCACAAATGTGGCACATGTGGCTATTGTGGCACATTTAATTTTATTCTAGTGATCATGGCATCAGTAATTCATGATAAAATGATGTTGCATTAAAATCATCCATATATCAAAATTCATGGTGTAGACAAGCAAGTTATTGTGTGTAATGGCATACAGATTTGGTGACCCAATTTGCTAATCTTATAGTGTGCAAATATTCCCCCCTAAGAGTAACATTGCTTTCCCACCTCCACTGGAGTCTTCGACACAAGTGCCTCCATTCTCACAAGGATTACTGGCACAGATCTTCACATCAGAGCAGCACTGGTAGATCCCAAAGAGTCTGCCAGTCTGCGGGCCAGTTCCTGTCACACCCTCCTGTCCTCTCACTGCTTCTCCATTGAAATGTAAGCTGTCCAAACAGCCTGTGAAGCCCAGTTGCTCTGCATCTGTGATGGGTTTAGAGCTGGCCAGCACCAGGGCCCCACCGGACTGAGTGAGCTTGCAGGGTTGTGGCAGAACGACAGACTTGGAATGGCTGGCATCAATGGTGAGTCTAAGGGTTGTGCCATTGACCTCCAGAGAGACATGATGCCAGCGGCCATCAGCCACAGGGGTGTTGGCCACCTGTATACTGGCAGGAGGCATGTTGCCACATCTATATCTAAGCCACAGCTCCTTGTCCACCAGCTAGAAACACAAACAAAGAGTCAAGAGTCAATGACAAAAAACATGTTCATGATAAAGAACAGAAAAAAAAAAAATCTAAAGTCAAGTTTGTGTTTGTAGAGTGTTTTTTCGGCAACACTTTTATTTCCATAGTTCACTTTAGACATTCTACTAATACTAACTATAAATAACTTTGCAACTGCATGTCAACTACTAGAGTATTAGTAGACTGTCTGCTTAATATCTGCTAACACTTTATTTTGATGCTCCCCAAAAGACAGTCACTGACTATAAGTAAATTTGCACATTTGCAAGTATGTCAACCTTGTCTGGCTATCACCAGACCAAGCTCAATTTAAGATTGAACATTGGTCTGGGGAGTCTGCTATGTATTTTCTATTGCACAAGAGGTGTGATAAACGAGCATAAATTAAATGACTCTGTACGCAGTTGGATAGTTCTTCAACTAATCAGAGCACGAGAATAATTCAAATGACTCTGTATGCAATTGGATAGTCCTTCAACCAATCAGACCACAAGAGGCGTGATCAACAGGCAACGACCCATCGCTTCTCTATCCATCATCGTGTTAAACCCGCCAGGTGGATAAGTCTGTGATTGGTTCCCGCAAAAGTGTAACAGAAGCAGTAGAAATGAATGTACAGGTTTACAGACTGAGTTGCAGGGCGAAATCAAATCGCCGGCAGATCAGGCCGGGTTTACCCAGTCTAACGTCAACCTATTCTACTAACCCGAACCCTAACATCCATTAATTATGGAAGCTTGTTTCCGCCACAGAATAAAAAAAGAAAAAAGGTAATTGTGACTTTCTTTCTCACAATTCAGATTTTTTTTTCTCAAAATGACGTGATATAAAGTCGCAATTCTGAGAAAAAAAGTAATTATTTGTACTTTATAACTCACTTCTGAGAGAAGAAGTCAGAATTGCGAGTTATAAAGTCAGAATTGCGAGTAATAAAGTCAAAATTGCGAGTTTATATCTCACAATTGTGACTTTATAACACGCAATTGCGCTTTATCTCACAAAAAAAGTCAGAATTGCGAGATGTAAACTCACAATTTTGAGATAAAAAGTCGCAATTCTTTCAAATGTTTCATTCTGTGGTGGAAAAAAGCTTCCATCACTAATACGCTAATGAGAGTTAGTTGACATATGTAGTTGCAAAATTATTTATAATGACTTAAGAGGACCAACAAAAAAAAAAGTGTAACACACTTTTCTTCTAAAGCTTAAAGTTTGAAGCTTTTCACATATGCATGAGTCACTGTGTGCATGAATTGCATTTTGAAAATTTTGTGTCACGTCATAGCCCCCCTAAAAAACGTTCAGTCTGGCATGAAAGAAAATATTTCAATACCAAAAAAGTATACAATTCACACTTGTTAGCTTCAGCCTGATGTCTGCGGCTTGAATGAAGTTACAAAGTTATACTCAGGCTCTTGCTGAGGTAGGTTACGTAGCTTGTGTTTTTGCTCAGTTGGAAGCATTTGCTCTCTGCCCTAGCTCTGTGGGAGATAAGAAGCCTTTGAGAGTTGAAGGTAGTTGTGAAAGACAGAGCTTGCAGGAGAACACAGTTTGTTCTTGTTAAACCGCACCAACAACTTTGTGATGCAAAGCCACAGTCCAATCAGGAGCATACGAATGCACACTGACATTATGCCTCCTCAGCATTCCACCCACAAATAATAGATCACTCACATATGCATGTATTAGTTTCCTGTTCTGAGCATTAAAAAAACATAGCTTGTGTGTGCACTTCACATTTGAAAGTATTACACTGATGCTGAGAGTATGCATTATTAAGCAACATCTCCTTCATGCCAGCCTCTTAATTGCTGCGGCAGAATCTTCAGAGGATTTTGCGATGTGAGAAGTGAGCACAGAGCCTTTTGCTCTGATCTGATACCAGTCAGCCCATGGGTTTTGCTCATTTGCGTTCTTTGAATGGAGCTGCTGTTTGATTTTGCTGTACTGGGCTGCGCTGAGTGTGCAGTGGTGGTGGTGAGATGAGCATAAAAAAGGGAGAGGTACTTTTCCCAGAAGAACTCATCGAGGGTGAATGTTCGATCTAAGTTTTGCTTCCTTGAGGGCAATGCTGAGTTTGACAGGTAAGAAGGTTGTTATCCACCAGAGTCCTCATCAAAACAACATAGCACATAATCTTGCTGTGCTTGAAAATTGGCTGCAAATCATCAGCTAACTAAACATTTATGGTCAAGCAAGCTATGGAAAGTAAAAGGAAGTGATATTCCCTCCCAACCTATTTTATTTTTGCAAAATAAACCCTATGGATAATACAAACATTCTGAACATCCTGTAGTCATACTGCCTGAGTGTATATTATCCCTCACTTAATCAATGGATGGATAAAAGCTCTGTTTTAAAATGTATCTGCTTTATTGACCACTATAGTTACAAATATAGTGGTCAATAGGAAGGAACAGGGCTGATAACCACTGGATTATACCACTGTATTAGATTGCAAATTATAATTGATACTTTTTAGTAGTGAATGACTGAATTGCACTCCAGTATATAGTTGGGGAGTCGATACAATTTTTAACAAAAGTTTTCCATTTTAATATACTTTGCGATATAATTTATTCCTGTGATGGCAAAGCTGTATTTTCAGCATCATTACTCCAGTCTTCAGTGTCACATGATCCTTCAAAAATCATTCTAATATGATGATTTGCTGCTCAAGAAACATTTATGTAACCTTTTGTAACATAATACGTATATTTACTGTCACTTTTGATCATGCATCCTTTCTGAATTAAAGTATTAATTTAGTAGCCAAAACGTTGAGGCATGGACTCCACTAGACCCCTGAAGGTGTCCTGTGGTATCAGGCACCAAGCTGATAGCAGCAGATCTTTCATGTTCTGTAGGTTGCAAGGTGTGACCATCATCCATGGTCGAACTTGTTGGTCCAGCACATCCCACAGATGCTTAATTGGATTTAGATTTGGGGAATTTGAAGGCCTGGTCAAACCTTGAACTCTTCATCATGTTCCTCAAACAATTCTTGAACAACGTGTGATGTGGCAGGGTGCATTATCCTGCCACATCAGTCCACTTCCACCAGGGAACACCATTGTCATGAAGGGGTGGACCTGGTCTGCAACAATGTTTAGTTAATAATAATTTATTAGATTTATATAGCGCTTTTTTAGGTACTCAAAGTGCTTTACATATAGAAGGGGGGAATCTCCTCAACCACCACCAATGTGCAGCCTCCACCTGGATGATAGGACGGCAGCCATATTGCACCAGAACGCCCACCACAAACCAGCTGATTGGTGAAGAGGAGACGAATATGGGGATGATTAGGAGGCCATGATGGACAGAGTCCACTGGGCAAATATGGCCAAGATGCCGGGTTACACTCCTACTCTTTGTCCGAAGAATTCTCATCTGAAGGCCGAAGGATAGTGCTTGTTACAGTACAGTGTCCCCATCACTATACTGGGGCGTAAGGACCCACAGACCACAGGGTGAGAATCCCCTGCTGGCCTCACTAACACCTCTTCTAGCAGCAACCTAGTTTTCCCAGGAGGTCTCCAATCCAGGTACTGACCAGGATCAATCCTGCTTAGCTTCAGTGGGAAACCAGTCTTGGGCTATAGGGTGTTATAAGGTAGGTGGCACGTGTCAAATTTATGTCCACGTGAATGGCCAGACCCAGGGTTTCCCAGAAGCTTGTTTTCCAGAGGCTTGCCGTCATCCCATAATGCAAGAAATCATGACTCATCAGACCAGGCGATCTTCTTTCACTGCTCCAAGGTCCAGTATCGACGCTAGCATGCCCATTGTTGGCGTATTCAGCGGTGGACAGGGGTCATCATAGGCACTCTGATTGGTATGCAACAGAGTGTGGTGCACTGTGTCACATTTCTCCCATAACCATCATTTTAAAAAAATTGTGTGACTTGTGCCACAGTAGACCTTCTGTTGGCTCGGACCAGATGGGATAGCCTTCAATAGAATGCCCTTGTGCATCGATGAGCCTTGGGCGCCCAACACTGTCACTGGTTTGTCCCGGACCACTGTTGGTAAATTCTCCCTACTGCTGACCAGGAGCAACCCACAAGCCTTGCCGTTTCAGAGATACTCTGACCCAGTCGCCTTGCCATAACAATTTGGCCCTTGTCAAATTCGCTCAGACCTTTATTCCTGCCCATTGCTCCTGCATCCAACACGTTGATTATCAGGACTGATTGATTGCTTACCATCTAATCTTCACAGACCTTATTATGTGGTCTTGTTAGGAGATGATCAGTGACATTCGCTTCACCTTTGTTTGGTCATAATGTTTTAGCTCATCAGTGTATATATTTATAAATAAATAAAAATGTATCTTGAATGTATCTACAATCTTGGATAAAATTACAGATCTTAGAAGCATAATTTTGTTCTCTACTCTTTGGAAGAGTCATGGCATGGCATCAGTGTGCCTGTAATGCCTTTCAATGCTGTCTAGGTAGGTTTCGTAACAGACCTCCTGATGTGAGTCCAGTTAGAAGAAAAATCTAATTATTGCGATCAATGCCCCCATGCTCGGACTCCTCACTGCATTAAAGGGTATCAGTTCCACCGCATCTTTCCCCCAACAGATCTTGTTTTTCTTAATAATGTTAGATGAGAGCTGTCAGTATTTATAAATGCTACAGCTGCTTAACTGACAAGTCACCTTTTCTTCCCTTTCCCTTATCGAGGTGGCTTTGCTCAAATAGGCTAAATTTCCATTTGAAAATAATTACTTAAAAGGTAAGAAAGCTGAAAATGTAGTTTAGTAGGAGATGATTTGAATTTTGCAAATTTCCAAGTTTTCCAAAGCTGTCGCTCCTCTCAAATTAAATGATTGATAAGAGGTGAAGTGATAGGAATTTGCTGATGTGCACCAGAATGTTAATTCTCCAGAGAGACACATAAATTATGTCATGCATGGCTATGCAGCATGTGAAGATGTATGCCCTAAAGATTTCTTGGATGACCACATTTAACAATTCCTTTTGAAGCCCCTCTGCAACAATGAAATGGTCCAGCTTGCAAAGTTTCAAAACCCAAAGGTAAAGCTTTGAAAATAGGAGAAGTGCAATTTTGATGTTGCAAGACACTTAAATATTAAATTATGGTGCATGAATCCTCGGGGAGAGATGTAAAGATTTTGAAGCAAGGTCGCTGTTTTAAGTCTTTCCGCATTCTTTATATTACTCACAATATATAGAACATGAATGCACTTTTCAGGTTTTCTTTTTTCTGTAGCTGAAGTTTCAAAGCTGCATTTAAATAAACAAATACTCAATTTAATAATACCTCACTGTGAGTCAAAGGGAGAGAGCAGTCAGCCATGAATTCATCATAATACTCATTTCAGAAACACTGGCTGATTTATCACTGATAAGCTCAAAGGGTGGGATGAAATCCACATTACAAGTCTTTACTTCCTTTATGGAATGCACTCTTGAATATTAACGCATTTAATGCGCAGTTAGTCGTCATGAGAACAAACAAGCTACTATAGCTTCATTGCAAACATTTGGATGTTGTATTTGTCATGGGGTGGAGTGAAATTCCCTGTGATCGTTCCATTGTTATCTGGATGGCTGGGTTTTCTTTGTATTTTAGATTTATACCTGGCTTTAACATACACCAGTTCACTCAAAGTAAGATTTTTGTGCAAGAATGTGGCAGACAACAGAATAAGTTAAAGATCCTTTTGTCAGAGTATTTGAAAAATGTTACCTCTAGCGTTCCCCAGTCAGAGGCATTGGTGGACATCACTGTGCCTTTTGCAGCAGATGTCTTGAGTCGAAGAGACAGATGGAAGTCCTCTTTGTCCTCTTCTATTTGATAGACGTATTTCAGATAACCCTTGCCGTCAAACCTCACAGCCGATTCTGCAATGCAGAAAGCATAAATAGTAAGTCCATTTGGCAAAATGTGCTGCAGCTGTCCACTTCCTGTTGAAACTAATAACTGGCATTGAGTTAAACCAGGGGTGGCGAACTCCGGTCCTGGAGGGCCCCTGTCCTGCATAGTTTTGCTTCAACCCTAATCAAACACACCTGAACAAGCTAATCATGGTCTAAGGGTTACTAGAAAGCTAAAGGCAGGTGAGTTTTATCAGAGTTGGAGCTGAACTCTGCAGGACAGTGGCCCTTCAGGACCGGAGTTCGCCACCCCTGAGTTAAACAGTATCCCACTAAATAAATTAATGTAAAGCATCTTTTTTTACTTTTTTAAATAATATTTCATCAAAATGAAAAATTTAAATTCTGTACTGTTTACAAACACTACCATTCAAAATATGGGTTAAAATTATTTTTAAAGATGTATACTTCAGCAAGGATGCATTAAGTTGATCAAAAATGATTGTTAGTAAAATATTACAAAATATTTATATTTCAAATAAAGCTGTTCCTTTGAACTTTTGATTCATAAAAGATTCCTGAAAAAAAAAAAAAATGTCATGGTTTATAAAAGTAATAAGCAGTGCAACTGTTTTCAACATTAAAGGGGCACTTCAGCACTGGGAAGATGAATGTGTATTTAAACTGTGTCATTTATGTAGTAGAAATGTGAAATTATTTTTGAATTTGGTGACTTTTCTCTGTCCTTCTAGACAGAGAAAAGACAAATATATTTTTGTCTCATGTGGATGAAAGACAACAACTCCCAGAATGCACTTGCTTCGCTGCCCTACGAGGCCACTCCCAAAGCCACGACTATTGGTTATTGCTTGCCTACCGCGGCACCGCCCCCAACGTCGTTTTGATATTCATAGTAATAAAATAATTTAGTTCAGTTAGAGAACAGACACTACAATTAAAAACTGATCGCGTCTTTTCAATAAAGTGAGTGAGCCGAACAAAAGTCACAGCACAGACGCAGCAGGAGTCAGATTTCATTCATCACGAGAAGAGCTGAGCAGAGCTGACGTAAGTGCGGCTGTCATTCTCAATGCGTGTCCAGTCTGGCGCGTTATCAGATCACATGTGGAAGCTAAACTTTCATAGGAATTCAGTGAAAAGTTGAAACACTCACTTTGCTCCGTACCGCTCCGTTATGAATGCCCGAGCGGCAGCGGGCATTCGCATTTACATTCTGTGAGTGAGATCCCTCCCCTGTGGGCGGGTTGAAACATGCGGAACTAGCTCCTGTAGTCTCTAGCCTTTGGCCAAAAATCGCGTCATCGGAGGATTTTTTCCAGACATAAAATGCATAATTATCTCATCTCAGGGGGATATGAGGGGGAAAGTACCATAATTCGAATATACTACTGGGTTGCTACTGATACAAAGCTTAATGCTAAATTACTGAAGTTAACCTTTAATAATAACAAGAAATGTTTCTTGAGCAGCAAATCAGCATATTAGAATGATTTCAGAAGGATCATGTGACACTGAAGCTTTGACATTACAGGAATAAATAACATTTTAAAATATATCAAAATAGAAAATAGTTATTTGAAATTGTAATAGTATTTCATGTTTTACTGTATTTTTGATCAAATAAATGCAGCCTTGTTCAGCATAAGAGACTTCTTGAAAAATATTCAGAAATCTTACTGACACCAAACCTTTGAAAGGCAGTATACATGCAACACAAAACAATGAAAGCACATAGTGACCGGGAGCTCTCAAAATCTACAAAAAATTAAGTATTAATGTAAATACAATGTGCTTGCTCCTAGTGTTTGTGTAATCAATAGACTGAATTTACAATCATTATTCAATGAATATTCCCCTCTGGCATAGCTCTATAATCCTATTGACGTTCTCATACATTTAAATATAATGCCCCACACTTGACGTCACTTATGACATTTCATGTCGCACAATGAACATGTGCAAATTTGTCATATAGCTTCAGACACCTTGGAGTATAATGATAATAAAGTCATATAGACCTCCTCAAGATTTTTAAATCCAAGGCACCCCATTGTCCACAAAAATATTCAAATGCCCCATGACTTTTATAGTTGTTCATGATTTCCTTGATAAGGAATAACTGGATAAAATGTATATACATTATAAAATGACCCATGACATTTCAAGATTTACATGACTTTTAGGACTAGAAATCAAAATGAGACTTCATTATATACTCAGGTTTTCCAAGACACAGGTTTTTCAAAAGCAAAAACAGTTGTTGAGGGGGTGAATTATAAGAAATATCTTATCTTATAAGAAATTTAACTTATTTAAAGCAGCACTAGGTAACTTTTGCTCTCGGGGTCCCCCTACAGTTGGGAAACAGTATTGTCCTCTACTACTGTCGTAAACTCTGTCATCCTACATCAGGGGATGCATCGCACGTGCATTTGTTGACATGACAACTATGATAGCCCTGAACACTGCAGGAGGAGTTCACATGCAGGTGTTCTGCTTGTGTCGTGTGTGTGAAATGTCTTCATCCCAGGTACAGTGGCATATGTTTCAGCATGTCATATGAATATCATTTCATGGGTTTTATTTTTTTTTTTCAAACGCCAAATGATCGCGATGCTCACGTTTACAAGCCAGCGTCATTATAGTAGTCTAGTCTATAGGTTACCGTTTTACAGAATCTATATGATACTTCAATTCAATGTTTGAGTGGTAGGTAATAACCAATATATATATTGAATAACCCGTCAATATAATATCAAGCTACCATAGATGAATCTTCAAATTTGAAAAGTCGATTTGCATTATAGCTTGAGGCAAGACAAATAAACAAATATCACAGACATGTTAGGTATTGTAACGAGTAGGAAAATAGTGTGGCCCCTTTAAGAGCATTGGCCCCGGTTGGAGCGCCTGCGTTCTATGTGTGTGTGTGTGCACTGTGCCTCGAGCTCCCATGTGTGCGGATTATTTTCTGTCTTCTGTAGCAAACATTCATTTATTTTTGTTTTGTTGGGTAATGCTGTGGACGGAAGTGGAGTTTGTGCCGGACTCTTGTGGGGGGTTCCGCGGGGAATAAAGTGCGGGCTATTTGATGTAAATCGCCTCCGTGTTTGCATCGACTCCAGTTGCGTTGAGTGAGCTATCCGTATTTTTCACCCGGACACACGCGTTACAGTATCCTAAAATATGATTTTGTACGTCTTATGTATTTACTTGCGAGAATGTAGCCCCTACCAAACTTGTACACGCCGTTTACACATAGGCTAACCCTAACCCTCGCACGTCCGAATTTAAGGAAGTGACGTATATGCCGTAAAGCAGTCAAATTTTGTAGTTCTTTTTTTTCTCGGGTTACTACCCGAAACCCGAAGTTTAAAAGTATGATTTAAAACGATACAGACCCCGTCAGGCTATGGCAGACGTGTCATTCAACCTATTGTAAGTCGATGTATCATCACAAGAGTCTTAAATATATTATGAAGGTTGAAAAGTTACATAGTGCTGCTTTAAGAGCTTGTAATGTTTTGTCTTATTTTAAATCATTTTAAGACATCTTGAGGTTTCCTTGTAGGCCCTGGCCCTCTGATTGAGAACAACTATAGACTATTGTTTTTTGTCCTTATTGGAGCTTGAAAGCCCCTGGTCACTATGTTTTTGTTGTATGAAAAGGTGCAGCATGAAATAGCCACTAAACGTTTCCTTTTGTTTTCTCTGGACAATGAAAATTGTATGATTTTGGAATGACATGAGGGGGCATTTCATTTAGGGTGAGCTGTCCCTTTAAGGCTAACCCAGAGCAGTCAAAATAAAGGAACAACTAAGTGAGAAACTAGATAATATTCAAGGCCTTTGGGTTTATCCTCAGTGGACACCAGAATAAGACGATGGTAGTCTGCCTACCATTGCAGGAGCATATGCTCTCCCAGCTGTGCTGGGGGGTGATGAAGTTTGCCCGTGCTGTGGCGTAGTTACTCATTCTCCCCTGCCTCATCACTACTGCGTTCCTGCAACCCCGAGGTGGGCAACCAGCACCCACACAACCATCATGCATCAGTCTCAAGACATTCAAACCCAGTGCATCTTCCACAGTCGAAGAGACCCCAGTCAGGCGCTGAGCAGGCACGGGCTGAACGGAGCCATCCTGAGCTCGACGGACCAGCAGCACCTCCATGTTGACAGAGTTTGGCTGCTGTTGCAAACTGGCGATGTGAAGCTCTTGTCTGGGTATGTTTAGCTCCAAGCCCAGGCTGCGCTGGAGGCCTCTCCAGTGGTCGGACACAAACTCTTCTGCCGAAAGTCCAGCCAACTGCAACGTGAAGCCCTGATCCAGATCATGTTGAGCGGCAGCCCAAATGTGGACCTTCACTCCAGCCCAGATAATAAATTTCCCATCGGACACGCTCACGTTCAAGTGGTACAGGCCTGGCTCCAGGTCCTTTTCCACCACGATCTTTCCATCCACTGTGTCCACAGAGAACAGGCCTCGGTCCGGGGAATCAGAGAGCAGTTTGTATGAAAGGATGTCTTGGGGATCTTGGTCCGTAGCGTGCAGCTTGCCGATGACACGTTTCGAGAACGTCCCCCCAGCGGTGGTGATGAAAACCTCTAGTGGAGTCACAGTGGGTGGATATCGACTCTGCTCTGTGACGTTGATCTTCACCACGCATATAGAGGACAGTGGAGGGTGGCCGCTGTCAGTGACCTGTGGAGATGATATTTATGTGAAGTGTGAAAAAAACATTGCTACGTGTGAACAATACACTGACCTTTGAGGAGTCGCTTTAAATAATTTAAGATGGTGTGGTAAAATCACTGGTCCACAGATAACAATCCAGTTTACAACCATAGGTCAGCTTGCACTGCACCACACAAGTCATATTCCAATTGAAGGGATGGTTCACCGAAAAATGAAAGATTCTGTCATCATTTATTCGCTTTTATGTTGTTACAAGCCCCTTTGTTACTTTTGTTTTTTTCTTCTGTGGAAGACAGGAAGGAGATGTTTTGAAAAATGTTCATGCTACTCCTTTCTGTATAATAACAGTGAATTTGGAACAGGGTTGAGCACCATTTAGAATTTGATTAAAAATAGTTTTTCAACTTCCAAAACAATTTTTACATTTGAATTGAGGTAGCAAAAAATAATTTAGAATTCCAAATTAGAATTAAAAATATAGGCAACACCTTATTTTACAGTGCTCTTGTAACACAAGTTACATTAATTAGTAGTTACTATTAATTACATTCATAAAACCCTAAACCACACCCTAATCCTAACCATATAGTGTTACAAACTGAGACTTGGTTTAAAGATCCAAATGCATCTTTATTTGGACAATCCAGAATTGTAATCCATGTAACGAGCAAAGGGTTGCACCGGGCAAACAATACAAATAAGCAACAGGGCAGAAAACGCAGGCAAAAAGGGTAATCCGGAATACAGACAGATAATCAAAAAAACCAAGACACAGTAAAACAGTATTACGCTCAGAAATGCAGTGTAACAACACGACTTCACAAAGTAAGAGTGAATACACAGGGCTTAATTAGATGAGATGACAACACACAGGTGGAAGCAATCAGCACATGATTAGTCAAGGCAATGGGTTATGGCAAATTGTAGTTCATGGTGAGATAAAGCAGATGAAAGGAGTGCCCTCTGTTGGAGATCACAGGCGTTCCAGCTGGTGGTTATGACAGTAAGTACAAGTAGTTAATAATTAGTACTAAGTACTTAAATGTATAATTACACTGTAGCACAGACGCCTTACAATAAAGGCTTACACTTTATTTTAAGCTGTCTGTAACACTTTACAATGAAGGTTGTATTAATTAACATTAGTCAATGCATTAGTTAACATGAATTAACCATGATACACTACCTCTGTTAAGCATTAGTTAAAGGGTTTGTTCACCCAAAAATGAAAGTCATTAATTACTTACCCTCATGTCGTTCAACAGCCGTAAGAACGTTCATCTTCAGAACACAAATGGAGATATTTTAGTTGAAGTCCGATGGCTCAGATAGGCCTCCATTGGCACAATGTACTTTACACTCTCAAGACCCATAAAAAGTACTAAAGACGTCGTTACAAAGTCGATCTCACTACAGTGGTTCTACAATAACTTTATAAAGCAACGATAATAGTTTTTGTGCGCAAAAAATCCTAAATAACGACTTATAGTGATGACCAATTTCAAAACAAGGCATCATGAAGCTTTGAGGAGTTATGAATCAGTGAGTCGAATCAGTGGTTTGGATCGCCAAAGTCACGCATTTCAGCAGTTTGGCGGTTTGACACACGATCCGAATCATGATTCGACTCGCTGATTCATAACGCTTCATCACTATACAAGTCGTTATTTAGGGTTTTTTTGCACACAAAAACTATTCTCGTCACTTTATAAAGTTATTGTAGAACCACTGTAGTGAGATGGACTTTATAACGACATCTTTAGTACCTTTCATGGGTCTTGAGAGTGTAAAGTGCATTGTGCCAATGGAGGCCTTTCGGAGCCATCGGATTTCAACTAAAATATCTTAATTTGTGTTCCGAAGATGAACGGAGGTCTTACAGGTGTCGAACGACATGAGGGTAAGTAATTAATGACAGAATTTTCATTTTCGATAACATATTGCAGCCTCCGGTAACACCAGACCAACAGCCCCCCTCATCAGACATGTTATTCCTCTCTTCAGCATCCCCGCTTCTGAGCTTCACAGAGAAAATGGATTTTGTTTATACTGGAACCAGACAATCACACTCGATCGCTGCGAGCCCCCAGATATCGAACAAAGAGCGTCGAGCCCCTCAACCACTAAAGACTGTGGGACCAGCTCGCTCTGCCCCTCCTCCAGTGAGATTTCTAGGGTCACAACGCCAGGGCACACACCCTCCTCCATCTGCACCAAAAACAACTGATACCAACTCTCAGTGATGTATTTTGGGTCCTCGCAACGTAAACAGCAACCTTATCAAATGTTTACAAAACAAGCGGGAACCCATTGTGCCTGTCTCTTTCTCTATTTCTGTTCTGTTACGTGATAGAAAGTCTAAGGCCCTCTCAGGCCGTATGGCAAACCCATCTAATCTGCGGCAGGCCCGGTTCTAAGCACCTATAGAAGGGTGGGCTGGCAGATATCCCTGGTGGGCTTTTTTTTTTTTTGGTTGGGTTTGCTTTTTTTTTTTTTCGCGACCCATATACTATAGGCCTACAGCCATTTACATTCAAACAAGTCAAGCCAAGCATAAGAAAAGCCTACTTGTATACAATTGGTAATTTGACTCTATTCTCTAGATGGCACAAAAAATCATCTCAGCACTTTTCCACACAAACGCTTTTGATTATTGATGCATATTCGCAACATTCTGGACTAATTTGATAGCTAGACCTATATATGGGAGGCTAATTAACTGGTTAACCAACCAACAATAATTTTAACCAAATAATCGTTTGGTTAAAAAATATATATAAAAAAAGCCAGGTAAGTCATGTATAAGTCACATTTGATTGCATTCAGAAATAATACCGGTAAAAGTACTACAAACATTATAAACACTACAAACATAGCTAAAGATTATTTCATTTCCCCTCACTCCACAACAAATTGTAACGAGTAGGAATATGTTGTGGCCCCTTTAAGAGCTGCGCGCTCCCTGTTGAACTGCCTGCGCTGTATGTGCACACTGCGCCTCCAGCACTCCCATGTATGCGGGTTATTTTCTGTTGCTCAAATCAAGTTGTTTTGTTAAGTAATGCTAGCGTTTGTGACGGACTGTTATGCGAGTTTCACGGGGAATAAAGTGGAGCTGTGAAATGTTAATCACCTCCATGTCTACAATAACTCCAGTTAAGTGAGCTATCCCGATTTTCCTCTGGACACGTTACAACATCCTTTAAATTTAACGGTATTCAGAACAGATCAATAATTAAAAAATATAAGTATATAGGCTATATATATAAAGCCAAAACGAAATGAATGAGAATCTGAAAGTAACCAGCGCTCAAGATTATTTATTATAGGCTTTGTTCACTCATGTCCCAATACTGATGGAAAAATCATCCTCTTCACATGCGCAAAAATGTGAAAACATAAAATATCCTACTCCGTCATTTTGGTCATACAGATAATAAGAGTAGGACATCGTTCAAAACTGCAAAGTGTTTACTTACATTGTGCTATTGTAAAATAGCCCTCGCGGAGAGAGCGCTCGCGGCTGAAGATACAGAGGTTAGTGCACTCTCTGTATCTGTCGCGGATGTAACCCGATCCTTCCGGCGGGTGAACGTCCGTAAAGCTGCGGGTCCAGACGGCATTCCCGGCCGTGTGATCAGAGCGTGCGCGCACCAACTGGCTGGAGTCTTCACAGACATTTTTAACCTGTCCCTCTCCCTGTCTGTGGTCCCCACATGCTTTAAAACGTCCACCATTGTGCCTGTACCTAAGCAGTCAAAAACCACCTGCTTAAACGACTGGCGTCCTGTTGCTCTGACCCCCATCATCAGTAAATGCTTTGAGAGACTAGTCAGAAACCACATCTGCTCTGTTCTCCCCCCCTCACTGGACCCACTGCAGTTTGCATACCGCACAAACCGCTCCACTGATGATGCCATTTCATCCACTATACACACTGCTCTCTCCCACCTGGAAAAGAGGAACACGTATGTGAGAATGCTGTTTGTGGACTACAGCTCAGCATTCAACACCATTGTGCCCTCCATACTTGACGGGAAACTCCGGGCTCTAGGCTTAAACAGCCTGTTATGCAGCTGGATCCTGGACTTCCTGTCAAACAGACGCCAGGTGGTCAGAATGGGCAGTAACATCTCATCATCACTGACTCTCAACACTGGAGCCCCTCAGGGCTGCGTTCTCAGCCCACTCCTGTACTCCCTGTACACACATGACTGTGTGGCAACCCACAGCTCCAACACCATCATCAAGTTTGCTGACGATACGACGGTGGTAGGTCTTATCACCGACAATGATGAAACGGCCTACAGAGAGGAGGTGCACACTCTGACACGGTGGTGTCAGGAGCACAACCTCTCCCTCAACGTCAGCAAGACCAAGGAGCTGGTGGTCGACTTCAGGAGGAATGAGAGAGAACACCGCCCCATCACCATCGATGGAGCACCGGTGGAGAGAGTCAGTAGCTTCAAGTTCCTCGGTGTCCACATCACAGAGGAACTCTCATGGTCCGTCCACTCCGAGGCCGTTGTGAAGAAGGCTCATCAGCGCCTTTTCTTCCTGTGACGACTGAGGAGGTTTGGAATGAACCGCCACATCCTCACACGTTTCTACACCTGCACCATAGAGAGTCTGCTGACTGGCTGCATCACCACCTGGTACGGCAACAGTACCGCCCGCAGCCGCAAGGCCCTGCAAAGGGTAGTGCGCACGGCCAGCTGCATCATCGGAGGTGAGCTTCCCTCCCTCCAGGACATTTACGCCAGGCGGTGTGTGAAGAGAGCTCAGAGGATCATCAGAGACTCTAGCCACCCGAACCATGGGCTGCTCTCACTGCTGCCATCAGGCAGGCGGTACCGCAGCATCAGAACACGCACCAGCCGACTCCAGAACAGCTTCTTCCCACAAGCAATCAGACTACTTAACTCTTGATCCATCAGTATCATAACACACACTGGACAGAATATCACTCAGCACAACCCACTGTAGATACACACATTTATTTATCATACAGCATCTATTGCACTTTGGATTTCAATTTTTCAATCTGTGAATAATATTTTATACTATACATTGTATATTATTATTATTATTATAGCGTAATGTATATTGTTTAGTGTATGTTTAGTGTATATTGTTTAAAGTATATGTATATTGTAAGTATGTGTATATTGGTTAAAGCTGTGAGTTTACACTCACATTGTGTAAATTATTTATTGTTTATTGTAGTGTATACTGTGCTGTGAGTAATTGTGTGCGCATCAGATGTGTAATCTGATGTTGCTTTAAATGTTGTACATGTCATGTCATGACTACTATGTTGCTCGGAACTGCACCTAAGAATTTCACCTACTGTTGCACTTGTGCATATGTAGAGTGACAAATAAAGTGATTTGATTTGATTATTTGATTTGATTTGAAATAAAGAAAACAAGATGTGCAAGATTGTTTGAGGAGCGCGGCGCCTCACAAAAATGAACCAAACTCAACAGCACTGTTGCAGTTTTTCTTTCTTTTTGTTAATCTGTTAATTATTTAAGTCAAATATATTTCGCGAATTTATTCCTTTTATATGCCTAGACTGATTTAATGAAAACAAAATTATTCTTTTTTATTTTTAATGTAGGTCCTAACTCTAATGTAACTCCTAAAATCGTCCTGGCTACCCGTCCAAGGCCGTTGCGCTCCCATCTCTTCCATACTTTCGCAGAGTTCGTGCATGACGCGGTTTTACAAACGCGGCACTCATTTAAAAAAAAGAAAGAAAGAAAGAAATCATTTTTTAAAAACTTGTCTCTATACCTGCATCGCGTTTTTAACCGCACAAACGCATCCTGCGTGAATGGCCCTAAACTGATTAAAAGATAAACAGCGCATTTTTATTTCAGTGCTGTTATTTAAACAGTCAGCTTGCCTCGTAGCCTACATTCAGTTTACAGCATAAACAGAAGCCAAAGAGGGCAAGGTTTCAACTGAACTATGCACTTGCATTTTAAACACTTACCGGTAGCTACATTAAGTTCTAGCTCTGTCCATGCAATAAATGCACGTTCTTAAATGAGCGTGCATTTCAACTTGGCATGAATAAATAAATAAAATCAGAGATGCATATTCATATTTACATGATACATATTCACGAATACAACATCTCGTAATTACCTTAATAGCACGCAAATATTTCTGCCCGTTTTCGTTCGTGTGACTGCAGCCTCTGCGTTTCTGCTACAGACTGAAGCGCGCGCGTAGCTTACAGCGCTTATTTTCCGTTAATAAAGAAAACATTCTGGTATTATTTTTGTGATTGTTTGGGGCATTCTACAGCCCTTCATCAAAACTTTCAACACCGAGCCCATCTCAGATTGTTTTAATCAATGCAAAAATAGTAAAAACAAATGAACACTATCAGTTCCTAAATTCTGATTGGGTGGGCAAGGCAGACGTTTGGGTGGGCTCAGCCCACCCCTGCCCATGCCTAGATCCGGCCCCGATCTGCGGCCTGTTACTTGTCAAACTAAGATTACTGTGGGGGAAAAAATTTAAATGAATACTGTTAAGTTAGCACTTTTAAACATCCGTTCACTTAAAAACAAATAATTTCTAGTCAACGACTTAATAACCACAAACAACCTAGATTTTTTACTTCTAAATGAAACGTGGCTAGAAGACAGCTGCAGTGCAACAGTCCTCAATGAAACAGCCCCTCCTAACTTTACTTTTATGAGTGTCTGCAGGGCAGTCAGGAGGGGTGGGGGGGGGGGGTCGCTGCTCTTTTTAAAGATGTCTATCAATGTAAGAAAGTATCATTTGGTGACTATTTGTCTCTAGAATATCTGGGCATTGTGCTAAAAGGTGCTCCACGCATCCTGCTTATCATTATTTACAGGCCTCCAAAATATTGCCCAGCTTTTATTGATGACTTTACAGAGCTGTTATCAGCAATCTCATCTGAGTATGACTGTTTTGCTATTGCTGGGGATTTTAACATTCACACTGATAATGCTGAATCCAGTGCAACTAAAGATCTCATGACTGTTCTTAACACTTTTGATTTGACACAACATGTACACGGACCCACACATGATCGTGGACACATTCTAGATTTACTTATCAGTAAGGGTCTAAGCATTTCATTGATAGTTATTAAGGATGTGGCACTGTCTGATCATTTCTGTATTTTCTTTGATATATCAATCTCTCCTGCCATCTGTCTCTGTCAAAAAGAGATGCTTAAATGAGAACACTAGTGTGCTGTTTATGAAGGCTATATCTTTAACACCAAGCATATCTGCAGACTCTGTAGATTTTCTCCTTGACTCATTTAACTCAAAAGTTAAGAGTGTAATTGATGATATTGTTCCTGTGAAAGTCAAAAAAAAGAGTGGCAAACAAAAAGCACCTTGGAAAAACTCAACAGCAGTGCAATTAATGAAAAGACAATGCAGGAAAGATGAGCGCTTGTGGCGAAAGACAAAACTTGTAGTCCATTACAACATCTATAAAGACAGTCTTCGTGCTTTCAATGTGGAACTAGGCAAAGCTAGACAGACCTTCTTTTCAAATATTATTAACAGAAACATAAACAACACGCACACTCTTTTTGCTACTGTAGAGAGACTAACAAACCCTCCGAGTCACATTCCCAATGAAATGCTCTCAGACAGCAAATGTAGTGAGTTTGCCTTCTTCTCCGCTTCTCCGAGAAAATCAATAATATCAGAAATGTGATCAGCACATCCTTGAGTTGCTCTGGGGTGAGTCAGATCAGACCACAACCTCAGAAAGTTACTATGACTGATTTCGAAGCAATTGATGATACAAATTTAGAAGAAACGGTACAGCACCTAAAAACATCAACCTGCGCCCTTGACACACTCCCCACTTCTTTTTTCAAAAGTGTGTTTAACTGTTTAGAAGCAGATCTCCTAGAAGTGGTAAACGCCTCACTTCTTTCTGGGACTTTCCCAAACTCCCTTAAAACCACAGTAGTTAAGCCTCTCCTGAAAAAGAGAAATCTGGATAACTCCATACTGAGCAACTACAGACCAATCTCAAATCTCCCCTTCATAGGCAAGATCATTGGAAAAGTTGTTTTCAGTCAGCTGAACAAATTCTTGAACTCAAACAGATACTTTGACAATTTTCAATCTGGTTTCCGACCGCATCACAGCACAGAGACAGCGCTCATTAAGATAATAAATGATATTCGTCTCAATACAGATACAGGCAAAACATCAATTCTGGTATTACTCGACCTCCGTGCTGCATTCGACACTGTTGACCACAACATACTTCTTGACAGGCTAGAAAATTGGGTCGGGCTTTCCGGAATGGTCCTCAAATGGTTCAGGTCATACTTAGAAGGGAGAGGTTATTATGTGAGTATAGGTGACCATAAGTCTGAGTGGACATCCATGACATGCAGAGTCCCACAAGGGTCAATTCTTGCACCACTCCTATTCAACCTGTACATGCTCCCACTGAGCCAAATAATGAAAAATAACAAAATGGCTTACCACAGCTATGCTGACGACACCCAGATCTACTTAGCCCTATCACCTAATGACTACAGCCCCATTGACTCTCTGTGCAAATGCATTGAAGAAGTTAACAGTTGGATGTGCCAAAACTTTCTTCAGTTAAACAAAGACAAAACTGAAATCACTACATTTGGAAACAAAGATGAAATTCTCAAGGTGAACGCATATCTTGAGGCTAAAGGTCTAAAATCAAAAAATCAAGTCAGGAATCTGGGTGTGATTTTGGAGTCAGACCTGAGTTTCAGTCGTCATGTCAAAGCAATAACTAAATTAGCCTACTATCATCTCAAAAATATTGCAAGAATTAGATGCTTTGTTTCAAGGCAAGACTTAGAGAAACTCGTTCATGCTTTTATCACCAGTAGGGTGGACTATTGTAATGGTCTTCTCACCGGCCTTCCCAAAAAGACCATTAGACAGCTGCAGCTCATACAGAACGCTGCTGCCAGGATCCTGAGCAGAACCAGAAAATATGACCATATCACACCAGTTCTCAGGTCTTTACACTGGCTTCCAGTTTCATTTAGGATCGATTTTAAAATACTATTACATGTATATAAGTCACTCAATGACCTAGGACATCAATACATTGCAGACATGCTGATTAAATACAAACCTAACAGATCACTCAGATCATCAGGATCAAGTCAATTAGAAATACCAAGGGTTCACTCAAAGCAAGGAGAGTCTGCGTTTAGCTATTATGCCAGCCGCAGCTGGAACCAGCTTCCTGAACAGATCAGATGTGCTCCAACAGTAGCCACTTTCAAATCCAGACTCAAAACACATCTGTTCAGCTGTGCATTTACTGAATGAGCACTGTGCTACTGTACATCCGACTGATTGCACCTTATCTTATGCTTTTACTCATTTACTCAATTATGTATCAATTTAACCCTGTTTTTAATTTTAGTTTTAATTATACTTTTTTTTTTCTTTTTTTTTTATTACTTTTAATTCCTATTATAACTGTTATACTATATATAGTTTTATTTAATTCACTTACGAATATTTTAACTTAATTTCTGTGTAAAGCACTTTGAATTGCCACTGTGTACGAAATGTGCTATACAAATAAACTTGCCTTGCCTTGCCTTGCCTTTTGGGTGAACTGACCCTTTAATCTTTGTTAACGTTTGTTAATAAAAATACAGCTGTTCATGGTTTGTTCATGTTAGTTCACAGTGCATCAACCAATGTTAAAGGAACACTTTACTTTTTTTGAAAATAGGCTTTTTTTTACAACTCCCCTAGAGTTAAACAGTTGGGTTTTACCATTTTCGAATCCATTCAGCCGATCTCCGGGTCTGCCGGTAGCACTTTTAGCATAGCTTAGCATAGATCATTGAATCTGATTAGACCATTAGCATCTCGCTCAAAAATGACCAAAGACTTTTGATATTTTTCCTATTTAAAACTTGACTCCTCTGTAGTTACATTGTGTACTAAGACCGACGGGAAATGAAAAGTTGTGATTTTCTAGACCGATATGGCTAGGAACTATATACTCACCTAAAGCATTATTAGGAACACCATACTAATACTTTGTTTGACCCACTTTCGCCTTCAGAACTGCCTTAATCATACGTGGCATTGATTCAACAAGGTGCTGAAAGCATTCTTTAGAAATGTTGGCCCATATTGATAGGATAGCATCTTACAGTTGATGGAGATTTGTGAGATGCACATCCAGGGCACGAAGCTCCCGTTCCACCACATCCCAAAGATGCTCTATTGGGTGGAGATCTGGTGACTGTGGGGGCCATTTTAGTACAGTGAACTCATTGTCATGTTCAATAAACCAATTTGAAATGATTCAAGCTTTGTGACATGGTGCATTATCCTACTAGAAGTAGCCATCAGAGGATGGGTACCTGGTGGTCATAAAGGGATGGACATGGTCAGAAACAATGCTCAGACAGGCCGTGGTATTTAAACGATGCCCAATTGGCACTAAGGGGCCTAAAGTGTGCCAAGAAAACATCCCCCAAACCATTACACCACCACCACCAGCCTGCACAGTGGTAACAAGGCATGATGGATCCATGTTCTCATTCTGTTTATGCCAAATTCTGACTCTACCATCTGAATGTCTTAACAGAAATCGAGACTCATCAGAACAAGCAACATTTTTCCAGTCTTCAACTGTCCAATTTTGGTGAGCTTGTGCAAATTGTAGCCTCTTTTTCCTATTTGTAGTGGAAATGAGTGGTACCTGGTCTTCTGCTGTTGTAGCCCATCCGCCTCAGGGTTGTGCGTGTTCAACAAATGCTTTGCTGCATACCTCGGTTGTAACGAGTGGTTATTTCAGTCAAAGTTGCTCTTCTATCAGCTTGAATAAGTCGGCCCATTCTCCTCTGACCTCTAGCATCAACAAGGCATTTTCGCCCACAGGACTGCCGCATACTGGATGTTTTTCCCTTTTCACACCATTCTTTGTAAACCCTAGAAATGGTTGTGCGTGAAAATCCCAGTAACTGAGCAGACTGTGCTCAGACCGGCCCGTATGGCACCAACAACCATGCCACGCTCAAAATTGCTTAAATCACCTTTCTTTCCCATTCAGTTTGGAGTTCAGGAGATTGTCTTGACCAGGACCACACCCCTAAATGCATTGAAGCAACTGCCATGTGATTGGTTGATTAGATAATTGCATTAATGAGAAATTGAACAGGTGTTCCTAATAATCCTTTAGGTGAGTGTACTCTCATTCCTGCGTAACAATCAAGGAACTTTGAGCCTTAGGTTCAAATGGGTGCAGCGGCGCAATGACATTACGCAGCACCTGAAAATAGGCTAACTTCCGTCAACATAACCAACTAGTGTGTCAAACTCCTTACACAGGGAGCGTGCAGGCGCTGCGTAATATCATTGTGCCACTGCACTCATGGTACGGCAGCAAAGTTCCTTGATTATTACACAGGAATGAGAGTATAGTTCCTGGCCATATCAGTCTAGAAAATCACAACTTTTTCGTCGTTCTTAGTACACGATGTAACTACAGAAGAGTAAAGTTTTAAATAGGAAAATTTTTGAAAGTCTGGTAATTTGAGTGAGATGCTAGTGGTCTAATCAGATTCAATGAACTATGCTAAGCTATGCTAAAAGTGCTACCGCCAGACCTGGAGATCGGCTGAATGGATTCAAAAACGGTAAAACTCAACTGTGTCCTTCATTTTATGAAGCGGCGAGAATACTTTTTGTGCACCAAAAACAACTAATTTATTCTACAATATCTTCTCTTCTGTGTCAGTCTCCTACGCTGTTGATGTAGTAAATGCTACGCAACGCTTCCTAGTTCTACGTCAGAATGGTGGGTCACCATTGGCCAGCTCCTGCGTCAGCATCACACGCATACGTTGCGATGCTCACGTGAACATCGTTGGCCAATAGTGAGCCGGCGTAAAACTCGGAAGTGCTGCGCTGTATTTACTACATCAACAGCATAGGAGAATAACACAGACAAGTTGAATAAAGTCGTTTTTTTCTCATAAAATGAAGGTTGAACCACTGGAGTCACATGGACAATTATAACGGTGTCTTTACTACAATGACGTTGTTGCCTATGGAGAGGTTAGAGAGCTCTCAGATTTCATTAAAAATATATTCATTTATGCTCCAGTCTTATGGGTTTGGAACAACATGAGGGTGAGTAATTAATGACAGAATTTTCATTTTTGGGTGAACCATCCCTTTAAGGTGCGGTCACATTTATTGTTGCTCTCGCTCATTTTCATTTTGGTCACTTGAATTCACCATGCTGATAAACAGAAAGCTGCTTGATTTGACTGCACTGTTACAACATAAGGATGAGTAAATTATGACAGTCTTTCATTTTTGGTTGAA
Source organism: Romanogobio albipinnatus (assembly GCA_023566225.1). NCBI lineage: Eukaryota > Metazoa > Chordata > Actinopteri > Cypriniformes > Gobionidae > Romanogobio > Romanogobio albipinnatus. Next base: position 31,849,919 of record CM042246.1, on the reverse strand, counting down.
CCATCCCTTTAAACTTATAACAAGCATGTGTTGTAAACATGTGTTGTACTCGTAACTGAAGTTAATGAATGAAATATTTCACCTGGATTTTTAGCAGATGCTGAGGCTTGCCTCTCCTCCTCAGTGGGGAGGATACGGAGAGTAGTCCTCCTTGGTCAATGTAAAAACTCCTGTCCTCATTTCCCGAGACAATATGGAAGGAGAAGGGAGGGCCGTTCTGAGGCGTATCTCTGTCTGTTACCAGCAGCTGCAGAATTCCACTGCCCACAGCCTCCCCTTCCTGTATCCAGAAAAACACCATTAATCAAGCCGCACATGCTCTGGAAAATACCATCTGACTTTTAGGAAAGTTGTGTCCTTTCTTGAAGGTAAATGGACACAAAACATAAATACATTCTTTATTTTTATCATGATGATTCTCGTTCTGAAGTTCAGTTTTATTGTATTTTATTGCTGTGGCAACAGAATGTGCCTTCGTGACCAGAGGCAAATCATCAGAATTGTTGGAAAAGAATAACCATGAATAACCATTCAATCTGCCCTGATGTTTGTATGTTTCTTGCTTCAAAATCAATAGCGTATTTCTGTCACAGGACTAATTTTTAATGCCAACAAATCGAAGCTTGAAGACACAACCCAATTCTGTCAAAATGAAAACAAAGCAAGAACAGATGGTGATTTTTATCACTCTGTCTGCATTTGTCAACCAAGTGCTACCGATTGGACTGACGTGTGGTCCTCGTCTCCCTTCAAGCTGGCACAACTGGAACAGGTAATTGAAACAGAATGCTCGGCTGACAGAGCTGAGCCTAATTGTAACTGACCACCTACATGGTGCCAAATAGCCGTTGCACTCTAAAGACACAGGCACCTTAGGTGGGGTAAATGGGGTGTGAAAATTTTTTCCAAGTCAGCAGAGTTGGCCCTATAATTAGAAGCAATAGATCCGGCTGAATCTGAAGGGGTAAACAGACGGTCCGAATGCTGGCGCAGGCAAAAAATTCTATGTTATGCATGGCTGATTGGCTCTTTAGCCTGAACTCTTTCCTTCCCCTGGGCCAATGAGCAGAGATTAGATGACAACTGTGTCCGAAACTTGAAAACAAAGCAGCAGGCATGTGCAGAGGGGGGGACTTTGGGTGCTCGAGCCCCTCCCCTTTTTCAAAATGAATCAAAAGTGCCCCTCTCAGACAAATATCAATGATAATATCGTGGTCAATAAAACAAAATAAATGTGATTATTATAACATGACAATGTATACAATAGTAATGAACGGCTCAAAAGTCGGACAATTTCTGTTGAGGCATTGCCATAACGCTTTGCTATAGGTTGCGTGCGTTTTGATTAACTGCTGATTTTACACTGTTCGCGGCTCTCAAGCCAAATATGGTCCTTTCAGAGAGGGTGGCCTCACGGGAAAAAAGTAAACCAATAAAAAAAAAATTCATCCATAATCAGAGCTAATGTGTTGATTTAATTACAAATCTATATATTATATATTTTAAAGTATTACACAATTCACCAATGCCCGTATGCCATGTATATACACCAACCAATCGTGATCTGGCAAAGAAAGTTCAAATTCCATTGGACGATGTGAAGAAGAGCGGTAATTTTCTGTTCTTATTCATAAATCGGTTGAAAATTACATGGACAGACAAACTAACGTTTGTCTCATTTTATAAATTGCATCACTGACAAATTGGATTTTAACTGACAACAAACAAATCACTGCACAAAACCATGCAGCAGCAAAAGTCGCATTAATGGTAAGTGTTAAATTCACTTGTATTTATGTATATTGATACACCGTTTAAGTTAACAAAACCCAAGTGCCACCGGCACCTACAGGCCTATTATGTGAAGTGTAGGCTGGCGAAATGGTTACGTGAAAGGACTTTATTATATTACCATTTTTTAATATTATGCAGAATTATGAAAGAAGTATCTTATATTCATAAAGCCTGCATTTATTTGATAAAAAACAGCAATATTATGAAATATTATTAAAATAATGGTTATCTATTTTAAAATAATTTAGAATATAATTTATTCCTGTGATCACAGCTGGATTTTCAGCATCATTGCTCCACTCTTCAGTGTCACGTGATCATTCAGAAATCACTCTAATATGACGATTTAATGTCAATGATGGAAACTGTGATACTCTTTTCAAGATTCTTTGATTAATAAAAAGTTAAAAAGAACATAATGTAATAATATTTCACAATATTAGGCTACTGTTTTTTCTGTATTTTTGATTAAATAAATGCAGGCTTGATGAGCATAATGATATATTATATATTATATATATTGCCTTTCTTAAATTTGAGCCCCTGCCCCTTAAGAACTCTCTGCACGGCCCTGCAAAGTATATGGAAGCATCTGTTTGGTTTTGGCACTTTTGATGTCCCATAACACTATGGGCCCCATCATACATCCGGCTTGACGAAAGTGTTTTTGCTAGTTTCAGCCTGATGCAGTTATCATTTTCATATCCAGCGATGTTGTTTAAATAGCAAATGCACTCGTTCCCATCTGTTCGCCCATGGGCGTGCTGGTCTGAAAACGAGGTGTGTTCAGGCGCATTGTTGGCACGTTGCGCATTGTGGCAACTGAAAACGACTGCACCATTGACCAAAAAAAACTTGGTCTAAAGTCAATGGTGCAGTATTTTTGGTTATTTCAAGGGTACAATAGTAATATGCACCTATAGGCGGGCGCACAATGCACGTACACTCTGCTAATTACACACACAGGGATGCGCAGCAGCACACAAACATTTTTACAAACACATCCTCTCTAAAGAAGTGTTCAGTCTTTCTGCTCGCAAATTCCGGCATGTAAATAGCGAATCCGTCATGGTGCCAGCGCAACTCGCTTATAAAGGGAATGAGAGATGAGACTCAGATTGGTTTATTGCACGTTACCTTTGGACCAACCATTTTTTCCGTCGTTAAACTAGCAGAAGTGGATTTGGACTAAGTGCACTTACGCCATGAGCTCAGATTGTTAAAATAGGGCCAATTGTGTGACTGAGTGGTTAGTTGAAGTGTCTGATGGAGAGGTATAATTCTTTCGCAAAATAAGCATTGCATTCTTTTAATATTTGCTTGGTTATCTCTGAAGCGCATTTGACGTTTGACGTGATATCACAATGTCTTGAAAGACTTTCAAATCGTCTGTCTGAAGAAAGTTAACTCATTAACTAGCTGGGCAGGGAGGCAAAAAGCTAGTGTTTTTACCTGAAGAACAAGGTTGTGATTGATCTGCGAGAACATCGGTGGGTTGTCGTTGACGTCAGATACGGTCACTGTCACCTGGACGGCAGAGGATAAAGGGGGATCGCCTTCATCGGCAGCTTGCACAGTTAATGAGTAGTGTGTTATCTGAAAGGAGAGGGGTGAGATATGAACATCATGGCAGGAACGCTCAATAACAGCAGTCAAATATGCACAGTATTGATTCAAATGTTCATCTGTGATCAGAGGATATAACTAAATCCCTGATAAAACGAGCAAGTACGTGTTTTGGGAGGCGATTAAAGAACGAAACTGAAACTCACCTCTTCCCTATCCAGCGTGGAGTGCACTGTAATGTGGCCGGTGCGAGGGTCGATGCTGAACTGCTGCTTGGGATCGCCATTCACAATGGAGTACATGATGACGTTATTCGGAGGCCCATCAAGGTCAACGGCACTTACCTGAGACAGATGCATAGTGAAGGAAAGGAAGATGAGCACACCTGAGTGATATTAAGCAAAGCTTTAAAGCTCAGGATTACTGCCGATTCTTCTAATCCAACGGTCTGCATCAGACACGCCTAATGTCCCAATGAATATCTGAAAAGGCTGCGAGTGCTCATAAACAATCACCATTAGCCGACTGCTGCATTCAGATTGTTTTTCTGATCGCTTAACTGACAGATGCAGTAAATCATTCGCTCAACAGCTGCCACAATAGCTTGTCTCAATCCTGTCACCAGATTGACAACAGCTGTCTTTACTTCGCTTCATAGAGAGCATTGTGGAGAAAGTTTGAGACACATTACATGTGAAGTCAAAGGCAATATGACAACAGTCCAGAAACACAAAATAATAATCATTTTCATACTCAGCATTTTTTTTAAATCTTGTTTTCTATTAAAAGTCCATCCCTAAAACAAGATACATTTGGTGTTTAAATAAAATATGTAATGAAATGAAATCTAAATATTAAATGACAAACTTAAACAAAAAAACGGACAATTTGCGAAAGACACATTTTAAGTTGAAGTACTCAAATTACTAAAACTGAACTTTTAAATGAAAATAAATTCAAGCTAAATAGAAATATATATATATAAAAAGATAACTCAACTAATTTGTAAATCACATACATTTTAAATTGAAGTACCAAAATGACTCAAACTAAAACTTTTAAATTAAAATAAATTCAAGCTAAATAGAAATATTTAAAAAATAGTAATAAGGACAATTGTACATAATGCAATTATTACACTTAATTATTTAAATAAATATGAATGATTTATATAATGTATATACAATTATTATTTAACCATATGAGCACTTTTTTATTCTCATTTCTGAAGACAATATGGAAGGATAAGGGAGGACATACATTTTTATTTTTATTAGCACGTTTGAAAAGTGCTTTCTTTCTTGATTTAGTGGGGTTTATACATTAAACAAGAAGAAAAAAAAGTTTCCTAATGTGGTATTAAAGATTCACTTAATATATATTACCCTAATATATGTAACTCTGGCCTGGTTTCACAGACAGGGCTTAGATTAAGCCAGGCTTAGGCCTAAAATTATCTAAAATTTTAAATGTCAGAGCAAGTTTCTTTCAGTTAAAACAGCTTAAACATGCACTTTAGTCTGGGACTTGCTTAAGCCTTGTCTGTGAAACCGGCCACTAATATCATATGCATATAAAGCAAATATATATATTTTTATTGAAACCAAGAAAATGATTGTTTGCAGTGCATCTGCAGCAATAACACAGTCAGCTTTAGACTTATTTTTTAAAAAGTTTCATCAATAGATGTTCAGTGACAGTTAAGGAAAAGTGTGATACCTGCAGAACCATGTCCCCAGGTGAAATGTCCTCGGCAATCACAGCTCTGTAGCTACTGCGGTTAAAGACAGGTGTGTTGTCGTTGACGTCTGTGATATTGATGATAACCGTAGCAATGTCACTGAGCAGTGGTTTGCCCCTTGCCCCCTCCACTGACAGGTAATACTCGCGGCAGAGCTCAAAATCCAGCGCAGCGTTCAGCGACAGCAAACCTGTGGCACAAAGCAACAAAATCACATCCAGTCATTTTTAGTTCTTTTACATCCAGCATACATCTATCTCTTTTTCAGTTTGCCCAGACATACTGACCAGGTTAAAAGTGCAAAAATTTCAGAGCAAATTGTAAAACTGTAGGCTTGAAATTGCTTTATAAATGTGTGAACAATATCGGCAAAATACTAAATGATTTTGATGAGTTTGTTTTGCAGTTCCCCAGTGATAGAAACAAAACTGATCTGGGCGTTTGATGAAGAACTCATTTCAAATTCTCATGTAAACTTGTTTATAATGTGTAATAATGAATGAGTTATTGTTTTGTGTCCATCCAAACTAATTCTGCTGTACCTTGTGCCTAACATACTGTATGTTCATTATAATAGTGCTGACAGAAACTTTCAGAACAAATGAGAGTTAAAGCATATATAATACCGTCAGATTTTCTTTTTTCCACTGCATAGGCTGACCACATAGAAATCTATTCAATCTTGACTAATATCTCTCATGTACTTCCCAGTGGAGTTGAACTGAATGCATTATATCTTTTATGCAATGCTGCAGTTTTGTTTTTGCAAAGCGCTTGATTCCTACAAGAGGCTGATTCATCTAAAGTATTTGAAACGCCAGTGGAATTTGCTGTGTGCACTATGGGTAGACACTGCTATTGTATGTCTCATTCCCCAGCAGCAGAGAAAGTTTACTACTTGACCTCTTGCTGATCTGTCCTCAAATTTTGAGTAAAACAAGATGGGCAGAACAACAAAAGCATTGGCATTTTTGCTTAAAGCTCAAGAATTGAGTTTTCAACAAGTGCAAAATTGCTCTCTGTAATGTTTCTTTTCATTGATTTAAACGATCAACGGCTATGTTGTGTCACTTAATGGCTTTCTTAGAGATCCACCAGCGTATTATAAACAGTGTGCAGTGTTTGTCCTTGGCACATGTTCTGTCAATATAGTGTGTTTGAACATAGAGCTCGTGTTCCATTCAAGAGTGGAAAGCAATAGTAATCCTCACAAAAGCAAAAGGTGCACTTGTCAATTTTAGGTGTAGTGAAGATGCATCAGTGTTCTCTTCCTTTTTGCCATGAATGGCTCACTAGGGCCAAATGTGTATCTATAGATCATTTAATTTTAGAATGGAGAGTGATGCAGGCCGTTATGGGAACAAATGGCTTCGCATTCATAAAAATAGCAGTCCATATGGACTTCAATAACCATCAATGTCAGACATCTGTTTAATTCCAGAAATCGGCTTTTGAACATTCTGTCAGCGCACAGAATGTCAGATCACAGCCCACTGATCTAGTCATGAAACTGTGACATCTACTGGAAGATGCAAAAACTGGAAAAAAATGTATGAGGGTTTATGATTCATGAGTTACTGAAATTACAAAACCATATGCTTAATCATGTCATAATGTCTAAAAACAGTGTTTCTTGTCCTCGCATAATGATGTCACACATTTGAGTGTTTTATTGACAAAGGATTACTTTCCTTCAGCTCTCCATGACTGTGCCGAATACCTTCATCTATTTTCATAATTGGTGTGAGAAAGAATGGATGTCTTAATGGATTGATGATCAACACCCAGATACACAAATGTGCAACCTACTGAACAGACTGTACCTCATTGTCATTCACACGAAAAAAGTATACGCTAGCCTTGATCTGTCTCTGACTAAGGTCCATATGGGAGGGGGGAAATTTTGCAGTTAATTTGCCTACAGTAGAGTCACTTGCAAAAAATGTACCTTTGTAGACCTCAGAGCTGTAATGAACATGTGCAAACATGCAAGTTTTCCGAGTCATTTTAATATGTCTATACCCCCATAACAGTAGCTTTATGTTGTTAATCAAATTGTTATTCAAATAAAATGTAACTGTCTAGTATGGTGATCAATGCAACTCATTTTTTTGTTTATTTTTGTATTTGATTATTTAGTTAAAATGTGATTAGCTACCACGTTTTGGTAAGACAGGGGTCTAACAACTATAAAGCACCAGGTCCTCTTCAAAGAAGTGGAGATTGATTCTAAACTGCAGTGGTGTCAGGATAGAAAACATAAAATTAGTCAAATCATGCAAACTTCACCAAAAGAGTTCACTGAGCCTGAAAGGAAATATTGCTGATACAACACTAAAGAACTGATTTTGAACTATGAAACGATCTATTTGATTCACTTTCTCATACCATATAAAGGTTTTCCTAGATGACACATCTTAAAATGAATCATTAAACTCTAGGCAAATGCCCAAAATATATGCATATGCAAATATGCATAACCAGCAGATCTGAGCTTGACTATTATTTGCTATGAATATGTGAGAAACTACACAGTGGACTTGCAGCCTTTGCAGCCAATCGATTTCTGCCTTCTGTTTTGTATTGTTTAACAAGACAACTAATAAAAAGTTTGGCTCAATCCTTCATGAAAGTCCTGCAGCATGAAGGCTCTGAGGATTTCCGATAAGAAGACAAGAGCAAGAAAGAGAGGGGAGACTAAGAGGACTGAACAGATGGGAATAAACAAGCTAACAAGCTGCCTGTGTGGATTCAAAACATGTCAGCACAGGTTCTTCAATTCAACACGTACTCATGCTGAAGAAGATTCCAGCTTTACACAACAGCAATAAAGCAAAAGAGGATCAATGGCGGCATGCTAATATGTCTACTTTCTATGAATGTACATAGATCACAAACATATTCAGACTCATTGTCATTTTTTGTGCAACACTGACTTCAAGTTATATGGGCTACAGTTAAGACTTTTCAAATCAGAATTTTTAGTAAAAGGGTTAATGAAAAAGTGTCAAATTTGTATACAGTTTTTAAGAAAAGATTCAATTTAATCATGTAAAAAATGTCATGTAATCATCAAGTAAAACGTCCTTTTTTTAAATATATTTAAATAAAAGTTTATTATTAACATTAATAAATATCATTACGTTTTTAAGGGGTTCAAATTTAACAATACAAACTAACCGCTTCTTGTCGTTTTTCCCGTTGGTTCCACTTTGATCCTGATAAAAGATTAGAAAAAAAAAAAAAAAAACCTACTTCTAAAATTAAAGGTCCCGTTCTTCGTGATCCCATTGTTCAAACTTTAGTTAGTGTGTAATGTTGCTGTTAGAGCATAAATAATACCTGTAAAATTATAAAGCTCAAAGTTCAATGCCAAGCGAGATATTTTATTTAACAGAAGTTCCCTTTCAAAGCCTACAGCGAACGGCTGGCTTGGACTACATCCTGGTACTTCCTTCATAAATGACGTCAGTAGAACAGTAGAACAGACTAACCTCCGCCCACAAGAATACGCGAAAAAAGGGGGCGTGGTCTTGTTGCTGTCGCGTGGAGAAAAGGAAGTGTTGCGTTTGAGTGTGTTTGTCGCCATGTCGTCGAGACACTGTTATTTTCATCCCGGAGTCAAATCACCTTTGTTTGGCTTTCCCAGGGACGCTGTAGAGATCATTAAGCGCATATATCTTCCATTAAGAGGCGTGACCTTTCCACGTGCGCTAAGCTGCTGTCGAATCACAACACAGGAACCGTGCCACGTTTGCTAAGATGCGGTCAAATCCCAACAAGGGAACCGCTGGCACAATCAGAACTCGTTACGTATTTCTGAAGGAGGGACTTCATAGAATAAAGGAACTCATCAGCCGTTTTTAGGAGAGTGAAAACAGTGGCATACAGATAAGTACAAATACAGTTTTTTTTTACACGCGAAACATGAACACATGTTATATTGCACACTGTAAACACAATCAAAGCTTCAAAAGAACACGAAGAACGGGACCTTTAAAGTGTTTCTAAGTGTAAAAATGCTGATATGTTTGAAGTCTTGCCATATATTCCATGATTCATAATTACAAAGCAAATTAAACATTTCCCAATAGAGAAAACTAATTAACTTAATTTAAGAAAACTTAATTAATTTAATAAAAGAAAACTTAATTTAAAAAGTACTTACCGGTAATAGAGTTTATCTGGAATCGCCCGTCTTCATTGCCAGAGAGGATAGTATATCGCACAGGCTCGTTATCAGTGCCATCTTTGGTGAGGGCAGACACACTGATCACCTCCGACCCGATCTGGAACGATTCTGGGATCTGTACAGGGTACTCCGAGCTAAGGAACAATGGCTGGTAATCACTCAGGATGACCACATGTACTGCAATTGTGGCAAAGGAGAAAAGGTGGCGAGGGAGGCCTCGGTCTGTGGCTTTTACTTTCATCTCATAGGTGGACTTGGTCTCATCGGCTAGAGATCTCTCCAGTCTCAAAATGCCTGAGATTTCATCAAGGGAGAAGAAGCCGCTATCAGCACCTTGAAGAGAGTACCTCACCTCTGAGTTTATACCTGGAAGAGTTATAAAACATAATTTTCTCAGTATTATAGTGCAGGAATAGCACAATGGCAGAGCAACAAATGACTAAAAACAAGGATCTGGGATGTTAAAAGCAATATTATATCTATTTAAATACACTAATAACTAACACATTATAGGCATTAAGTCGAACATCACACGAACAAACAGGAAAACAAGTATAATTGTATCCGCTTGTCAGAGAAAGTGTTAACAGCAGTATGAACAAAGCAATATCTATGGACTTTTAAGGTAATCAGCTAACTTAGCCAAATCTTTTTATTGTTGGTATTTTTTTCGATTTAAATATGAAAGTGTTTGTGAGAAGAAAAAAACTTATCAATCTGCTTATGCAATGGACATAGGTTTTGCTCATCTTTGTTCGCTCCTTTGAAGGCATCTTTAGTAAAACGGCTCAATGTTTAAGGTAGCACATACAAAAGACCTCAACCGGAAGCAATGTAACCTGCTTTACAGAATACAGGAGTTTGTTGCACATAACCCCCATTGGCTACTGTTGATTTATGTTCACATTGCGAGATAAAATCATTCTGTTCTTTGACTTTGCACATGTGTGCATTACTTGAGCTTAGAAAGGATAACGTCATTAAATTACTTGTTGAAGACGCATTATATAAGAGCAAAGTAGTTCAAATTCACATGAATCCCTGTGACAATACTCTACAAGTTCACACACATCTCCAGGTGTGGTCTGTCCCTCCCTAATCATGTTTCTCTGTCACAGCCTTCAAACCTACATCAAACGCTGCATACCTTTAGGTTTTCAACCAGCATGTAATGGGTCAAAAAAAAAAGCCAGGGGCTTTTAATGCTTTCTGAGTGGATAAGACAAAAATAGTCTGTGTGTTTTGTTTTAAAGCAGCCATTCGTGACAAGAGAAACAGTGCCATACCTGTGTCTGGGTCTTTGGCATAGATGACAGCAATAGGCGTTCTAACCGTGGTGTTGTCAAACACAGTGATTTCATAATGGCTCGTGGAGAATTGTGGCGGGTTGTCGTTCATGTCTTGCACCATGAGCGTGACGTCTGCCTGACAAGAGCGGCCACCACCATCAGTCGCTTTGACAACAAGGTCATACTCTGATTCCCGCTCCCGGTCCAAGACAGCAAGGGTGTATAGCTCACCTTTAAAAAAAAAAGCATATGCTTGAAACAAGGCTTAATTAAAAAAAAAATTACAATAACAGGGAATGGTTAAACACTGGGTTGTAACATGTATGGTATCTAAGACAAGTCTTGACTAGATATTTATGTGATAAATGTGTTCAACAGATTATTTACTTGGAGTTAGTGGTGTCGTTTCTTTACCATGGCTGCAAAAACAAAGAAAATTGTTTCTTGTTTCTTGTTTCAAGAACTTAACACTACAGAGCTGGACACAGTCCTTTGTTTCTAGTGTTGCCTGAAGCATTTCATACATCATGTATTTTGTTAACCCAAAAATACAATCTTGAAAGATGTTACATTTAGATAGAATGCCCTGGAAGAGATTAGGTCACATAAACATATCATAAATCAAATACTCTCATTGTTTACAAGGAATTCCAAAAATTCCAAATGTCCTGAGAAAGTTGCCTGTTATCTTCTTTGTTGATTTGATTTCCTCGAACAGTAAGCAAAAGTAATTGCAAACTTTTCTTCAATCGCAAACTGCTTCAAACAGTGAATGCTACTAGAAACCTGCAGGAGGATTAGAGAGAGTTAAAATTACCAGTTTTGGAGTCAAGATGGAACTTGTCTGCATTAGGTCCATGAAGAGTGAATGACACCTGGCCATTTGTACCAATGTCGGGATCAGAAGCAGAGATCTTCAGGATGAACAAGCCTGATGGGGAATTTTCCACGACAGCCTCGGTATAAAGTAACTGGTAAAAGGGAAAAAGTTACTAAATAAAATAAAATAGGTTGCCATCAACCAACATCAAATTGCAGAATTTCTTCAATTCTTCAAGTTCTAGTATATAGGCTTGGTTAACTAAAAGTAACTTTGCAACTACATGTCAACTAACTGTCATTAGAGTATCAGTTGACTGTCAGTAGACTGGTAGGTTATGGTTAGGTGTTAGGGTTCGGGTTAGTAGAATAAGTTGAATTGTATTTGCCAAGTTACTTATAGTCAGTAGAATGTCTGTTGAGGGACCAACAAAATAAAGTTTTAGTAAATATTAAGCAGACAGTCTACAAATAGTCTAATGACAGTTAGTTGACATGTGGTTGCAAAGTTACTTATAGTTAGTAGAATGTCTAAGTGGACTATCAAAATAAAGTGTTACCATAGGCTTTTCTACAGGCCCTTTTATGTCCCAGGGGATTTTAACTGAATACATTAATTAATTTTTCTGATTGGTGATTGATTGATTATCACATTAAAGCAGTATTGGAATCTATTTAGCTTTTATTTTCTATATATCCACAGGGACAAAACTGCCACTAGTTGAAGAAACACACATAAAACATGCAGAAACATACTGATATCTTCTGGAGAATGCCTGACTTACTTGTTCACACAAAGGACTGTTGTCATTGAGGTCAAGAACATGGACCTCGACATTGGCAGAGGTTTGAAACCTTCCATCTGTGGCTGTTATCTTAAGGGTGTACTTGTCTTTGTCTTCTCTGTCAAGCGGACTTTTGGAAATCACTGTCCACTCCTCCCCTGCTGATGAGACTGAGAACTGGCCCAATGGGTCTCCGTCTTCAGAGATGAAGACAGCAACAGTATGCGTTTAACACCAAAATACATAATTTGCCCATGCAAAAATGTTTATAAAACAGTCAAAGCAAAATGACAAAGCTGAACTGTAGAGCCAGACTGTTTCATTATATTGATAGTGTTATATTATTATATTAATAGACAATAATAATTTAACTAAACAAGTGGCTTTGCGTACCTGTTACATAACATACAATCTGTCTATTCTCTGCAGACACATCTTTATCAGCGGTTGTCAGAGTGACAATGGTTTCTCCAGGCCTGCTGTTCTCTAGGATGGACCCTTGGTACAGTTCCTCTGTAAATTGAGGTGGGTTATCATTCTCATCTGTGATTGTCACCTCAATTAGAACTGAAGAGGTCAGTTTGACAGTGTCACCATGATCAGTGGCTACCACATAGAATCTATGAAGCTGTTTGGTCTCAGAATCAGTCTCCTTTAAGGCAGTAATCCAGCCAGTTTGTGAATCAATTGTAAACATGTCGTCAATATCATCTGACTCCGGCTCAATTGTGTATGAGACTTCTCCGTTGACGTTTGTGTCTGCATCATTAGCTGTCACTTGAATGACCGTGGTGCCAGGTGGCAAATTCTCTGCCAGGAAGGCCTTATAGGGGTCAGCCTCAAACATAGGCTGATTGTCATTAACATCTTGAACTTCTATGTGAACAGATACAAGAGATGCTACATCGGTGCCATCGTGATTTCCTTGAGCGATCACATCAATCTTGTATATCTTGGTTTTTTCATGGTCAATGTTCTTCTGCATTACAACTGTACCGCTATCTTTGTCGACAACAAAAGCATGTTCTTTGTTGCTGTCTATAGTGTTGCCGTTCACCAAGCTGTATATTAGTGGCATGTCAGAATCCGCCTTGACTGTGCCTATCTCATATCCAATAGGGAGGTCTTCAGATGCTGAGAAAGAATACAATGGCTCAGTAAACCGAGGCAGAACGACCTCCGGTGGGAGCACCTTGACCTGTACTGGAACAGAGGAGTTGTAAAAAGGAATGCCACCATCTCGAGCCTTAACTTTGAAGGTGAAAATCTTATTCTCCAAACCAACCAGACTCTCTTTGACGCTGACAACTCCGGTAAAAGGGTTGACCTCGATAATATCTTCAGTAACCTCCTCCGCTTCTTCTACTGTGTAAGTTACATCAGCATTTTTACCTTCATCTGCGTCATAAGCCATTATCTGTATCACTGGTGAGCCTTTGTTAACTGTGGACTGAATGGAAACCTGATACTCTGAGGCTTTAAATTGAGGGACGTTATCATTCTCGTCTGTTAGAATGATCTTTACAGTGCAAAACCCCACTCTTCCTCCACCATCCTTAGCCATGACCTTAATCGCGATCACTCTTTGCGATGGATTTTCTCTGTCCAATGACTGAGAAGTCACAATTTGTCCATCTTCACCGATGGAGAACTTCTCATCGGCAAGCTTGTTAATTATGGTGTAGTCTACACTGCCGTATGGCCCATCATCCGGGTCAATAGCAGCCAGTCGGATCACACGAGTTCCCACTTCTGCATTCTCTGCCAGATCTGCCTCGTAAATGTTCTGGCTAAAATAGGGGCTGTGCTTGTTGCCGTTTGTCATGTCAATGTTAACAGGGGCAGTCTTCTGAAAGACACCGTCGGAAACTGCAACGGTGAGGTTATAAAATGGATCCATGTTTCTCTTGCACACATTAGAGAATGAGATAAGTCCAGATGATTCATTAATAGAGAAATATCTCCCCTCATTACCAGACAGGATCTTATATTGGAGGTCATCCTTACTATCAGGGTCTGAGGCCTGAACTTTGATAACGATGTGCCCACAAGTGGCCATTTCATCAAGAGAGGCCCGATAAGATGGCTCACTAAAATCTGGAGGGTTGTCATTGACATCTATGACGTTCACAATGACGTGACCCTCACCGCTGAGTGGTGGTGCACCTTTATCTGTGGCTTTAACTTTCAGAGTGAACTGCTGCGTGGTTTCATAGTCCAATACTTGCAATGTCACCAAAATCCCACTTAGTGGGTCAATTTCAAAAAAATCACTTTTGTCAATCAATTGGTAAGTTAAATCTGAATTCCTGTCTGAATCTCGGTCAATAGCCAAGACCTGTAAAACAGATGTGCCTATTGGAAGGCCCTCGGACACATCTGTAATATAAGACAGATTCTGAAAGACAGGGGCATTGTCGTTTATATCTTCCACATCAATCTCTACTTTGGCTTCGCTGAAGGTACCAGTCACCGAATCTGTGGCACGAACAGTCAAAATATGCTTTGTTTGAGTCTCAAAGTCTAGGAAATCAGTGACACTTAAGACTCCTGTTTTGAAATCAATGTTGAAAAACCTGGAGGCATTGTCTTCCTCTAGATTGTAGATAAGGCGGTATCCTTCTGGGTTTCTTGCTTGCACATGCAGGATTGTTGTAAAAGGAGTAATATTCTCAGGTAATTTCAACGGGTAGTACAGGCTTTGAAATATTGGATGAGAACGATTTTGCACTTGGACGTGGAGTGTCCCGGCAGCTGACAGACTCGGCTCACCATCATCTGATACCAGTACAGTGAGCACATATTTATTCATAGACTCAAAGTCTAAAGGTCTTTGTAATGACACATCCCCAAGATAAGAGTCGATTCTGAAGAGACTGAAATCATCCTCCAGTAAAAATATTGTAGATCCATTCTCACCGAAGTCATCGTCGGTTGCTAGCACTTGGAAGAGAACATCCCCTGGTTCAGTTTCCTCTGATATCATCAACGAATTAGGCAAATTTGATATTTTTGGTGCGTTGTCATTGACATCATCTATATAAACCTTAACATGAGTGACATCCACACGTGGGGGATGCCTCATGTCTCGGACCTCCACGGAAACGTTGTACTCATCCTGTTCCTCCCTGTCAAACGGAACTCCAGTGGTCTGCAGGACTCCAGATGATGGAACCACTGCAAATTTCCCATGTGGGTTCAAAACGGTGTACTGCAAGGGCTCGTTCAGGTAGCTACCTGTTGCTCTCAGGATGGCTAAAATTTTGACAGATTCAGTGTTCTCCGGTACACTGGCTACATGAATCCTGTCCTCGAACTTCAGACTAGTCTTTGTTGCATTGGTGATATTGAATTTCACTAGGGTTGTGTCTTTATATAGCCCATCGGTGGCAGTGATCTTTAACTCATTATGGGGCCGTAGTTCAGATGAATCATTCACTGAGATGAGTCCAGTGGACTGGTCTATTTTAAATGCATTTTTATTGCTACTCTCCGAAATCATGTAGGTGACTGCTGAATCTGCATCATGAGCTATCACTTGGATCACTTTCATGTCTTCAAAAACTGGTAAGGTGAAGGCAATTTCATATACAGGTAAAGCAAATGTGGGAGGACAATCATTAAAGTCCAGGACACGAATATTTACTCTGCATGGCTTGGAAGAACTTAGCGATGGCTCACCGGAATCCCACACCTGAACCCTAAAGGAAAATTCCGGTGTTGCCTCGAAGTCAACTGTAGTCTTTAAGAAGATGGTACCCATACTCGGATCTATTTTAAACACTTTCTGTGCTGCAGGCTCAAGGATTTGGAAGACCAGAAGAGCATTTGCGTCTTTGTCCGCATCTGACGCCTTGATCACTAACGGCGTGTTGTTCTCACCAGTCACCATGCTGTTTATGGGCGCAGACTCACTAATCTGCCCATAATACGTGTCCTGGTGGAAAACGGGAGCGTTGTCATTTTCATCTATCACATAAATGTAAATTACAGCCTCAGATGAGACTCCCGCTGAATTTATAGCTCTTATTTTCAGACGGTAGGAGGGGTGCTGCTCAAAATCGAGTGCATTTTGGACAGATAGCTGTCCAGAGTTGATGTTGATGTGGAATGTACCATTGGGGTCACCTTGATTGATACTGTACAGCACTGAGGACGGGCAGCTGGCGGAGACAGATAGCACAGGGGAGCCAGGAGGCACGGCCTCACTTATCTCAGTGATGTATTCTTCGGAGGAAAATCTGGGTGGTGTGAATTCAGACAGCTTTACAGTGATGGTAACGGGGCAGAGGGCACTGCGCTGGGGAAAGCCCTGATCTGTGGCTTTTACTGTGAGGTGATACTGCTCCTGCGGAAGTCTGTCTAATGCATCAAATATACGAATGCTTCCTGCTTCCTTGTCGATTTCAAAGGCACCATCCACACTCCCACCTGGACAAAAAAAGGAGATTGTTTACTTTAAGAGATTTTTGTTAAATGTCAAAAACAGATTAAATGTGATTATCATTTTTTAATTGCCACCCAAGATAATTTATAAAGGTAAAGTATACATTTATTATATTAAGCGTATAAAGGCAAGACTTCATTAATTTATATCTCAGTTTTTCATGAATGCTAAAAAGCAAAGGTAATAGAGTGCTCCAGGCAAATGTCTTACCAGTGTGAAAGGAATAAACAATCTCCGCATTGCTCCCTGTATCCTTATCCAGGGCTTTGACTCTTAACACTTCAGTGCCAGTGAGTGCCAGATTACTTATGGTGCCCTCATAATGAGTATTCAGAAAAGATGGGATGTGGTCATTAAAGTCTTCTACATGCACAACAACCTTCGCAAAGTTCTTTTTGATTGGGATCTTGTCATCACGTACCTGGAAAGATAAAGTACATGGGTCAATGTGTGTGGGGTGCTTTTGACCACTCATGACCCTTTTAGGCACTTTATTGAGGTCAGGAATTTTTCAAGAATGTGGATTTATGGTCTTCTCTATGCATTAACCCTCTCATTATGCCAGGGACTCGAGATAATTAATCAAGATGATTTAGCTAGAAAAATAGCAATGTCATGCCCATTTAATCAAGGTATAATTCTTTTCTGGCTTGTCTGTAATTTTAACAGATTGCTCTGGCTATTTTTACTATTTATTTGAGATGAGAGTCTAGTTGAATCCAGTCAAGTGTCACTTACCATCACAATCAGAGTATGAGAGGAGATGGTCTCATAGTCTAGCTCCTCTTTAATGACAAGCACACCACTCCTTTGGTCCAGATGAAAGTACTTGAGGCTGTCTGGGTTGAGGCTGCTGTGGATGGTGTAAAAGAGTCCGCTGTTGGCATCTGCATCATGGGCACTAATATGTAGGATCTCCTTCCACGGTGATGTGTCCTCTGGCACTCTTACTTCATAGAGGCTCTTAAAGAACATGGGCCGATGCTCATTTATATCCACTACTTGAATGTAGGCCTAAGAGAGGAAAGACAAACCATTAGACTATCAGCTGTCAATTGGCTTAAAGTGAGACATATTAAAATGCTGACCTGATAACAAATGAAAAATTATTTTCAGAGGTGCATGCTATGAATGTATTGACTCAGTGTGTGATGGATTTGGCATGTGTGCTCATACCTGAGTGGTTATGGCCTGAAATCCATCTGTGACTCTGACTGTTAAGTTGTAATGAGATTTTCTGCCTGCATCAAGACGTCTAGCTTTCACAATGCTTCCCGAGTTCTTCTCAATGTAGAAGTCCTGCTCTTCATCACCACCTAAGACGCAACATTAGCTAGTGGTTAGATTTGTGGTTCTCAACATGGGTCAGAGGTTTGTTCTGAACCAACCACATACATACATACAAAAGTCTTATGGAAAACCCTTCCCATGAATTTTATTTGTCAAACGGTTTGAATTGCATGTTGTTTCACACATCTAATTCCCACTTCTGAGTGAACCAATTATAAGGCTGAGTGAGTAGCATGAAGTGTTATGACAGTAAGATTTAGATAAAGTGCAATCCACATACAATTCTCTACAATTCGCATTAACAGAAAAAATTACATGACTATACAACTACGACAACAACTAAAAAGCCTTGATGAAAAGTACAAGGATACTGTAGATTTAGAATTTGAGACAACTGCTCTCTAACACCCACATGAATCTTTGTTGTTAGGCCCATCCAGGTACAATAATGACAGAAAACAAGGCCACATCAGAAGGGCACTTCTGTGACATTGTTCATGAGATCAGCACTATTGTTTAAGGGAAAATATTTGGCACACGTATAAAAAAAAGACCAGATGTCTTACTCAGTGGGGGCAAATTCGTGTCTGCTTTAACAGATGGTGTTTATTAAGAATTCCACCTATTGAAGGCTTTTCTGGTCCCATTTTAATACAACTTTAATTTCAAGTGGCTCTTCACTATGTTTATTTCCAAACTTTACAAAGCAGTCTTCAAATGGATTTATCGTCCTCTTGCTGAAGATGTAGTGCTTTGTTGCTCAAGACCAACCATCTCTAATACTGGCCATGATGAAGACTTTGAGATTTCTGAAGAAAAGACTTTAATTGCTTTTTTTAAAGAAATATATAATTGGCTTCTCATGGACTGAAAAAGCTGCTACAGTGAAACAATGCCTTCAAACAAAATTATAAAAAATTAGCGTTGGGGATAAAGTTGAGCAGACTAGAGATGGTTTTATGTAATCATTTAACTTTGAACTAACACTGCACTGATTCAGATTTTTAATCATATTCTAATCAAATATTTTTTTTTTTATAAATATTCAAAAATTGTATTTAAACTTCATGATAAAACCATTATAGAATGTTTAAATAAATAAACAAATGTATCTATACACTGTTAATTCAGAAATCTTAAGTAATAATCCATAACTTGTTACCACATTAGCTTTTTTTAATTGGTTTTCATGCTAATTCAATAGGTGTGGGGTTTACAGACTAGACAAGATTTAATTATGAATTTATTCAATCACATCACTTTTAACTGTCTGGCTTCGTTTAAAAAGCTTCAATCAAAGCACAAAGTGAATGACATTAAACCATGACCTAACATTAATAAACACAAAATTATGCAAGACAAATTCAGAGCAACAAATAAGAAATCTGAAATGTATGACACTGTCCTGAAAGATTCTGAATTGACCACATTTTTCTGGTTAAAATATAATGTGTTTGTATCTAAGAGTAAGATAACGCATTCAGATTAGTGCAGGCCTCACAGTCATTATATCATCTTCAGTAGAACCACGCTGAGATAAAACCAGTTCTATAGTTCACAGGTGAACTTTCTTCCTTGTGATTCATTTTCCCTCCCTACTACAAATGCTTCTGATTTATTTCCACTGAAGCTCATTTCTCTGGGAGTAAGTCTGCAGGGCTAAAGGTAAGAATGTGGGGAGCAGAGTGAAGATCAGGTTCAGTCCTTAACTGCAGGCGAATATGTGCTGCTTGCACGGGCACAGAGAGACTGATGGCAGCTCCTCTGGTGCTTTGGCTTGTCATCTGAAGAAATGTGTCACTGCTAAGATCTGCCTCCTGGCACAGATCTTATCACAGAGAGGGAAGCTACAGCATCACAGTGACACCCGACCCCCGACCCCCGACCCCCTACATGCTGTACTGAACCATGTGCCCATGACAGCTAATATTACACACCTTCTTTACCATTTGACTTTCTTTTATAAAACATTATTATATAGGTCTACTCTACTGTAAAACTCAACGACTTCTGAGGCAACATTAAAACATTTTCCACTCTTTGCTTTAAACATAAACATCGCTAAATGTTGTTAGATTTAGGCTTAATGTATTGACTGTGAATCTTGTTTATGTTCATTTATTGTAAAGATTATTGGGGTAAAAGAAAGGGCCTTGCTTACCGATAATGTCAAAAAAGAGCAGGCTCTTCGAGATCTCTGTCCGGATGATTCCCACCATGTCAGAGACAGGATCTGTCTCCATCACCACATAGTTGAAGGGCGGCTCATCAAAAGCCAGTACCTCAGAGCTGGACTCAGGCTGAGGCACCCATTGAACATGCAGACGGGTCTTAGACATTCTTGGAGAGTTGCCTTGGTCTGTTGCTTGTATCTATGATAGTGAAGGAGAAAACAAAAGGTGAAAAGTGCATTTATTGTAATGTATAACGGTTTACTGGAATACATCATGTAATGTTTGTTGGTACATATTGTTGGTACATATTTTGTATATGTTTGTAGAATTTATAACTAGGTTTATAACAACTTGTTTTCATGATTCATATGCATCATTTGTGAAATAAGACTTTGGAATTGTGAATCATTTGCTTTGGCCTTAATCGATTAATGAATCGTGATTTGTTAAATTCAATAAGTTTTCACCTCAGAACTGCTGTAGTATAAGGACTTAAACGTACGGAAGCTTGTTTCCGCCACAGAATAAAAAATAAAAACGGTAATTGTGACTTTTTATCTCACAATTCTGTCTCTCTTTTTTTTTGCAATTGCGACAGAATCTGGCAGAATTGCGTGATATAAAGCCATAATCACGAGTTATAAAGTCAGAGTTGCGTGATAAAGTCACAATTGTGTGATACAAAGTCAGAATTGTGTGATATAAACTCGCAAATGGGCTTGTAAAAGTCATAATTGCAAGATATAAACTTGTAGATCTGAGAAAAGAAAGTCGCATTATCTTTTAAATTGTTTTATTCTGTGGTGGAAACAAGCTTCCATGACAGATTATATTTATTCTTCACTAAGATACATTTGTGGAAGTATTCATAGAACTGTTAAACGCATTATAAAATCAAATTGTGTATCAAATAGAACTGAATGGTAACACTTTACAATGTCACATTAGTTCATGTTAGTCAATGCATTAACTAACGTAACTAACAATGAGCAATACATTTGTTACAGTATTTATTCATTTTTGTTAACACAAAATGGTTCATTGTTGCTCAGATCCATTAAATAATATTAACAGAAACGACTTTTGGTGTTAATAATGTATTAGTAAATGTTCAAATTACATTCATTAAGATTAATAAAAGCTTTAGAAGTTTTTTTTTTATTATTGTTAGTTTATGTAAACGTATTGTAAAGTGTTAACAATTGAATTGCTCTGAATTTGCAAAATTCACTTCTGAATCGAAACAAAATTGTGAATCACACTGATTCACTGTCAACCTAAAAGTTGAAAGCCCTAGATTGCATCCATACCGTCAGAATACTGTAGTTGCCGCGAACAAACTCTCCTCTAGCGGTCACCACCCCGGTCTCGGGATGGATAGCAAAGCGATCCTCAGTGCGGTCTTCCAGGCTGTACTTGACCATGCCATTGGGCCCCACATCGTCATCACGGGCCACCATCCTATAGATGTCCTGAGGCTCAGCCGTGCTCTGCCGTTCAGGTAGTTTTATCTGGAAAAGCTTGTGACTAAACTGAGGCCTGTTATCATTCTCATCCAGGACTTCAATGACTACGGTGGCAGTAGTGCTTAACGGAGGATCCCCTTCATCTGATACCATGACCTAAACAATGGCAGGTGAGGAAAATATCTTGAATATCATTTGTACAAATCAAAACCACATTTCTGCCATGACAACTCTCAGAGTGTTTTGCACGCTAATGGATATGCAATGTAGATATGTTTGGTCTTGGCGGTTATTGCTTACTGCTGCTGCTGTAGGTTATTGCTGCTGCTGCTGCAGAGCAAGTACGGGACTTGCTACTGCCAATACATAAAGGACACGCTGCTGTGAACAAGTAAGACATGCTGTAGCTATACAAAATAGCATACATGAGTTATCCGTATCAGATCTATACAGGTGGAGCTGGGGAAGATGGGGGGTTTCTGAAAGCCCGCTGCACTGCTATAGCAAACGCTGACCAAGTATTTGAAGGTTGAGCAGCGAGCTTACTGGCTGGCGATACAGACAGAACCAATCAGCTGTGCCCTATAGAGAATGACGTGACTGCAAGCAGAAAAGTACCTATATCCTGCACCATCTAGAGTTTCATGACAGAACTTTTAAATAAACAGCAGTTCCACTGAGCATTTAACTCTATGTCATCAAACAAGACAGAAGCTGATAAACCTTATGTTAATTTAATTCAATTTTACTTAAACATTAAATAAATACTAAAATAAACTATTATAACTGCAATATTCTTTAATTTGGAATATAGTAGCAGCATTCACTGCATTTACAGCACCAGCATTCATATCCATTTTACTTTCCCTCAGTGTTGTGAATTTTTTATTGGTCAAAAAATGTTTCTGAGGGAAGATCTCCAGAGCAAACATTTGTAACCTCTATGTGATGTGGCAGAAAAAGGTTTAGAATGACCACAGAATATAGTGCAAGAAAAAGTTAAAGTCACCCCTTAAATTATTAAACACTGTACTGTCCTCTGCTCTGTGCATCATGTACTTCATCCAAACCTGAAAACTGTTGTTTTTTATAAGACAAACTCTGAACAATCTTCATAAATGTCTTATATTACAACAGTGCCATATCAAAATGAATCATGATTCAAATCATTAATGTTTGATTTGTGAACCAGATCAACCAGCTTGTTTTTTTTTCAGTGATCTGGTTCACTGATTCAACAATGACTCAGTAGTCACAGTGGATCTCAAGTTAACAGCACTCCAGAGGAGATGATTATGAGTGAATCATTTTACAATTCGCCACTCAAAGCTTTTGCACGGCTTCAGAAGACTTGAAATCATTTATTCACATTTGTGAATTCAGTGTTTTTTCCCCCTTCTTGGCTCATAGACACTGAATTGTTGTATGGCAAAATACATTCCTGAAGAGTTTTCCAAATAAATGACACAGTAAAAAATAACAGGTGAGTAAAAAAAACAAGACTGATGCACACACTGGAAATACAAACAGCAACATGTTCTCAGCAATCAGACAGAGAAAGTCTCATGGCCTGTGGTTCGTGACCTAGTAAACAGAAAGGAGCAAGTGAACCAACCTCAATGATATGCTCTGCTTTTTGTTCCCGGTCCAGAGCAGCAAGGGTGCTGATCACACCTAAACAAACATACAGAAGAAGAACAGACAGGCTGATCAATGCTACCGGTCTCAGATGGATGGCACACCTGTTCGTTCACCCCAGGCTGCCCATTTTACTTTCCCATCTCACAGCTTTATTTGTTTTGTTCCACAGTTTATACTAGGTCAACCTGTGGTATACAAGCCGTGGGAACAACAGTTATTTTTCACATCCATGTCAATGAGGATTTAGCTGATATATACTAAGAGACCAGACTTCCCAGTTGCCAAGAAACTGACAGAAAATGAGCCATGGCTAAAGAGCCAAAGCAGTTGAGTGGCAAAAGCAATGCAAAAGCAAAAGTAAATTTTTTTTTTTTTACAACTGAGTGTTATAGGGGCTTGGTTAAGTGTACTTCATGACTTAACAGCTGATTTCAAGCTAAGGGTGAACAAAATGCCACCACTGCAATAAACACTTGAGAGTGTCATTTCAGTGCAAGAGGACTGGCAGGGACCCACAACATCTATCAACCTGTGCAGCACTCAAAACAAACCCTGCTGGGCTTTTATGACAGCCTGTATTTAGGCAGGTGATCCTGAAAGTGTGGTTTTGGCATTAAAGCCCACCTGTGGAAAGTCTGCTCTATCGTGCATGGGACAGTAGGTAAAAGCATGGATTTTTTTTCTTAGCATTCAAAATATTACAAATCAACCCTTTTTGTCTCTATTCTTGTTTCTTAATCTCCCCTAGCACACTTGGTTTTTGATAATGTAAACTCTGTCTCCAACCCACCCAAGAATTATTTGTCTTACCTACTTACTCACTCTAGAAATGGTTCATATCCAATAAATTCCACGGTTTTGTGGTACTAAGCTGTTAAGGCGGTTAGCTTAGTCAGCATTCATTCTAGTGATTAGTCATCTAAATGTGCCAAAAACAAGAACTCTAGTCCCTTTAGCCCTGGGAGAAGAAGGCTAAACCGCAACGAAGTGTTCTTTGTTTCTGTCTCTGCAACTGATTAGGCGCTTGAGCTGTAGCATTGATTATATTACACTTTTATATTCATTTAGCATTCTCCTTGATCCTCCTACACTATACAGTACACTCATGCAATATTCAAGGAGCTCTGTCTCTTTTAAGAGTAATGGTTCAAACTAAAAGAAGTTTTCGCCTCAAGTTTCCAGCCAAACCCATTAGCCCTTTAACAATGAAAATGAGAGCTTATCTAAAAAAGTATTTTGACCAGTATCAAACATCTACAAATAAGCATTTCAGTGTGACAGATCCTTCATATAATACAACCCAACCCCCTGTCTTCTTTGTAATCCATGTCTATTAGCTCAGGGTGGGGCAGATGAAACAACAAAAAGACTAGCAAGTGCAAGCTTGCAACGCTGGTTAATGCGGTTCTAATTTTCATAGTTACTGTTCAAAGGCTAGGTTAAACTGCTGCAAAAGGGTCAGAAATTGCGTTTTGTGATTGTGTGACTCTGTGGGCCTGTTAAACAACTATCCTCACCCTTGACACAAAATGACACACTGATCACAGTATTCACAGTAATTAGAGGTCCTATTCATTGTGTCCTTTACAAGGAATACCACACTTATATAAAATGTGTGCCTAGACATGTTTATTGAATCCATCAAAGGTTGCAATATCGCATGACATGAATCATCAACGTCAAAACTGATGAACAAGTACTTTTTGACGGGATAGAGTTTACCTGTTTTTTTGTCTATGGTGAAATATGTACGTTGAGAATCAAGGATCTGGAAAACAAGCTTCCCCTCAGAGGACTTGTCCATGTCTGTGGCAGAAACTTTTAGCACAGATTTGTCTTTTGGCAAATTCTCTTGCACTGAGCCAAAGTAGATGGGCTGGGACAGCTCAGGGGGATTGTCATTAATATCCAAAACTTCAATGTAGACCTCCGTCCAGGATACCAGTGGTACAGTGCCCAGATCTTTTGCATAAACTGTCAGCCAATAGTGTGGAACAGCCTCACGATCCATAAGGCCTGTGGTCTGAATAACACCTGCAAAAAGTAATTATCCAGAATCACTAACTGACAAAAACAGCAATATACTGCACTGAAACATTTAACATTAAATGTGTGTAAACATACATAAGTAACTTTTTTTCTTCTAATTTTAAATTCTGAAATCAATTCATTACACAATGTACACAAGTATTGCTAAACTCAACCCAATAATTAGGTATTCAAAGAAAAATAGATGCATGTAATGTGACAGATGTTAAGGCAGAGGCTTTTGAAATTCTAAAATCTTTCAACATATGCAAGAGAAAGCCATGCATCACGTTGTCTTTACATATGTTTGGTATGCCTAATGATTGATCTGTAAATGTTTGAACATGCAGCGTTGACCCAAAATGCTGAAGGCAGGTAAAAGAGAAGGTCAGTAATATCCATGAAGTATTTTCCTATCTAGGTAAATCATGTGAGACAAACTTGAAATATTGTAATCACAAACATACCTGTTTCTTCATCAATCGTGAAGACGCCAAGCCCTGAACCATCATGGATGTAGTATCTGACTACTCCATCTCGTCCTAGGTCCTTATCTACAGCTGTTAGTGTCAAGACTGAAGTTCCTACAGCAGAATCCTCCATAACAGTTGTGGTATGCACTAAAAGGGCGAAGTGAGGCCGGTACAGGTTTTCGTTGACATCTAACACTTCAACCTCAATGAAACATGAAGACGATAAAGACCGGGGCTTTCCATGGTCTACAGCTCGAACAATTAGATTATAAGACTGCTGTCTTTCAAAGTCCAGTTCACGCTCCAGAGTCAAGCAGCCTGTGGATGTATCAAGGACAAACGTCCCTGCTTCATTGTTTTTTAGGTTGTAGCTAATGAGACCTCCGCTCTCCAGATCTAAATCAAAGCTTTCAACCCATAACAGCACTGTGCCTGGAGGAGCGTCCTCAGGAACTTTGATCCTGTAGACTGTGGGTACAAACTTTGGAGGATTGTCATTGATGTCCTCCAATACAACCACCAGATTTACAAATGAGAAAAGTTGTGGGTCCAGTTTGGCTTGATCTCTGGCCTCAATTGTCAGGTCATATCTACTAAAGGTCTCTCTGTCTAAAGGCCCAATTACCTTCACCACCCCTGTAACTTCATCAATTTTGAACAAATCGGTGAAGGTTAACAATGAAAATGTAAACGCTCCATTGTCATCAGAGTCAAAATCAATTGCATTGACTTTGAAGATGCTTTTGTCAACCTCTGTGTTTTCTGGGATGTTCACAACATATCTTGGCTGAGAAAACAATGGAGGATTATCATTTGCATCAAGAATACTAACAGCAAGGAACTTCCACGTAGAGATTTGTGGAGATCCCAGGTCATACACAGTTATGTTGAGAATGTAAAACTCTTTTTGCTCTCTGTCCAAAGTACTAATAACCTTCAGATCCCCTGTGTTCATGTCAATAGTAAAACATCCATCCTCATTTCCACTGGAAATTGCATAGACAAGCTTTCCGTTAAAGCTGGAGTCATTATCAGTGGCATTAAACTGCAACACAGATCTATTAAGAGCAAAGTCTTCCCTGATGTCAATCGAGCTCGGTGTGCCTGTGATAAACTTTGGAGAGTGCTGGTTAATTATATGAACATCTGAGATAGACTCGTCTTCTTTGACTGTGAGAGACGGCTTAAATGATTCAATAAGTTTCTCTGTCAACTGCCTAGTAATTCCGGTCTCCTCGCAATATGTTGTGGCACTTTCGCCCTTGCTTGTGATACGTATGGTCACGGTATTGGGATCGGCACTATATTTACCATCTGTTGCTGTTATTTTAAGTATATATAAATTATCATCTGTGTCTTCATAATTTGAGGGAATGGCCTTAGAAAGTTTAATGGTGCCAGAAACAGAGTCAATCGCAAACAGTCCGTCGTCATTCCCAGATTCTATCCTGTATTTGATCTGCTGCAGCTCATCCAGATCGAGTGCTGACATCTCTGTAATACTCTTCCCCACAGCAAAGTCTCGGGGTATGGAGGCATTGCACGCCACCCGCTCAAACACTGGGACGTTGTCGTTGATGTTGGTCATGGTGATGGTTGCAGAGCATTCGCTCACTCTGTTAAAAGGGTTGCCACTATCAGAGGCCCATATTCTCAGGTGGTACCATCTCTTCATGAGCTCATAATCAAACTCCTGTGAGGTCGAAATCACACCGGTCAGTGGGTCAATACTGAAAGGAACAGGACCTGTGTTTGCTATAGCATAGGTCACAAAACCATTGTTATCTTTGTCCACATCAATAGCAGAGACAGCTAAGATGCTTGTTCCGATTGGGACATTTTCAGGCAGAGAAGCCTGGTATGAAGGCAATGTGAACCTAGGGGCATTATCATTTTCATCAATTATATCCACAACGACACGGGTAACCGCTTCTCCATCATTTGCAGCAACATCAAACTCATAATGAGAGTGCTTTTCAAAATCAAGTGACTGAGAAGTTACAATTACACCAGTTTTGGCACTGATTTTGAATTTATAACTATCTGGGTTTTCTTTGATGCTGAAGGTTGTATTTTTGAAACTCAAACCTACAGATACTCTAACCACGTGACTTTTCGGTGGAGAAAATTCACTGAGGGTGACGTAATAGAGATCTTGTTCAAATGTCAATGGTTTAACTTGAGGAGGAGGAGGGATATGCACCATTTCTATTGGTGTTTGCAGAGGAGGGCTACCTCGGTCTTTGGCCTGAAGGGAAATGTTTAGTCCAAATGGGTTTTGTGACCAGTCAATCCATTTTGTTGAGACAAGCTGAAAGCCACTGTCATGCAAAGTTGATGGGATAATCTGAAAGCACTTTAGTGGATCCCCTTCAACTACACTTAAAGATGCCACTTTCTCTTTCTCCTTGGGTTCCATCTTGATGTTCACACTTATTTTGTCGTCACTCGCTTGTGGACTAGTGGGTACAATTAGGGTAAAGTTTCTTTTCACCTTTTGTATGTTCACAACAACCGTTGCTACATTTCCAAACTTCTGCACACCAGAAATTTTTTTGGTTCTGTCCTCTGCCAGTACTGTTAGTTCATACCGGTCTCTCTGACTGGCGTCAAGTCTCTTGACAAGCGTAACGGTCCCCGTGAAAGGATCAACAGCAAATGGGTGTGATCTAGTGGTGAATGAGTAATAAAAGTCTGCATTGCTGCCAATATCAGCATCCGTTGCACTCACTTTCACCAGGCTGGACTTGATCGGTGTGTCCTCTTTGATTAGCACATGATAAGAGGCAGGGTAAAAGAGGGGTTTCAGATCATTTGTGTCAAGCACCTGGATCAATACCTTTGTTCTAGCTCGGTTCGATTGGTTATTTTCTATAGCCTCAACGGTAAGAGTGTAAATGTCTCGTACCTCTCTGTTCAGCACTGCTGAGTTACTGATTCTGGTTTTTATTCTCAGAAAGCAGAAATCTCCTACGGGTTCCTCCTTGGCTTCGAAAAGGCCATCATCATCACCAGAGACAACCTTGTACTCGATGTACCCGGAGGTATCAGATACTATGATGCCCATTCGGACTGGGCTTTCCACGTGGGTCCTGGGGGCAGAGTTCTCATAAATGCTTGCATTATACAAATGATGGGTGAACCTCAGCAGAGAGTTGTCTTTAACCAGGATCCCCTGACATCTGGTTAACATTCCTTGGACTGTTATGACAGTGATAATTATGGCTGTGACTGTGAAAGCCATTCTCACCGTCTCAACATGGACCCGCAGACCTGAAGAGAAGAAAAAAAACGCTGTGTCAATACGTGCTCTTTGATATTGATATTGAAATGACCATTATATAAACACATACTGAACCACGAAAGAACAAAACAGGGACACATGCACACACTCACTCACTCATCTCATTGTCCGTTTCACCTAGTAAAAAAACATAGTCAGGTATTTTTTCTCCTGTTTAGGCATGTCTTAACAAGCTACATTGCATTGTTTAACTGTGAAAAGAGCACAAGAACTCTTTAAACCAGGTGATATATTTTTTCACATGGTAGGTCAGTCTTCTACAAATCAAGTATAATTAGCAAATGAAAATGGGACATGGTAACCTATGAAGTGCACTGGAACGCTATTTAAAGCAGACACCAAATTCATATATTTGGTGGGCATCTGACACTGATCATCTGACACTGATCCGCCCAGACCAGTTTAAAAAATTTTTTTTACACCTTTACAATATATTCTTTATTAAAAAAAATAATTTGTTGCCATGTTTATTTTAGTTTAGATTTGAGTCATTGAAACTTCAGTTTAGTTTTTAGTATTTTAGTTTATTTTTTTCACCCAAAAATGCCAGGTGTATAAGACCTAATAATATCTTCTTTCAGACGAAGTTATATTAAAGATGAGTTATATTAAAAATGTCCTGGCTCTTCCAAGTTTGGAAGATGTTGGTCCTGAATTTGAAGCCCAAAAAAGTGCATCCATCCATCCATCCATCCATCCATCCATCCATCCATCCATCCATCCATCCATCCATCCATCCATCCATCCATCCATCCATCATACAATTAATCCATAAGGCTCCAGGCTGTTAATAAAGCTCTTCTAAAGCGTCACTATGTGTTTTGTAAGAAAGATATCAATATTTAAAACTTTATACACTAAAATAACTAGCTTCCGGCAAAAAGCCTACACAAGTCGATTTACGCCAAAAGAGTAACCCCTGATGCGATGTATGACGTAGGATGTAGGAGTAGCTTTGACGCCTCTCCTGGTTCAAACAAACAGAGCTGGGCAACAAACTCAAGCTCCTTCGACATTTCTCTTTAAAAATTCTCGTTTAAGACTTGTGATTCGTGACCAGTGCTTTGTTTTGCTCTATTCTCTGCACTTCCGTGGCCGTCAATTCGTTATGCGTTGGGTCAGCGTACGGCCGTCTGTCAATTGCTTTTTGTATTTATTGTTTTAGTTTATAAAGTTTTAAATATGGACATTGTTCTTACTTAAACTGATCGCATCGCTTCAGAAGGCCTTTATTAATACCTTGGAGCCACCGTGGATTCCTTTTATGATGGATTCACTTTTTTGGACTTCAAAATCAGGACCGCCATTCATTACCTTTGTAAAGCTTGGAAGAGCCAGGACATTTTTTAATACAACTCCGATTGTGTTTGCCTGAAATATGAAAGTCATATACACCTAGGATGACTTGAGGGTGAGTAAATCATGGGGTAATTTTCATTTTTGGGTGAACTAACCCTTTAAATTAGATTTTACTTTTATTTCAAATTAAATGTTTTTTTATTATTATTTAGTTAAAACACACTGACTGAAAGTATACTTACAAAACATTGTTATGCCACTGATTCAACTACAACTACACTTGTGTGTGGCAAAAAAAAAAAAAAAAAAGGAAATGGTAAAGAAGTTTGTAAAGAAAAATGTTTTAAAGGCAAGCAGATCTAATTAACACTTATTTAAAGTATTATTCTCTGTCAGTCTGTTGTATGATAACAGTTCTAACTGCCATAAATCTCTCTATATGGGGGTGGGTGGATATGGGGCAATATTTCCTGGAACGCATTGTGAGAGGCACTAACAGAGAATGGAATCAGTGCCATACTGGTTAAACCTAAAACTTATAAGGAAGCCTAGTGTTTCTGCATGAGTACGTTTTAGAAACAATACATTTTAACTCTTTTGAAATCTCCTGAAATCAAACAGGTACAAGTTGTGAAATCCCCCAGGGTGAGTCTGTTAGCAGTAGGATGTGCAGTGTTCTGCCCTCCAGCCTACGCTCTCACAGCTACCTGCCGCCACACGCTCAGCCAGGCAGCACACTATCGGATCATATTTCACTATCAGTTCTCACTTTGCCAGTTTTTTAGATGTAATGACATTTAAGGATACTCTGAACAGTTTAGCATGCTAGCACTCTTGTAATGTTTCTGTGTAAAAATAAATCAAATTTAAGTGTAGCAAGCAATAAGACTACTCAAGACTCAAGTCACATCAAAGAAAACGGCAAAGCATATGTTTAAAACATGTACTACGGTAAACCACTAGTAAACCAACAAACTGCACTCTTCATCTATTGTGCATACTGCAATTTTTCACTCCCTTTTTTAACAAACTCTACAGGACTTATTATTACTTTCCCCTGCACGTTTAAAGCTTTGTGGCGCATGGGTTACTAGAGGATTACGCCAGCTCTTGCTGTTGGTTTATTGTTTGCAAAAGTTGTGGCCAGAGCCAAGCATCAACATGCCCATGAATGCGTAATTTTCAACATAGCAGCCAATTCAACTGTGCTGAAGCATTACGGGTTACGGTCAATATAATGTTCTCCCAAAACATTGTTGAACATGAACAGCCTGCTAATAAGATTATGACAAATGCAGTTTAAAGTGAAGAATTCAGTGCATACTTGTATATTTTATACTGTATATGACACTGGAGATTAAATTCTAACATGCACAATGTCTGAAAAAGTAGAAATTGCCAGTAGGTCCCCTATCTGTCATGGACATGAGGACCTCACATAACTTCCCTAATGTCCACGCCTAGTGCCACAGGGAGGAAATTGCCTAAATTACTACGGGGGCTTCAGAGAATGGATAGTTTAGACAAATGGCTGAATCTCAGATTACATGGCCCTGGGTTAGTTCACCCAAAAATGAAAATTCTGTCATCATTTATTCACCCTCATGTCATTCCAAACCTGTTTATCTTCAGAACACAAATGGAATTTTTTTTAATATTTGTAATTTTTGTCCCTCCATTGACAGTCCACGCAGCACGTTTGAGTTTCCACAAGAACCAATGAGGTTCATTCTTGTGTTATGAAGCACATTTGAGCTTCTGCAAGAACCAATGAGGTTCATTCTCGTGTTACGCAGCACATTTGAGCTTCTGCAAGAACCAATGGGGTTCATTCTCGTGTTACGCAGCACGTTTGAGCTTCTGCAAGAACCAATGGGGTTCATTCTCGTGTTACGCAGCACGTTTGAGCTTCTGCAAGAACCAATGAGGTTCATTCTCGTGTTGCGCAGCACATTTGAGCTTCTGCAAGAACCAATGAGGTTCATTCTCATGTGTTAAGCAGCACGTTTGAGCTTCAGCAAGAACCAATGAGGTTCATTCTCGTGTTACGCAGCACGTTTGAGCTTCTGCAAGAACCAATGAGGTTCATTCTCATGTTACGCAGCACGTTTGAGCTTCTGCAAGAACCAATGGGGTTCATTCTCGTGTTACGCAGCACGTTTGAGCTTCTGCAAGAACCAATGAGGTTCATTCTCGTGTTACGCAGCACATTTGAGCTTCTGCAAGAACCAATGAGGTTCATTCTCATGTGTTATGCAGCATGTTTGAGCTTCTGCAAGAACCAATGGGGTTCATTCTCATGTGTTATGCAGCATGTTTGAGCTTCTGCAAGAACCAATGAGGTTCATTCTTGTGTTACGCAGCACGTTTGAGCTTCTGCAAGAACCAATTAGGTTCATTCTCGTGTTACGCAGCCCATTTGAGCTTCTGCAAGAACCAATGAGGTTCATTCTTGTGTTACGCAGCACGTTTGAGCTTCTGCAAGAACCAATGAGCTTCATTCTCGTGTTACGCAGCCCGTTTGAGCTTCTGCAAGAACCAATGAGGTTCATTCTCGTTTTACGCAGAACGTTTGAGCTTCTGCAAGAACCAATGAGGTTCATTCTCGTGTTACGCAGCACATTTGAGCTTCTTCAAGAACCAATGAGGTTCATTCTTGTGTTACGCAGCACATTTGAGCTTCTGCAAGAACCAATGAGGTTCATTCTCGTGTTATGCAGCACATTTGAGCTTCTGCAAGAACCAATGAGGTTCATTCTTGTGTTACGCAGCACATTTGAGCTTCTGCAAGAACCAATGAGGTTCATTCTCATGTTATGCAGCACATTTGAGCTTCTTATGGTCACTGATCAATGTGTATATGTAAATAAAAGCCTATTAAATCTGTTCATCAAATAAAGTGATTGTGTCTTTAGAAAAATGACTAAATCACTCAATTCATATGGATTAGTTTTATGATCTTTTTTTTTTTTTTTTACTTTTTTCAAAGTGTATCAAGAATCAAAGCGTCAACGTGGTAGTTGTGTATGTCAACAGACATAAATCTCTCTGATTTCATTAAAAGATCTTAATTTGTGTTCCAGAGATGAACAAAAGTATTTCAGGTTTGGAACGACATGAGGGTGAATAATTAATGACAAAATTTTCATTTTTTGGTGAACTAACCCTTTAAAGTGACCACCTTCATGCATCACCACCTTCTTATCATGTGTGATACCACATAATGTTCATTATGTAATCAACTCAATGTTCAATATATAATCTCTTAATGACCACACCATGTTAAAATCGCTTGATGGATGAGATGGGAAACTTCTAGGTGTATTTAGGAAGAAATAGTATTTAATTTTTGACTGAGATTACTTTAGACCCTAGCCATAAAGTGTTAAGAAAAGAGGTTAGCTAGCCTGTTCATGTTGTAAATGACAAGTCAAAGGTTTTAATTAATAATAATAATTTATTATTAATATTACAATTATTAGAATATTGGTTTGTGTCTTAACTAAAAAAATGACAATTGTCTTAATATTGTCTTAATATATTATACAGAGACCTATGAAGTACACTTGCACAGTCTTCTTCACATTAGTAATTAGTAGCACCATCTTGATTGATAGCAGGAACTATATAAAAATCATTTTTATCTGTATTTTTTAAATGAAAAATAGAGTAAAAAGGAGTTATATCTGCTGCACTTGTAACAGCCTGACTGTAGCCCAAATAAATGCTTACCACAGAAAAATAACAAGATGTATAAAATTCCACAAAGCATCATTAAAACTCTTTTGGATATTCATATATGTAGATTGTGTGCTAAAATCAACTAACAGAAATGAGGCAATGAAGTTTAGCAAACTGACACCGCGTGTCTGACATCTCAGAAACTCACCTGAGGTCCTCGACTGCAGCTATACATAAAACTTTTCCCAAAGTCCTCACACCTTTGGTATGACAGTATTCCAATGCGGAAATAAAACAAATCTCTTTTTATCCATGATGAACACTAAGGTAGTGTTGACGGTTCCAGCTAATTTACCATGTGAGAGTAGAGTTGCAAGGCTGTTGAGACACCTTATTCCCTGAGGAATCAGGTTGATCTTCTCCTCCCCAATCCTGATGACACTGTCCCTCCCTCTAAAACCCTCCCCCTCTCCCTAAACTCAGCCCAACACCCATCAACCATCAGCTGGGCTCACAGATTGGGGGCGTTTTTACCCTTTCTCTCTCTCTCTGTCTCTCATTATGTTTGTTTTAGGCTTTGGGTGAGGTACAGCTCTAAGTTTTACACAAAGTTAAAATAGTCCTGTTCAAAGTAAATACACACCTCACAGGTTTCATATTGCTCTGATGGCATGTACCGACTCCCTGCTTTGTGGTTGATGAAGTCAGATCAATGCTTTTGAAGATTGTGGACAAAATATCGAAACAGACTTAAGAAAATTAGTGCCTGATTAACTCACGAGAGCAAAACACATAACCATTTCAAAAGATACCAGAAGGCAATTACCTATTATTACTGCTAGCGCTACTGCTAACAGCCTGAAGCACATAGTCTTTGTTTGACTGTTATGTAAACAGAGATCCCCGTTCACACCAGACTAGCTTATGCGTATCACGTTGAGACACAAGGTGATCGGCATTTCTTAGCAGTTTCCCAATTAAAAGTTCTCCACAGTCACCTTATGATAAAGACCCAAAATGACTTCGGAACTGTACATTAAGGTACATCCAGATACCCACCAGTGATGATGTAAACAGACCCCACGCCTCGTGCCAAGGCCTGCCATGGAGTGAGAGAGGATGAGCACATGGAGCAGGCATGGCCCACAAATAAGACTCAACAGACGGTGGGCACTGGGCCACTGGCAGCAGGTGGACTTTGCCGAAGTGCACTTTGAGGATGAAGTGAAAAATGTGCAACCCTAAGGGCATTAACAAAACCACATGCATCTCTATTTCACAATGCTCCTTGGACAGTTTTATGAGTGGATTACAACCATGTTCATATCAGTATTTAGTAACATCCTGTCCTTCAAGATCTTGTGCACTGACATGATTTCAAACCATATCTTGATAATGGATCAATCATCACTTACAAAAATGCAAGGAAAGAAACCAGACTACTTAATCCCAGGATTCACAAACAAAAAAATATGAAGCATTTCTTGGCACTGCCTCAGAGTGAAGTGTTCACTATCAGTCAGCAAAATAAGCAGTCTCATCTGTGTTTGACAGACACTCATGGCTTGAGTGACAGCTCTGTTTTATCTGCATCCTCTCTCTCTCTCTCTTTCCGTTCAGATAATGCGTTGACCTTCTTTGATGTCTTCATTTGCCTTGGATTTGCATTAACCGTCAGAGGGTTGGCAGTGAAACAGTGCACGTTCTGGTGTTCACAGTAGCTTCCCTTCTAAAACTCTGTAAACTTGAATTAAGTCGTTGTACACACTCAGGCTGCAACTATTTAAATTAAGTCACTGACAGTCTTTTCAGACTTGGTGTGTAAATGAGCAGCTTATAAAAATAAATAAATAAATAAAACAGCTGATTCAGAAGTGATGCTGAACAGCCCCCAAAGAAGTTTCTCCATGATAAATGATTTGTATATTTCTATGCTATAATGTTGCAGTAGTTTTATTTAATAGTTTGAAAGTACTTTTAACTAAACTGATTTGAGTTTGAAATTTACATTAGCAAATTTAATACAGATTTAGATTTATTTGATCAATTAATAATGTTAAGAATGCTAATGCACATATAGCACACTTCCTGGAGAAAAATGGGATTTATTTCGATTATTTTGCTCGCTAATTTGAAGTTAAAATCTTTCAAGTTTTCTTTTATGATATTAGTTTGAAAAAAAAAAATAATAATCTCATTGGCTGTTTGTTGAGACAAAAATAATTTATGAAACATTTGAAAAACAAAATCAGTGTTTATCAATTAAAGGCACAGTATGTAATTTTTCACCACTAGTCTCTTATGAAAAACAAAGGCACAGCTTGAGGATGCCTTGATTTTACGGAATCATGGGAGTTGTTGTCTTCACCGCTACAGTCTGTGGAAAAGAATCCAGCGGAACTCGGGCAGAAATCATATTCATGGATGAGCTAATGTATTGAAGATTTATTAATGTTACTGCAGTTTGAAGCAAGGTGGGGCTGAAAGCTGTTGGAGCGGAATGAGGGCACTGGAGCGATTGCTAATGAGAGACAAGTGCAACACACGGCTCGAGGGCAGTGGAGCTTTTATTATGCCATAGTTGCCGCTTCCGCTTCTTCCGCTCATGCGTATGTGGGGTAATGCAGCACTGCTTTATCATATTAGATACATTATTTGAGTGCATTGAAAATGAAATTATAATGCTACTCTGTGCGTTTGCTCGGTGGCTACTATGAGACACTTGTTGCACACTGCAGTAAACTCGATCAATATTAGACATGGTAAAACATGGTACTCGCGGTAAATTAAGAAAACGAGATTTAAACAATAAGACTAAACGTGTTGAGCAATATAACAATAGTTTTCTGTCGATAAATGGATCCAAACATAATATACAGTGAGGAAAACAGTGAGGAAAATAAGTATTTGAACACCCTGCTATTTTGCAAGTTCTCCCACTTGGAAATCATGGAGGGGTCTGAAATTGTCATCGTAGGTGCATGTCCACTGTGAGAGACATAATCTAAAAAAAAAAATCCAGAAATCACAATGTATGATTTTTTTAAACTATTTATTTGTATGATACAGCTTTTCCCACAAATTTAAACATTGTGGGAAATATTTGGGATAATGTAAGTACATAAGTCAACAAAATATATAACATTGCTCTAGTGGTTTTTGGATATTTAAATCCAAAAATCTTACATATTGTGCCTTTAAAAACAAAATCAGTGCATATCAATGTTATACATTGATTTTTTTTTTTTACGAGATTTTTTTTTCCAAACTGGCCTAAACACAGGCGGTTTTTGTTCTTCAGTCTCATTTGCCCTCTTCCCAGCATCCAATGGTGCATGAATTAAAATGGTTGTATTATTTGACCGCTTGCCAGTTTTATTTACATTGTTGTCGTCACATTTAGTAACTTTGGATAAGGATAACTTGACTTGTGTTGACCAGTTAGTAATTTTTTACCTTTTCATGCACCAAGTCCGAGCTCTTTCATATAGCGTTTGAATGTTATTATTTTTGTCTCTTGATGGTTCATCAGATGTTGTCAAAAGATAATTACTTTGCTCTCAATGACAAACATTTCTAATAGATAAAAATAGATGAAAATAAAACAATTCAAGACTGAAGGGAACAACTTGCACATCATTTTTTTTCCAAGGCTACTTGTCATTTTAAGTTGTTAAAATAACAAAGTAATTGAATTCAAATTCAAAACATTCATGCAAACTATTGACTTCATTGTGTATATACATGGCCTAGCAAACAATGTGCAGGAAAAGCTACAGATACTCGCCTTTGCAGGGTTCTGAGTAATAGCACACATGGTTAATATGGAGAGGAAGTACCACTGCTCGCATTTACTGACAGACAGAGTCATTTGTCAAAGTGAGGAGCAGATGAATGACTGAAATACACAACTGCCTGCACCTTGTAAACAGTATACTGCACTCATTGATGGATGTCAGACATGTCAGGAGACTCTTCAACGATGTTGACACAGTGCTGAAGACCTGCAGGGAAAGTGTTGATATCAAATTGGTTGAGATCAGTTAGTGGTACAAATCTATACGCAGCTCTTTTCCATACGGCAACAATTAATAGTGAGCTAATATAGTGTTATAATTATAATAGTGAATTAATTTGGGATATCGCACTAAAAATGCGGCACTGAAAGGCTAAAGGCCCGGGTATACTTCGGCCGTCCGCGTTCGTGCACCGCCCGCATGACGTAATTTTCGTCATTCGGAGGGCGTGCGGCCGGCCGCACACCCCGTCCGCGCGCAGCCCAAATTTCGAGACCGCGCGGATGGTCCGCGTGCAACAGCGCATGCGCCAGCAGTACAGAAGAGTCCACTAGGTGGCAATACGCACAGTATTGAGCACAGTGTTCAGCCGTCGAAGAAGAGTGTGCAAAGACCGGTTTAAAAACAACACGCTTTAAAAAAGAGAGGATATCCTTCTCCATCGTTTATGATTCTTCAGTATTTCTTCCAAACTTCTTGCAATGGTGGATGCACTACAGTTCTTCTCCGATCATGCCCAGCGAATGTCCCGTTGATAACAGGACTCAGTGCTGCCCCCCAATGTCTGGTAGAGCATAGGGAAAAAATGTACTGCGCATGCGTCGAACGCGATCATCCGCGCGCATCCGTTGTGTAGTATACTTTGAAAGACGCGCGGACAGGGCTGCGCGCGTGACGCGTCCGGGCGCGGTAAGTGAAGTATACCCGGGCCTTAAAATGTGCATCACAATTCTAAAAACAGGCATAAAAAAGTATTTGCTTAGTTGAGGCGGTTCATTTCTTTATCCTGTAAGAAGACGCATAAAGTACAATAAAACCACATTTACTGAATAAATCCCTCTATGTGTGACAGAGGATGTGATTGGATAACTGGACTAACCAGTGGAACAATTTCATTGCACAGCATCTCAAATGTTGGTTTGGTCTTTCAGAAATGCCTGAGCCAAAGTTTGTCCTCAAAATGTTTGGGGATATTCCCCTCCCAGAACTGTCTCAAATGATTGCATTCCCAAACACCAGCCGATAAACATGACAGCATTGAATGCATTTCGTCTGCACTCTCTGAGGCGCAAGTCATTTATGATGTATGAAAAAAGAGCCACAGTATCTTCCCTGATTGCAGCTACTTCTATTTATTTTTTTTACAGATATTTTGCGCTAATTTCCCCGGAAGTGACAATTTTGTTCTTTTGAATAAATTAGATGGAAACAGTGCTTTATTCACACCTTTTATGCAATATTACAATTTTGCACAAAAGTTAAATGCTTGCGTAAAGTCTTTTGATGACATACACCAAATTTTTGGGGTGAACTGTTCTTTTAATTTTCATTTTAAAATCACATTTCACTTTCAATTGGTTCATTTTAATTCGGGTGGAACTGAAGCAACGGCGGATTCTTTCAGTTTTATCCCCTCCGTTTGGCCTAAAACACTGTGTTTGTTCATTGTCATCCAGTTTAAAATGTTGACTACAGACACAGAGGATTTTCCGTTGCACCTTTCCCTCCATATTTACAATTCTTTGCAGCCTTTATCTGCTTCCTACAACACAGTGAAACCCGAAAGTAACTCACTCCCGCTAAACGTTTTCTCTTTGGATTCTTGCACATTGGAACAATACAAGTCAACACCATTATGACAATAAG
The DNA here is from genome assembly GCA_023566225.1 of Romanogobio albipinnatus. Classification (NCBI taxonomy): domain Eukaryota; kingdom Metazoa; phylum Chordata; class Actinopteri; order Cypriniformes; family Gobionidae; genus Romanogobio; species Romanogobio albipinnatus. The sequence continues at coordinate 31,810,267 of CM042246.1, read as the reverse complement.
TTGCCTACTAAAGCAAAATTGTATTTGACTCTGGTAAGCATATCCCTAGCAGACTGGTGTGAGTGGCCTTGGACGTACCCAATGTATTATGGCTGTTGAAGTTTTCCTACCTACATACCTATTTGGCCTTGTTTCTCTGTTTTCTCTAGTCAGGTAGCACTGATTTTCAAAAAAGAATAAAAAGAGAGTTTTATTGAAAGCCCATTTTACCAGCGGTGAAGTACCCCTTCAAGTACACTGTATAGTAGGGCTGCATGATTAATCATATTTTAAAGGGGTGATGAACTGAGAAATCAACTTTCCTTTGAGCCTTTGGTATATATAAGTTCATCGTGATATAAGAATATCCGGTAACACTTTATAATAACTACACACTATGAAGCATTAGTAAATAGTTAATTCATCATTTATAAAGCATTAATAGACATCAATAGGCAGTTTATAAATACAGCTATAAATGCTTTATTCTTGATTTATAAGCATATCTATAATGTGTTTAATAATTGTATTTTCATACTTTATAAATGATCAATTTATCATTTCTAATTGAAGTATTACATTATTTACCAACCAGTTATTTAGGAGTTGTCAGTGGTTCATCAGATCATTTAGAAAGTGTAACTATCTAAATGTACATTTATACATCTTATTATTTAGACATATAGTAATAGTTACTCAGTGTTTTAATAAATGCTTTATTAACATGTATTTCTACTGTAATTCATGATTAATTCAGGTAGTTATAAAACATTTAGTAGTTGTCAGTTAACTATTTTTGTGAGCTCATCTAAAGTGAGGACTATTTATGCCTCGTAAAGCTTTTACAGAGGAGATTTAACGCTTTGGACTGAATGGCAAGCATCATGTCTGGAGGAAACCAGGCACCGCTCATCACCTGGCCAATTCCATCCCTACAGTGAAGCATGCTGGTGGCAGCATCATGCTGTGGGGATGTTTGTCAGTGGCAGGATCTGGGAGACTAGTCAAGATCAAGGTAAAGATGAATGCAGCAATGTACAGAGACATCCTTGATGAAAACCTGCTCCAGAGCGCTCTGGACCTCATACTGGGGTGAAGGTTCATCTTCCAACAGGACAACAACCCTAAACACACAGCCAAGATAACAAAGGAGTGGCTACGGGACAGACTTGAACCCGATTGAAAACGGCTGTGCACCCATGCCCCACATCCAACCTGACGGAGCTTGAGAGGTCCTGCAAAGAAGAATGGGAGAAACTGCCAAGCTTGTAGCATCATACTCAAAAAGACTTGAGGCTGTAATTGGAGCCAAAGGTGCTTCAACAAAGTATTGAGCAAAGGCTGTGAATACTTATGTACATATGATTTTTTTTTTTTTTTTTCATGTGATTTCAAACAAGCGTCTTTCACGTTGTCATTATGGGGTATTGTTTGCAGAATTTGAGGAAAATAATTAATTTAATCCATTTTGGAATAAGGCTGAAACATAAAAAAATGTGGAAAAAGTGAAGCGCTTTTTGAAGTGAATCCGGATGCACTGTGTGTATATATATATATATATATATATATATATATATATATATATATATATATATATATATATATATATATATATACACAGTGCATCCGGATTCACTTCAAAAAGCGCTTCACTTTTTCCACATTTTTATTCAGTGGTAGAAACAAGCTTCCATAGTTTACAGTGTTTGGCCATTTCAAAGATGAAAATCGGCTAAAAGGAAAAAAAGATGACGAGTATCTTTCTATGCACTCTGTCTATTCGAATTAGCATTTGTGGCACAATCTGGATCGGTGGTTTGTCTCATTTGCAACAGAATTGCTTCTCTTAAAGTACCTAATGTGAAGACAAAGCACTCACCAAATTTACTAAATTTGTTGATTTTACTCTTAATACAATTGTAATCGGTACATCTTTTGTACTGATTTTTAATTTGATAAAGCTATCACACATCAGTTGATTAAATGAAATCCATGCGCCAACTACAAGTCACCTATTAGGTGAAGTGTAGGCTGTTAGGTAAAGAACATGCAACATGTAAAATGGCCATATGCAAGGAAAGTAAATACAATATTGTACAATATGCATACAGATATATATTTCTCTAGAAGCTAATCATGATTAATAATTATCAGTTTAACCATTATCATGCAGCCCTACTACAAGGAAGGTCTGACTTTGATGATCTGAGCACAGGCTGCACAACAATGATCTCTTTCCTCCTGGCTATAAATTATATTCCCATCGTGTCAAAACAATCACATTTTTTTAAAGAATTTGGCAAGTACTGTTTTATTTACAGTAAATATACACAGAACAAAGCTTGTCATCAAAGTTTGATAAACATCGCAACTGGGAATTTGTCTATAACTATATTTCATATTGAGGGCAGAATGTTCTCTGGCATCAAGAATCAATGCAGATTTTAATGTTCATTTGTTCAAGCCTAAAGCCCTGTCAGTGATTTTGAAAACTGCATGACAATATTGATAATTATGTGAATTTCAATATGTTGGCTTCAGAAGAAGCAGGGTGTGGTTACTAGCAAAATAAGGAGGATGAATGAAACAGATTAACGGTTTTATAGTGCATTGACAGATGCTCCATCATTAGTTTGCTACCTGAAAACACCTGATGAAAGCTGCCATAAAACAAACATAGAGTGAAATACCGCAGAGGTACAATGAACCCATTTGTAGTTGAAATATCAAATCTGTATTTTTCCTCCTGATTAAAGGGACAGCTCACTCAAAAATGAAAATCTGTCATTGTTTACCCTAGCGTCATTCAAAACCCAGATGATTTTCGAGGCCCGCACAGAGCGAGGCGAGTAGGACCTGGGTGAGGGGTTACACATAGACCAAAAAGGTGATTTTTTTTTTTTAGATCACCTGAAGATCCTGGTCATCATTAAAGGCACAATATGCAAGATATTTGGATTAAAATCACTGGAACAGTTATATATTTTGTTGACTTGTGTACTTACATTATCCAATATGTTTCCAAGAATGTTAAAATCCAGAGAAATAAGCCATTTTAACCAGGACATGGACCGTGTCTGTGTGTCGCCTAACAGTGACATCATACCTGCCTTTAGCCTTGCTCCGCCCTCCTACGTGCTTCCGCTCAATTTTCATTTTCCTTCAGTACTCCATCTGGGACTGCGGTATATTCGTAGGTTTTCTCCGAACAAATTTTTACCGGTCCAATCAGCGAACAGAGGGAGTGGCTGAGAACGATGAAGTTGATGTAGCCGAATTACCTACTGTTCTAGACAAACACCAAGGTCGTGTGGTCATTTAATTGCTGTCCGAATCCACAAGAATATATCTCTTCAAAATTCACTGTTTATATCCTTTTTGACCACTGCAGAGCACCGCACGTTTGCGCTTCGCTGTAATTTGGATGCATTTCTAGACTTGTATTTCTTTAAATGATGGCAAGTATTTACAAGAGCAATATATTTCATCGCCGCTCAAAAAATAAAAAGAAGAAAAGCATGTGAACATTTGAATTGGGCCGTTATTTACGGCAGCATTTATTCTTATCACACCAAGCATATGACATTTTATTTACAGCATACAATCATGTTACTGACCACGTGAGCAGCGCGTTCCAGATCACAAAACTCGCCCCTCGACTGTGAATAAATCACAATCCGAATGCCCGAGTTTTAGGTTTTATCCCTGAGGTGGTGTGCACATTTATTTTTAAGGACTTCCATGTGAGAAACAGAGGTGAACGGTGCATGACATACATCATGACCAAACGTTAGCGATTGGCTATGGCAGATCCAATAGTTTTAAACTTCAACAGAGAACCCGCCTTCAAGGAAGTAAACGCTTGTCAATGGAGAGTGGCCAGACTCTCTGTACAAATGAAATGTACAAGAGTCTGGTAAGACCAGGCTAACCTGCCTTAGCCTCGATTAACGGTTTTATTTTGTAGAAACCATGGAAACACCAAATACACTTTAATATACTATATGGTTTTACATTGTGAATCGTTTACTCTCAAGATAAATGTGACATTTTCATTGTATTCCTTTAAGAATTTGATACAATATTGGTTACATTATCTTAAAGTGCTAATCATCTGGCATTTACTTATTGAGATTGAGACAACTTTCAATGATCTCTGATTGAAATGCAGGCCAATGAACAACGCAATTGCGACTGATGTTTATTGCGTTCGGACCTGTCATGGGTGCATTAACTGCATCATTAGAATGAGAACAGCTGTTCACAGCCTGCATAACAATTCACACCGAGATCCCAGTGGCAGCAGGAGAGGGATCAGGGCAGCTATGAGTTTGAGCTCACGCATATGTCAGTCTGACTCTGCAATGCTAATCTGAAGATTTCCTTGCTGCCTGTTTCTGTAAGATAATGAAGGTCCAAATAGAGCAAATCACTGGGTTATTATGTTCACATGACAGGGAAGACTATGATCCTCCTGCATTATTTAACAAATCAGGTATTTGAATAAAGAGATATTAATCTGAATCGAGTCCAAGCACAGTTGAATGTTATTTCATGTTCAGCTTTCGACTGTATTGTGCAAGCGCACAAAGAATTCCTGTCGGTTCAGTTCATCTACAACTGACTACAAAACATTTTGTGCATGATAAACTGCAACTACACATGTAATCATAAACGTTATTTCTGTACACAAGGTTTATGCTTTGATCGCTCAACTGTTCGCAGTTTTCTTCAAGTGTCAACCCTGTGACATAGATGTGTTGTTACAGGCATAAATCACTTGAAGAACCTTCTATTCAAAAGTATGCTGCCATTCCATCTTCTTTCCTGAGATGAGAGCAATTTTATTTCAACAGGCCTTTTTGCCAGACAGTGGAGGAAATAGATGGAAATCTTTATTATTAAATATGGGGGACTTTTGCTGGCAGGAACATGAAAAAAAAATGTCACCTTGAAAATTAAGGCCTTTTTTGGACTAGTCTGTACTGCTGTTTTGATTGCAGAAGATAAAATTGACCAATCAAAATTTAAAGACCAAACATTTCAGATGAAAAGTTCAATGGATCATACTGGTGGATAAAGCTCTCCCACCTACACTCTTAAAAATAAAGGTTCCAAAAGTCTTTTTCTTTTTGCAGTGATGCCATATTTCTTAGTCATAGTTTTTGCCATTCTACAATAAAGATCCTTTTGTAGGGGTGTTATGATTCACTCAACTCACGATGCTATACGACTCACGATACTAATTTCACAATGCGATTTTCTCACCGTTTTTATAACAACATGAGATTTAAAGGGGTGATGAACTGAGAAATCAATTTTCCCTTGAACTTTTGATATATAAAAGGTCATGGTAATCCTGTAAGTTTCAGAGCTGAAAGCTTCCTTGTTAGTCAAAGAAAAGGTTTTATTGACACCAGACTCGTGAGCTAAGGATCGTCCCTGCATAAGCTTCCTTCTGAACACACACTTATGTGAGTAGGCTAAAACATGTTTTTTTTTATAAGTGTTAGTTTTGCAAATCTATTGATTACGTACCTTAGCACGCTGTCACAGGGTGAAGAAGGTGTTATTGAATTGGTCCACACGTGATCGGACTTGTAAAGTTATGGGCCAGGCGCGAGTGTGTGTGTGTCTCCGCGTCGGCACGAGTGTGTACGCGCGACGCCAGTGAGTGAGTGTGTGTGTGTGTGTGTCCGCGCGAGTGTGTGTCCGCATGCGCGAGTGTGTGAGTGTGTGTCCGCACACGAGAGTGTGTGTTTGTGTGTGTCCGCGCGAGTGAGTGTGTGAGTGTGTGATTTAATCATTGTGTTCGTTGTTATTTTGTGAGTCCTCTGAGCATTTCCCCCAGACGATTCCTGGGCCAGACGGTAGCTGAAGCTCATTAAATATGCAAATCTTATCCAACCCTAGCCGTGGGCGTTTACTTCCAAGTGTTCAGTGCGGCACGCCCATCAAAACCGATCGTTTATTCAGAGAGACTCAAAACCATGGCAGAAAATAGCCTATTACTTATTCATTGTGATATTTTTGAATGTAAAAACCACACAAACGTCATAAATTGACCTCAGACAACAGTATACATTTTTTTTAAAAAGCCAGTTCATGACACCTTTAAGACAAATTATAAAATAAAAGTGTCCTTTTATTTCTCAGACAAAATTCTGCATATTTCTTTGTAAAATGTAAATATATAGTTTTTGTCAAATAATAACTCTAAATTCTAAACTCTAAATTTTAAAACGAATCCTCAAAAAGTCCCTTCAAGGAGATCTTCCAATGGTGTTTTCTTGGGAAGAGGTTGTTTCAGCTTATTCACCCTCATCCTGCACTGAGGAATAGCAGAAATAGTTTAATTTAAGTAGAACAGTGACAGGGGTTTCACATTGTTATAAAGGCACGATATCATTAAACTTGCAAGAGTTAGAAAACTAGAACACATTTAGATAAATATGCCATAATAATCAACAAGTTATTGGGGGAAAAAATCCATGTACACATTTAGAGAAAGAGATAGTAAAATAAATACAACACCTGGTTCTGCAACAGCACAGATTCCTCCTTCAGTCTGTGGAACACATCCTCGCGTCTTTCTCTTGAGGAGAAAGAGCCTAGAATTAATTTACTATGGCAGAAAACAGCCTTGTATCTTTCGCTGTGAAAACACTGATGCACCTTGTGATCTCCATGGCAATCGCCCTCGACGCCACGAGTAGGGCTTATAAACATTTGCTTATTTCACTCTTCTTCGTGACAGTGTGCAAGCACAGTCCTTAAAGCTAGCTACAACTTGCTTGTTGCTATCCTGCAAAGTGAGGCTGTTTAAAACGTGTATCGCGATTCGTTTCAACCGACATGAATCGTCACACATTTGTATCGATTTTCAACCGGCTACGACTACATCGTTACAACCCTATCCTTTTGTGCAATGGAAAGGTTCCATGAACTTTCCATTCTTCATGGAATCATAAAATTTGCATGATACATTTTAAAGCGAGAGCTGGCCCAAAATGTGAGGATTTTTGTCATCATAATGTCAACACAATTGTGAATTCATATCTCCCACTTTTTATGTCCCATTTGTGCAATATATTTATATAAACAATAACAGAGATATCTGTCATCATACACTAATGTTCAAAAGTTTTTCAACAATAACTCTTTCACCGCCAAACACAAAATTCCGTTTGTTTGTGAGAAAACGTCTGAATCCGAAATTGCCCCCTATAGCCTCAAATAGGGCATTATTTGAGGGTACAGCCATAGTGGTGTCTGAAATCATTGTGGACGTTATCCAGTGCACCCATTCAATCCCATAATTTACCATTATAAACTGATGTACGCTCAACGGCTGTCCGAATTCACTCACTCGATTTTACTCCCTCCTTCATGTGAATTGGATTAGTGGACTAACGTACGGAGTAGAGATTGAGGGTTTAGGGATTCAGCCAATACTTCCCTACAAACACCCCAAATTTTTGGGGTTTCCGTGTTTTCACTGCTATACGCTAAGGGCGCTATTACACATCTTCTGAAAGAGTACTGAATCTCCTGATCAAAACACATGCGAAGAAGACGCAGAAACAAGTGATCTCATATGTAATCATATGCATATCATCAACATTAAACAGCATATAAATAAAAAAAAAACTGCTATAATGTTACTGAATGAAATGTGGACCCAGGACGAGTTATAGGACTGTGCAAGCATTAGGGACTGTTGATGGAGTCTATTTACTCCATCTGTGTTTGATCATCGTTCTGAATCTGATCTGGATGTAGTCTTTGACAAAAACGTGATTTTCTCAGCTTTTTGCTCAAAATGTAGCTTTTTTTAATTAAACTTATATTCAAGTGTTGAATTAAAAGTTTTGTTGTTGTTGTTTTTGTTGTTTATTTTGTTTTAACTGCAGCAGGTTTGTTCTCTCGTTTGATATATTACATGTTCAGATAAAAAATATTGGGGGCCATTACATTTTTGTGACAATGATCAAAAGCACTGGCGGGGAAAGAGTAAATGTGATCAAAAGTGACAGTAAAGACTATTATAATGTCATAAAAGATTTCTATTTCAAATAGATAGGCCTACTTCTCAGATGAATTTTCAATTATAGTAATAAAAAATGTTTCCTGAGCACCAAATCAGCATTTTGGAACGATTCCGAAGGATCGTGTGACATTTTGAAATATATGCAAATAGAAAACTTTTTTTAAATTGAAATAATATTTCATATTATTGTTTGTATTTTTGATCAGTAACAACATTAACTGTTTATTATTATTAGTATTATTATTATTAGTATTATTATTATGGTAACACTTTACAATAAGGTTCATTAGTTAACATGAACTAATAATGAACTGCACTTCAACATTTTCTAATGCATTATCTTGTTTAAAATCTTGTTAACATTAGTTAATGCACTGTGAACTAACATGAACAAACCATGAACAGCTGTATTTTTATTAACTAACGTTAACAAAGATTAACAAATACAGTAACAAATGTACTGCTTAGTTAACTAATGCATTAACTAATGTTAAATAATACAACCTTATTGTAAAGTGTTACCATTATTATTATTATTATTATTATTATTATTATTAACAACAATAATATAGCAGAAGCAGAAAAAAACATTGACAAATACTAGTCCAATGTTGTAGAAAACTAAATGAGGCAAAAACAAAAGCTGTCTCAAAAAAGGGCTTTGCCTGCTGAGCAATGAGTGGGCTGTAATTACTAGTTTTGAGTGTGAATTCTACCGTGCAAATCTCCCATTAGTGTAACACTTGGCAAAAAATCCTCTATCACTTTATCAGACATATATGAGAGCTGTTCAAATACATGCATCATCCCACTCATTACGGGTTCACTGAGATCTAAGCAGCAATGCAGCACTTCATGACTGTTTTCATAGTCTTACAAAAACAAGTCTGGGTATTACTACACCACATAAAGTTGGAAAGCCAGCAACTTTTCTTACTTAAGGCATTAGAGCGGCATGTTTTTATCCACCCTGTTCTGCCGTAAGAGAATGGCATGCCAACAGGGAACAAAGAGTGCTAGAGAGGAGAGAAAACCTTTCCTCGTGTCACATCATCATTGCTCAAACCAGGCCACGAGGGTGGAGGGATTTGTGGGTGGGTTGAAATGCTGTTTGGACACTGGTGGAGAGAGGGAGGAGGATGAGGAGAGGCAGATGGCGCATGGTTGGGGAGAGAGGGGACAGGACTAGGCACAGCGCAGCACGCCCAGGAAATACAATCAAACTCTCAGCAGACCTGCTGAGTCTGACATACAACACATCTCTCTCTCTCTCTCTCTCTCTCTCTCTCTCAATCTCAGTCCCTCTCAAAACGTCACCGTATACCAGCTATGGTCATTTGCTATATACATATACACAGTGTTGAGGAGTAACTAGCTACATGTGACTAGATTATGTAACTTAATTACAAAACAAATGTAACTGTAATCAGTTACAGTTACTGAGAACACATTTTGAGAAAAAAATTATTACAAATGGGAGTTTACATCAGAATCTTTTCTGTAAAAGCTAGGATATGTTGAATTAGATTCATTTGTTGCTTTGCCTGTTTTTGATGAGCATGATGCCTCCTGCCATGGTGCTTTGACACTAGCAGTTTTGGAGTTAGGTTCATTTGGATGATGTGAACGCTGTCTTCCGAACTCGGATGCGCCTGCGAACCGTACCCAAGTCCGCTTAAAAAGGGTGGTCTGGGGTAGGCCTGCACTATTCTGGGAAAAATATGAATCACGATTTTTTAGCTTAGAATTGATATCACGATTCTCTGCAACAATTTTTTTTCTCATGAAGTGTAATGTTTATCACACACTCAGAGGCGGCGCAGCAGCAGAGCAGAAGCAGCAGTGCCGCGATCGTTTCGCCGCCGAGTCTATTTTTGCCGCGCTGCTCACGCTGAATACTAGCCACAGTGGATTGTTCTTGATCAAAACTGACCTGATTAACATGGAAAATAACACATTTCACCATGAAATCATGTAGTGAAGTGTCCCGTGTGTTTCACGATCACCATATGACATCCAGTGCTGTGAAAATATAAAATACACTAAAACTTTTTTGCCCAAACTTCAAAAGCCTGTTTAAATGATTAAAACTAGAAGCATAGCTTCACTTTAATGTTACAGTGATCATGTGAACTACTAATATACAACATGTTATATGCATGTGTGTATGAGACAGAGGGGAACACGGTGGCATTTGCAGCAGATATATGCTGCCCATCATAAATCAAAGCAAGAGACAGACGGGGGTCGGAGGAGAAGACCGTAAAATGTGACATAATGGACAATATTCGTCTGTATTTGCAATACACGAGCCGCAGTTCAGCTGCGCAAGACAAACAGTGTGAATGCACAACGGGCGCGCGCGGCTCCCGCTCTCCATACGCACCGCTCCTGCCTTGCCAACTGCTTGCGCGTGCGGTGTGAAGCCAGCGTTAAAGCTTACAAACGCTTGCATTGTGTAGGCACTGATACTATAAACCAGATACTTGACGATGTCAGGGTGTGTGAGAGGTGAAAGCGTCATTCTGTAGCTGGCAGATCATACGGGTCGATGTTGTTGATGTCAAGCAGTTTCTCTAAATAACGCTGTTTGTTGGTGTTATTTAGTCTCTCCCGATAGAGCCCCTTTCCTTTCACTTCCTCCTTCTCCATTTCTCCCCATGAAACTGCACCGCATTGCAAAAATACAAACAAATCTCAAGCTGCTCTCTCGCTCTCACTGTCGAAATAACCATGGCAACTGATAGCGTACCCTCCCAATATGGCGGCGCCTTCCCGAAATGCAACGCGGAGTTAACATCGTTACGTCACTTTCTCATTCTCAATATCCATTTTGTTTATTTCCGAACTACCGCGCTCGCTCGACGAGTGAAACACGTGACTAAAAGGCGCTTTGTCATTGACTGAGGGTGAAGCCCTGAACTTGGTGAGAGCTGACCTTTCAAAATAAAGGCTGAATATTTTATCGATATTTAATCATCGATAAAAGTCATTAAAAAGTTTAATCGGGAACAGGGTGAATCGAGATCGTGATTTTATAACAATTTATTGTGCAGGCCTAGTCTGGGATATGGTTCATGTGAACTCCGGTACGGTTCACTGCTGATGTGATCAGATTAAATTGCGGAAGTGAACCGCTATTGGTGACGTATATATGGAATAATGGTCATTAATTAACATTAGTTAGTATATTAACTAACATGAACTGACCATGAGCAGTACATTTGTTACTGTATTTGTTCATCTTTGTTAACGTTAGTTAATATAAATACAGCTGTTCATGGTTTTTTCATGTTAGTTCACAGTGCATTAACTAATGTTAACAAGATTTTAATAAGGCATTAGTAAATGTTGAAATTAACATTAACTAATAATTAACTGCACTTATAAAGCGTTTATTAATCTTTGTTAATGTTAACTAATGTAGTTAACTAATGTTAATGTTAATGACCATTATTCTAAAGTGTTACCAACTGTTGTCTTTCAAATTCCCTCTGCACGCAATAGGAGAGTGCCACAACCAACTAGAGCAATGAAGAAGGTGAAGCGGAGCTAGTTGATAGATTAAACTTTCGCCGTAGCACGCGGAACTGCCTCAACTCTGCCGTCATTATGTTAAGCTCGCAAGCCAACGGAGAGTTGCTAGATGACCCTGGCTGCAAATTTGATTTGCTGCCGCTAGGGTGCGTCTAGATTTCTAGGCTAATTAAATTTAGGTGAGCAACGTTATGCATTTTGCCACCTTCTCGCTCACTGTCGTTACCAGGCAACAGGATAAACACCTGGTTTGATGACTCAAACCAACGCACCCAGGTTCGGACCCAAATAATATAATATGAACACAGTCCAGGGGGAGGGGGGAGCAATCAGTCCGGGCAATCAAACCAAGTGTGAAAGCACCCTTAAAGGCTGTTCAGTAAAGCAATGCTATTCTGATGCTTTTGATTTGTTCTCTTATTTGAATTTGCAGCAATAACAGATATAATAGACTGCAATAATGTATATGAGTTTGGATACACATATGTCATGCTTGCTGCCTCTGTTACAGGAAGTCACATATTAAATCACATTAAATCAGTTTAAGGGCTGAATGAGTTGTATAGTAAATTATCTGTTTTTATTCAAGTGATATATTAATAATAGCCTATTTTAATAGCCAAGTTTAAATTTAATAACTGAAAAGAAAGAGACTCCAGAGTGCCACAAACATATAGGAAATTGGTTGCCAACAATCAAATCTACACCATTTCATCATTACATTTGACCACAGAATGCCACAAAAGACCAATCAGAATGAAGTATTTCAGAGATTTGTTAAGTAAAATAGTAAAAAGCGATATATATATATATATATATATATATATATATATATATATATATATATATATATATATATATATATATATATATATATATATATATATATATATATATATATATATATACACACACACACACACACACACACACATACACAGTTAAACACTAAAAGTACTTATCCTAGATGTGTTGACTGAGCAGAACACCGGTTTCGCCAGCACCCGGATTTGCTTGATTTCATGGATTTGCATGGTAAATCTATAATCACAACCTGGTTTATTGTCATTTTATAATGTATTAAGTCACTTATATGCCCACATGCCTCTCTTTCAATCTCTTTCAGTGGCATCAGCATAGTACTAAATGACTGATGATCTTTATGACATTTAAAGTCCACTGTCCTCTCAGCCATCCTTAATGCATAAAATATGGCAACGCTCCTGCTCCTTTTAAGCCTGAGGAAAGTGCCATTTTTCTCTGCTAAGGGAATAAGTGCTAAAACAAAAGCTTTGTTAAGGATTTGAGCCCTGCTTGTTGTGACAACTAGTTCAGCTGCAGATAGTTAGAGAGGCGAAGAGTGTTGAGATGAGATTAAATGGTTGTGTTGTTTTCATTTGGAACAAAGACCTTTTTGAAGAACAAGTTGTCTGGATGTTCACACCAACAGAAGCTAAATGAAAGACTACTTTGTGTAACAAACAAATACTGGAGCATGCGGAGTGCTGCAGATATCTTTGTTTGAGAGCTTTTGGCCATGAACTACACTCACCCCACATATACACATACGTACACACAGACCAAAGATCTGCCAGTAAATATTCAGCGTTATCTATGGAGGAGAAACCTGGATCTTTAACATCCTTGAAACCTTTCCATTCCACAAAAGGTCCTTTAACGGTGATTTGTTTTTAAAGAACTGTTCACTGAACGGTTATTTGGGGAACCCAAAATGGATAACTGCTGTGAAAAGGGTCCCTATTAAGCCATTTTAACGCTTCCTAATATTGTTTTGTTCTCCTACAATATGTTTATATGAATCCAAGGTAAAAAACAAAGTAAAAAAATACTTACATTTTCACATAACTCACCGTTTCTGAAACAGTTTGATAAAGGATTCTGGCTCTAAACTCCTCCTTTTCAAGAACCTACTCTGCTCTGATTGGTCATATTGTCCAGTCTATTGTGATTGGTCTACTGCTTACAGTGCATGTCAGAAACCAACCGGCCATATGAATTTCAGCTTCCACAGCATGTGATACAAACAGTAACGATGGCATTGGTTTTACCATATCAATTATGAGTCCTCGCGCGTGGGCGGGTCAAAGGAGATGTTGTTCAAAGGCAGCCAATGAAGACCATAGGCTGGCATTATGCAAATATGTTTCAATGTAAGCTCCAGCAGGAAGTAAGACTGGAATTACTGACAACTGAATTCTTTTTTTGAGAGACAATAACTCCATGTATCTGCACTTTGATCTTAGAAACTTTGCAGACCTGAATTCAGTGGACCGGTTACCACAACTTAAATAAATGCATGGTTGCAAGTAAATTTATTGTTGTAATTAAACCTTTTAAGTTGCAAACATTATTATAGGTCTGTTGGCATAATAATGTTGATCATTACATATAACTTAAACATTTCTGCATTAACTGTTTTTTTTTATTAGGTTGAAGTAACTTAATGAAATTATTTTGATAACTTCGGAAGTTAGGCAGTGGATTTCTAGTTCTTTAGTTATAGGAGAAACCTGTTAGTGTTCAATGCTGTTATGTTTGATATTTAAGTTTCTGTAATGTTGAAGTTTTTGTGGTTACCATTGTGATGAAGATTAGATGAAGGCAAACATTGACTCTATAAGCAATAACTGCGCTAATGCCAGTGACAAGTAATATCTTACTTGTTCATTAAATATACATGTTAAATAAGTAATGTTAGCATGTGCTACACTGTAAAAAAAAATCAGGTCTCCAATTGAACATTTTTTAGTGACCGATCTGTTTGGACAAACTGAATTTCTGTGAATTAATGCAATTTAATTCATAGAAATTCAATAAACTATAAAAGGTCTACTTTTATTTGTGTAAACAATATATAACACAATAACAACAAAGGCTCTGGATTCAGGGAACAGATTAATTTGCATGCACTCCACTTTGCATGCATTCCATTCCAAACGCTCTCTACATTCAACAAATTATTTTGTTTATTAAACACAAAGTTTTTAATTTCAAAAGTATTTCTAAATTCAGTTCATATTTCCAACAAACGAAATTCCAAGCCAAAATAACGAAGTGGTAAAAAAAAAAACTTGTGAGTTGAAAAGTGTCACAGTGTCAGGTTTGTGTTTCCCCGGGTAGCTACTAGAGGTCCTCCTTCCCCACGGTGTCATTCACACTTAAACTACATTTCCCATCAGCCTGTCTGTCACTCATTTGATCATTGCACACAGCTGTTTCCCGTCACCTTGTTAGTATCTGTGTGTATATATACCCTGTTTGGTTCTGTGTTGTCATGGAGTCCTTGTTATGTCACGTCACTTTCAAGGTCTGTTCTCTGTTTCCCGGTGTTTGTTTTCGTGGTTTGGATTGTCTATTTGGAGTTTGACCCTTGCCTGGACTGGTTGTGAGTACGGATTATCCTAATAAAGATACTGCAATTGGACCTTACTGTTTCCTGTGTGTGATCGTGACAGAAGGACTCCATCATGCATAGGTCCAGCAGTATGGGTATGCATCTCTCTTCCCAAGCCACCGAGAAGGAGAGGAGAAGGCATGCTCAGTCTAGAGAAGTTCCGCCTCGTATGAACATTTTCCAGTGCTTTGCATTGTGGGCTCAGATCACGGAGGAGACCACTAGGCTCCCCGTGAATTCCAAGGAGACTGCAGCGTCGACTCTCTCTAGAAAACAGCGGGGGAGAAGGAAGACTCCTTCCGTGACTGTGCCGGCGGACCCTGTTCCGATGGTTCCAATTCCAGTGGATCCTGTTCCGTTGGTTCCTGTTCCGGGGGTCCCTAGCTCAGTAGGTCCGAGACAGAGGAGGAGAAAGGTTCCCTCCATCTCTGTTCCGGTGGTCCCAGTTCCGGTGGTACTGATTTCGGAGGTCCCAAGCCCAGAGACCATCCCAGGGGTTCCTGCCGTGTCCGACGCGCCACCCTGGCGCCCTGCCCTGCCTGCGCCACCCTGGCCTCCCGAACTCTGCGGGCCGCCCTGGCCTCCCGAACTCTGCGGGCCGCCCTGGCCTCCCGAGGGGGAGTCATTGTCCTGGCTGTCGGTTCAGCCGTCACCCCCTGTTCCTGTTGCCCTTCAGGGACCTGGCCCACCATCCCTCCCCCTGATCCTCCACCGTTCCACCTCCCTCCTGGACTCTTGTTTTTGTTTATAGTTGGGTCTTGGAGTGTCTGGTACCGTTCCACCTCCCTCCTGGACTCTTGTTTTGTTTATAGTTGGGTCTTGGAGCGTCTGGTAGCCGCTCCGTAGAGGGGGAGTTATGTCACAGTGTTGGGTGTGTTTCCCCGGGTAGCCACTAGAGGTCCTCCTTCCCCACGGTGTCATTCACACTTAAACTACATTTCCCATCATCCTGTCTGTCACTCATTTGATCATTGCACACAGCTGTTTCCCGTCACCTTGTTAGTATCTGTGTGTATATATACCCTGTTTGGTTCTGTGTTGTCATGGAGTCCTTGTTATGTCACGTCACTTTCAAGGTCTGTTCTCTGTTTCCCGGTGTTTGTTTTCGTGTTTTAGATTGTCTATTTGGAGTTTGACCCTTGCCTGGACTGGTTGTGAGTACGGATTATCCTAATAAAGATACTGCAATTGGACCTTACTGTTTCCTGTGTGTGATCGTGACAGAAGGACTCCATGACAACACAGAACCAAACAGGGTATATATACACACAGATACTAACAAGGTGACGGGAAACGGCTGTGTGCAATGATCAAATGAGTGACAGACAGGATGATGGGAAATGTAGTTTAAGTGTGAATGACACCGTGGGGAAGGAGGACCTCTAGTGGCTACCCGGGGAAACACAAACCCGACACAAATTTCGTTCACTTTAAAGTGAATTTCGTGATTTCGATCGGTTTCATCAAAGTGGAATGCATGCAAATGAAGAATTTCCCTGAATCCAGAGCCTTTGTTGTTATTGTGTTATATATTGTTTACACAAATAAAAGACAGTTTATAGTTTATAATTAGGCTATGTCTTGAACTTATCTGTATGGCTAAAAATATTGTGACTTGTTTCCTTTCATAAATGAAAAATGCGCGGGCGCTTTCGTCGGACAGAGGGATATTTTTAATTTAGTTTCATAGTTAGGCTATATGTGAAAATATTAGCCTATTATATTATTTTTTTTTTAAATTTCATATGTCGATTATGGAAAGTGAGCAGCATGAGTAAGATGCGCAATATGTCTGGAGACATGGAGTGGGGTCAAACATGATATATATATTTTTTTATATATACAGGGAGTGCAGAATTATTAGGCAAGTTGTATTTTTGAGGATTCATTTTACAACATTAATAATTAAACAACAACCATGTTGTCAATGAACACAAACTCATTAATATCAAAGCTGAATATTTTTGGAAGTGGTTTTTAGTTTTAGCTATTTTAGGGGGATATTTGTGTGTGCAGGTGACTATTACTGTGCATAATTATTAGGCAACTTAACAAAAAACTAATTTATACCCATTTCAATTATTTATTTTTACCAGTGAAACCAATATAACATCTCAACATTCACAAATATACATTTCTGACATTCAAAAACCAAACAAAAACAAATCAGTGACCAATATAGCCACCTTTCTTTGCAAGGACACTCAAAAGCCTGCCATCCATGGATTCTGTCAGTGTTTTGATCTGTTCACCATCAACATTGCGTGCAGCAGCAACCACAGCCTCCCAGACACTGTTCAGAGAGGTGTACTGTTTTCCCTCCTTGTAAATCGCACATTTGATGATGGACCACAGGTTCTCAATGGGGTTCAGATCAGGTGAACAAGGAGGCCATATCATTAGATTTTCTTCTTTTATACCCTTTCTTGCCAGCCACGCTGTGGAGTACTTGGACGCGTGTGATGGAGCATTGTCCTGCATGAAAATCATGTTTTTCTTGAAGGATGCAGACTTCTTCCTGTACCACTGCTTGAAGAAGGTGTCTTCCAGAAACTGGCAGTAGGACTGGGAGTTGAGCTTGACTCCATCCTCAACCCCAAAAGGCCCCACAAGCTCATCTTTGATGATACCAGCCCAAACCAGTACTCCACCTCCACCTTGCTGGCGTCTGAGTCGGACTGGAGCTCTCTGCCCTTTACCAATCCAGCCACGGGCCCATCCATCTGGCCCATCAAGACTCACTCTCATTTCATCAGTCCATAAAACCTTAGAAAAATCAGTCCTGAGATATTTCTTGGCCCAGTCTTGACGTTTCAGCTTGTGTGTCTTGTTCAGTGGTGGTCGACTTTCTGCCTTTCTTACCTTGGCCATGTCTCTGAGTATTGCACACCTTGTGCTTTTGGGCACTCCAGTGATGTTGCAGCTCTGAAATATGGCCAAACTGGTGGCAAGTGGCATCTTGGCAGCTGCACGCTTGACTTTTCTCAGTTCACGGGCAGTTATTTTGCGCCTTGGTTTTTCCACACGCTTCTTGCGACCCTGTTGACTATTTTGAATGAAACGCTTGATTGTTCGATGATCACGCTTCAGAAGCTTGGCTATTTTAAGAATTCTGCATCCCTCTGCAATATATCTCACTATTTTTGACTTTTCTGAGCCTGTCAAGTCCTTCTTTTGACCCATTTTGCCAAAGGAAAGGAAGTTGCCTAATAATTATGCACACCTGATATAGGGTGTTGATGTCATTAGACCACACCCCTTCTCATTACAGAGATGCACATCACCTAATATGCTTAATTGGTAGTAGGCTTTCCAGCCTATACAGCTTGGAGTAAGACAACATGCATAACGAGGATTATGTGGTCAAAATACTCATTTGCCTAATAATTCTGCACTCCCTGTAGAAAGGCTTTCTATAAAAAATGAATTGACGTGTGTAACGAACCCACTGGCATTGTTTCCACGGCCTTTGAGTAGCCATAAGGCTGAAACTACAGCGTCTTTCTGTTTTTAATACATTTGTTGAATATATGTCTTAATTACAGTAGACCTATTATAGATAGTTATGATATTTGTGGCTGCACCGGGGTCCGTTATTTACTAGATCTGAGAACTTCAGAAATGTGGAAAGTTATTAAATAGCTGTAAATATGATTCTTATTTATTTTATTTTTTTTCTTATAAACTGTCACCCCCCTTTTTGAGAATACACATGAAAATGCACTATCCAAACCAAGGGCGAAATTGTCAATCACACATTGGGGGGGGGGCAGCTGTGGGACTTTTTGTGGTGGCGCATGCACACACTTTTTTTAATCAAAATAAAATAAAAGTCAGAGTTCGAATGTTTGTAATTGTGTAACACAACAAGAAATGTTCTTACATCTGATCGTCAAACCAACGTATACTCACCCTGTAATGATTACAGCATCGGCATCAATTACAAGCCTGAATTTACAACAAAGCGGCCAGTGATCGCTCTCTTATATTCTTCTATAAACATATAGTGGCTATAAACATTTTGATTAAATTACTGTTACAGGATAACAATATTCTAATATCAAGTCTTGAGCAATGATAGTAAAACAGTTATGTACTAATGAGGGAAAATGCCTCTTTATTTTGTACAAATTTAAACAAAAGTAACTTGTCAGTTTAATAATAAACTCGCTGAAGTGCTCAAGCCAGAAGAATATTTTTGCATCACAATTAAATTCTTGACACATCTTTATAAATCAAACACAAAGTAATAAACTTCAAGAAGGTTTATGGAACCTATATACAGTACACAGTAAAGCCGCTAAATACAGAAGTCACAAAGCTGAATTAAAATATTTATATGAAATGAGCCAGTGGATACTTTGTAACATGCCACCCTTAACACTGAATGATCCAAACACATTCTTGCGGATGTCACTCATGGCTATTAAGCTTTTGCAGACTTATTTTCTATCAATTATGTCAGCCAAATACAGGATATTTACCATTCATAGATATGTGCCAAATGTCTGTCAGATTTCGCGCTCCCAACTCTTCTTCTTCTGTTTGTTTTTTCCTAACTCACTGACGGTGCACAAGCTACTAAAGGTATAGGGAAAACATGACATGGATTTCAGGAGAAAAATAGGTTTTGTTAGTGTATAGTGTAAGACCAGTCGAATGGATTTGGGAAATGGACCGGCCGGCATTGTATATTTTTGGAGCTGGAAAGAAAGACGTATTTGCAATCACATCGATATTGCCCGCATAATCATACAGTATGATCAAATATTGGGGGGGGACAAATTGTCCTTCTTTGAATATTGGGGGGGACGTGTCCCCCTGTCCCCCCATAGAATTACACCTATGATCCAAACTTAAAGGGCTGTAATTCAAGAATGCTTTGGAATATAGACCAAAGTTTGATCACGTTTTAAAGACGACACTCTGCAGATTATTGCTGAAGTGAAAGCAATTCAAAATGAAAAAGTTATGGAAAGGTACGGTGCTGTCACTGGGGGCGGTAGCCTAAGATACAAAACCGAAAAGGTACTAATATGTACCTTTAAGGTACTAATATGCACTCTTAAAGCACTGATATGTACCTTTTAAGGTACTAATGTGTACCATTTAGGGGTGAGTAAGGTACAAAGATGTACTTTTTCACTTTTGTACCTTAGGGTACCGCCCCAGTGACAGCACTGTACTTTTTTTTCTGACAGTATAAATGAAAAATACTGTACTAAATATTTGTTATTTCATATAAAATATATATTTTACAAAAAATAATTTACTCTAAAATTACTATAAAATCAAAGCCATATGTCTAACCAATTTGTGTTCCAAATTTGAAGTTGATATCACAAAAATTGAAGTTCCCATGAGATTTTGTTTAGGTGCTGTACCAAAAATAGCCAATGGGTGTCTTTCAATTTTCCTGTAAATTTCTGTCCAAATATCACTTCCATCACAGAACAGTCACCAAATATGGACCCTTGAGACTCAGACCTTTCAGACAATATGTGTTTTGTCAAGATTGGAAAATATTTTGAATATAAAGTAGTTAAAATAATTGTTGTAATATGAAACATGACACCGCCCTATAGGGGAGGAGCCCGCTAGAATAATTTAGAGTAACGTTTCCATGGTAACACAAGGTCCGATTTCAAAACGGTTTTCGCAGGATGAATTTTGAGTTTATAAGCTTTCAAATGATACCTAATTTATGATAACTACTTAAATATATGATACAAAAAAGGCGATCAAAAAAAAGAGCACCAGGCGTCCCACCTGTGGGACGGTGACAGTTAAGAGGTAAATAAAAAAAGGGGTATGATCATTCATGCTTTGTACTGTAACTGTAACTGCAACCTTTCAATGGGGTGAAGTGCTGAAACCCTTTTATACTTTATTTAATGGAAAATATATTAACCACTCAAAACTGACAAAGAATGATAACAAAAAGCTTACACAACAACTCTTGCTTACTGATATGAACAAGTGATTTATCTTTCATCCAAAGCCACATGAAGCAATTTTGAATTTAGAATCATAGTTACTAACTATTTAATGGACACTTTTCACATTTCTGAAGTGATAGGCCTATAAATGTAGCTGGGTAAACATAGATTTAGTGGAAGTATAGTGGTAATGTAGCGGTGAACTACAGCAATATGTATTCTCATTTCCCCCAGTAGCTACAGCTCCATAAAAATAATAAATAAAGTTGATATAGTATCTGTTAAGGACATATTATATTAATACTGCAATCAGTCAGTAAATAAAGTTTAACTCTCTTGCATCTGGTCCGTCGATGAAGCCATGTCTTTTGCATGTTTTACAAAAGGCGTCCATTCACAACTGACTTCCGGAAAAAACGCGAGTGACCAATGACTTTTCAGGTTACAATGAAATAAGTAAAGTCCCGCCCCACGACTGACAAAAATAAAAAGTTTTTGCGCAAGCAAAATAGAAGCTCGAGCGCGGGGAATGATGACGCGCGTGCTGCGAGTCGTGTCCAACCTCGCAAGGGCTTGATTTGCGCGCAGAGGAGATGTCATGCGCGCGCGGATTTAAAAGGAGCTCGAGCAAGCATCAGTTGTGTGCTCGGTTATTAATGGCATTAAAATGCCGCCATATTGGTTGAATGTAAATTCAATCAAAGGTGTCATAACTGTTGGGTTAATTGTTTTTTGGGGGTTTTTTTTGAGCAAACATTATTTTTTAGAGTGGTAGTAACACGCTATATTAAAGGTAATAATAAAATATGTCACTTTAAGAGTGTAGGATACAGAGGAACAAATGAAGGACAAGATAACTAGGCTTTACTATCCCATTGAGTTTCCATACTGAATAACAGCTGCTATGGATATGCATTGTTAAGCAGCAACTGACAAAACTGTACTATAGGACTTGACAAACGGGCACCCGTACAACTGTGGGCTAGTTATGATGAATGTTTAAACAGACAGCAAAGATTTCCTCTTTTTGGACGGGGTGTATTTTACGCAACCTTTCACCCAGTCTTTTATTCAACTGTTGAGCATGTTCCTCTATTACAGTATCAATTTCTCTCTCAGGCTTTGCCTCAGCAAGTCTGCTTTTGCAATTACTGCAGTTGCTCAATGACGCTTCAGGCACAGCTTAGAATTGGCAAAGGCTTCCACAGGGTTCAAAGTTGTCTCGATCTTACCACCCTTGAAGCGTTTTAATCTAACCCAAAACATCAACAGAAATATCTTAACATGGGAATGTGTGGGTTTCACATCTGATAAGGATTTTGCTGTACTACTAGTTTAAAATAATGAACTTTTAGAATGTAAAGGTATACACATACCATGTTACAGATTACTGCTGCTGCTGTATGATAATAAGACCAAATGTAGACATGTGAAAGAAATACTTCTGCTGTATCATTCTAGACAAACACTTTTCTTGATTTACAAATAAGTACAGTGAAAACTATAATATAAAGCATTTTGTTGAACTGAACTGTAAGAATTGCCAGGAATACAGGATTAAAGAGTATTATTTTACAATAAATGACTAGTGAGAAAATTACAGTGAAATGTATTAATTTTACTAAATTATTTTTAATCAACAGCAAAATGATGATTTGAGTTGAGTGTTGAAAGTTATGTAATAATAATGCTTCTCTGTGCGTTTGCTCTGTGGCTACTATGACACTTGTTGCAGACTGCAGTAAGCTCGATCGATATTAGACATGGTAAAACATGGTACTCGCTGTAAATCAAGAAACCGAGATTTAAACACTTAGACTAACAGTGATGTTAGATACAAGAGAAGTCCTACTGTGAAATTACTGTGAAAGTCATGCAATTATTAACCTGGAATATTCTGCAATGTCACACTAACATGTTTAACAGTGTACATAAATGTATGAATAGCACATGCACCATCATTCAAAAATGTGTCGTGTCAGTGAATTTTATTCAGCAATTAAATTGATAAAAAGTGAGAGTAAAGTTGTTGCAAATATTTTTTTATTATTTTAAATAAAGGCTACGCTTTTGAACTTCCTATTCCTTAAAGAATCCTGAAAAAAAATTATATAATAATAATGTTTCTTGAGCATTAAATCATCATATTAGAATGATTTCTGAAGAATCATTGCCACTGAAGACTGGAATAGTGGTGTTGAAAATTAATCTTTGCCATCACAGGAATAACTTGCATTTTAAATAAGAAACAGCTATTTAAGTTGTAATAATATACTGTATTTTTAATCAAATAAATGCAGCCTTAGTGAGCAAAACAGACTTCTTTTGACTCTAAACTTTTGAAGTAGTGTAGAGTAATGCTCTCAAATAACAGTTTGTAGACAAATGCGGTTATTCAGCCAAAATCCTTTTTCTTAAATAAAATAAAATTGTGTTTTATATATAGTGACTAAAGCTCCATAGTAAGAGTGCTGCTTGTGTAGCCAGGTTTACGGTCAATTATGTGGTTTGTGCTACAACTTGAGTTGTAAAATAAATACAATCCAAGAAAGGCTAGATCAAGCAGATAGGAGAAACACTGAACAATAAGAAAATCTAGTGCAGAAATGACACCTCACACAGGAGTGGCATTTCTCTTATGAGTATGTTGGATTTACTGTATGTATGATGATACTGACTGGCATTTCGAAATGTCAGCTATATTTCACAAGCAGCACACAAAGTCTCTAGAAAGCTGCAGCACGGATTGTGAACACAGATTTTACTCAAGGAGACATTCCTGGGCTGGAATGTATTGTCCTGTTTGAGTGAGTGAGTGAGTGAGTGAGTGAGTGAGTGAGTGAGTGAGTGAGTGAGTGAGTGAGTGAGTGAGTGAGTGAGAGAGTGAGAGAGTGAGTGAGTGAGTGAGTGAGTGAGTGAGAGAGTGAGAGAGTGAGTGAGTGAGTGAGTGAGTGAGTGAGTGAGTGAGTGAGTGAGTGAGTGAGAGAGTGAGAGAGTGAGAGTGAGAGTGAGTGAGTGAGTGAGTGAGTGAGTGAGTGAGTGAGTGAGTGAGTGAGTGAGTGAGTGAGTGAGAGAGTGAGAGAGTGAGTGAGTGAGTGAGTGAGTGAGTGAGTGAGTGAGTGAGAGAGTGAGTGAGTGAGTGAGTGAGTGAGTGAGTGAGTGAGTGAGTGAGTGAGTGAGTGAGTGAGTGAGTGAGTGAGTGAGAGAGTGAGAGAGTGAGAGAGTGAGAGAGAGAGTGAGTGAGTGAGAGAGTGAGAGAGTGAGTGAGTGAGAGAGTGAGTGAGTGAGTGAGAGAGTGAGTGAGTGAGTGAGTGAGTGAGTGAGTGAGTGAGTGAGTGAGTGAGTGAGTGAGTGAGTGAGTGAGTGAGTGAGTGAGAGAGTGAGAGAGTGAGTGAGTGAGTGAGTGAGTGAGTGAGTGAGTGAGTGAGTGAGAGAGAGAGTGAGTGAGTGAGTGAGTGAGTGAGAGAGTGAAAGAGTGAGTCAGTGAGTGAGTGAGAGAGTGAGAGAGTGAGTGAGTGAGTGAGTGAGTGAGTGAGTGAGTGAGTGAGTGAGTGAGTGAGAGAGTGAGTGAGTGAGTGAGTGAGAGAGTGAGAGAGTGAGTGAGAGAGTGAGAGAGTGAGTGAGTGAGTGAGTGAGTGAGTGAGTGAGCGAGCGAGCGAAGTGAGTGAGTGAGAAACCCGGGGAAATCTGAAATGGCAAACAAGTGTGCAAGTGTCCTTGGTTTACCTTAAAGGGATAGTTCACCCATAAATGAAAATTCTGTCATTTACTCACCCTCAAGTTGTTCCAAACCTGTATGAGTTTCTTTGTTCTACCGAACACAAAAGAAGATATATTGAAGAATGTTTGTAACAAGGCAGATAGAGCAACCATTGACTACCATAGTATTTCTTTCCCTACTATGGTAGTCAATGGTTGCTCTATCTGCTTGGTTACAAACATTCTTCAAAATATCTTCTTTTGTGTTCAGCAGAACAAAGAAATTCATACAGGTTTGGAACAATTTGAGGGTGAGTAAATAATGACAGAATTTTCATTTTTGGGTGAACTATCCCTTTAACGCTAAAACCAACCCATTAAAGGCGCCTGCATATCCTCGCAGTTATGAAATGTAAAAGAAACTCTGGCAAGTAAAAAGATGTTTTGTCAGGGAACCTGGTGTATTATGTTATTAAAGTATTGTCATGCACGAGTTCACCTGCAGAATGCAAGGCAGAGTGAAACCTTCATTCATTCCTGTTCCTACAGGGTACATCTGTGCGAGATATGGAGTAACATTATCACCCTGGGAGATGTGCGTATTGTTTGCCTGACGTAGAGAGAGAGAGTGGCTGGCTATTTGTCAAGTTTGAGTGTATTGGACAATCTACTATCTGTGATGATATGATGGGCCACAGTGTGTACATAACAGATTGATTTAATGGAGCGAATCTTGGGTTTTCCCCTTTGTTAACATACTGAATGATGTTGTTTGAAAACATTTTTGAGCATTTCATAATATAATTTCTTTGTTTTTGAGTATTCTGCAAATTAAGTACAACGGAGTTAGGCAAATATGTTTATTAGTTAGTATAATCAGATGCTAAATGATTAAATCTTATGCAAAAGTCACTGCCTCGCTTGCCTTTTAGTGAGCTACATAACTATGAAAAGGCTAATTACACACATTTGCACACGTTCTATAGTATGAATACTCGTTGGCAACTTGTCATAAATCACAAAACTGCAAAGAGCCACAGTGATGTTTTCCAAATGACTTAGCTGATGCACATATATTTCTCAATATAAGATGAGAAAAATCAATACAGGAACAAAGAATGTGCATGCTCACACGCAATACAAGATGCACTTACATGCCAGCCATTCAGCTTGTTTGTAAAAATACGGATGCACCCTCATCTCACAATGTTCTGTAAGCAGCATTCCCTGGCAAAATATTACAACAACCAACAGCACTTTCAATCATTATAGTGACAGAGGCTTATCTCCTGTTAGATAAACACGCCATATCTCCAAGCTTTTGATCTCTAACTACATATGAAAATAAAAAATGGTATGTGTTGTCAAGTGCTCTACTTGTTACTATTTAAAGGGATAGTTCACCCAAAAATTCTGTCATCATTTACTCGCCCTCGATTTGTTCCAAACCTGTATGAATTTCTTTGTTCTGTTGAACACAAAAGAAGATATTTTGAAGAATGTTGGTGATCAAACAGTTGATGGATCTCACTGACTTCCAAAGTATCTTTTTCCTATGGAAGTCAATGTCAACTGTCTGGTTACCGACATTCTTCAAAATATCTTTTTTTTTGTACATTTACATTTATGCATTTAGCAGACACTTTTATCCAAAGCGACTTACAACTTGGGGGTACATGAAGCGATTGGTCATGAAGAGTCGAGAAGCGCAATAAGAGCCTGAAATCCTGAGACCGTGTACATTGCTCAGTGTAGCACAGGCTAGAGTAGGGAGGAAAGAAGGAAGAGAAGAGGAAAGTGCTTTTGTGTTCAACAGAACAAAGAAACTCATACAGGTTTGGAACAAATGGAGGGCGAGTAAATGAACTATCCCTTTAAGGGGACACTTTTGCTAAGGAGAAACCTTTTTTAAATAGGAAATGTTGTTGAAAGAATAAAGAATAAATTACAAATGAGAATAAAGACATATAAAATATATGAAATTAATTCCAATCACAATATTTCTGTCACATTATGATATCTAAAGGATCATGTGACACTAAAGGCTGGAGTAATGGCTGCTGTAAAATCAGCGTTGCCATCACAGGAATATATTACATTAAAAAGTAGAAAACAGTTCTTTTATTTGTAATAATATTTCACAATATTACTGTTATTACTGTATTGTTGATAAAATAAATGCAACATTGGTGAGCATGAGACTTGTTTCAAAACATTAAAAAAAAATATTATTCCAAACTTTTGACTAGTAGTGTATAATATATACTTATTTATGATTATAATTATAATATGTAATTAATTAAATAACTAGGATTATTTTCCTGCTTATCAAATTATACCTTTGTCAGTGTGTTCAGAGTTCACATGCTTCAACATGAGCTATGTGCATTTAAACTCTTTTCACACCTCATGTCAAGTGAATTGACATATTTGGTTGTATATAATGTATATAGCTAGTTTTTGAGCACACTGACAAATCCCTGGGCGAGTATGTAATTTGATAAACTGTGATTTTCTCCAACACTATTAAATACTGTATGAACAATGCTGTGTTTGAATAGCACACCGGACCTTTAGATCTAAACATTGGGTGAGTATTTGGCACATATGGGCTGGCATTTACCTGCAGGCACATGCAGGGAGATTAATGGTGACTCATGCACTCATCATATGGCCTGTGAATACAAGTGTTCTATCAAATAAAACCTGAAAGCCTGATTAATGGACACTTTCATGATTCACGACAGAAGTAACAAATACTGACATAGAAGATTATACAGCCTTATTTTGCTCATGAAATGATTGTAGGACGCACTTTTGCACAGGAATTTCTCCCATAAAACTATTCAGCTTTAAAATGTGTGCATTGGTGGCTATATATATATATATATCAGACTGAATTTATGTCAGTGACTGTGGTTTAGAAAATGTATGGTCTTATTTATAAGGGAAACATTTTATTTTGATGGTCCACTTTAGACTAAAGTAACTTGGCAACTACATGTGAACTACCAGTCATTATAGCGTATTGGTAGACTGTCTGCTTAAAGGAATAGTTCACCCAAAAGTGAAAATTCTGTCATCATTTACTCACCCTCAAGTTTCAAACCTGTATGAATTTCTTTGTTCTGCTGAACACGGAAGAAGATATATTGAAGAATGTCGGTAACCAAACAGTTGGTGGATCTCTCTGACTTGCATAGTATTTTTCCCTATGGAAGTCAATGGGGTGCATCAACTGTTTAGTTCCCCATATTCTTTCGAATACCTTCTTCTGTGTTCAGCAGAAGAAAGAAATTCATACCGGTTTGGAACAACTTGAGGGTGAGTAAACTATGACAGAATTTTCATTTTTGGGTGAACTATCCCTTTAATATCTGCTAACACTTTATTTTGATGGTCCATTTTAAGACATTCTACTGACTATAAGTGACTTTGCAACTACATGTGAACTACCGACTGTCTGCTTAATATCTGCTATCACTTGGATGGTCCCCCAAAAGACATTCTACCGACTAGAGGTAACTTTGCAACTACAAACCCTAACCAAACTAGCAGTCTAATACTCTAATGAGAGTTAGTTGGCATTTAGTTGCAAACTTATAGTAGTTACAGACAGTAGAATGTCTAAAGTGGACCATCATGACACTGAAGCACAAATACAAGATCTCCATCTTGTGGCCACAGAAATGACAACAACAAAAGAAGGCAACTCAATCCCTCATCAACTGAATTTCAGCATTACTTCAAAAATACACAATTGTTATTTAAATGAAAATCAGCATAGAAAACAAAGGAAAATCAGGTACTCTATATATGGCCTTGTAGCCAAAGGGGGAGAGAGAGAACACAATTCAATCATTAACCCCTTTGAACATGTGTACTCTTTAAATACTTTTTGATTTAGGCACAATTCATTAAATAACATTATCACACAATACACCACATCAGACAAACTAATATAGATTTCTGAAAATGTGTAGAAAGGCCATTTTGAAGGAAGCTAATGGTAACTTTGACATGACAGCCACGCCCCAAAGCAAGACGCATCATATCTTGTTTTTATAATAACACTTTAAAAGCTCTGTACAAAGAGTGCTGTCAGTCTACAGAAACAAATATGTTTTTAATATGTCTAGCAAAGATTTCGATTTGTTCCATCTCGTTCCATCTGTGCAAAGAATACCATATACAGGGAGTGCAGAATTATTAGGCACGTTGATTTTCTGATCATATTTTTTTTCCAGGCACATTTGACCAATTCCAAACCACAGTAATCCTAATAACTACTATTAATTTAGTATTTAATAATGTATAAGTGATATATAATTGTTCATGAAGGCTGGAAATGAAAATCACCTTATATTCAGGTGTGCAGAATTATTAGGCATGTTTTCTTTTACAGATAAATTGAGCCAAAAAAGAGATTTAACTCAGACTGAAAAGTCAAAAAGTATTAAATGCCCATGAGAAGGATGCAATACTAATGCAATACTAGACATTACAGTTAAGGCGTGACCATTGGACAGTGAAATGCTCGTTGGGTCAGCAGGGTCAGACAAAAACATGTGGCGGAGAAAAGACACCTATTAACCGCAAAAGAATTAAGAATTAAGGTGAAGAATTAAGGGTGAAACCATCAGGAACCCTTTAGTCTCCAGCGCCACCATTTTCCAGAGCTGCAACCTACCTGGAGTCTCCAGAAGTGCAAGGTGTCAGGATCTCAGAGACTTCAGTTAGGTAAAGAATCCTAAAAAATGACCCCCACTAAATAAGAATCATAAGCTGAAGTGTTGTAAAATACATGAAGCCTGCTTTTTTATAGGCTTTATGGACAGATAGGTTGAGAATGACTCTTGAAGTACCAGCGCCACATCCTCTAGTACCACTGTTTGAAGAATTCATCTTCCAGAATCTGGCAGTACGTTTTGGGAGTTCATTTTAGTCCATCCTGAAGTCCGTTTTGCAGAGATGGACTAAAAATGAGCTCCCAAAACGTACTGCCAGATTCTGGAAGATGAATTCTTCAAACAGTGGTACTAGAGGATGTGACGCTGGTACTTCAAGAGTCACTCTCAACCTATCTGTCCATAAAGCCTATAAAAAAGCAGGCTTCATGTATTTTACAACACTTCAGCTTATGATTCTTATTTAGTGGGGGTCATTTTTTAGGATTCTTTACCTAACTGAAGTCTCTGAGATCCTGACACCTTGCACTTCTGGAGACTCCAGGTAGGTTGCAGCTCTGGAAAATGGTGGCGCTGGAGACTAAAGGGTTCCTGATGGTTTCACCCTTAATTCTTCACCTTAATTCTTAATTCTTTTGCAGTTAACAGGTGTCTTTTCTTCACCACCTGTTTTTGTCTGACCCTGCTGACCCAACGAGCATTTCACTGTCCAATGGTCACGCCTTAACTGCAATGTCTAGTATTGCATTAGTATTGCATCCTTCTCATGGGCATTTAATACTTTTTGACTTTTCAGTCTGAGTTAAATCTCTTTTTTGGCTCAATTTATCTGTAAAAGAAAACATGCCTAATAATTCTGCACACCTGAATATAAGGTGATTTTCATTTCCAGCCTTCATGAACAATTATATATCACTTATAAATTATTAAATACTAAATCAATAGTAGTTATTAGGATTACTGTGGTTTGGAATTGGTCAAATGTGCCTGGAAAAAAAATATGATCAGAAAATCAACGTGCCTAATAATTCTGCACTCCCTGTACACTGTAAAAAAAAATCCTAATTTTACGGAAAATAACTCTAAATTGTTTACAGTTTTTTCCTGTAATTTTGAATTATGTTTAAAACTATGTAAAATTACAAACAATATCTGTAAATAAACAACTTGACTGTTATTTTAAGGATTATATCATTAATGACAAATTACAGTAATTCTAATTTTTATACAGGGAAATTACTGTATTATTTATACAGATACATTGATACATTATTTATACAAATGTATGTAAAATTACAGAACTAATCTGTAATAAAATATTTAGCTCATTATATTAAAGGTTTATGTCCATACTAACAATTTAACATTATTCTTTGTAATTTTAAAGTAAATCTTATTAGTTTCACTGTAAAAAATAAAATCGTAAAAAAAATGGTAAATGACTGGCAGCTACGGCTGCCAAACAAAAACCGTAAAATTAAAGTAAAATATCTTAATTCAAATAAAGTGCAAAAACTTTACGTAAATTTACATTAAAAGTTTGAGAGAAAACTGTTATTTTACAGAATTTTCCTTATTTAAATTAAGATATTTTACTTTAATTTTATGTTTTTGTTTGGCAGCCGTTGCTGCCAGTCATTTGACTTTTTTAATTATTATTTTTTTAAACTTTCAAGCCTCTGCCCACACCACAAAACACCAACTAATTAAATATAACAGCAAATAAATATAAATATACACATTTGCTAACTGTAGTTTAAAACAAGTTATTTCTATAGTTGCAAGGTTATTTGCTGTCTTTCCGTGTTCACTTGAGCGTGATTGGTCAATCTGAACGTCATCTAGAAATCTGGCCAATGAACACTGTGCGCGCCTTCTACCGATCAAGTTTGAAAATACACACGTTGACGTTGGAGTGGCTCGCGGGCGCGGCTTCTAATCTGCAACTGGACTGCTTCGGTCCGTCCATTAATGGCATTACATGGATCATTTTACATCTGTTAAAATCTTATTTTGGACGAATTTTGATTGTGGGATGTCGACTGAGAACGGAAAACATGAGTATGAACAGACATTTAAATTACCAATGGCGGACAACAGACGGCAGAAGGTAAATAAATACCTTTATATTTCTTCTACTGTCACATCAATATATAGTGCATTGAAGTGAAGTGCTAATCGCAAATAACTTACATATTCTGTTTCTGTGTTTTGTTATGTTGTAATACTGTTAAGCTAGGGCTGGGCGCTATGACAAAGATAGTGAATATCCTTACAGATTTTGCAATTATGTTACCTTTTTATATCGCGGAATGTAAATGTATCCGCGTAGCACTGTACTAACGTTACTTAAAGTTATTTACATTTTGATAAAGAAACATTCATGAATGAAGTTAAGCCGCCTCTCTCAGACAGCATGCGATCCTTTATCCTAATCAATTATCCTTTCTGTAAAATGCACACAATTATCTCAAAATCCCTGTCATGTGAGGTATTCACTTGATTTAAACAGTCAGTTATGTTTGAAGTAAGGTTAGAGTTAAACAGTTCAAGTTAACGTGGGGAAACCCGGATGCGTGTCATTGTGCATCCGTTCTTAAAGGGGCGGCAGCTTAATAAACTGCCGTCTCATAATTTGAATCAAACAACAAAAGACTAGAGAAGACCTTCTGCGTTTTTAAGATATTAATGCATAGAATATCATACAGTGAAGACTAAGCAGTATTATTCTGTAGTATTTCTTAATAAAATATCTATAAAATAACTATATTGTTATATCGTTATTGTGAAATAAAATTTCTCATGTATGTAGAATAATATGGTCATAATGCCCATCCCTACTGTCAGCTAGTTTTAAGATCAAGCTTGTCATAAAAAGTAAAGGAGCTTTGGAATGAGTAATCTGAGAACACTGTCATGTACACTCAATCGGCAGAGAGGACAGGAAACCACCATTCTTGGACTCTTTGAATTATGGGCAAACCAGGATTTTGGATCTACTGTGAAGTTTTTGTATGTCAGTAAGTTGATAATTAATATTAATGTTTTATCAAACAAATTAATATTCATTTGTGTGTGTGTATGTTTCTTCCCCCCTCATGATCCAGAAGTTTTGGGAATGAAAATCTGACACATGATCTTCAGAGGAAGTGAGTATTCATGTCATATCCAACATTAATACTGTTACGGTACCCTTATGTGTGTGGGAATGTGAACACAGTCAACTCAGCACCAAGGCACAACTCTGGTTCAAACGTACCTTCTTGAGTTTAAAACAATAGCTCACTCAAAATGAAATCTCCCTCATTGTTTTCTCACCCTCATGTCTTATCAAACTTGTATGACTTTCTTCTGTGAAACAAAATATTTTGAATAATGTTGGTAACCAAGCTACATTGGACCACATGTTATGGACAATAATTACCAATAACCATTTCAAAGCTGAGCGGACTCTGTGTTCATATAGCCAGAATATCTCAATGTCAAATGTTATTTAAAGGAAAGGTACAAAAACAAAATCCTCCCTTTTTAAGGACTTTTCATGGAATCAATGTCTTTTTCTTTCTTTCTTTTACGGATCCAGCTGATTATTGGAGATTTGGAAAAGGATTGCTCTTTATCTGCTGTGTCTGTCCCTTCTGGTGCAGAATCATGGACCTGTTGTATGGTTTGATTTATATTTCTTATTACACTATATAGCTTGGATTCTGAATTAAAAGGTAAATGTTTGTCCATATATATTATCAGAGCTGTATATGGAGCCCTCGGGGCTCAGTTGAATATAGAGGAAAACAATATAAAACGTATTTGGAAAATACAAAGTAAATACAAAACAGTAAATGGCACAATTTGTTATTTTGTTATAAGGTGAAATCATGACCTCATCATGATATTAGTAACCCTGACTTACAAGATAAATGCAATTTTTAGTTTTTCAATTCCTCCTGGGGGCTCTGAAGAATTTGTTTACATAAATTTACATATGAATGATAAAAGGTTTAGAATCAATAGTGAATCCGTGACAATCTTGTAAATGTAAATGTATCATTTTTTTTTTTTTCAGTTTTAAATTTTATTCAACTTTAAATATTTGATGATACTATTCCACTGTTATCTGTATTTGAAATGTATTATGTATTGTATTGTTTTACAGACTGTATTTTGTCTTCCAAAATAAAACTGTAAATTTAACACTTTATTGAACTTTATTGTTTTTTTTTATTGTAATAATCTGTAAAATAACAGTGTTCTTCTGCAGAATTTTTTGTACTGTCACTTTATTGAAGGTGTTTGATCATAATAATCTAGGAAAAATCAGTAAAATAACTGTTAAAAAAATGGTAAATGACTGG
Source organism: Romanogobio albipinnatus (assembly GCA_023566225.1). Lineage (NCBI taxonomy): Eukaryota > Metazoa > Chordata > Actinopteri > Cypriniformes > Gobionidae > Romanogobio > Romanogobio albipinnatus. The sequence continues at coordinate 31,776,608 of CM042246.1, read as the reverse complement.
CAGACAAACTTCCAAACAAAAAATGTAAAATTAAAGTAAAATATCTTAATTTAAACAAGGAAAAAATCTGTAAAAAAATCTGTGTTTTTCACTAAAACTTAACCTTAATGTAAATTTCTGTAAAATTATTGTTTTTGCACTTTATTTGAATTAAGATATTTTACTTTAATTTGATGTTTTTTGTTTATTTTGGCTGCCAGTCATTTACCTTCTTTTTACGATTTTTTTTTTACAGTGTGCGTAACACGAGAATGAACCTCATTGGTTCTTGCAGAAGCTCAAATGTGCTGTGTAACACGAGAATGAACCTCATTGGTTCTTGCAGAAGCTCAAACGTGCTGCGTAACACAAGAATGAACCTCATTGGTTCTTGCAGAAGCTCAAACGTGCTGTGTAACACGAGAATTAACCTCATTGGTTCTTGCAAAAGCTCAAATGTGCTGTGTAACACGAGAATGAACCTCATTGGTTCTTGCAGAAGCTCAAACGTGCTGTGTAACACGAGAATTAACCTCATTGGTTCTTGCAGAAGCTCAAACGTGCTGTGTAACACGAGAATGAACCTCATTGGTTCTTGCAGAAGCTCAAACGTGCTGCATAACACAAGACTGAACCTCATTGGTTCTTGCAGAAGCTCAAACGTGCTGCATAACACAAGACTGAACCTCATTGGTTCTTGCAGAAGCTCAAACGTGCTGCATAACACAAGACTGAACCTCATTGGTTCTTGCAAAAGCTCAAATGTGCAGTGTAACACGAGAATGAACCTCATTGGTTCTTGCAAAAGCTCAAATGTGCAGTGTAACACGAGAATGAACCTCATTGGTTCTTGCAGAAGCTCAAACGTGCTGCATAACACGAGAATTAACCTCATTGGTTCTTGCAAAAACTCAAATGTGCTGCATAACATGAGAATGAACCTCATTGGTTCTTGCAAAAACTCAAATGTGCTGTGTAACACGAGAATGAACCTCATTGGTTCTTGCAAAAACTCAAATGTGCTGCATAACACGAGAATGAACCTCATTGGTTCTTGCAAAAACTCAAATGTGCTGTGTAACACGAGAATGAACCTCATTGGTTCTTGCAAAAACTCAAATGTGCTGCATAACACGAGAATGAACCTCATTGGTTCTTGCAAAAGCTCAAATGTGCTGCATAACATGAGAATGAACCTCATTGGTTCTTGCAAAAACTCAAATGTGCTGTGTAACACGAGAATGAACCTCATTGGTTCTTGCACGTCAACCGTAACCTACATGCTTGAGCTTCTGTTTACCACAACTGATGTGTGAGTTGATGAATGTTCATATCTGAATAAAAGCCTATTCAATCTGTTCATCATATAGGCTACTAAAGCGATCAAGTATCTTCAGAAAATTTGGACTAAACCTCTCAATATTTTACGACCTCTTTATTAACCTTTTGAAGCGTCAAAGTGGTAGTTGCGTAGCTGTCAATGAGGAACAGAAGCTCTCAGATTTCAACTAAAATATAATTTAACTCTTATGGAGTGTAACAAGTAATTCATGGCAGAATGTTTTTTTGGGTGAACTTAAAATGATGAATAACAGAAATTATTTTTATTATATACTCACCTAACCAGTATGGCCTTGTTGAACTCATGGCGGTGATATGGAAAGAGTTCTTTCAGATCGAAGATTTAATATTAGGCCTACCCCATTTCATAAATATTTTCCATATATCTGCCAGTGTTGACAAAACTGTTTCTGCGTGGCACTTTTTATAGGCCAAATGCTGTGAGTATCAAATAAGCACTTGTGTAAAAATGTCCTTTTCTTTGAAAGTTTCAATCATTTGTTTTCGTTTTGGGGTTTAAACATGTCTCTGCTAAACATGCTTGCTAATGGACTGCTCTTATTCCTCCTGCCTTTAGAGGTCGCAATAACACTGTAGCAGGATTAAATGCGGAAAGAATAATCGTGGCAAAACATTTAAATACCACAACATACTCACATGACACACACGCACGCACTCGAGCTGATAGTTCCTTAAGTGAAGCTTTGAATAGTTTACAACGCACTTTATAGCCGTTTTGTCAGGTGCCGTTAAGTCACATCTTGTTGTGCAGTGCCTGTTTTTGGGCATGGTCGCTTGTGGTTTTGTAAAGCTCTCTTGTTAAACAAAATCCAAAGTTATACTTCGTATTTTTGACTCTACCGTGCAAAATGAAAGGCTGCGTTTCCGTGTTTATCGTTCTTTTCGCTGCAAACTGTTTTTTGCTGGAAGGCACGAGTCACTTGCTCAGCAGGAAAATCTCTAACTTAACCACGGTAAGAGTGTGAAATAATCTAATCAGACTTAATCACTTCTGTTCTTTAATTTGTTATTTTTTTATCATTGAACAGGTGTTGGGTTTTTCTTGGCAAAACTGCGGTAAACCAAATGATCCTGCACAATTGAAGACTCTTAATGTATCTCCAGATCCCATTCACATTCCAGGACAGTTAACAGCAGAAGTGTCAGGCACAACATCAGTAGAGCTGGCATCTCCTCTCTCTGTAAGTTAAGGAAAAATATAATGGTTATAGACTAAATCCATTTGATTTTTATCTTGAATTGCATGTTTGAGACTTTTTTTTTTGTTTTGTTTTTTGTGAATATCTCTAAAAGTTTTGTCTGTGTTTATTTCTGAGAGACTTTCTGTAGGATTTTCAGAAATGCCAGAAGGCATAACAACTTCCTCTTCTTGGTTAAATGTAACATCCATAATTTGTTGGTGGAAAGAGGATCTACATGCATTGTTTTGTATTTTATTATTTTTCTTCATTTATTTAATAAAAAAAAATCCCTATAAAAATTATTACATTTGTTTATACAAGTTGACCAAAAGTATTTTTTTACACCGTGCAACAAATCAGGAATAAATACATTTTTATAAAATCACTTTGCAATATTATTCATAACATTAAGAAAATATGAATCGCATGTTTCGATTAAAGGGCTAAATTAGCATTTATAATTCAGTTGTAAGCTAGTATGCATATGGAAGAAATAATATGCATATGCATTGCTTTGTTTTCATAATTCCTGATTTCCTCAAATTTGTTGGCGAGATATTATGGTCTAAATACTACAAAGACATTAAATAAAAATAGACAAATGAGGTATAGGAGGCTATATGTCCTTACCTTGCACCATGAACCTCTGAATTCAGTTGTTTCAGTTTCCTGGCCATTCTTGTGACCTAGTTCATGCCTTAATGGACTGCTAGAAAGATACATTTTTATGCCTGAACCTCTGTTGGGTGTCTTGTGACTACCACAAGAGGTAGTTTATGTCTTCATAATAAGGCATTGTTTTAAAGGGATAGTTCACCCAAAAATGAAAATGCTGTCATTTAATGACTCCCCTTCATGTCGTTCCAAACCCGTAAGACATTCGTTCTTTTCCAGAACACAAAATAGAGAGCTTTCTGTTCTTCCATTGACAGCCTAAGCAAATACCACTTTCAGAAAGGTAGTAAGGTTTAACCTTAACCCGTTTAATCCCACCGGTCACAATAGTGACCGTAAAAAATTTTTTCACTTCTAAGGCTATAAAAATGTTACTGAATGATCTATCAATGCATTTCCAGCAGATATTGAAATAATAAAGGGTCTCAATGAAATGTGTGTAGTGTCGCATGTTTACTGTAAATTGTCACATGACCAGAGCTGTTTACTTCCTGTTTGCGCCGAGAGAGGAGGATGGTAGCTGGAAAGCTCCCAAAGAAAAGGGTGGTAAAGTATGTTAACATAAAGATAGGACATGGATTTTTGGTACACATCATGTTTAAGGTGTCTAGTATTGATATATGCATTTGCAATTACTCAACTTTGTTTAATGTGGTCATAGAACTCACAAACATGTCATCGGCAACAATAGTGACCGGTGGGATAACCCATTGTATCTACATACTAATACACATAGGCTAACTGTTCTACCTTACTTTCTACCTAATTTTACACACACTCACACACACACAGACAGACAGACAGACAGAAACTCACACACACACACACACACACACACACACACACACACGGTCATGTCTCCTCTGATGTCTGATCTACACATACACACACACACAGTCATGTCTTCTCTGATTTCTGATCTCCACACACACACAGAAACACACACAAACACACACACACACTCACACATGGTCACGTCTCCTCTGATGTCTGATCTCCACACACACACACACACACACACACACACACACACACTCACACATGGTCACGTCTCCTCTGATGTCTGATCTCCACACACACACACAGACAGACAGAAACTCACACACACTCTCACACAGACAGAAACTCACACACACACACATGGTCATGTCTCTTCTGATGTCTGATCTACACACACACACACACACACACACAGTCATGTCTTCTCTGATTTCTGATCTCCACACACACACAGAAACACACACACACGGTCATGTCTTCTCTGATGTCTGATCTCCACACACACACAGAAACACACTCACACATGGTCACGTCTCCTCTGATGTCTGATCTCCACACACACACCCACCCACACACACACAAAAAAAAAACATACACACACACACACACACACACACACATGGTCACGTCTCCTCTGATGTCTGATCTCCACACACACACACAGACAGACAGAAACTCACACACACACACACACACAGACAGAAACTCACACACACACACACATGGTCATGTCTCCTCTGATGTCTGATCTCCACACACACACACAGACAGACAGAAACTCACACACACACACACACACACAGACAGAAACTCACACACACACACACGGTCACGTCTCCTCTGATGTCTGATCTCCACACACACACACACACACACACACACACACACACAGACAGAAACTCACACACACATGGTCACGTCTCCTCTGATGTCTGATCTCCACACACACACACACACACACACACACACACACACACACAGACAGAAACTCACACACACACATGGTCACGTCTCCTCTGATGTCTGATCTCCACACACACACCCACCCACACACACACACAGACACACACAAAAAAAAAAAAACACACACACACAAACACACTGCACAGGTCAAATAGACCTATATTAATTCAATACAATGGTTGATACAACACAGTATCCCACCGGTCACAATTGTGACCGATCATAAAACACACTTTTTCACACACTTTTCCATGAAAATTTCAAAAAATGATGATTGATTGTTTCAAAGGGATACTAATGACACATGATTTGGATATTTTTGTGTCTGGGAAAAATTTGGGATTAAATGGGTTAATTTTATAAAGTGATGCGAGTGCTTTGTTTGCAAAAAAAATAATTTTCTACTTTTATTTACAAAATATGAATCCCAAATGAGCATTTACAAGAGCATCACGACATGCATGTGTTGACGTGAGAGATCGGAGCTCAATATTGGAGCTTGAATATTTTGTAAATAGTTGGGGTTAAAACACTGGAGTCAGATTAATTACTTTTATGACGTCTTTACTACCTTTCTGGAGCTTGAAAATGGTAGTTGCGTAGACTGTCAATGGAGGGACCGAAATCTCTCAGATTTCACAAAAAAAGATTTTAATTTGTGTTCTGAAGATGAATGAAAGTCTTACGGTTTTGGAATAACAAGTAATTGGGTAAGTAATAAATAAAACAAATTTGAGTGAACTAACCCTTTAATAACTTAATTTCATGTTCACTCTGTTCCCTTTTTCAGGTAAACGTGACGTTGGAAAAAGAAGTAGCTGGATTGTGGGTGAAAATACCATGTCTGGATGAAATTGGAAGTTGTCATTATCCTGATATCTGTGACCTGCTCGATCAGCTCATCCCCCCAGGTCAGGACTGTCCTGAACCTCTGCATACGTACGGCCTGCCCTGCCACTGCCCATTCAAAGCTGTGAGTGTCTCCCGATTCATAAGATTTTATTGAACATGCAAGAACACAAGTTTATCATGCATTTTTTTAGAGGCATAACATTGGTCATATCTTCTTCCCAGGGTGATTATTCTTTGCCGAAGTCAGATATCTACATACCAGATATTGACCTACCTGGCTGGCTGACTAATGGCAATTACAAAGTACAGGGTGTTTTAGGAAGCTCTGAGAAAGAACTGGGATGCCTCAAAATCGGCTTTGCATTGCATTCTTCATAGTAACAACACTATCAAGCAGAGATCATTTACTGTTCTATGACACTGGTTTTGGGTAAGAGATGAAACATTTCATGAAGAACAGTAGTATGTGATTAATCTAAAGAACTTTAAGTTTCTCCTTCATAATGTTTTTTGAATGTGAGCACATTTATTTTTAAGAAATCTAATGAAATTGTTTTTAAATGATTTGTAGAAGCTGTGTGTTCCTACATCAGATTGCTTTACAAACCACTGGACAAGTTTGACAGCTCTAAGACTAATGGGTACTGAAAATCTTTAGATCATAAATTGCACTTTTTTTTTTTTCTTTTTTTTTTTCTTTTTTTTTATCAACGTGAATGTTTTAACTACTGATTTCCATCATGATTTATGTTGTTCTTTTGGTACTAATGAATTGTCAATGGGAACCTAAATCAGTTTTGTTTAAAAGGAAAATGTCTTGTTTTTGTTCTTAATAAACATTCAAACACAAGTTTTTGGTAGTTGTTTTACATTTTCTCATTGAGTCTGAAATTCTTTAACTATATATTATATATTCAACTTTTTGTAGTTACTGCACATTATCTTGATGGGTTTTTTTTTTTTTTTTTTTCAGAAACAGTCCAACAGCAACATGTTTTCATGCTGAGCATGTTTGATAAAGAGTTCGTGTTGGAGTGAAATGTGTATAGATTATTATAAAAAAAAATTGTACACTTTTATTGTTGTAGATATCTTTGAGTTTTCTTAAAGTGTTGTCATGGTGTGACTCAGCCTGTAGAGGTAGCTGTATAACTATTTATAAATACTATACAAAAAGAATCAATTTTTTTTTTTTATTGAACCTTTAACATAGAATACAAGAACTCGTAGAGGTAACAACATAATGTAAACTCAAATACAATAATAGTCAGGGGATCTGCAATAAAATTTAAGAAAGATAAATAATAACAAAATATATATACATTTAAATCACAAGAAACTTGGACATGTCCGATGATACTTTAAGAGCACGACAGTTTTTCAGTAACTCCAATAAGGAGTAAAATAATTTGAATTCACACACAAAATGTTCAAAGGATGGATGAGTATTTCTCCACTTACAACAATGAATATGGTATTTAGCAAGTAGGAAAACAATATTCACAATGTCTGATGTTGAATTATTTAAACCATCAACATAAAACAAAATATGGTAGATGCTGAATACAGGAATGTTTGACATTTTCAAAGTTAGCCAGTCTCTGACATCATTCCAGAACTGGCTTGAAATGGAACAGGTAAAGAATAAATGTTCTAGAGATTCATCAGAAAAATCACAAAACGCACACCCCGCCTTGTCAAATTTAAATCGCTTATGAAGAAAATTGGAAACTGGATAAATTGTGATAAATTTTAAAATGTGTTTCTTTGACCTTAGGAGGAATTGGCCATTTAACATATTTAGAAAATGCCTTTCCCAACAGTTCAGAAAGGTCTACAGACACACAGTTTTTATTATAATCATGGAACAATTTAGATTTAAAAGCATCTGTAGCAGACTTATTACATTTTTTATCAAGTAACTTAAAACGACCAATTAATAAATTCGGCAATACAGGAGTGACATTAGAGTAAGTCAAGGTATTCTGAATTAGGTGAATCAAGGCTAAAGGAATAGCTTTACAAATTATTTTATACTCACCATGAGTACAGATTAAATTATAACGTTCCACCACACCGTTATGAGACAGTAAAACACCATTACAATCCATCAAGTATTTACATATCGCTACTAAATGCATGCGCACACACGGCAAACACAAGACCCATAAATTACATACTGTTAGATCCCAATCAAACGTGAGCCAGTAGATTTACTGCGAGAAAAACCCTCTACCATTACTTCTTTCAGCAACGACCATAAAGCACATAACTTTGTTACACGTTTTGCTTTTTACCAAACACATTATAATTCAAGCCATAACATACCTTTTTGCAAGCTAGCGACTGGGTGCGTAGACAGTGTTCCGTGCTTCACGCATTCACCAGGGTCACTGGACGCTGGCGAACATAACAACGGAGCCTCATTACAATTAACGTCATAGACCAACAGAGATACGTTAAAACAGATAAAATAAAAGGGTACCTTCTCTATACGCTTGTCACTCTAGGCTTTCCAAACGTGTTTTGGAAACGCATGCACCCACACAAAACAGTAGCGCCGTTGGCAATCACTCGGTAACTCAGTAACACCTTGCATGACAAACAGCACCCAGGAACACTGCTGCACTCCAACGCGTCAGTAGCTAGCTACAATGAATGGCTACCGGCATGAGGACCCCAGGTGCCTATACACCTGCCTGCGCTTAATTGCCAACCTCTCCCACCCACATTAGGTGACGTAGCAATACGGGACAGAGTGAAAGTGAGCGAGAGGCGGAGAAAGAGGGAGAAGAGAGGGAAAAGAGAGCGCCCCAAATTCACAGGCTACAATCCACCCCCTCCAAATGAATCGGCGGCCCGACGATGACACCTCATGCCCGGGAGTCTTCACCCTCTATTCCTGATGGACCATCATTTCTGCCACAAGTTGGCCGGGGTAGATGGTAGAGATTGGAGTGCTGCCCTGCCGTAGACCTCGCTGAACGGCGCACAGCCACAATGTTGTCCTCAGGCACCTCAGCCATATCCTCAATGTCAATGTCATCAGATGCTGAGGTGCCGGTGGGCGCAGGTACAGCTTGAGGTTCTTGTTCCGCCCCATACCAAATGAGCACATCTCGGGCCTCACTATCGTTCCCGGCAGGAGGATCCTTGAGAGTCTCCTCTTCCCAAGCTGGACCAGGAACACCACCTGGCCCGGGCCTCAATCCCATAGGGATGACGCGCATCTCAGAACGATGCACCTGTCGAACAGGTCCACCCGCATCTGCAGGGGTCACAGCGTACACCGCTCCTGCTCCAGAAGGGCAGCGTACAACTCGATAGGCCACAGAGTTCCAGTAGTCCTGGATTTTATTTCTCCCATGTGGATGGTTCCGCAGATAGATCAAATCTCCTTCTTGGAAGACGGCATCGTTCACCTGATCATTGTGGTTCTGGTTCCGCCTGAGGGCCATTTCTTCTGATCTCTGCCGGACATGTTCATGCGTCATCCTGACACTTTGCTGGTGCTTTTCAACCCATTCTTCTAGGGTATTGGTGTCTGGAGCAGCCTCCCTGATACCAAGCAAGAAGTCAACTGGCAATCTTGGGTGGTGCCCAAACATCAGATAATATGGTGTATGCCCTGTGGTCTGGTGTGGGGTAATATTATAGGCAAAGGTGAGCTGAGGCAGATGATGTGGCCAGCGACGCTTCTCTGTCTCAGGTAGTGTGCGCAGCAAGTCATGGAGGGTGCGGTTAAACCGCTCACACTGGGCATTCCCTTGAGGATGGTACGGAGTGGTGCGGCTCTTTTTTATACCGTACATCTGACACAGTTGCTGGATCAAGAGGCTCTCAAAGTTTCGCCCTCGGTCAGAGTGTATACGAGCTGGGGGACCAAACCTATGGAACCATTGCTGCACCAAGGCCCTGGCCACAGTCGGAGCTCTCTGGTCTTTAGTAGGGACAGTCTGCGTGTACTTTGTAAATATGTCTGTGAGAATCAGGACATTCTCTCGTCCATCACTGGCCGGCTCTAACAGAGTGAAATCAAGAGCCAGGATTTAATTCGGTCTAGTGGCTTGCATCGTGCTCCAATACGTACGGACCTTGGGCTGGACGGCCTTCCCCAGAACGCATCGCTGGTACTGCTGGCACCACTGTTCAGCATCTTTAGTCATACTGGGCCAAAAACATCGGCTTCGGAGTAGCTGGAGTGTTCTTTCCAGGCCTTGGTGCCCTTGCTCATCGTGGACACTCCGTAGGACCTCAGCTTGCAGGCACTGAGGCAGCAACAGCTGGAGAGTCTCTGGACAAAATTGAATGATGCCAGTTGAGAAGCCCACCGCTGTTCGGTTGCTCCCAGCTTTGCCGTGTGCAAATGGCTCAGGGGGTTATTGTCAGTAAGGATTGTGAAATGATTCCCCAGCAAATATTCACGGAACTTTTCCGTAACTGCCCATTTTACCGCAAGTAGTTCGAGCTTCATGGAGCTATAGTTCTCCATATTTCTTTCAGCAGCTCTGAGTCCCCAACTGGCAAATGCAACTGGGCGTACTTTCCCTTCATGCTCTTGGGAGAGGACTGCACCAAGACCTCCGTGGCTGGCATCTACCTCCAAGATGAAGGGCTTCTTAAAGTTGGCATAAGCCAGCACTGGAGCCGAGGTGAGTCGTTCTTTCAGAGACAGAAATGCTTGCTCACATCCTTCATCCCAGGCTGAGGCCAGAGGAACTGGGGGGGGGGGGGTCTTTCCCTTCCTTCGAGGTCCACTGAGTCTTCCTACCAGATGGTGGAGCGGGGCTGCCAGCTTTGAAAATCCCTCCACGAAGCGACGATAATAGCTCGCGAAACCCAGGAAAGATCGTAATTCAGCCAGATGTCCAGGGCATCTCCACTCCTTAACCACCTCTATCTTGGCGGGATCCGTGGCAACTCCCTCAGCGGAGACCACATGCCCCAAGTAACTAACCTGGTGCTGGAAGAAATGGCATTTTGACAGCTTTACTTTTAGTCCCTGTTTTTGCAGACGGGAAAAGACCTTTGCAGACCTCTCCCAGTCTTTCCAAATGCTGCTGGACAGTGGTGGAAAAGACGATAACATCGTCCAGGTACAGTAGAACGGACTGGTATCTGCAATTGCCAAACATGCGCTCCATTAAACGCTGGAACGTTCCAGGTGCATTACACAATCCGAATGCCATTCTGTTAAACTCAAATAGGCCAAAAGGCGTACAGAAGGCAGTCTTAGGTTTATCCCGCTCCACCATTGGCACCTGGTTATATCCACTTGCAAGGTCCAAGGTGGAGAACCATTTTGCTCCTGAAAATGCATCCAATGATTCTTCGATACGGGGAAGGGGATATGCGTCACGGCGGGTTTTTGCATTTAGCTGCCTATAATCTACACAAAGGCGCAAACTCCCATCCTTCTTAGTCACCAAGACTATAGGGGAAGAATATGGACTGCTACTTTCTCTGATGACTTTACTATCTAAGAGCTGTCGGATGTGCGCTTTTACAGTTTCATACTGAGAGGGTGGAATTCTACGATATGGCTGTCGAACAGGAGCATTGTCCAACAGGGGAATCTCATGGCTGATTAAAGACGTACATCCTAGGTCTCCCTCCCCTTGGGAAAAGATGTTACTATACTGGACAAGGAGGGCCCTGGCCTCAGCCGCCTGTTGCTGGGTCAACCCCGGAAAGTCTGGCGCCATGAACTCAGGAACACTGCAGCACTCAACTACCTCCTGGGTGGATACATAAGCTTGACACTGTTCCCATGAAGGGTCGACGGATATAGAGGCAGCGGTTCCTGTTACAGCTGCTGCCACAACTTGTACAGTACCAATAGGACGGCGTGGGGACAACCATACCTTTGTGTTACCCACATTCACTACAGGTGCATATAGACAACCCTTTCTAGCCGGCACCAGGGTAGGAGACACTAGTAGGCCTTCGGGCAATTGCTCCTCGTCAAAGTCCAAGGGCTCCAGCAAAAACTCTACGGACTCAAGCTGGGGGCATGTAACCGGGACCATGGTTAGGGCTCCTGCCTCCAGACAGACTGCCCGTTTCCCATGGACTTTCACTTTGAACGGCTTTGGTGCATTTACAATGGCTTGGATCTGTTCGCAGTGTCTCAACGCACGTCGGGCTGCCGGTGCCGCCGATTTCACAGGGAGGGAATGAAAGAGCTGTGACCCATGTTGTTTAAAAAGGACCTGATAGCATTCCCCAATTACATTCATTCCCAGTATCCCGGGTGTTACAAGCTTACGGTCTTTAAGAGTGCTATTAGGGGCGGCAGTGGCTCAGTGGTTCATGTAGGTTGGGTACAAACCGGAAGGTTGGTGGTTCGATCCCCGGTTCCACCTGACCAAGTGTTGAGGTGTCCATGAGCAAGACACCTAACCCCAGCTGCTCCCGACGAGCTGGATGGCGCCTTGCATGGCTTGACACCGCCGTCGGTGTGTGAATGTGAGGCAATGTGTAAAGCGCTTTGGAAGGCCATTGGTCTGTTAAAAGCGCTATATAAATGCAGTCCATTTATTCTCTGGGTCTTTAACAATTAAAATTCCCCTCCCCTGAATGCATTGCCCCAGTACCCCCACATCCAACTCTAGGTAACCAATATAGGGGATGTCTAAACCATTAGCGGCCTTAAGCCCAAGCCATCTACAATCCTTCTTTTGTAGATGATGAAAATGCTCTTGAAAGAAACTCTCGGTGATGGTGGTCACCATTGACCCAGTGTCAATCAGGCAGGGAACTGTTACGTCTCCCATAGAAACAGACAATACAGGGAAAGTTTTAACTAACTTATCATATGATTGAGGATAAATTGAGCCAGACACATCCCTTCCCAGCGTGTGGCTCTGCACACTGGGAATTTCTAGTTTCCCGATTGACTAGGGAGGTTGTCTGGGCCCGGTACTTGATTAGGGGGAATGTCAGGGGGCAAACGTGAAGCTAACCTACTATTGTGGGTGGGGGGAACTGCCTGGCAGTAACGTGCTATATGGCCTGGCTGATCACACCGTAGGCAAATGGGCTGACCATTGGGGGCACGTTTGTATCGCCCACCCCGGTGTGGTGGAGGGGGCTGTGATCTACCACTATGGTGTCCTAACTGCCTCACGAGCATGTCTAACTGAGCTTGTTGCTTAAGAACCAAGTCTTTTAATTCAATGAATTCCGATGACTGGGGGGCTGTAACACATTGCGACACAACCTGAGCTTCACTGCTTACGCCTGGAGCACGGTAACTACGGTCTCGGTTGGACTGACCCTCCTGCACCCACCTTATAGCTTCTTTCCGTACGGCTAGAAGAGTCAACCCACTATCTGCTCGTACCAGTCGCTTGAGTTCCCTGCGCAACATAGGATCACAGACATTTTCACAAAACTGGTCTCGCAAAACAATATCAGGGTTCCTAATGGCACCTTCATTTGACTGTTTTACTTTATCCAACATTTCCATTAAAGCATGAGAGAACTCAAACAAAGTTTCATTGTCCTTTTGCTTTCGGTTAAAGAAACGCTGTTGCCAGTACACATATGATTTAGCACACCCATATACTTCCCTTAAGACTTCAATTATCGACTCAGGGTCTTCACGTGTGGCTATAGGACGGTACTTAATCTCATTTCGGGCTTCACCCTCTAAGTGATCAAACAAAAACAGGGCCTTGTCAAAATTAGACATATGCGTTGCCCGAATACAACTTTTTGCTTCTCCAATCCATTCTTCAACAGACAAAGACCCTGCAGTTGCGGAGCCAGAAAACTTTGGGCATCGCCGCTCTCAAGGTATAAAGAACGCTTGCTCCCGTCGAACAGGCTGGGTACTAGTACTACTACTAGCGTTGCCCGCTGTCCCTCCCCCCGTAAGTCTCTCATTTTCAGCCTGGAGCTGCTCCAAACGTCGTCGCAGCTGCTGTAATTCCACCGCAGACTCCTCTCCGTCACTCCAGCTGCTGTTCTCTATACACACCAGCGTACTCTCTCTCTCCCAGACACACACACACACACACAGGTGCTGCTTAAATGAACTAATCTAGCGACACAAATGGGACCCTGCCGACTACGCCAATTGTTGCCCCCTTGGTGGGCGATGACAGTACTGACTACGCCACCCCTTGGACAAGACTGGTAAGAGCAAGGGGACTCTTTTCTTAAAGAACCACACACAGGCTTAGTTTAGCAAAGTAAAAAGATACAATGTTTATTTTATCTTAGTTAAAATAATGAGTCGCTTTAGATAGTCAATAAATAACACACAAATTCATCATTTAACAGGGATAAGCCATAGTAGAGTGAGCCACCAGAATGTAAGCTTAAACAGCCCTAGGTTTCGATACCACACGTGAGCTAAGGCACACCACTTTAGAGTAGAACAAACACTACAAACTCAGCTTACCCACCACAGCAACATTGCTTGTTAAGCTATTACAACAGATGCACACGTCACAACAGTACACTGCACACATCGGGTTCAAATGGGTGAAACACTCTAAGGAAACCAGACTAGAGCCCGGTAGGCTAATCTATTCTATGGGCCCAATCCACAAGAGGCTATTAATAGGGAAGGGGGAGGGAGAATACAAAGAAGAAGAAACCACTAGCCGGTGGCCACCATCAGTTCACTAACACGCATATCTTACAGCCCACCGACTAGTGGTAAAAAAAGAAAAAGAAAAAAAAATACAATAAATCAATAAACCAAACGGAAAAGTGTCTATGAAACAGCACCTGTATATACACACATTCAAACACATTCAAGAGAACAGCAGCCGACAATCTGATTGCTGTAGCCTCTATAAAAACAAACAAACAACAAAAAAAGAAACAAGAGACCCAGTTGAATGCTCTATACACCTAAGAGTCATAATCATTCAGTCTATTTACATATCGCTACTAAATGCATGCGCACACACGGCAAACACAAGACCCATAAATTACATACTGTTAGATCCCAATCAAACGTGAGCCAGTAGATTTACTGCGAGAAAAACCCTCTACCATTACTTCTTTCAGCAACGACCATAAAGCACATAACTTTGTTACACGTTTTGCTTTTTACCAAACACATTATAATTCAAGCCATAACATACCTTTTTGCAAGCTAGCGACTGGGTGCGTAGACAGTGTTCCGTGCTTCACGCATTCACCAGGGTCACTGGACGCTAGCGAACATAACAACGGAGCCTCATTACAATTAACGTCATAGACCAACAGAGATACGTTAAAACAGATCAAATAAAAGGGTACCTTCTCTATACGCTTGTCACTCTAGGCTTTCCAAACGTGTTTTGGAAACACATGCACCCACACAAAACAGTAGCGCCGTTGGCAATCACTCGGTAACTCAGTAACACCTTGCATGACAAACAGCACCCAGGAACACTGCTGCACTCCAACGCGTCAGTAGCTAGCTACAATGAATGGCTACCGGCATGAGGACCCCAGGTGCCTATACACCTGCCTGCGCTTAATTGCCAACCTCTCCCACCCACATTAGGTGACGTAGCAATACGGGACAGAGTGAAAGTGAGCGAGAGGCGGAGAAAGAGAGGGAAAAGAGAGCGCCCCAAATTCACAGGCTACACAAGTATTACTCTATTATTCCACAGAACCGAACTATGTGGAGTAAAGTTGTGTGTGAATATCATTTTCCAAAACAATAGTATTTGACTATGAAATTTAGACAACGCAAGTGGAATCTTATTAATATAAAAATCACAACTTAACAAAAAATCTAAACCACCCAGCTTTCCAAAAATAGCCTTGGGTATGTGAAACCACATAGAGTTAGTGCAAGCAAAATAAAGTTCTTAACCAGTTAATTCTAAATGATCCTATCAAGGCTTCAAAATCCAAGGCTTTTAAATACATAACACACTCACGCGACACACTTTCTAAACTGTCTGTGAACTGTGATATGGCATAATCTCGTTAATGTGCAGCGTTTGAATAGGCTATCGTATCTTTAACTTGTAGTAAATACTAACTTGCTTAATTAATTAACCAAAAATTAAAGGTTACAATAAACCTTGCGAAATGAAAAACTGCATTTCTGTGTTTAACGCTTCGTTTGCTGCCAACTGTTTTTTGCTAGAAGCCTCGAGCCAAATGCATAGTAGAAACTTTGCATTTAAGAAGGTGAGAATGTGAGATTGAAATCAGACCGTTATGATGCTATTTTATTTTTCTTGTATTGTCATTTTGCTACTGTGTTATTGTAAGTTTAAGAACTTTTCTTGGGACAACTGTGGAAAGCCAGATGACCCCATATATGTGAAGACTCTACATGTGTATCCAAACCCAATTCCTTCACCAGGATAGCTATGTATTAGCACCTGCATCAGCCACCACATCAATAGATCTGCTCTCTCCTTTGCCTGTAAGTCTTGTGATCTTGGTATATTGAGATACTAGTTCCCATTAGCTTGCTTTAACAAACTCTTGATGTCACATGTTTTATGTACCGTATGACTATCATAAGAGTAAACCTTTATGACCACATTTCAGGAGCTGAACATCATGCCCTGAATCTTCATAAGATCGTTTGAATGTCGTTATTTTATTTGTTCCAGGTGAACTTTACACTGGAAAAAGAAGTTGCTGGTGCATGGGTAAAAACCTTGTGTTGATGGCATAGGAAGTTGTTATTACCCTGATGGCTGTGACCGGTTGGTCCAGGTCTTTATGACATTCTCAGGACTCTGTCCTGACCCTCTACATTCAAGAAGTTGCACCTGCCCGCTTAAAGCTGTGAGTGTTGTCTGATTCACTGAACATCTAGGTTTACAGCAAACTTTTATGTATTGTTTGATATGTCTTTAAAGTTAACATACATCTCATTGTTTTAGGGTGACTACGTTTGGCCATCGTCTGGTACCTACATTCCAATTTTTTTACTCTCTTGACAGACTGACCAATTTCAGATTACACATAGTTTTAGGAAACTCTGATAAAGAACTGGGATGCCTTAAAGTCAACTTCTCATTGGCATCAGTACTATGGTAAGCACAATGAAATGTAGTGGTAGCTATCCTACAACATTCAAAATCTTCAATAATGAACATACAAGTTAACAAGCAATCTCATGAATTTGAGATGTTTTTAATTGATAACTGCTGTAACATTTTCAGATCAGCTTACTTTAAACATTTGGAAATGTATGCATTTATGCCAACTCAAACATCACAAACACAGCTGTTACAGTTGCTGCTATGTGTCATGAGTAAGCAATTGAGTAGACTGTGTAGAACGAACATGCGCGTCTCGCTTTTAATAAACCCATCCAACGCATCTTCACTGGGGGTGCATTTTTTGACATGATGCGCCACAACTGTTTGAGGGTGTATAAATAAACATTTTAAACTTGTACATTTGTCTTAGCATGTTGCATCTCATTGCCTCGTTCGCTTTGACGTGTTCATGATCCGTTTAATCTTTGAAGGTCTAAATGCCGCAAATTTTGGCTTGCACTCCTGTACCCGAAGCTGAATGCCTTTTCTCAAGTAACGCTTTACTCATGGTCCCACCCTGGCTAAACCGAGAGCCTGCTCCCTACAGAGCCAATGGGTGAAGCTTCACATTCCAGCTCCCTGTCTATGGATGTCCATTAAGTTCAAAGAGGTGTAGCTGTACTAGGTCAAGTTCTACCAATTACTCCCAGAGAGGGAGAGCTGGATGTCATTTGGCAATTGAGAGGTGCAAGTATAACATCAATTCGTAGGCCAAAACGTGGAAGCGAGTTAGCATTTTAGCACTTCCAGTTCCAACTTCCTGAAGTCAATGGGTTTTTTTGAATGGGTTTTTTATTAAATGGCTGAAATAAGGTCTGAAAAAATGTTTTCAAGGAGTTGTCAGAAGCTTAGTGGTGATGTTGAAATTGACTGACTGGTGTAGCCCGTTTATAGCTTACCTTTAGCCTTTTACTTCTGGCAACTGCATTTTAGGATTCAAAATTCATAAAAGTTGTGTTCATCTGTGACAATTATCTTGATGGACAAAACGTGTAAGTATCATAACCTTTGGTTGATCACAGAGCTTGTTTTTTGAGATACTCCAAAAGCCTATGGAAAGATCCTAATGGGGTTTTTTTTGTCGAGGGAACCAGTGCGATGCTACTGCTGGTTGGCCTACAAAGTGACGTCATATCTGCACCACTATTCACACTGCAGTGATCACCACTTGTCTAAACACCCCTGGCTCTGCCTATTACAACTGCCACATCCCAAACTCTTGCTATAGGTTGAGCTGGAAGGAGATTGACCACTCTCAATGTTTTGATGGTGGCTGGGAAGATCAGTGGTTAGGCTACACATAAGCTATGGGGAATATGAACACATGAATGGCATAAATGAATAATAAAATGGGTTAAGATAATATATTTTGACATAAAAATCGTTTTTACCTTTCAAATCATTTTATTTCTTTATAATTGTTCTTCTTAATAAACTACGGAAGAGGATTAGGGCCAAGCTAAAAAAAAAAAAAAAAAGCATCTCCAGATTAAAGTCATTATAATGCGAGATTAAACTCATTAAATATCGAGAATAAAGCCGTGTTTCGGGAAAAAAACTCGTTATATTTCGAGAAAAAAGTTGAAATAAAATCTTGAGAATAAACTCATTAAATATCAAGAATAAAGTCGTTGTGTTTCGAGAAAAAATACTTCTAAACTCGGATACTTCTACTTTTACTAAAGTAAATATGTCTCTGGTTATTTTTACTTTTACTTCGATTCAGCAGCATACTTCCTCCAGTATGTAGGTTATTTTTAATCAGCTGTTCCAATCGTGTTGAATAGGCCTGCATACTTTCACTTCTGGAGGAAGAAAAGGTATGTATGTCATCTGAAATACTGCGGCCTCGTAGAAATTCTGTGACAGTGATGATGGACATAATTGTGCAGTCTGCTCCCCGGGCCTTTCAAATTGATATTACGTTAGAAAATGCTTGGTCGTGTAAACGTGACTCCCTTAAACATATAAATAATAAATGGGTCTAGCGTTAAAGCTACAACAATCATTATAATTTGTGTGTAGGCTAGGCTATAGGCAATACGAAGAAAGCAATGTGGAGCTATAACCAGGTCTGTAAAGGGTTCGTTCTTGGACCATTTAGGAACTATTGATACGGTAGGCCTATATAGCACTATTGCCACGCACATGGTATATACAAAGTCGCCAATTATCAAGATACATGCATGGAGTCAAAATTCACTCACTCGCTCACGTGTCGATGGCTGAAACGCATGCAGTATGCTCGTTGTTAGGATGAATGTGGCCTCAAATCGATCTCAAAATTGAACGCATTCATTCTCAAAATTTAATGAGTTTATTCTCGTGATTATTTCTACTTTTTTCTCGAAACACAACGACTTTATTTAATTCGTTTATTCTCAAGATTGTATTTCGCCTTTTTTTTCTTGAAATTTAACGAGTTTAATGACTTTAATCTCGAGATGGTTTAATTTTTTTAATTTTTACTTGGCCCTAATCCTCTTCCGTAATACACAGTAACAGTTTTCATTAGTTTGTATTATATTTTCCCAGCGAGTCTGTGATGCTATGCTAGTTTATGAATTTATTACTTCAAGGCCCGGTTTCACAGACAGGGTTTACACTAAACCAGGATTAGGATTGAGTTCAATTAGGACATTTAAGTAGCTTTTATAAAGTGTCTTAGAAAAACCATTACTGGTGTGCATCTTGAGACAAAACAATGGCAATGACATATTAAGATATGCAAGTGCATGTTGCTTTCAGTTAAAACAGCTCAAACATGCATTTTAGTCTGGGACTAGTCTTAAACCTTGTCTGTGAAACCGGGGGTAAAAGTCTGGTTTAACCTCAATTTTATTTAAAATCTTTCCCCTGCACCATAGCTCTCAAATCTCATCCGCAAAAGTCATGTCAGTGATGCAAAATGCCATTCTCACATCTGCACATGTGTAACCAAAACTTTAAATATATGCAAATACTAATGAGATTTGAAAGCTGCAGTCTGTGCCCATCATACACTATAAAACAAACTGCAGACTGACTCTGACTTAAAGGATTAGTTGACTTTAAAATGAAAATTACCCCATGATTTACTCACCCTCAAGCCATCCTAGGTGTATATGACATTCTTCTTTCTGATGAACACAATCGGTGTTATATTAATAAATATCCTGACACTTCCAAGCTTTATAAAGGCAGTGACGGGGTCCATTGAGTTTGAAGCTCAAAAAAAGTGCATCCATCCATCATAAACATACTCCACACGGCTCCGGGAGGATAATAAAGGCCTTCTGAAGTGAAGTGAAGTGATGCGTTTGTGTAAGAAAAATATACATATTTAAAACTTATTAACATAAAATATCTAGCTTCCACCAGACTGCCTTCCGTATTCAAATTACGGAAAAAACGTGGCACATGATGTTTTGGACTGCGGGAGGCGCTACAATTTCAGCGTAAGTTGAATACGGAAGGCAGTCTGGTGGAAGCATTGCTTTGCTTCAGAAGGCTGGATGTAGATCTGGATGTAATCTGACAAAAACGTGATTTTCTCAGCTTTTTGTTCCAAATGTTGCATTTTTTATGATACTTACCCATATTTAAGTGTTGATAAAAGGAATGCATGAAGCTAGAATATAACTTTTGTTGTTGTTGTTTAAAAGCAGATGGTCTGCTCTTTCTTTTGATATACACTCACCTAAAGGATTATTAGGAACACCATACTAATACTGTGTTTGACCCCCTTTCGCCTTCAGAACTGCCTTAATTCTACGTGGCATTGATTCAACAAGGTGCTGAAAGCATTCTTTAGAAATGTTGGCCCATATTGATAGGATAGCATCTTGCAGTTGATGGAGATTTGTGGGATGTACATCCAGGGCACGAAGCTCCCGTTCCACCACATCCCAAAGATGCTCTATTGGGTTGAGATCTGGTGACTGTGGGGGCCATTTTAGTACAGTGAACTCATTGACATGTTCAAGAAACAAATTTGAAATGATTCAAGCTTTGTGACATGGTGCATTATCTTGCTGGAAGTAGCCATCAGAGGATGGGTACATGGTGGTCATAAAGGGATGGACATGGTCAGAAACAATGCTCAGGTAGGCTGTGGCATTTAAACAATGCCCAATTGGCTCTAAGGGGCCTAAAGTGTGCCAAGAAAACATCTCCCCATACCATTACACCACCACCACCAGCCTGCACAGTGGTAACAAGGCATGATGGATCCATGTTCTCATTCTGTTTACGCCAAATTCTGACTCTACCATCTGAATGTCTCAACAGAAATCGAGACTCATCAGACCAGGCAACATTTTTCCAGTCTTCAACTGTCCAATTTTGGTGAGCTTGTGCAAATTGTAGCCTCTTGTTCCTATTTGTACTGGAGATGAGTGGTACGCGGTGGGGTCTTCTGCTGTTGTAGCCCATCCAAGGTTGTGCGTGTTGTGGCTTCACAAATGCTTTGCTGCATACCTCGGTTGTAACGAGTGGTTATTTCAGTCAAAGTTGCTCTTCTATCAGCTTGAATCAGTCGGCCCATTCTCCTCTGACCTCTAGCATCAACAAGGCATTTTCGCCCACAGGACTGCCGCATACTGGATGTTTTTCCCTTTTCACACCATTCTTTGTAAACCCTAGAAATGGTTGTGCGTGAAAATCCCAGTAACTGAGCAGATTGTGAAATACTCAGACCGGCCCGTCTGGCACCAACAACCATGCCACGCTCAAAATTGCTTAAATCACTTTTCTTTCCCATTCTGACATTCAGTTTGGAGTTCAGGAGATTGTCTTGACCAGGCTCACACCCCTAAATGCATTGAAGCAACTGCCATGTGATTGGTTGATTAGATAATTGCATTAATGAGAAATTGAACAGGTGTTCCTATTAATCCTTTAGGTGAATGTATTGCATGCTCAGATATTCATACGTGTTAATTTTGACAGCATATTTTGATTTAGTTTTAGTCATATTTTAGTCACCTGAATTGTTTTTAGTTTTAGTCTAGTTTTAGTCGACTAAATATCATACCATTTTAGTCGACTAAGTCTACAGCAGATTTAGTCTCCTAAAATCTAATGAGTTTAGTACAATTGTAATACATTAATTATTTAAGAATTACATAACCGACTGTCACTTGAACTTTTGTTTTTGACATAAAAAATACACGAAAGAGAGCTCAATTAACTTTTTTGTTTTTTAAAAACATCTATATAGTTTTTATAACTTTGTATTTCTGTTTTAGTTAGTAGGCCATATCAGGTTAAGCTACAGCTTCAAATAAGTTTGTTTATTTATTTTTTTAATTTCAGTTAACATTTATTTAATTTCAAGTAATGAAGATTTTTTTTAATGATTTTAGTTAACTATTATAACCCTGATACTTTATTGAATATGTGTCAAATACTGGTCTTTCCTCCTGACTATGAATTAAATAGGAATGAAATGAAATATAGTTTATTGTGTAAGCAAAAACGAATATATAATGTGTGACTTTTAATTATAAACAAGCTCGAAACACACATCGACTCTTATTTTAAAATGTCTGCCCCTTACTATTGCAGTTGCAGAATGCTTCAAGTTCAGATGAGGGAGCTAAAATATGCATAGTTACAACAGTCTAAAACATATTACTACATAAACATGGTAAAGTAAACATTGTCATTACTCATCAGCATTAGTTCATAAGCAATTGCCTGGCATAAATGTGCGCTATTCATTGATTGTGAGCCGCTCTGGAGCACTGTACTGGGGATGCGTGAGCCTGGAGAGCGTGCAACAGCGCCGTGTTTTCCAGCGGTTAGATCAGGGGGTTCAAATCAAATGTGCGCATCTGTTACACAGGATATCAGTTCTGACTGGATCTCTTCCCTAATCGTCCCGTTTGAAAATCAAAAATGACAGTAAGTTTTCGTCATAGTTTTTGTCATCCAACACTAGTTTTTTTTTTAGTTATCGTCTCGTTTTCGTCAGTGAAAAAAGGTTGTTGATGAAAATTATGACGAAAATTATTCGTCAACGAAATTAACACTGATTAATACAACAAAATATTCTATGGGCGATTACATTTGTGAAAATGATCAAAAACCCTGGCGGTGGCTGGCAACTTTGCCTTCCATGGAAAAGTGTTGAAAATGCCTTCTCGCAATTCAAGATGCGTACGCGACGTCTGACGAGCATACCTGGTAACCAAGCCTGCAGCACTCCTCTCAGAAACTGAAGCCAGCGCGCTTTGATCGCCCCCCGGTGGTTGGTCCCAGTATAGCTCCTAAACCCCACCTCTCCATGTATTTCAATGGACGTGAGACAAACTAAAAAATTGAATTACACTTCAAATAATTGTTTCACACCAACATAATTAATTGTTCTGCATCTGTGAGAGTGTGGGCAGGCTTTTTGATAATCACGCCTCTACTTCCTGCTCTCTACTGCACAACTCCGGTCCCGAGATCACTATTGCGCAGACTCTGTCCCAAATCTGCGCAAGATGTCATATTTTTTTTACAGTCTATGCTGGTGGTAACGTAAGCCTTTTGAACGGCAGAGGCACTTTCAAAATTTTTTCCATAAATTGAATACAGAAGGTGATCGGCCGAAACTTTACTTTATAAAAAGCTGGGCTATTGTACAGATTTTTGCCCCCATTTGCAGTCTAGATTTTTTTGTTGACGCTATAGTAGCCAAAAATCAGAGCCAGTCTGGCATTTTAGGCATTAAATATTTTATAGCATATCACACAGTATATGATGGGCACAGCCTCTCAGACAATTAGCTTGACTCCATCTAGTCTGACAATATCAAACATGTCTGATATTTTGAACTGATTTTAAAACACATTGTGTTAATTTGTAGTGTGTCTCCTAGCAACAAGGTGCATATTTCTGTGTGATATATTTCGCTTAGTGTATGATGACCAGTATTTCTCTTCAACTATTTACAAGTCAGCAATAGTCCCAATTGTCACGTAGTGTTTTCCAGCTTCTTTTTTGGTAACTAGAATGCAAATCAGGGCAAAAATTGTGTAAAGTTCCAGCCTTTAGTAAGGGTAATGAAAAGCCTTTAATTATGCTGATATATACACATTTCTTACCAGGATATGTTCATAAGGTCAAAACATCACCTAGGTTTGTTCTACTCCTGTAAACATTGTTTGCATTCCTGATTTTACAGGCTGTCTTTCAAGAGTTGTACAGCCCTCAATCCAGATGTCCAGGTGGAATACCAACCAAAGCAGATTTCCACCGTGAGCAAGACTAGCCATGTTATTCATTTTTAATGATCGCTAAACCCAGATGTACCATCACTTGTAAAAATTCCCTGACGTGTGAAATGTGATGATTATTAAAATGCACTACAACTCTACAACTCTCAGCCGTATCCGATCACCATAGTGTATTGTTTTGCATATCAAAGTTTTACGGTTTTAATTAAACCTAACTTGATAGTTCCCTCTCAGTAGGACTTCTACGTTTTATTTTGCCCTCTGGAAAAGGTTTTCCGAGGCCTTGAGGCTTACACCATGCCTGGGGTCGGAGGGGGAGCAATGGAAAGAATTTTATCTCCTGGCTGAGTGAGAGGCTGTGTCTGGTTTTTTTTTTTTTTAAGAGCTTTGTGGCACAAAGCATTTTCATAAAGCTTTGTGGCACATGCTTCTTCTGGCTGGCACACTACATGTGTTTACCATGCAAAAAACATTAAAAGCAGAGAATTATATGTGAACTTGAACAATGTACTTAATGTACTGAAATGTTCAACAAATTGTTTTAAGGTAATCCATTTCGTCACACAATACAAATAAAAATAATTTTTTAAGGAAATAGGCTTGATTTATTGTTCTCCCTTAAAACCCTGACCTCATATGTGTGATAAGCCTGTTAACTTTGGCGAATCCCATGTTAAATCCAAACATACCGCTTTATGTGATTGCTGTGTTTTTGTTCCTGTAGATAACTGGAGCCCTGACCTATACCAGATGACTCACTTTATTATTGTCACCACCAAGCTGCCAAGACCCTTGCAGCTGCCTGTCAATGGAAAGTTTGTCAGGACGCACACTTCTCAGCAACAACTGCTCTATCGCTTTTATGACAGATTAGAGACCTTACTATAAATAGACAGTGCTTCGACAAAAAGGAAAGTCTCAAATTACCCA
Source organism: Romanogobio albipinnatus (assembly GCA_023566225.1). Lineage (NCBI taxonomy): Eukaryota > Metazoa > Chordata > Actinopteri > Cypriniformes > Gobionidae > Romanogobio > Romanogobio albipinnatus. The sequence goes on along the minus strand of CM042246.1, from coordinate 31,751,657 downwards.
GACGATCCAAAGTCGATGTATCGTATTAGCGCTTAATATATGCCAAACAAGAGGCCAGAAATAGATGCATCTCTGACACTCTACTGTATACACCATATAGAGCAGTGATCAGCTGGTTTATATTTTGTCCACTGAACATTTAACAATAGTTTATGTTATGATAGGCGGTGACAGATTGGTAGAAAGGTTTAAACACCCATCCGTCTCTCTTTCTAAATGTACACGTAAAGTTTAACTCATTCATCTTTAAAATGACATCGGTGATGAAATCACAACTGGCTGCCAGTATAAACCTTGTTATGTTTACATTCAGCATGTGCATCCACATACCTCACCACTGACTATGGATCACTGCTGTTTTGACAGTTTCTCTAAACAGAATTCCTCTAAAGCAGCGGAGTGGCAATATGGCCACTTCAAGTACAGTACAACTGCAAATTCTCTCTGTTGACCTGTGAGCCTCACATTTGTACTCCTCAGTTAAACCTGCTGCATAATGTGGCCATTTTACTGTCAGAATTCATTTTAATTTGGAGACAGATGACCGATATTATTCCTAGAGAATTAAACATCCAATACATTTTTATACTTTCAATGTTTTCTAGCTGGCCAGACACTATCTGCCTGTAAGGCCTATCCATAGTTTTCAGTCACGTGACTGTCGCGGAGCCTTGGAGGGCAAAAACGCCATAGAACTACAGCACAAGCCTGTCAAATTTCCATCTTAAAACAAAAATATGTGAACAAGATGCACGTTTTGGGCACTTATGATCCATATACAGCACCTGCTGCAGTATTTCAATCACTGAAAACAGCGGGACGTTTTTAAAACGCTTAACGTGAAAAACACTATAGGGTGAGTTTCACCAATAAGGATTAAATTAAGCAAAGTTTAAAAGGATTTGTTGATATTGGTTTTATTTTAAATCGAGTTGTTGCACCACTTCATTTTAAACACAGATTAATTATGCAGTAAAACGTTATAGAGCTGATAAAGCGGAGGGTGAACTTGACGACAGGCTAAAGAATTAGTGCAACCCACCCTTAAAGTGCCGTAATGTAAAACAGTGATATTAAAAGATCAAATTCAGTTTACACCTTTTTGATAAAGCATACTATATACAGGCAAGTAGATGAGGCTAGAATATGAACGCAACGTGTTTTCTTTATAATGGGTTTCGATGGGGAAAACACTTAACGAGAAACCTCGTGTTGCACTAATATTCTGTGTTTGTCTGCTTTTCTGTACAAAGTATGCAACATCATTAAGGTGTATATTGAATTTGGTATTTTTAATATCACTGTCTTACCGCATTAATACTGACTACAAACTTGGTAAAAATGACTAGCGGGCAATGGAGGAGAGCCTCGTTTTGCCCTCCAGGTGGGCGTTCCTATAAGCGTGTGCCGACACGTGAAAACTATGGATAGCCTGTAATTAACCCTCAAACTTAAAGATTTTTAAAGTGTTCATTTGTATGCGTAGGCTATTTGTATACTTCCCATAAAAATTTAACTGTTTTTAAGTCTGATTCAAATAAAAGGGGAAGTGAACTATCCCTTTAATATTTATTTAATAAACAACATAATTATAAGATGTAATTTATCTTTATTATTTAGGGAATTGTTATTAACAAAATCCTTAAAGTTGGCATGAAACAGAAGTAGTGATAGTCGTTTCTTCACTATTGTGCTTAGAGGTCGACCAATAGTGGATTTTACTGATACCGATAACTAGATTGGACTGCACTTGCCGATAACCAATTAATCGACCGATAGTTTTTTAAATGGATACTGGATAAAAAAACATAAGTAAAACAGTGCTGAACTTTATAACAATAAATAAAATAAAAAAACTGTACTGATCCATGAAAATGTAAATTAAAAACAACTGCTAAATTAAAAACATATAAATATGAATATTAAAATGAAAAGTTCTAACAGAACAAATTCTATAGAAAATAATTTAAACATTAAAATATTACAGGTCAAATTTGTTTCTTTACCTATAACCTAGAAACATGCGTACATTTCATAGGTAACACTATGCAAGTCCCTATGCAACAAGGATGTATTAGCTCACATGAACTATAAGCATAATGCAATATACATTGATTATACTACGGGGCCGTTGAATGCTTGAATCTGATTGGCTGATGAACGTTCTGAGGTGTGCAATTATTTTCTGGGAGATGCACAGCGAACGTAGTTCCAGGCAGCTCTTGACCGCATTACAGTTCCATATCACTTCGCATAGTTAACTGTAATAACCGAAATTACAGGACTAAAAAAACAACATGACAGACAATTTTCCTAAAGTAAATCTTAATATTTACGGTGAATATAAAACGTTCAACAACTGGGCGGCAGCAGTATTAGACAGTCCAGATGAAAACCAACAGACGTAAGCGGACATCAAAGGCAAGCTTTTCTGTCTCATTACTGAAATCACACATGCTCGCACACGCACTACAGTTTGCACAAAAAGGTGTCAGCGCTGCCCTGACGATTTGATCAGTTAGCCCATAAAGTGGAGCAACTTAAAGGCTACACGTGACATTTTTTCACTAGTGAGGTAATAACAGCGCTGTTTAGAGACGCACAGAGGTAGCCTAATTCACACAAGCACTTGCTCTCTCTCTCTCTAATAACTTTATTAATAACTGCAGTAGAATGCTATCCACGGCTCAAGCCTTCGTTAACAGCTTTAAAATGACGTTTCGGAACTAACAAAAGAGCCGTTGGATGAGACGCGGAAGAAATAGTCCTACTCACAATAGCGATTTAAGTACAAAAACCGGACGAATCCCTTTAAATATATCTTCGGATCGATGTCTTGAGGTGTGGTAACCATAGTATAAGCGGAATAATTGACTCCGGGGCGTTCAATTATTACAATAATAATGCACACCCGAGGTGTAACGGCCACTCCGCTTCGCGTCGTCAATTATTCCTTACTTAGAGAATGGTTGGAACACCATGCAACAAAGACTCTCCATTTAAGGGCATACAGCCTCCTCGTAGACGGAGCTCTGGTGTGCAACATGGTCTCCACTACCTCGGCAGAGAGACCTGAGTCTGTGAACTGATCCCCCTCAGGGGCCAAGCCCACAGTTTCCATAACTCCGGCTTCGGGTGCAGAATCGACCCCGACGCCTGGGAGGAAAGGTCCCTCCTGATCGGAATCTCCCACAGGGGACCCTCTAGAAGTGACACAATGTCCGAAAGCCATACTCGGCCCGGCCAGAACGGGGCTATTAGTAACAGACGAACCCCGTCCCGGCGTACTCTCTCTAGCACTCCTGGTAGCAACGCCAGAGAGGGAAAGGCGCACAGACGCAGCCTCGGCCACATCTGCACCATGGCATCCAACCCCAGAGGGGCTGGATGTTTGAGGGAATAAAATACCACTCTGCCGTCGTGTTCAGGTACCCTGGAATGTATACTGCTCGGACCGATAACAATTTGCCCTGGGCCCAAACTAGGACTCGATGTGCCAACTTCCATAGCCGGCACGAGCGTAAACCCCCCATGCGATTTATATAGGAGACCACCGATGTGTTGTCCGTGCGAACCAACACATGATGGCCCCTCAGGTCCTGGAGAAAGTGCCAGAGTGCCAGGAACACGGCCATCAGCTCCAGCTGGTTAATGTGCCAGGAGAGCTGATGGTCGCTCCCCAGCCGGTGAGAGATGCATCCGTCGTTAGCGTTAAGCGACGACAAGGAGCTCCCAGCACTGGACCCTGGGACAAGAACCAAGGATCTTTCCACATGACTAAGGCACGTAGGCATCGCCGAGTGACCTTGATCATGCGAAACGGATTTCCCCTCGGGGAGAATCCCTTGGTCTTGAGCCACCACTGTAGGGGTCTCATGTACAGCAGGCCAAAAGGTATCACGTTGGATGCTGCCGCCATCAAACCCAGCAGTCTCTGGAACTGCTTTACAGTGAGTGACTGGCCTAGCTTCATCTTGGTTACTGAGTCTAGGATCGATTTCACCCTGGCGGGCGCCAGGCTCACCCTCGTGATGCTCGTGTCCCAAACTATGCCGAGAAAAGTGGTACTCAGTTGTGGAGATAGCACACTTTTCTTTGCGTTTAACCTCAACCCCAACACCTTCATATGAGCGAGCACAGCATCTCGATGCTGAGGCGCTAGCTGGTCCGACTCTGCTAAGATTAGCCAGTCGTCTATGTAGTTTAGAACGCGAATGCCCTGGAGTCTCAGGGGAGCCAAAGCTGCATCCACGCATTTTGTGAAGGTGCGGGGTGATAATGCTAGGCCGAATGGAAGAACCCGATATTGGAATGCCTCGCCCCCCGAAAGCAAACCTGAGGAACTTCCTGTGTTGAGGAAGGATGGAGACATGGAAGTATGCGTCTTTCAGGTCTATTGTGACACACCAGTCCCTGGACCTGAACTGTTTTAGCGTAAGCATTTTGAACTTCTTCGGAACTATGAAGTACTGGCTGTAAAACCCCGACTCTCTGTTGTGGGGAGGAACTCTTTCTATAGCCTCTTTTCGCAGAAGAGTCTGTACCTCTTGTTCCATTACCAGAGCCTGCTCGGAGTTTACTACTGTGGATAGTACCCCGTTGAACTTGGGCGGGTGTGACCCGAATTGTATTCTGTACCCTTTTTCTATTGTACGCAGGACCCAATCTGAGAGATTTGGCAGAAGTTTCCACGCTGCCAGAAAATCTACTAAGGGAACCAGCCTCTCGTGGCTGGCCTCTGTATTTTGTTGTGTTGGCAGCCCGGTGTCCTGAAACGGCGGGTCGACAGGAAGCAACCGAACTGACCCACTTTGAACCCTCCTTGGAGGGAGCGAGCATCCCCACGCCGCTACGTTTCCGAGCTGACGTGGAGATATGCGCTCGCCGAGGACCGCTGCGCCCTGAAGCACCAGAGGTGGCAGGGTTGGCAGAACGGCCCCCTGATGGTACCGAGAGGAGATGGGTGCCTCGGCACACCGCTTCCCCTCGGAGGGGACTGCCATCAGAAGCCTGACACCTCTGGAGTCAGGACTTCTTCGCCGAGGCCTTCCTGGAGATAATAACAGTCCTCAGATCTGATCTACCTCGGGAAGACCTCGGCTGAGAGTGCTGACCCGGCCCCCAGTCTCTCTGTGGGGGAGCGCGGGTAGCAACACTCTCCCTCAGTTGCACTCTATATGAGGAGGACACGCTCGGTTGGGGCTGCTCCCGCCCAGCGGCCCCAGAGACATGAGATTTCCTGGGGAGGAACCTTTGAAATGCTGCCACCTGCTTTTTAGACTCTTGGAACCTCTCGACGACTGCATTAACTGAGTTGCCGAAGAGGCCAGCAGGGGAGATCGGAGAGTCTAACAAAAACTTCTTGTCTCTTTCTTTAATATCAGACAAGTTCAGCCACAAATGTCTCTCCGTGGCTACCAGGGCTGCCATAGAACGGCCGATGGATTTGGCCGTCTCCTTGGTAGCCCAAAGAGACAAATCGGCAGCTCTCCTGCTCTCAGCAATCGTTTCCATCCCCACTTCTTCACACTCATTGTCAATCCTCAGAGCTGGAATGCTGCTGAACCTGCGCTTCAGCGCGAGCATAAGAAACTGCAGAGCGTGCTTCTAACTCGGCAACTGAAGCGTCAGATCTAGCGAGTAAAGGCAGAGATAGGGGATCACCCGTCTCTAACCCCTCCGTTAGATCCTTCTGCGAACCCCAGGACATAAGCCTTCGCTGTGCCTCGGCAGCAGCGGGACCTGCACCCTGGGGACCTGCACTCTCCTCAAAGAGCGCTCGGCGGGATCGGAGAGTTTTCATGGGGAGCTTTTCACAATGCTCACAGCCAGAGTTTTCATGGGGAGCTTTTCACAATGCTCACAGCCAGCTCCCTCGAGAGCTGACTGTGCATGCTCCGATCACAAACACATAACACACAGCAGATGTGTATCCCCACCCGTGATGTAACGAGGGCAGGGAGTAACACACTGTCTGAACTGTTGACTCGCCATTTCTTTGAGAGACACACACACTTTGTTATATATATATTTGGACAAAACGATTTCACATAGAGCGCTTGTGAAGACACAGAAGCTGACACTGTTTGGTTTCGGGGTGCTTTATAGTTTCCTGGTCGATGACGTCACCCGCCTACGACGTCCTGTCACGCCATTGAACTGATTTTACGAGTGCTTCATGATGCAAACGCAGAGGCGTTCCCGCAGCGCTTGACGCAGCGCAAGTTCCCTTGAAAGGGAACCCCAATAGGATCTTTCCATAGGCTTTTGGATTATCGCAGCAACAACAAAAAAATACAAGCTCTGTGATCAACCAAAGTTTATGATCCTAACACGTTTTGTCCATCAAGATAATTTTCACAGATGAACCATAGACTGTAAAAAAAAATATGGACGTAGTGTCCGTGACATCACCCATAGGATTCTGAAGAGCCGTTTTGAAGCGCAAAGTAGGGTCGAGCTGGCCATTGCCATCTTGTCAGTGCGTCACTCCCGGATAATAGAAAATGGGCAAAGAGGCGGGATGTGGGTGGAGCTAAGGTGACGCAATGACTAACAGACAGCAGATAAATGGCTATCCACCTGTCACTCAAAGTGACTACGCCCTTGATTATGCAGGACTTTAAAGCTTTATATAATGTAAACGAATGAGTTATAAAAAAATTCACCCCCCTCACAGTTGTCATGAAGGGCAAAATTTGATATATAGCCTAGACCAAAACCACAATTGGCTGTAAACATGTGTTTTTCTGCTGTAAATTTGGGCATTTTAACATGGGGCTAAATGAGATTCTACTCCCTTCTGGAGCCAGTCAAGGAATTGCAGAAGTCACTTCCGCATTGGCTTCAAGAAAAACTGTGAATTTTTATGAATTTTGAAGCCTAAATGCAGTCGCCAGTAGTAAAAGGCTAAAGGTAGGCTATAAACGAACTAGGCCTACACAAGTCGCTCGATTTTAACGTCACCACCTCTAAGCTTCTGACAACCCTCAGTTTTTATCTAAAAACATTTTCCCAGAAAGTTTTGAGTTAGAATAGTTTAGAAGAGCACAACTATGAGGATAATGTGGTCTCAAAAGTGGACATTTTCCTGTTCAGCATGATGACGTTTATCTCCTCGACAGCCTCTGTAGTCCCATTTAGCCACTTAACAACCGCCTTTTTCAAAACATGTAACAGCATCAAAAAATCAAGAGTGATTTTCAATACAATACAAAGTGATGTCATACCTGCACCGCGGTTGGATGGCTGTGATTGCTGTGCTGATCTCATGTGGCAGGTTGTCAAGCCCTAGCGCCAGTAAACACGTCATCAGTAGGGATGTTCGATTCCAGGTTTTTTGGAGTCGACTCCAATTCCCGACTCCCACTGTAGGAGTCTATGGAATCGACTCTTCGACTCCATTTACTTTACATCAAAACAGGGTCAGAAATAAGACAAAATTGCAGTGGTTACACACTTAAATTATTCATCCCCCAACACAAGCCTTAAAATCCCCTCGCTCCTAGCGTGATCGTCCAAATGAGTCCAATTTAGTGATGACATGAGGCTATCAGCGTTTCTACCTAGCTGTTGCCGATACCTAATTTTGCACAGGAAAAAAAGTCGTGAAAAAAGCTGTTGTCGAGTGATGGGGCTAAACGCACATGATCATTTTCTTAAAAGGTGAGTTAAAGATATAAATATAATAATGTACACTTATTCATGTATTTCTTCTTGATGTGAGTTTTTTGTAGGATTTAGTTTAATGATTATGAACACAAAGGTAACCATAGAAAACCAAATTTATATTTATTGCATTGATATAGGCAATCAATTAAACTAAAGCTAGCATGGAGGAAGCCTATGTATAATTACAAACTAAAGTCGCTGTTACTGTTTTCTATTTCTAAAGTAAGCACTCAAATAAATGTGTGTGAAAGTTTCTGCAATGACAACTCTCTGACGGCTTCATTTCATTCACTCCTTGCTTATAGTGCACTCAACTGCCATGCACTTTATAGGGATTAGAGAATTATTAAACAAGTGAGCGATTTCGGACACAGCAACAGAGTCGACACCGAGAGTCGATTCCTGTGCTGGAGTCGACCCCGACTCTGGGGCTATTCAGAGTCGAGGAATCGACTCTTTTGGAGTCGACTCCCCATCACTAGTCATCAGAGAAGAGATGTCACTGCAAGAGGAAGGGGAAGTCAATTTTGTACTGATAAATCATTTATAATCAATACTGCCATATTCTATTTAAAAATTCCATTTTGATTTCATAGTGACTTTATGAAAGGCCTATTCTGTTTTTCTTTGTGTTTTTTATTTTTTATTTTCAAAGCCATTTGCACTTTGGGTAGAGCCGCGGTGTATGCTACTCAGTTTACGCAGCTGTGCACGGATTCACCGATTTCCAGCTTGTGTCGGCGTAAATTGTTCATGTAAATGTAGCCTGCGTTTTCGGAACGCAGCCCTGACCCTGCAGTTCCCGCCCCTCTGCCCCAGTCTCAGCCTATTCGAGCGGATCAATGAGAGAGCTCATATTTGAACTGCTGCACACAGGCAAAAAGTTACTATCGAACACGGGGTAGAAAATAGAGGCGAGGCTGCAGAGTATGGGTTGTCACAACAGCAAAATTTGTGGCCAGGTCCCCCGGAAAAAGGTAGGTCGATTAAAAACCTTTTTAGTATGTTCATAAATGATGCAAAGGTACTATGAGACCCACGGCAACGTTGAGGCGTTAGAGATGTTGCAAATACACCACGTGTAAATGTATCTGTGTTATGGGACCCAGCCTTGTTTTGTTCTCTCAAATCACTTGTTACTTCCTCTCTAATGCGTTAGTCGATGCGAAAGCTCTCATGTTAGTTTGTCGACTTGTGAAAGTTTTAATTAGACACAGATGACGGGTTCAGCAGATGAGATGTTGTTTAAAAGTGTGCTGCTGACATCCGTTATGACAAATTTAAGGTGCGTTATCCTACATTTAAGTGTGATTACTTTGCTCCGTTTTAAATTGTTCCGCTTTTCGGTCAATGACAAGTCAGGATGTGCGAAGTGATAAAAAGATTAAATCTTTTAAACATTTGCCAGGTTTTTAGGCATACATTTTTCTTTTTAACATTATCTTCAAATGTTATGGTTTAATGGGTTTGAATATACTTTGGTACACCGTTTCAAGAGAAATGTTTTTAAAAAAATAACTCTAATTCCAAACTATTTTTTTTTTCTTTTTCTAGAATTACAGCCTTTTAATTGGACATTTAGAAAACATGTCTGTCATAGAATACAGCCAATTATTTGAATAAATAGCTTTTTTTAATGTATTTTTTGGATTTCATTTAATTTCAAGTATCTCTAGAACCTCACTTCAAAAATGACATTTGCAAATGCATGAGACAAATCTGTCCATTCCTCCGGCCTTTAAACATACAGAGGAAATCTGGCTTTGATAGCGACAGGGTCAAGCTTTCATTAGCCCAGATTGCTGAAGGATTTAGATTCACTGGGCTTGGATGTGACAGACATGGTCCCAAGTTTCTCACTGCAAATTTTAATGTGACCTATAAACAGACAGAGTTCCTTTGGTCCTGTTAATCACGTAGCCATGTGTCAGTATACTTGACATGGACAACTGGAGAAGTGTGAAAAGTCTCTGAAGACTAAACCGAGAAAGCCTTACACTCACTATTACAGCCTCTGTTGGAGTAGCATCAAAAGCACACAACCAACCACATGACGGTGAAGTGTAATAAAGCCACGGGTTCATTAAAGTTCCAGAACATTTGGTTCCCTGCCACTGAGAGCCAGCAAAATGCATAATAGTGTTGTTGTGGATTAAACTGAATTATGAGATGGAAGTTGTTCCTTCTTGCTTGTTATTTCTGAATTCTCATTTAAACAGTCTCACGTGGCAGTGAGAATCTCACTGATGATTAACCAGGATGATTTGACTATTTGTTCTTGATTGAGGGTTGGCTTTGATGAGTAGTGTTTTTATTATATGGAGCATTAAAAGGTGAAGTTTAGCAGAATGTTGATGCTGCTCTTTTCAATACAACGAAAGAGAAAGGTGACCAGGGCCCATCAAGCCCCAAACACGACATGAATCACGATAAAAATGGGTTGCAAGTCATGAAGTTATGTGACTTGCTTTATATGAGTTAGTAAAATTTGTTTTGTGTGAAAAGCTCCAGAAACAAAAAAGTGTTGAGACACTTCTCTAACCTGAAGTATTTTGCTGTCTGTGGAGAGACGTTTTGCACTTGGAAGTGTTTTGAGGCTGTGTATATAGGCTATATCTCGGCAGACATTTGGCATGTAAGCTTCAAAACATTAAATCACCTGTGAACAGTGCCGGCCTTGAGCGCAATCTCCAAACATTCACACTGGAATGTAGAGCTGCGTGAATATGGATGAATTGAGTTTTTTTGTTTTGTTTTGTTTTTTTAACAGAGGTCACGATTCTGAATCGACAACTCAACAAGAAACGCATGCAATTTACTAGAGGTTCTGACACGTGTTAATAACTGCAGTCTATTTAAAAATATTTAATTTTTAATTCATTATTTAAAAAGTCAGTTTGAATAAATGATTCAATGACTCGTAAGGGGTGAATCAGCTTTTTTAAACAAATCTTTTGAATGAATGATTCAATGTCAATGACATAAATTTAAGTCATTTGTTACACCTGCTTAGCCTGGCCTTACCAGACTCTCGTACATTTCATTTGTACAAAGAGTCTGGCCACTCTCCATTGACGAGCGTTACTTCCTTGAAGGCGGGTACTCTGTTGAAGTTTAAAACTATTGGATCTGCCCAGAGCCACTCTTGATCTGCCATAACCAATTGTTTGGTCGTGACGTATGTCATCTCAAACAAGCGCACAACATCGACGTCATTGTTCTCAGCCACTCCCTCTGTTTACTGATCGGACTGGTTAAAATTTGACAGGAGAAAACCATAGAATATACCGCAATATACCGAGTATGGAAGAAAAATGAAAATTGAGCTGAAGTATGTAAGAGGGCGGAGCCAGGCTAACACCTACTGGCATAATGTAATTAAGAAATTATTCAGCAAAGATGCATTCAATTGATCAAAAGTTACAGTAAAGATATTTTATAAGGTTAAAGTTTTCTATTTGGAATAAATGCTGTTTATCACGATTTACACATTATGCAACTGGTTTCATAATTTATAATAAATTATAAGAAATGTTTCTTGAGCAGCAACACTGACACTGAAGAAGACTGGAGTAATGATGCTGAAAATTCAGCTTTGCATCACAAATAAAAATATATTCAAATAGAAAACTTGCTACTGTTTTTACTTTATTTTTGAGCAAATAAAGCGTAAGACTTTAAAACAGCTACTTTTGAACAGTAGTGAATGGGATTTATGTGTGGGATTTGAATAGGCCTTAATTTTTTATCTGTTTTTGTTCTTATTCATATTGTCAATATAGAATAAGCAGTTGCCTTGTATAAATTTGATAAAATGTTTATTATTTAGCAATTAAAAGTAAGATTTCACTTGTCCTACCTATTGAGAATCACAAGGCAAGGTTTCAAAGTGCGCTGTACTACTGCAAGTGATTTGTCGATGATGTCATGGTTGTGCATATCTCACCGGTAATGTAAGACTGCTTTGGAATGCAACAAATATCAATTTATAAGACACTTGCGAAATGTTAGAGTTGCAAATGTAGATCCAGCTTGTCAGCTAGTTTTTGAATGATTAATGCTGCCTTTAGCTTCAATGCAATAAATCAGACTTTTTATTTTCTCTTCATTTAGAAAAAAAATAAAGCACAAGATGGTGAGAAGCACACAAAGGACATCAAACTTCAAGATGCAGGTGGTAAGTGCTTTCTCCAATTCATGTCATGTGTGCATGATGCATGTGCTATGGTTATTATCTATTAATGTGTGCTTTTCATGCGTATGATTCCGTGCCTTTTGAATGTCCCACGATCCCATTGTGAAGCGTGTTGTTCTTGGCAGAGCGCAGGCTTTGGTAGTGCTGATGTTAGTTTGCAGGGACCTGTTAATATTCTTGTGTTGCTGGCCGTGGGCGATCCTGGCTTGCACTCATGGAGATATTGTTTCAGATGTACCGTTGAGCAAACAATGTAGTGTTCAATTGTTCTCCCCTAGTTACACACTCTTCTGAGGAGCAACGCTCTGGTTCGGAGAATCAGTTGGAGACCTATGGGTGGCAGCTAAAGATACTACATGCAGTTTTGACAGCTTCAGGAGACCAGGAGAGAGGGCAGCTCCTCAAGGACCATCCCGGAGACATTTGCACTTTAGTCCACAGCATTACAGAAAAGGTAGGGTATAAAAGGACTTCATATTGAAAGCCTTTTCTTTTTGTCTTGTGAATGGAACTCTTAGCAAGTACATGTAGCTTCATGTAGCCATTCAAGAAAGACTAGTATTCTGATCCCAGATTATGTCAGCAGCTTATACATTATAGAGCTGTCAGCTGCAATAAACAAGACATGCTTTTCCATTACAGCATAATTGAGATCATGTCCGTTTCTGCGCACTGTTGTTCTGATTGTCTGTACAGGGTTTGGGAATGTGTGCTGTGGTACATCTGTCCTTGTGCTAACCTCTGACCAACAAAGCTAAACCTGTTTGCAGGGAGGGATGGTATTCATTGTCCTGTAAAGAGGACTGGCTTGTGTGTTTAAACACTTAACAAGAGAGAACCAAAGATTACATGTTGTTTTACCTTTTCACCAAGAGTTTATTTGTGGACTTGTAGACTTATTTTTTATTATATCTCTATCTATCACTGTTAAACATGTATACAGACACGCATATTTACTTAGCTGTTTAAATGGGGACATTCTATAGATTTGTATTGTTTTAATAAACAGCTGTTTACTATGATCAAACCCATTCCCTAGCAGAAAACACTCTGCATTTTTACATTTTAAAATGCCCCTATTATGCTATTTTAAAGGTTCCTAATTTTGTTTTGGAGGACTCAATGGGTCAATAGGTTTTTGTATGCATCAAATGTAAGAACAAAACAAACAAAAAAACTGTGATTTAAAGGATTCAGTGCCACCTTGCCAAGAGCCGACTCTGCTCTGATTGGTCAGACGGCCCAGTCTGTTGTGATTGGTCTCGGTGATTGTGTCGGAAACCAAACATATCTGAAATTCAGCTCCGGAGGCTTCCTTTTGATACAAAAACAATGATGTCTGTTTTAATGTATCGATTTGAACCCGAGTCCTCATCCTTTTGCAGTGCATGCAAAGTTGATTTGCTTTTGCAATGCAGAAAACAACGTCTTCTCAACATGTCAACAATGTGTGAACCAAACTCCTCCAGGCCTCAGATACAACTACAGTGTTTGAGGGCGGGTCAAAGTAGGCGTTGTTCTTGAACAGCCAATGATTTGTTCTTCTAGGATACAATAACTCCATGTATCTGCACTTTGATCTTTGAAACTTTGCAGACCTTTTACATTCACAAACATCTATATTACACACTACATGAAAGGAAATATTTAAAAAAAAAAAAAAAGCATAATGGGGCTTTTTTTTTTTTTTTTGAGGTTTAACTAGCTATGCTAATCTTTTTTTTTTTATTAATGTGATTATGTATCGGCTATACAATACATCTTTTTTTAATTATTATTATTATGCAGTGTGAAATAATTATAAATGTATAGCTCTGCTAACTCTGGCTTCTCTAAACATACTTCATAAGGTACATCCCGGGATGCTTTTTTTAAACTGAAAGAGTACACATGTATGCTTGTTCGCTACTTTTCCTTCACTATCTGTTCCAGCTCAGTTTAGTTTTGTAAATGTTTTACTGAGGCATTTTTAATAATTAATTCACATAACTTTTTTATTTTTATAAGATACTAAATCCATGAGAAATCAGTTAGGAATGTTAAAACGCTGTAGGCGATGCGTCAATTTTCATTTATACTTCTATGTCCTTATCCGCGTTGACGTGCAGTTGTACATGCGTACCCCTGAGGGAGGGGTTCTGGGAGACCAATTACAGCGCTTGCGGTCCGCATGGAATTGACACGTTGTTTTTGGAGGGGTGCACGTCAGGGTACGTCATAGGCTACGTGTGCAACACAGCCAATGACGTAGCCATGGCGTACACTCGACGCATAAGTATAAATTGGGCTTTAGTGAATGTGTGATAATCAGATTTTGGTGGGGATTTTTTTTCACCAAATTTGCCTCTCTGGTAAAGGTAATTAATCAATATTATTACATTTTTAAATTAGATTATTAGATGGAGATCATGTCAATGCCAACTGCATACATTTTGGCACAGGTGTGTATATTTATTGGAATTTTACTATTTCACCCCCATTTCCTTTTAAAATCTATTTTGCACTAGGTGCACAAAATAGTTCCCCTCAGGACCTTTAGGACAAAAATACTCGCTTTATTCCCGTTTTCTGCTTCTGCATATTATAGAGCCATTTGAATAAATTATGCAGCTATAACTGTGTGGGTGTATTGGTATGGATGTCAGAGTGTGGTTTGTATGTGTGTAGTAAAAAAAATGGTGTGTGTGCTTATAATATTTGAGAGATAAAAACTCGACTGCACAAATCCAACGGCTGTGTGCACCAGTGAAACTTTGCTGGCATCCAATTGGGAAAGTTTGGCACTGCACCCAAACAAAATCGTACTGAAAGCTATTTTTTTTTTAGATGTCAACCTCAAATTTGGAACACAACTTGTTTTAGATTTGGTTTAGATGGCTTTGATTTTCTAGCAGTTCTAGAGTTCAAAATGTTTCATAAAATATATATTTTATATATAATATTCATGCATCATTTTCATAAACTTAAACCTCTAACTTTTTTATTTTATTTCACTTTTTAAGCTTTTATTTTTACTCCAAACATAATCTGCCAAGTCTTCTTTCAAATTAGACCAAACTTAAGTCTTTGCTCTCAAGATTAATTTTTTTATGACAGTTTTCTGACATGGACATTTTTGTCCTCTATGGACCTAACTTTGCACAAGGGTTAATATCTGCTACTCTGAATTCGCCATGAAAATAGCCAATTGCTGCTTGTATGGCATTAATTCATTAATAAGTAAATGCATCATGTCTTGTGTTAACAGGTGAAGACTGAGATAACCGCTGATCTAAATGATCTCCATGAAAAGCAGATGAGGAGCACCTTAGAACGGCATGAGAGCGCAACTGAAGGTCAGAGCTAGGAGCGCATATATTACTAACAACAGTTGTCATGTACACACATGCACATCTACCTAGACGAGCATAAATATAAACCAAGTGTGAAAATAACAATATTCAATCATTTACATTGCAGAGCTCCAGCGATTACACAATGAAGAGAAGAATGTTTTAAATGAGTCTCATGCAGCAGCTGAGAATGCTTTAAAGGTAAAGCATGTCTATTTGTAACATCGCTTCTCTGATTTGCCTTAATTAATTTGATTGAGAATTGATCTAATATACTTCCCACGTCAAGCCAGTCATCCCAGACTTGACTTCAAACTGACAGTCTGAACTTTCTATGAACTCAGGATCAGATTGAAGAGCTGACGTCGGAGCTGAAGCTGTTCAACGAGTTAAAGCGCAGAGCGGAGGAGTCCACACTCAAGAGAGACCTTCAGAGAAATATTGAGGTTTGTTATGAGAATGGAGATCTATTGTCAAAGCATGCTTCAGATAGCTGTAGTATTCAGCCGCATCTGTATTTTCGTCCCAGACTCATGGAAGCCCTGGTGAATTCTGGGAGCAGGAGCAGGAGAGCCTGTTATTTGTCATTGAAATGAAGCGCGAGCGCTTACAGGACCAAGGGAACAAGCTGCTGCAGATGGAAACACTGGTAACTTTTATTGATATCTAATTTGCGGGCAAGGCTGTAACCATAATGTAGAAGGACTAATATGGATTAGCAGATTCTTAAATGTTTTACATATTGTCATCTATCTAAAAAAAAAATTGGTTACAGCCACCTTGTTAAACATGTCATCTGTTTTATACGCTCACTCTCCGAGTGAGAGAAATTATGTACAAAAAGGAGAGCAGGTGCACTTAATTTGTGTATTCATGTTGTTTATTTGAATATGGCAAATTGACCTATTTGTTTGTAGAAAGGCATAAGTTACCAACTGAGGCAAAAAACCTTAATACACTTTTGAATGACACATTTTTAAGAGGCTGTTTTACTAACTTTCTGCTGCTTTTTTTGTACTGATTGTTAGGTGGAGAAGAATCTCTCATTAGAGGATCAGCTGCTACATGCTCTCCAGCAGAATGAGGACTACAGGGTCCGGATAGACAACTACCAGAGCCTCATACAGTATGTTTACTTTAGGTTCATTATTTAACATTAATACATTAGTTAAATTCATCTTTTTAAATACATCTACATTAGTTAAAGGGTTACTTCAGCGATTAGCATTAAGCTTTGTATCAGTAGAAATCCGGTAGTATATTCGAATTATCGTACTTCCCCCTCATATACCCCTGAGACGAGAGAATTATGCATTTTATTTCTGGAAAAAATCCTCCGATGACACAAATAACATCATTTTGCGTCATCTGAGGATTTTTTTGGCCAGAGGCTAGAGACTACAGCCAGTAGAAGGAGCTATGTTCTTCTGCATGTTCTGCATGTTATCAACCTGCCCATAGGGGTATGGAATTCCAAAGCTGCCATTATTAAAAATAAATAAATGCATTAGGGTTGTGCCGATGGTCCATCGTGATGGCTGACCGACATCACGATGGAGCGCCACCATCGTGATGCCACGCCCCCATTGCGAGTCTGTTGTGAGTGCGACACACACTAATCCTCTTCTATAGTATTAGTAAAACTAAAAACTTAGCAGGGATTTCTCTGTAAATTAAATTGAAAATGTAACTAATGCATATATGTTATTTTAAATACTGTAGTCTATGCCAGATATATAGCCTACATTTCGAAATCATTTGAGGCTGAAACACCCATAAGCATGCGTGTTTATTTTAGCACTTCTGTCAGTGAAACAACACACTACAGCCTATAAAACATTTAAACGATTTTCATTAAATAACGGTAACCTCAAGAATATAAGAAAATTAAATATTAGTTAGAAAAATATTTGATTCATACTATTTCCCCACAAAGATGCGTCATATAGCTCTGCGCTTTAAGAGGAATGGTGACACGAGCTGGATACCTTTTCGAATATGTTCATCTTCATGTTTTCTCCTGATGTAGCAAAGCGACACTTGTTGTAAAAGGTCTGAAGAGCGGATTTTATCTTCCACAGGGTCAAGACATTTAGGCAATGTTTGATTATTCACTGCCAGAGAAAACGAAACTAAAATCACCGGTGTGTGTGTGTGTGTGTGTGTGTGTGTGTGTGAAATGCGCTATTCAAATAAACCAAACTTGACGCGCCTTACCAAGTTTAATAACAAGAACAAACTGTGTTAAATAAAATTTGAAGTAAAAAGGTATTCGTCCTACAGTGTTTTTTATACTTTACCCACAGTAAAGGATGTGAATAGTTATAATAGACTTCATTATAAGCAAACGAAAGGAAGAAACGTTTATAATCCCCAGCGAACATGGGTGCGACGTGAGTGAAGATTTGGGAAAAGAAACCAGATGTCCATGTCCATGTCCATTGGGATAAAATGGACTACTAGGCCTATTGTTAAAATTCACGGAAAATCAAGTGACCCGATCGCAAAACAGAATGAAAAAGTGCTATCTGACCATTATTTCCTTTCTAGGCTTAACAAAGCTTTGTGCTTCACTCCTGTGGTAATATTCTCGTGAAACAGCATTCACATACAAAACACTGGGTTAGTAGAAAATAGTATTTATGTAAAGAGATATATTAAAATAAAAATAGCTCAACTCTTAAGTGGAAGGAACCTATTTTTTCCCCCTCACGTGCAACCTAGCGGATGAGTCATTATTTAGGTTAGTAAAAATAACTAAATGATAGTTTTAAGTAGAAAATAGTATTTATGTAAAGAGATATATTATATTATCTACCTATTTACCTAATTATTTACGCCCATCGACATACACATGAGGGGAAGCATCACAACACCACGCTTCAATCGTGCGGCAAAAGTGGATCTGTACTGTCAGTTTAGCCGCGTTCATTTCATCAGGTGGAAAGCACTAATTGCTAATGGTGGTGTTTTCAGAGCACCCATGTTTCACAGGTAACAGTCTGTCTTCAGAACACCCCCTTGTTTTCACTTATTTTGGATTAGCCCAACCCACTGGAGAAGAGAGACCGATTGAAGTACCGGTAGGCTAGTTTGCTGTATTTGTTTAATTGTGTGAGCATTTTTTCTGCTCTTGATCTGGCTTGTTTAATAAATATTCCTTTTTTTATTAAAGTGGACGTGCCTTTTGTGTTTAAGAGTAAAAGCTTTAAGTTAACAGTCTATTCGTGTCTCAGCCACGAAGCTGAGCTGATCCTATGTTTGAACTGCAAAAAGCGGCTGAAATGATAGTGTCCATCAGTTATTATAATACATATGGCAAAAACAATTGTCTAAATTATGTTGCATATTCCTCAAAAGTTCTTGTGATGATATCACTAGTTGACAACATAGCCTATGATTTCCGAAAATATAGTACTATGATATTGCGTAGGTGCACGTGATGCAACGCTGTCAGAGCCGACAGACTCGTGTGTCAGACTCATTTCAGTGCAAAATAATAACGTCAAAAACGATTTAATATACTGCAAATAGCCTACTAGTTTTTTGTTTATTTATAATTCATTTAGGCAGACAACAAGGCTACCAAATACTGCGCACAGTGTGCAGCTAATTAATTTAACTTTTTTTTTTTTTCCTCACGTCATTTTAGTCGATTTTTAGTCGAAAATTTCAGGACGTCAGTCGACCAAGATTTTCTTTGGTTGATTACAGCCCTAATATATATATATATACACATATACACATGCATGCATGCATACACATACACATACACATACATACATACATGCATACATACATACATACATATGTAGGGTAATGAGGGGGGCGTGGTTTACCTCAGACATAGCAATTGAGCTCAGAGTAGGCAAGGACGAAGCGTTGAGGCCACAGTGACACCCTGTGGTCGAAATACAATAAGTATAGCCTACTGACGTTTATTAACGATATTAATATCCTTTTTTATCAATGATTACTTCCAAAGATTATAAAAAGATATGAGGTAAAACTATTATAAACTAGCCGTGTTCCGTCAAGTGTAACTTCCTTTACTTCACAGCAGCGCACTGTTATTTCTCCCTAAACCTAAACTTAACTTCAGAATCAGTGATTGTTGTAAAAGGCAGTGTTAGTCTACTGTTGCTAAAATGCAGGATGTGTTTGGTGATTAAAAAGAGCTAATAAATGAACAATAATCCACGGAAGAGACACAGTTTCCAACTTCAAGGTGGCTTGTGTGTGTATGAAACGAACTGACTTGCACATTATACTTTAGGCTTCGTGTGCGTGTCTAAACCATCAAATACACAACAAATAGACTATGTCAAAATGACCAGATAGGAGAGTAATCACTTAAACACAGTTTGTCTTAAATGGGCGTAAATAGTTTGGAGATATGGGAGAATATGATATTATTAGATCTGCTGACGATTGAGCCATTAATGTGAATCAAACAAAAGGCAAAGAGAAAATATGCACAGCTCTTGAATGAATAACGTTAGCTTTTTAATAAGCATTAATCTATCAATTATACAATGAAAACAATGGAGCGTTATTTTACATTTCATTACTTTATTAGATTTCTTTGTAGGCCGTATTACTTAATGTTAGTAGACCTTCCTGAAATTAAAGCACTGTTGATTTTGTTAATTTGTGTCTTTGTGTATTTATTTAACATTTTGTTTGCACTATTTCTTTGTTCTTATATTGTATCTTATGCATATAAAACACAAAAAATGCCTGCACACTGGTCCATTTACCAATAGATGTTTTATTTTTGTTCAAACATTGCTGTTTCTTTTGCTATAGATATTTTACTTTTCAGATTATAAAGCAATGTTAATTATGTTCTTAATTAGGTTTCTTTTATAAAAACAAATTTATAAAAAAGAACCAATAAGAATACCGTTAAAGTACCGGATCGGACGACTTCCGGTTATGGCGAGGTGCTAAGAGGTCGCAACTTTTTAGCTCTGCTGCTAGAACGTAATTAATCCTACAATACCAAACATAATTTTATTCAAAGTCAAGCAACACGTATATAAGAGCACAGTGAGTTAAAATGTCACGTAAAGGTGGCAAAAAAGACAAGAAGAAAGCCCGAAACGAAGACGAACACTCCGAGGGTGAAGAAATTAGCGACGCCATGGCAAATGTGGAAGATGGCATTGACGAAGGAGATGGTGAAGAAGTGGTAACTTTGGGCGAAAATAACAATCAGGATATCATGAAAGCCATAATGTCCTTGAAAAGTGGCCTTTATAAGAAAATTGATGGTGTGCAAACTGCAATTACGGAGGTTAGAAAGGAGATACAGGAATGCACGGGCGCATAGCGCACGCAGAACAACGAATCTCTGATGCTGAAGACAACGTGAATGGGCTGATATCCAAAGTGAACACATTGGAAAGCACCGTTAAATCTCTTTCAAACAAAGTGGAAGATCTGGAATGCAGAAGCCGGCGGAACAACGTGAGATTGGTGGGACTACCGGAAAAAGCAGAGGGCCTGGACACGATTACTTTTCTGGAGAAATGGATACCAGAGGCATTAGAAATGGAATCGCGGGAAGCATTGGTAATTGAGCGGGCTCACCGAATCGGCACACTTACGAATAACGACTCGCGCATGGCACGCCCGAGGACGCTGATTATGAAGTTCTTAAACTTCAAAGACAAGGAGCGAGTATTAAAGGCAGCCAGAATTAAAGGGACTGTTCTCTACAACAATGAACAAGTCCGCTTCCATCCAGACCTCTCAGCTGGGATACACAAGTTACAGCGCGAGTACGATGACGTGCGAAGGAAACTGCGAGACAAGGGGATTCATAAGCACAGAATCATCTTTCCAGCACGACTCCTGATGACACATGGGGAGAGATCCTACACTTTCCAAACTCCGGCTGAAGTAGACAAATTTGTCCAGTCTCTTTGAATGATCAAAGGGAACCTATAGATGGAAGAGGCGACCTCATCAGGAAGACGTAATGGCAATATTGGTTAATTCTTTTTATACAATTTTCACACAAGAGAATGTGATAAGTCTTTTTGCTTACCATTTCCCGCTAGATTCATGTCTCGTTTTCTATGACACATGGCTGTACTAATTTTTTTTTGGTTACAAACACTTAAATACGGACTTGGGAGGAAGGGAAATATATGGCCATGATTCATATTTTTATTTTTATTCTGGACAACTTAAATGACACTCACAATGGACGTTCGACCCAGTACGCACTTTAAATGACTAATAGTTATACTATTTTATTTCTTATATATGTTTTGTCCACCCTTCAGACATGGGTTGTTATGTGCTCAAACGTTAAAATTCGAATAGCTCTTTAATGGTTATGATTACAAATGTTGCATAGTTCACTTATTGATTGGTTAGTATTCAGTAATAACAGAGGGCTAAAGAGAAAGGAATAGCTAAAAACGAGAGGCAGACGGCTCTTTGCATTGCGTATACACATCTCGGAAATAAGCGGTTGGTATAAGGTGTGCGTTTTTTTTATTTTTATTTTTTTTATTTTTTTATTTTTTTCATACATAGGGGTGTTTCCATCATGTATTTGCTTTATCAAAACGAATCTTAAGGTTATATTATATAACTAATGTCTAGTAATTTGAAGGTGAAATTTACTTCTTGGAACTGTAGGGGTTTAAATAAAATCACAAAGGTTAAACAAGTGATGAACAGGATAAAATTCTTGCAATCAAAAATAGTTTTCTTGCAAGAAACACATTTAATGAGTGGGGATATTTCTAAAATAAGAAAAAGATGGCAGGGTCAGGTGTTGTCTGCTCCCTATACCACACATGCTAGAGGGGTAATGATATTAATTCATAAATCTGTTCCACTACAAATCAAAAATATAATTAAGGACCCTGCTGGTAGATACATCATAATTCAGGGTATGCTATTATTTGAAAATATAAATCTGATAAATGTGTATGGCCCAAATGAAGATGACCCCAAATTTTATAATAATCTGTTTCTGACTGTCTCCAATCTTCCTGGCCAATACATAATAGCTGGCGACTTTAATTGTACGTTAGATCCAGTAAGAGATAGATCATCAGGTTGCGATAATACTCACACTAGATCGAGGAAGACAATAAACTATTTTATAAAAGAATTAAATCTGTTGGATATATGGAGACAGGGTAAACCCAATGTAGTAGAATACTCCTGTTATTCCAGCACTTATAAAACTCACTCACGTATAGACTATTTTTTAGTTTCAGCACAACTTGTTTCAAAAATGTATGAATGTCAGTATAGTAGTATAGTAATATCAGACCATGCAGCTATATCACTTATTTATACAGATACTAAATTAGTGAGCGATCCCCAAAAATGGCGCCTTCAACCAGGATGGCTTACAGACCCCATATTTATAGATTTCTTAGATAAACAAATTGACATGTATTTTGTATGTAATACTTCTCAAACATCTGCTAGCATAAGATGGGAAGCATTCAAGGCATTTATTAGGGGTCAAATAATTAGCTTTACCAGCTCAAAAAAAAAGAGTACACAATTGGAAATAAAAACACTAGATAAGAAAATAAAAAAACTTGAAATAGATCTCTACAATAACAAACCTAATTCAATAGATGCACATGCACAATTACTCCTACTTAGATCACAGTACAATGAATTGTCGGCTAACAAAGCAGCTATTCATTTAATGAGACTAAAACAATCCTACTATGACCAGGGAGAAAAACCTGGGAAACTTTTAGCATGGCGCATTAAACAACAACAAACAGAAAGATCTATTAACTGTATTGAAGATCCAAATGGTAGAACTATAGTAGACCCTACAGAAATTAATGAGGCCTTTAGGGTATTTTATGAGAAACTGTATAGTTCTGAGGGTACTTCCAGTCACGATAAGCAGACACAATTCCTAAATGACCTTCATATTCCTAGGATTTCAGAAAATGAAAGTAGAGCTTTAGATGGAGAATTAACAAAAGTAGAAATCGCAGAAGCAATTAGCTGTATGCAGGCTGGAAAAGCAGCCGGTCCAGATGGTATACCTATAGATATATATAAAAAATTTCAGTCTAAATTGATCTCACCCCTTTTGGAGATGTTCCAGGAGTCTTTCAGGAATGGTCTTCTCCCCCCTTCCATGAGGAATGCCCTAATAACTTTACTCCCAAAACCAGGAAAACCAAATACGAAATGTGAAAACATGCGTCCAATCAGCCTTTTAAACTCAGATACCAAAATACTATGCAAAGTTCTTGCAAGAAGGTTGGAAGGCTTGCTTCCTCAGGTGGTGGGAGAGGACCAAAATGGATTTATTAAAGGTAGACAGGGCTTTCATAATGTCAGAAGAGTGCTCAATATTTTACATAGCCAAAGAGAGGCGGAAGACACGGCTTTACTCTCTCTTGATGCAGAGAAGGCCTTTGACCGCGTCGAATGGTGCTACCTATTTGAGGTGCTCACACGCTTTGGCTTTGGGGATACATTTTGTAAATGGGTTAGATTGATCTGTACTGGGCTCACTGCAGAAGTTTTGACCAATAACGTGGTCTCTAAACCTTTTAACATCTCTAGGAGTTGCCCTCAAGGAAGTCCTCTATCACCTTTATTATTTATCCTTGCAATAGAACCTTTCGCCATAGCGGTGAGGATGCATAGTAACATTTATGGAATCCAAGAGGGTCACCTGGAACATAAAATAGCACTATTTGCAGATGACGTAATTTTGTTCCTGAAAAAATTGAGTATTTCTATCCCAGCACTTCTAGATCTCATCGAAACTTTTGGAAAAATATCTGGATATAAAGTTAACCACTCAAAATCATCTATAATGTTACTTAACGAATTAGAAAGGAAAAATAGTCAGGATTATGCTTCTACCTTCAACCCAACAGATAATTTTACATATCTGGGTATAAGAATTGTCCCAGAGGTTAATAAGATTGCTCAGATAAATTATGACCCAATTCTGGAAACTAATACCACATTAGTAGAACGTTGGACAGCTTTACCCATCTCAATGATCGGCAGAATAAATATTCTAAAAATGAATATACTCCCTAAATTTCTTTACTTGTTCCAGAATATCCCCCTACCCCCTCCCTCATACTTGTTCACAAGAATTAAGAAATTGTTTACCAACTTTATTTGGCAAAATAAACGTCCCAGATTACGTTTATCTTTATTATACCTACCATTTGATCGGGGAGGCCTTGGATGTCCAAACATCCAGTGGTATTATTGGGCAGCTCAGCTGCGTACAATCATGTTTTATTTTTCATCTGAAAGTCTTCCTGCTTGGATGGATTTGGAATCTTGTTCTATTTCACCAAGATTACCATTGCACTTATACCTTTATTCAGCAGACCACAAATACCTGAAAAAAAACACAGATAACCCTATTGTATTGAATATGATCAATATTTGGTTTGATTCATGTAAATATTTGAAATTAAACCCCTCCTGGTCACGTTTTAGTCCTATTTGGGGTAATGTTCATTTTAAACCAGGGGAATGTGATGCCGGATTTCGGATGTGGGCTGAAAAGGGATTAAGGAAAGTGCAAGATATGTATAATAAAGATGAAGTTTTTATGTCCTTTACATTAATATCAACTAAATATGACATACCAAAGACCCACTTTTTCAAATATCTTCAGCTTAGAAGCTTTATATACTCTTCTCAGAATCATTCATTAGATATTCCTGTCATTTCTCCACTAGAGGCAGTAATTATAGGACACTGCTATGATAAAGGTTTGATTTCATCTTTGTATGACTTGTTTGTGTCTGGGTCTGATGAATCCTCAGAATCAAAACTAAGATTATGGAAAGAAG
This sequence comes from Romanogobio albipinnatus, assembly GCA_023566225.1. NCBI lineage: Eukaryota > Metazoa > Chordata > Actinopteri > Cypriniformes > Gobionidae > Romanogobio > Romanogobio albipinnatus. Next base: position 31,726,620 of record CM042246.1, on the reverse strand, counting down.
ATATAGATGAGGAAATATCTTGCGAAGATTGGAATGAGGCATGTAAGAAGGCTCAGATGCAGACAGTCAACAGTAGCTTGAAACTCCTACAGTTCAAATGGCTGATGCGTACATACATAACTCCCGTTAAATTGCACAAGTTCAATGATAACATCCCTGATACTTGCATAAAGTGCAGTGAGGCAAGAGGTACATTGTACCACTGTATATGGGAATGTGTGAAAGTGAAACACTTTTGGCAGGGTATTATTGATATGATTGACCAAATTCTATCAAAGAAACTTCCACGGGATCCTAAGATTTTTATCCTGGGTATATATCCTATCAGCCCCCACCTACAGAGCAAAGAGGTCCGATTTATAGATATGTGTATCTTACAAGCTAAACGTATAATTGCTCTTAATTGGAAAAATATTAACGAGCCAAGAATTGGAATGTGGATCAAAGAAATGTCATTAAATATGTCAATAGAAAAAATAACATACATTGTCAGAAATAAACAAAAAGCTTTTGAAGATGTCTGGAGACCTTTTACTAACTTTTTAAGGCACAATGTTAATGTTGGTAACTTGTTAGCCAAAGAAGAAGCTTTGAGGGAGTAATGATCCTCACATAGACCTATGAAACAATCTCTACCTGATTTAAGCATCTTTAAAATCCACCCCCTTTTTATTATTTTTTATTATTATTTTTTTTTATTTTATTTTAATTTTTATTTTTATTTTTTGATTGTTGTTGGGGTTTTTTTTTTTTTTTCCGTCTGGGATGGGGTGATGGGAGGGAGAACAGGGTGAAAATGTTCGCTGTGTTTTACATGATTGTTATTCATTGTGTAATTGGTTGTAATATGTGAACTGAAAATTTAATAAATATATTGTTAAAAAAAAAAAAGTACCGGATCGATAAGCAGTATCGGGAACAGTAGTAATACTGTTAAAATCTTAACGATACCCATCCCTAGTGACAGGCTACTCTTTATTCCGGACATGGCCGTAGAACATGGTCTGGTCTGGATTTGTAAAATGTCCAGGGCTAACAAACATGAACAGCAACATCTTCAACAGATCTGATAACAGGGACTCTGAAATGGAAGCGCTTATTTTTTTCATTACCAGTCAGAACACGGAAAGGAAGCTGCGCACATATAGGCTACAGTGACATCGACATAAAACGAGACCACAAATTCACTTCACATTCATATTTCCTATTTGTACATGCACAACATGTGACAAACGCTTAAAATACAACGCATATTTCAAAGGTCCAAAATAGAACGAGGCGTCGGTTACAGTAGAACATTTTATTGCGTTGCGTCACTTCACATGTGGACAGTCACAGCATCATTTAATTATATATATATATATATATTTGGTGCTATTAGCCTATGTGCAGCTGAGTAAATGACATTTGGGTTTACTGTATGTGTGTCGGATGAAGGCGGATTTCTGCTGCATGCTTGCAAAGGGACTCTTGAGTGGATTGCCATTCATTTGTTGTCCTGATTGTACGCGCAATACGCGAATACACTGCAGGCTCGCTCTCATCATCAACACCATCATCCCTTACATGTGTTTTATTGAACTAAATACATTATATTCAGCTACAACGAATGCACAGGTTACTTTTCTGAACAAGAGCGCACCCGAGTCCATGTTTCTCACAATGTTCACGCGGATCGCGGCACAGTTAGAGTGCAACCGAATCCAGAGCACCTCCTCCGGGTAGTCTCTTGTTCGTTACCCTGGTGCTCTCCCAGGTCCGCATGACAGCTTTCATATTATACCATTTTTTTTTCATTAATAAGACCAAACCAAGAAAACCCCATTATATATAATTCAATGATGCTGTCCATACGTGAAGTGATCCGACACACCAAAATGTTCTACTGTAACCGACGCCTCGTTCTATTTTGGACCTTTGAAATATGCATTGTATTTTAAGCGTTTGACACATGTTGTGCATGTACAAATAGGAAATATGAATGTGAAGTGAATTTGTGGTCTCGTTTCAAATGCATTACGGCGACGTCACTTTAGCCAAGGACACGGAAAGGAAGTTGCGCGCACATAGGGTGAATTCAGGGTGCTTTGGACACTTTTTCCAAGTCATCTCAATGGCAAAAAGTGTCCCAATCACCCTGAATTCACCCTATATATGCGCAGCTTCCTTTCCGTGTTCTGACTGGTAATGGAAAATATAAGCGCTTCCATTTCAGAGTCCCTGTTATCAGATCTGTTGAAGATGTTGCTGTTCATGTTTGTTAGCCCTGGACATTTTACAAATCCAGACCAGACGATGTTCTACGGCCATGTCCGGAATAAAGAGTAGCCTATCCATGTCACAGACAGTGTCAACGTCAGTAGGCTATACTTATTGTATTTCGATCACAGGGTGTCAATGTGGCCTCAACACTTCGTCCTCGCCTACTCTGAGCTCGATTGCCATGTCTGACGTAAATCACGCCCTCCTCATTACCCTACGCACAAATAAATGTAGAAATGAATAAATGTGGAAATAATTTTTTTTAGAAATGAATAAGAGTAAATGAGTAAATAAATGTGAAAATAATAATTTATTTTTGTTTTTTTGCTTTTCTATGTATATTTATTTATATATTTATTTATTTTTGGTTTTTTTACATTTATTTGTATATTTATCCGATTCATTACTGCCGTGCTTACCTCAGCTCTTCTCGTGATGAATGAAATCTGACTCCTGCTGCGTCTGTGACGTGAATTTCAATCAGCTCACTCACTTTATTGAAAAGACGCGTTCAGTTTTTAATTGTAGTGTCTGTTCTCTAACTGAACGAAATGATTGTATTACTATGAAAAACAAAACGACGGTGGGAGCGGTGTAATGGTGGGCAAGTGATACCTAGTAGCCATGGCTTGGGAGTGGCCTCTTTGAGCAGCGAAGCAAGTGCACTCTGGGAGTTGTTGTCTTTCATCCACATGAGACAAAAATACATTTTCTGTCTTTTCTCAGTCTAGAAGGCACCAAATTCAAAAATAATTTCACATTTCTACTACATAAATGACCCAGTTTAAATACACATTCATCTTCCCAGCGCTGAAGTGCCCCTTTAACATGAACTAATGATGAACTGCACTTATAAAGCATTTATTGATATTTGTTAATGTTAATTTCAACATTTACTAATACTTCATTAATTTTGTTAACATGAACAAACCATGAACAGCTGTATTCTATTACTAACATTAACAAAGATGAACAAATACAGCAACAAATGTACTGCTTATGGTTCGTTCATGTTGGTTAATACATTATATAATGTTAACTAATGAAACCTTATTGTAAAGTGTTACCATTATTATTATTATTATAGACAGAGTATTGTAAAGTGCCCCTCCCCTATTATGCTTTTTCGGATATTACCTTTCATGTAGTTTTTAAATAGCTGTGTGAAATGTATAAGGTCTGGCCTTCTTCCATTACTCCGTGGTCCAGTTCTGATGCTCACGTGCCCACTGTTGGCGCTTTCGGCGGTGGACAGGGGTCAGAATGGGCACCCTGACTGGTCTGCGTCTATGCATTTTCATGCGCAACAAACAGAAAGATGTCAGAATACACAGTGCATCTCAATCAGAATCAGCATTAACTTCTTGAGCAATTTGAGCTACAGTAGCTTGTCTGTTAGATCGGACCAGCCTTCGCCCCCCCACGTGCATCAAGGAGCCTTGGCCGCCCATGACCCTGTCGCCGGTTCACCACTGTTCCTTCCTTGGACCACTTTTGATAGACACTGACCGCTGCAGACCAGGAACACACCACAAGAGCTGCAGTTTTGGAGATGCTCTGACCCAGTTGTCTAGCCATCACAATTTGGTCCTTGTCAAACTCACTCAAATTCTTACGCTTGACCATTTTTCCTGCTTCTAACACATCAACTTGAGGACAAAATGTTCACTTACTGCCTAATATATCCCACTGACTAACAGGTGCCATGATGAAGAGATAATCAGTGTTATTCACTTCCCTTGTCATAATGTAATGCCTGATCGGTGGATATTGTTTGTGTGTAGTTTAACTTGCCAGTGTCTTATTCTCCAAATACGAAAAAATGCATAAATTCTAAGCTTTCCTGGGGTCTGTTCTTCGTCTGTCGCTAACTCAGTTAGCTGGATTTGATTGTTGACGATTTTGCATGATCTTGGATTGTTTGGTTCTTTGAGCACGCATCGTGGAGCCTATACCATGAAGCCGGTTTAGCTGGCTAGCCAGATATGTTAAAGCTTAGTTTGTGCCAATCCTGGGTTTTGGGTACCACTTAAAGTGGTTTGGCTTTTAGCAGTGTTCATCTCCATAGTAACTCACGCTCCACGGCTAACCTGCTCAAGGGCAGGTTTTGTTCTGGATAAGACATCTCAAACTGAAATTGGACCAATCAGCTGTGAGCATAGTGACACACCTCTGATGCAATAAAGTCACTCCCCCTGTTTCTACTCCAAAAGGTCACTACATAGCAAATGGTTTTTAAAGACTAACACGTCTGGCTTTTAACAATGCTTATTTATAATAATAATAATAATAATAATAATAATAATTTTGAATGGTTGTGTATAATACTATAGACACAGCCACTTGATTGAGGGATTTATTTGTGATTGGAATAATAACTTCATAATTTTATTGGAGGTTTACACACATGATGTAACGTCAATCTGAGCCATGCATTAATTTGAGTGATGACTGATATTATGGGATGGCTTGATGCAGTGCAAGAGATGCAGATAACTTGATATTGACCCTTAAGAAACTTTAATTAATGCTGCCACGTAACAAATCTGCTTCAAATGGAATTAAAAAATGTAATGAATTGCTAATTACAACATTGAAATAAAAATGTAAAGGGTGTACAAATACTATAAAATCATGAATATAAATAATATAAAGGTCCAGAAATGTTTTTCTTTTTCTTTTTTTAAATTTGCCAGGTGGCTTTTTTTAATTATCTGATGTCATTACGTTGCTGTCTTGCTGCCAGCTTGCTGATCGTGTTTCGAGTATCAATACGTCTGCCCTCTTTAGTGAACACAGGAATGCGCAGGAATCTCAGATAACTTAATCCAGATATTTTAATCCAATGCGCAAATTCGTTTGAGGAACCAAATTAGCCAGAGATCAGTTATCACGATTAAAAGTCAAATCCTCTCCGATGTATTAAGCAAGGTGCGAAGACCGGACCCCTGGTATAATTTGATTATGGCACTGGATTGAATGTTTGTCAGCTCACATGTTTGTATGTGGCGCCATCTGGCGTTTGAGATGCCTTTTTAACATTTCCATATTGTCCTCTTTCAGACAACTGTCCAAGGAGCAGAACGAGCTGCAGGAGGCGCTAGAGAAACGGTCTCTGCAGAACCAGAAGCTGAGCCAGGAGAAGGAAGAGCTGCTCTTTAAACTCCTACACCGCAGAGACTCGTGCTCCTCCTTCCACCTCCCTTCAGTCATACCCACAGAAGTGTCGCCCAGCTGACTGCAACATTAACCCTCATCACTGTATCCTCCCCCTGCCTGGCCCCCGGTGCCTTAGCAGCGTTTTTTGTTTTGTTTTTAAATGCCAGTTTTTTATGGAGTGCTGTGAACATGCAGCGCTGACATGGGCTTACTCGCTGCATTTATCATTTTAATTGGCAAAACAAATATTTTTGTACATTTTTACATTTTATTTGAAGATGCGTTGCTTATCAGGATTTTGTTTTTTGTTGCATTTATTATTTGAAATGGCTGTGGATATATGCAGTAGTACCCAGTCAGTGTAGTAGTTTTTTGCCAATTTTTGTTCATATATTTTTATTATATTTTATTTCCAGGAAACGGCAGTCAAGCAGGTATTGTTAGCAAAAAAAACTGCCTTAAGAGACATTATTGTAGCCCAAGCACTTGTACATGTAGCATTAATATTTGGGATCTTTTCAGATGCACTTGCACTTTTATCTCAGTGTTTTTATTCGTTAGAGAGATAATGGGCTTTTGGTGTTTACCCATATGCTTTTTCCTACACTTTACACACCTTGCCATGGTACTCTTGTTTTAAGTCCTTCTGCTTTTCAGCAGTAGGTAAAGTACTGGTGTACTATTGGGTAAAATCCAGTCGTTTTAGCTTGGGCAAACACAATGTTGCCTCATACAACCACTACATGTATTTCAAGAAGAGAGAGATAGCCGTTTTCGGTTCTGTTAATATGACAAATACAACTGTAAAGAATAATCTGTAACATTCTGAACAGTTCCACTGTGAGCTTCTTGAAATTATTTCATACTTTTAAAAGCATTTCTTCTGATGGCCTTCTAGTTGAAGTGATTGATTTGCCATTTTAAAAGCATACGTGGTAAATGGGTTGCCTTTGTGCCCATATCTCTTATTTTTTTTTTATTTTTTTTTTACTATTGTGATTTTTATTCACAAATGTTTTGTCTAAATGTTTTGACATATATACTGTATGTTTACTTCCAAATCAGTGCCTTTGGTGTAAGATGTTTCCTGGAAAAATCAAGCAATAAAAGCTGCATAGTTCTGCACATTTCTTCTAGAACAAAATATTTAAAACACACATATTACTAAAAAAACGACAACATAAATAATTCAGTAGGGGAATGTTTGTTTAGAAAGGCGGTTGTGGAAAGATGGCATGTTTTTCCATTGAAAATCTGAATATCACGAATGAATGACTGAACATCAGGTTTGGTCCCATTATTCTCTCCACATGAATAAAATGAATGAAATTCAATAATAATTATAATAATAATAACAACAATTATTATTATTTATTTTTTAAATGTATTTATTTATCAATTAGTTTTAATTTATGACTATAAATGAGTGCACTTAAAACAGTATGTTTATCATAAAAGAATTAATGAATGCATTATTTTAAAAAAAAGTTTTTACAGTTTTAGAAATGTTTGTGTAGGCTCCTATTCATTTTTAACATGAAGACTTGTTTTAGTGATTTTATTATATTATGCTTTTTGCCCAAAATAGACTGTAAAAGATACAAATAATGACTCTCTCTCTGTGTGTCTGCCCTGAGACTGCTGTAGATTCGCCTCGAACTCGTTCATCTTCGGATGCGGAGTCGCACGCGCTGTTTCAAAACAAGTCTTCATGTTAAAAATGAATAGTAGGCTACACAAACATTTCTAAAAACTTTTATTTTTATTTTTATAACGCATTCATTAATTATTTTATGATAAACATACTGTTTTAAGTGCAATCATTTATAGTCATAAATTAAAAATATTGAAAAAAAAATGATAAATAATAATTGTTGTTGTTATTATAGGCCTAATTATTATTTGCCTATTGTTGCATTTAGGCTACATGCATTTAGAAGAAGAAAAGGGAACAAAGAAATGAAAAGTCAGTCATAATACACAATGCCAGGTTTATTAGGCAATAATAATAAAGTGCTAAGATTATTACAGTTAAACAAGATTTTGACGCACATGATTCTTATTAAATCGTATTCCGCCACCCGTTTATAGAGAATCACTGCAGTTAATATAATTTGATGAATAATACACAATAAAACAATAAGATTCGTTAACACGTAGGCTACCTGGGAGTTTGCTGTTCTTCTTCTAAAATTAATCCGTGAGTAAAGTTTTTACAAACCCGTGCGCACGGGTTATGAATTTGTGGGAACAGATTTAAAAACCGAGGGTTGCTACGGTTTGCAAAATCTGAGCGAACGGATTGGAAATTCGTAGGTACGGTTTATTAATCCGTGGGCACGATTTGTTAAACCGAGGGAACAGTTTAAGAAATCGTGATCACGGTTTATAAACTGAGGGAACGGCAGTACCGTCGCAAGGGCTGTGCCAAGTGTGCGACCGCACAGGGCCTCGCGCCTGGCCTGCATTTTATGAAGTTTATGTCTATTTTTTATTACAGTTTTTCCACCCAACATCGATAATAAATACAATTCCTACTGTCTCTCAATAATGCATAATCAAGGCCACGTGAAAAAAAATCAGCAAATTATTATTATTATTTTTCAAATTTCGATATGGAAAAATGTCGGGTGCTGCACGAGAGCGCGACCGATTTCGTAAACACGAGTCGGTTGGTGAGAAAAGGAAAAGAATTAAAAAGAAAGAAGAATTTCAGAAGTCACTGAGAGGATCGCTGGATAAATTTGTCAATGCCAATATTGCGACTACAAGCAGCACAACCAACACAATCACGGAGAATAATCAGGCTGCCGGGTTGCAACAACAAGATGAAGTTCAAGGTGAGGCATAAATATAACAAGTGGTCGTATGGGGTGAGTGATATGACGGTAGACACGACGTAGGTAACGATTTTGGACTAACGTTAATATGTCTCTATGGACGCTCATGTGACGTGTCGGGCTGTGCTGCGCGGTCACGAAAGCTTGACGTTTTCATGCAGTTTTTTTTTAGCATTGTAGTTTAAACACGGGTGATGTTAAAGCGTTAAAGCACAGTAAGCAGAGACAGCTCCCGTTTTAGTGTTGAATGAGTAAATCTGTTGGTTAGAATGACTAAAATGTTTGTCTAGTCTGCTTCACCGTTCTAAGTGACAGAATGAGTGAGGTGGCCAATCAAATCAAAGAAGGCGGGTCTTGCTGTCAGTCATAACCACAACGCAACGAGAGTTCGTGCAGAGATGCTTGTACTGTACAGCTGAGCTGACAACTGTTTTACGGTAGAAATGTTCAGCGACCAACAGTAATAGACTATCTAGTGATGCAAACTACTCAACTTTATATGAAATTTAGCCGTCTTGAAATGAAATTATGCGTTATACACTGTAAACCCTAATAAGTTGAGACTACTCAAATTATTTGAGGAAAGGGATTCCCTCAGTTCATTTGAGTAATGGGGAAACTGACAACTCAGTTTAATTGAGTTGACCTAATGTGGTCTCTTCATTGAATTAACTTAAATGTTTAAGTACAGATAACTTAAAGGCAAACAGACTAAACTCAAATGATTTGAGGAAAGGGATTCCCTCAGTTCATTTGAGTAATGGGGAACTGATCATTAAATCATTAAAACAAGTATTGTTTTTCACAACCACTTTATTAGGTTTATACTACATATAATTAATGGTAGCATTGCTCATAACAGTAAGCTTTTAAGTCATTGTTAAGACAAACAAAACCATAAGCTCCTAATTTTTAACAGTAAGCTCATTTTCAAAAGACAAAAAAAATCATAAGCTCATTTTTAAAGGTCCCATGGCATTGCATTTTTCTATTATTTTATAGTGTTTTCTGAGGTGTACTTATATTGTTAGTATGATTTTTACATCATAAAATGTCATAATTTAGAAATAAAAGGCCTTTTTTTATACTGCTGTTTGCCCTGTGGCTGAATGCCCTGCTTCAAGAGGCGTGTCTGCTGTGAGACTTCAGTAAAAACGCCCACTGTTGTGATTGGCTGACATCTTTGCATTTTAAATGAGCGGAGGGGGCGTGGTTTAACGAGGCACGAGCCTGCCAGAGACGGATGGACCTGAGATCACTTCTCATCAGTTCTCAGTTCAGGGTGAACTGTTGTAGTTACTAGCATATACTTCAGGTTATTAGTTTATTTCTAGTCGGAGGGGCTGTCACTCATGTCAGAAAGTTAGTAACTTTAGTAAATGATGGATCAGCGCTGACTCGAGACGCGAACCGTTTAGAACGATTCAGTCCGATTTGGTGAACTGGTTCGGTTCACTAAAAAGAACCGATTCAAAAGACTGATTCGTTCGCGAACCGGACATCATGGAGACCAAGCGATTGCTAACAAAGTTATTTATAGTACCTACTGAGTTATGAGAGCGCTGTCAGTCAGCGCGAGTTTATTGTGTTTGTATCTGAGAGTTCTGAATAAACACGAGTCCCAGTCACACCGAGTCCGTCTTCATCATTATTACCAACTTTGTAACACATGCAATGTACCATTACAGCGAGATGAACAAGTTAGTAAGTGTTGAGTATAGCATTATTTCTAGATATGTTCCAATCATATGAATAGCGTCAGTGACGCAGCACAAACAAAGACACAACAGCAGTAATCGAATGTAATCCAGTTTATTGTGGGGAAAGCTGGCTAGCCTAGCCCAGATATTCTCACGCTTACCCTCCTTCTGCTTAATCTCACGCCGCGTTTGGTGCCTCCGCTGTGGGCCAGATGCAGTACTGGGGGTCGGGGATGTTGAAGGCCAACAGCCAGTGCAGCCCAAGCTTCGGCGTGTGTGAGGCCGATGTTGAGCAGAAACTCATGACTGTATGCACATTTTAGAACCGGTAGACGTGACGAGGACGTACAAAAACACTGACTCGCAAGATAGAAAACACGAAAACACCGTTCTGTCTGGAGAGAGAGAACCCGCAGTGTGTGCACGAATAATAAATAATTAGCTACACATAAAAAAATTACTGATCACAGATCAGAAGGAACTGAAGAAAGACTTCTGTTTTCATTTGTACATCCAAACACTGAGAAACTGCCAGCATTCACTCGTTCACAAGTAACGTTACTGATCTCGAGTGTTTGCATGGGCGTGCCAGATTCTCTGGGCGGAAGAAAGGGAGGTAACCGTTCCTGCTTGGACGTCAAAACAGGAGACTTCAGGATTGGCTCGTCTGGCCTGTCATTTTCTCAAAGGCAGAGAGAGACAGCCAGAACTCGGGTTTACACCGATCAACATTTCTATCCACTTGGGGACAATATTCAGGCTAGGGGAACTCATATTAATGTTGAAATACCTCATAAAATGAAAATTTCATGCCATGGGACCTTTAACAGTAAAAACTCACATTTTAAACAGTAGTCTTCTAGTTTTTAACAGTAAGCTCACATTTTAAACAGACTAACAAAATCGTAAGCTCACATTTTTTATAGTAAGCTTCACATAAAAAAGAAAAACAAAAAAGTTAATTTTTTAAAGTAAGATCACACTTTTAAGACGCATGAACAACAAAACAGTAAGCTCATTTTAAACAGTAAGCTCACATTAAGTCACATTATTAAAAGACACGTGAACAACAAAACTGTAAATTACATTTTTGGTACGCGATGTGCCAGTTCCTTGAAATGTGTTATTAATACCATGGTAATAATCTGGTACTGCCACAGTGTTTTGTAAGGGAGGTTTGTGATCATTCTACAGAATCTTGAGACAATTTTGAGTGTCCTGTCATAGAATGCGACCACACTACACCCCCTGCAAGAAAAAGGCGTTTATCCTGTGGTGATTAAAGTCTTACTTGCTTCTTATCGGACAGGAAAAGCACAAAACAGAAAGGCCAGTTAGACCTAGTGTATCTTAACAGCATTAAAAAAAAAACAAGAGTTTTGGAAATGCATGTGCTGATCCTGTTTCTCCTTTTTAACCAAACAGCTGATTAGCCAAGGATTGTATTTTAGGCTGCAGGTCTTTCTGCCCCATGGAAAGGACAATGCGTTGAATGAATTCAAATGTGTACTTCAGCGACTTTGGGTAATTCAAGTGTAACGCATAAATTAGTCCAAACAGAAGGCACATTGATTCAGGAAGGTTGTGTAGATTGTCCATAACCACTTTTCCCTCAAATACGATCCCAAATGAGGAGGGAGACAAATGCAGAGAGTTGAGGGGCTGAAGAGTCATCCCATCCTCAACTATTACAATCCCCACTGGCATGTCAAGATTCACGCCGCGATCATCGGACATCTAGTGTAGATGAATAAAACTCATTAATTAATAAAACATTAATTCTCATGCATGCAAGCTAATGTACAGTACTGTGCAAAAGTCTTAGGCACGTTAGTATTTTCACCCCCAAAAATGGTTAAGCCAGTTATTTATACATTTTGTAATAGTGTGTCTGTAGGTTATATCAGTTTACATTTTCAAACATTAATTTTGCCATTAATTGTAATAATCCATTCCATTGAGATTTTTGTATGCAGAAGGAGTCTGACAACAGAGCTATGATCCACACAGAGATCTGATCTCACCATCATCGAGTCCGTCTGGGATTACATGAAGAAACAGAAAAAACACACTAAATCCAGAAGAACTGTGGCAGCGTCTCCAAGACGCTTAAAGAAACCTTCCTGTAAAGCTACAGTACTTAGACACTTGTGTAAAAATGCTGTAAAGTCAGGAAGCTTTCAAAAATAATGTCATAAGTAAACTGTTAATTTTTTTGATCAATTAACTTCTATTAACTAAATCAAATCAGTGTTTGTGTGACCACCCTTTGCGTTGAAAACAGCTTTTGTTTTGGGACACTTGCTCATAGTTTTTCAGGGAGCTTTGCAGGAAGGTTTCTTTAAGCGTCTTGGAGACGCTGCCACAGTTCTTCTGGATTTAGTCTCAGTTTTTTCTGTTTCTTCATGTAATCCCATACGGACTCGATGATGGTGAGATCAGATCTCTGTGTGGATCATAGCTCTGTTGTCAGACTCCTTCTGCATACAAAAATCTCAATGGAATGGATTATTACAATTAATGGCACAATTAATGTTTGAAAATGTAAAAACCATTTTTGGGGGTGAAAATACTAGCGTGCCTAAGACTTTTGCACAGTACTGTACATTTAAAATGGTGCAACTTCAACTTAAGGGTTAGTTCACCCCAAAATGAGAATTCTATCATTTATTACTCACCCGTATGTCGTTCCACAACCACCTTTATTCACCCAAAAATCTAATACTGTATAAATTTTTTTGTATTGTAAAGGAAGATATTTAGAAAAAAGTTTGTAACCAGGCTGCTTTGGGCCACCACTAACTTCCATAGTACTTTTTTTCCTACTATGGAAGTCAGTGGTGGCCCAAAGCGGCCTGGTTACAAACTTTTTTTCGAAATATCTTTGCATTCAGCAGTACAAATAAATGTATACAGTATTAGATTTTTGGGTGAACTATCTGTTTAATTATGTCTGTCTTGCCTTTATGGACAAGGGAAGTGATAGTAGCGTTTTGGAGGGACGGAAACCTCTTGGATTTCATTAAAAATATATTTTTGTGTTCCAAAGATGAACAAAGGTCTTATGGGTGTGGAACGACATGAGGGTGAGTAATTAATGACAGAATTCTCATTTTTGGGTGAACTAACACTTTAGATTAAAATTGATACAGTGAGTGTGAATGATAGAGAGTGTGAAGGTGTATGTGTGAGACATTATTTTCTACTTGGAACACTTACCAAACACGTCTTAAAGAAAGAAGGGGAGTCATCTCCAAACATGAAAGGTAGTACTTGAAGCACTAAAGTTCGGACCTCAGTTGGCTCTGACAACTTGAGTGGAATTTATAAAACAATTTTACTACATCCAACCACTTGTTATTAATAAAAAATGTATATATATATATATTCCTAACAGCATTCAAATAGTTGAGCACATTTACTCAGATCAACTATGAAGTCTGTATAGCAGATTATACAGATTTAAAGGGTTAGTTCCCCCAAAAATGAAAATAATGTAATTTATTCGTCACCCTCATGCAGTTCCAAACCCGTAAGACCTCTGTTGTTCTTCGGAACACAAAAAAAATGAAGATATATATTTAAATCAGTTCAGTTAAATCAGTAATATTATAAAGTGACGAGAATATTTTGGGTGCGACAAAAAATAAAATAAATAACGACATATATAGTGATGGTTGATTTCAAAACACTGATTCATAAGGCTCCGAAGCTTCATGAAGCAGTGTTTTAAAATCGGTTATCACTAATATGTCATTATTTATTTTATTTTTTGTCACACCAAAAATATTCTCGTCACTTTATAATATTAATATTGAACCACTGTACTCACATGAACTGGTTTAAATATGGTTTTAGTACAATAATGGATCTTGAGAGAGGAAATGTCATTGCTGACTATGCAGGCCTCACTGAGCCTTCGGATTTAAACACAAATATCTTAATTTTTTTTGTGTTCCGAAGATGAACAGAGGTCTTACGGGTGTGGAACGGCATGAGGGTGACGAATAAATGACAATTTTCATTTTTGGGTGAACTAACCCTTTGATAAATGTACTTTCTTGTAATACATTTATATATCTATGATAAATTATTGGGATTTTTAACAAACCTTTGTTTGCTTCAGAAGGTTCATCAAGAGCTGACCAGCAACTCCCTTTTTGGCTCTGAAAATGTCCAAGAGGCATGTACTATGTTGATCAAGGTTCTCGTAAGATTTCTTTTCAGGTTTTTACCAGCAATCCTGTTAAACTCCATGTAGATCTGAAAAAAAAAACAATGTAAGAAGGGGCAGGTACGTAATAGCATGTAGAAAAGATATGCTTGTTTATATTTCAAAATAATATTAGATTCATCCCAGTCAAAAATGTGTTGACCTAAAATGAAAATTCTCATTATATAGTCAAAGGGATAGTTACCCAAAAATAAAATGTTGCTGTTGATTTACTGTCACATCACTACAGTGGTTCTACAATAACTTTATAAAGCGACAATAATAGTTTTTGTGCGTAAAAAAAAACACCTAAATAACGACTTGTATAGTGATGACCGATTTCAAAACACGGTATCATGAAGCTTTGAGGAGTTATGAATCAGTGAGTCGATTCATGATTCGGATCACGTGTCAAACCGACAAACTGCTGAAATCACGTGACTTTGGCGATCCAAACCGATGAATCGACTCACTGATTCATAACGCTTCGAAGCTTCATGATGCCTTGTTTTGAAATCGGTCATCACTATGCAAGTCATTATTTAGGTTCTCTCATCGCTTCATAAAGTTATTGTAGAACCACTGTAGTGAGATGGATTTAATTATCTTGCTGGAGATGCAGGCCTCACGGAGCCATTGGATTTTATGAAAAATATCTTAATTTGTGTTCCAAAGATGAACAAAGGTCTTATTGGTGTGAAACAATCCCATATAATAATTAAAGACACTGGGAAAGTGGAAGTGCCCTCAAAGAAACACCTTTTTAACATATTTATAGGTTTATAAAAAATACATTAAGCACTTTCTGTACATTCCTGGATGTGTATTCCTATTCTAAGGTACTAATATACACTATTTAGGTGAGGATATAGTGCAAAGGTTTTCCATTCCAGGGTACTGCCCCAAATATGTTACCCTACAGTGAAAATCATATAAATATAAAAGTCTACAAATTGCTCACAGGGACATACACACAGCTCTGATAATGTTAACTTTTTTATTTTATTTTAAAAAGTAGAAAAATCCACAGATACGAATGAATACATTTCATAAATGTTATGCACCAGGGACACATTACATCAACAGAACTAATAATTAAAAATATAGGCTTATTTCTGTAAATGTGTCACAATTCCATTAATTTTAGCCTCGCATTGTTCCCCTCTTTAGGCGGGAAATGGTCTGCAGTTTTTAGTCAACATGACTGGCCAAATTATTTAAAAGATAACGTCAGTAATCACGCAGCAACCCAATTTTTCACCAAAAGATTTCACAAAATAACGTACACAAGGGGAAATTTCAGTGAGCCTGGGAGTAAATTAACTCGAATTTAGAGCCACAATAGTATGTTTATTGTAAATTAACAACGTCTGTGAAACATTGGCTTAGTTTGCCGGTTGGCCAACTGCGAACTTGATATTAACTTAAACGCATTTATACCTTGTCCATCCGTATAAAATAGGTTTTTTTACAGACAATAAACCAAAATGTACAGGCGTGTTACACATTAACTTACCAGCGTAATCCATTGGCCTTTATCATCGACTCTCTCTCCCTCCTCTCCTGCTTCATGACCCGTCTTGCCTGCTAGTGCCGCTGGGGGAGGAAAACAAAACATACAGCGGGAAATTCAAATGTTCGTATAGAAAGTTAGAAACTCAAGCGTGTTTATAACTAGAAATACTCCAAAAAAATAACATTAAACATTTTAAAGGCTACCACCAAGGTACACGTATATTTTACCATTAAAGGTCCCGTTCTTCGTGATCCCATTGTTCAAACTTTAGTTAGTGTGTAATGTTGCTGTTAGAGCATAAATAATACCTGTAAAATGATAAAGCTCAAAGTTCAATGCCAAGCGAGATATTTTATTTAACAGAAGTTCCCTTTCAAAGCCTACAGCGAACGGCTGGCTTGGACTACATCCTGGTACTTCCTTCATTAATGACGCCAATAGAACAGTAGAACCAGGGTTGCCAGGTTTTCACAACAAAACCCGCCCAATTGCTACTCAAAACTAGCCCAAAACAAGCCCAATCTCGTTTCAGGGGGGCATCTCCAGTAAAAATCGCATTTGGGGGGTTAAATATGTGTTTTTTTGGCATGGTTGCCTACTAAAATTGGCATTCCCGGGGCTAAATATCATATAATTGGGGTCGCTTCAACCCGCGGACATGAAAAACAGCCCGCGGCAATAGTGTTGAAGTAGCCCAATTCCGCGGGAAAACCGCGGACTTGGCAACACTGAGTAGAACAGACTAGCCTCCGCCCACAAGAATACGCGAAAAAAGGGGGCGTGGTCTTGTTGCTGTCGCGTGGAAAAAAGGAAGTGGTGCGTTTGATTGTGTTTGTCGCCATGTCGTCGAGACGCTGTTATTTTCATCCCGGAGTCAAATCACCTTTGTTTGGCTTTCCCAGGGACGCTGTAGAGATCATTAAGCGCATATATCTCCCGTTAAGAGGCGTGACCTTTCCACGTGCGCTCTGCTGTCGAATCACAACACAGGATCGGGCTACGTTCGCTAAGCTGCTGTCAAATCAAAACACGGGAACCGCTGGCACAATCAGAACTCGTTACGTATTTCTGAAGGAGGGTATAGAATTCATAGAATAAAGGAAGTCATCAGCCGTTTTCAGGACAGTGAAAACAGCGGTATACAGATAAGTACATTGTGTGAAAAATACTGTTTTTTTTTTACACGCGAAACATGAACACATGTTATATTGCACACTGTAAACACAATCAAAGCTTCAAAAAGACACAAAGAACGGGACCTTTAACCTACCTACCAGCGTAACGTTGCGAGTCTTTGACTACGAATCTCTTCCCGCCTGCTTTACAGCCAATGTATGTTACTTGTGTCGCTGTCGGAGTAAAACGGGAAAATAACATTCGAATAAAACGTGTAAAGCCAATAAAACAAACTTATATGATAGTTTAAAGGTCCCGTTCTTCGTGTTCTTTTGAAGCTTTGATTGTGTTTACAGTGTGCAATATAACATGTGTTCATGTTTCGCGCATAAAAAAAAACAGTATTTTTAACACAATGTACTTATCTGTATACCGCTGTTTTCACTCTCCTAAAAACAGGCTGATGACTTCCTTTATTCTATGAAGTCCCTCCTTCAGAAATACGTAACGAGTTCTGATTGTGCCAGCGGTTCATGTGTTGTGATTTGACCGCAGCTTAGCGCACGTGGAAAGGTCACGCCTCTTAACGGGAGATATGCGCTTATCAAAATCAAATCAAATCACTTTATTGTCACTCAACCATATACACAAGTGCAACAGTAGGTGAAATTCTTAGGTGCAGTTCCGAGCAACATAGTAGTCATGACATGACATGTACAACATTTAAAGCAACATCAGATTACATCATCTGATGAGCACACAATTACTCACAGCACAGTATACACTACAATAAACAATAAATAATTTACACAATGTGAGTGTAGTTCTCACAGCTTTAAACAATATACACATACTTACAATATACATATACTTTAAACAATATACACTAAACATACATTAAACAATATACATTACACTATAATAATAATAATAATAATAATAATAATATACAATGTGCAGTATACAATATTATTCACAGTAGAGATCCAATGTACAGTAGATGCTATATGATAAATAAATGTGTATATAATGTGTGTGTATCTACAGTGGGTTGTGCTGAGTGATATTCTGTCAGTGTGTGTTATGATCCTGATGGATCAAGAGTTAAGTAGTCTGATTGCTTGTGGGAAGAAGCTGTTCTGGAGTCGGCTGGTGCGTGTTCTGATACTGCGGTACCGCCTGCCTGATGGCAGCAGTGAGAGCAGCCCATGGTTCGGGTGGCTAGAGTCTCTGATGATCCTCTGAGCTCTTTTCACACACCGCCTGGCGTAAATGTCCTGGAGGGAGGGAAGCTCACCTCCGATGATGCAGCTGGCCGTGCGCACTACCCTTTGCAGGGCTTTGCGGCTGCGGGCGGTACTGTTGCCGTACCAGGTGGTGATGCAGCCAGTCAGCAGACTCTCTATGGTGCTGGTGTAGAAGCGTGTGAGGATGTGGCGGTTCATTCCAAACCTCCTCAGTCGTCACAGGAAGAAAAGGCGCTGATGAGCCTTCTTCACAACGGCCTCGGACTGGACGGACCATGAGAGTTCTTCTGTGATGTGGACACCGAGGAACTTGAAGCTGCTGACTCTCTCCACCGGTGCTCCATCGATGGTGATGGGGCGGTGTTCTCTCTCATTCCTCCTGAAGTCGACCACCAGCTCCTTGGTCTTGCTGACGTTGAGGGAGAGGTTGTGCTCCTGACACCATCGTGTCAGAGTGTGCACCTCCTCTCTGTAGGCCGTTTCATCATTGTCAGTGATGAGACCTACCACCGTCGTATCGTCAGCAAACTTGATGATGGTATTGGAGCTGTGGATTGCCACACAGTCATGTGTGTACAGGGAGTACAGGAGTGGGCTGAGAACACAGCCCTGAGGGGCTCCAGTGTTGAGAGTCAGTGATGAGGAGATGTTACTGCCCATTCTGACCACCTGGCGTCTGTTTGACAGGAAGTCCAGGATCCAGCTGCATAGCAAGCTGTTTAAGCCTAGAGCCCGGAGTTTCATGTCAAGTATGGAGGGCACAATGGTGTTGAATGCTGAGCTGTAGTCTACAAACAGCATTCTCACATATGTGTTCCTCTTTTCCAGGTGGGAGAGAGCAGTGTGAATTGTTGATGAAATGGCATCATCAGTGGAGCGGTTTGTGCGGTATGCAAACTGCAGTGGGTCCAGTGAGGGGGGGAGAACAGAGCAGATGTGGTTTCTGATTAGTCGCTCAAAGCATTTGCTGATGATGGGGGTCAGAGCAACAGGACGCCAGTCGTTTAAGCATGTGATTTTTGACTGCTTCGGTACAGGCACAATGGTGGACGTTTTGAAGCATGTGGGGACCACGGACAGGGAGAGGGACAGGTTAAAGATGTCCGTGAAAACTCCAGCCAGTTGGTTCGCGCACGCTCTGATGACGTGGCCTGGTATGCCTTCTGTACCCCCGGCTTTACGGACGTTCACCTGCCGGAAGGATCGGGTTACATCCGCTAAAGATACGGAGAGTGAACTAACCTCTGCATCTTCAGCCACGAGCTCTCTCTCCGCGAGGGCGGTGTTAGTTCCCTCAAAGCGAACATAAAAGGTGTTTAGCTCGTCTGGGAGAGAGGCAGCGGTGTTCACGGTGGAGTTTGTGTTCCCTTTATAGTCCGTGATGGTGTTAATTCCCCGCCACATGCTTCTAGAGTCGGTGGTGTTGAACTGTCCTTCAATCTTGTCCCTGTACTGGTGTTTTGCTGCTCTGATGGTTTTCCAGAGGGCATAACTTGCTTGTTTATGCTCCTCCGCATTACCGGAGTTAAAAGTGAAGGTCCACGCATTGAGTGCCGCGCGAACATCCCCATTTAGCCACGGCTTCTGGTTTGGGTACAGCCGAATTGTTTTAGTCGGAACAACGTCTTCTACGCACTTCCTGATGAAACACGTTACGCTATCAGCGTAGACCTCGATGTCGTCATCAGAGGTCGACCGGAACATCTCCCAGTCCACGTGATCAATGATCTCTTAATCATCTCTACAGTGTCCCTGGGAAAGCCAAACAAAGGTGATTTGACTCCGGGATGAAAATAACAGCATCTCGACGACATGGCGACAAACACACTCAAACGCACCACTTCCTTTTCTCCACGCAACCGTCCTCTTCTCCACGTGGGACAGCAACAAGACCACGCCCCCTTTTTTCGCGTATTCTTGTGGGCGGAGGTTAGTCTGTTCTACTGTTCTACCGACGTCATTTATGAAGGAAGTACCAGGATGTAGTCCAAGCCAGCCGTTCGCTGTAGGCTTTGAAAGGGAACTTCTGTTAAATAAAATATCTCGCTTGGCATTGAACTTTGAGCTTTATAATTGTACAGGTATTATTTATGCTCTAACAGCAACATTACACACTAACTAAAGTTTTAACAATGGGATCACGAAGAACGGGACCTTTAAAATTTAAATATCTACTTACCAATTTAACTTTAGTCTTTCTTCACTCAATCTCAAGATGGTTCTGCCACTCTGGCCTGCTGTGTGTCAGCAAATTCAGCAGCACGGAAAAAACTTAAATCGACCAATCAGCGCGGTTGTCAAGGCAGAATTTCAAGAACGAACAATAATTTTAAACAGATAGATAGTGAATAATTTAAATAAATTAAAGTTGTGCACTCATAGCACTTAAACTATTAATTAAACAGATTTTTGCTGCCAAATGAGTAAGTTAAACACACCTGTTTAAATTTGGATGCCAAAACATGGTATATTAAGTATTGTCAAGTTATTGTAACTTGATCTTTATTAATGACAACATCTGGGTTTACAGTGTAAGTCATGTAAATCATAAATTAATGTGACAAGAAACGTTTGCGTTTTCACTATTAGACGAATAAGAGTGAATGTTTCTTCATACCGTTCATATTTAGGCTAGTTATTCCCTTAGATCGCTTCTAATCCTTTAATTGCTTTATTATTATTGTTGTTGTTGTTCTTAGGTTATCATTATGCAGTAGATCTTACAATTGTTCTGGGCGTGTGAGTGACCGTGCATGTCAGTGAGCACAAGAGCCTATCACACACGTCAAGATTGTATAGAGTTTTACTCAGTCCATTTTAAATTCTAATTGCAGCATCTGAAATAGGTCAAACCACTTTTGATCAGATATGCGAAAGTTCGGTTCGTTACTATAGCAATACCCGGCCGCATACACACGCGCAAATCAATTGTATAGAGGGCCTTGCATGTCAACTTCGCACAGGGCCTCGCACCCCCCTTGCGACGGCCCTGCCTGCCGGGCTCCGTAATACGCAAACATCCCAACTGCATAATCAAAAGCTTAGATGTTAATTTAAAGACTGTCCCTAGAGGGCGCAATGGCTCAAGATAAAAACAGGCGTGATTATTTTGTATTGTTGTTCAGACAAGTTTGTCTTGGTGTTTCACCTTGTCCTGTCGATTATGTTTTGGCAGGATGGTTAAATATTGGTACATGCCTGCAATTCTCTAAAATTACTGTTACGTCATGAGACTGTGCCTCATTCACGCATTATGATATTAGAATAGACTGGTAGGTGTACAGACAAGCCTTTTTTAATCCAAATAGCTGAAATAATACATTAAACCATTAAGATTTCCTTTAGTTTTCTGGCCCGCAACTGACATGCATAAGGTCACTCACCTAACAACTTTCACTGTTGCGTGTAATGAGACACTGATTGGAGGGTGTCTCTCATGACAAATAAAAGCATAAAGCCCGGCTGATTGACAGACTGAGACGTTTGCCCTGTGGTGTCCCCCTATTAAACTACACCAGCACTTAACGTGCAGAAGAGCCTGGCTCTTTTTGCTGGTTGAGCGGATGTTAGGTTGACTGGTTCTCTGACTGTTTGACATGTTTGGACAATACCTGCCTAGCCACTAAGATAAGCACAGGTCAGCCCCCTGTAGTGATGTCAGGAGGTTCCCAGAGCATTTAACCGCCACCTGGGCAGATCTCAAGGGTTTTCATTCCAGCCCAAGTGAACACTAGCAGATCTCAAGACGACATAAATAAAACCACTTCATTTGATTATTATTTAGAAAAAAGCAACACTAATAAACATTTTCATACGTTCACAATAAGGCATACTTGGGTATTCGTTTTAATAAGTTTGTGAATGTAATAATACTATAATTAAAAAATGTAACCTCTTGCATTTCTGTTTATAGCATAAATATACCTAATTTGATTTTGAGAAACACATTTTTGACCCTTGCATTTCTGTTTATTTTGTAAATATACACTGAATATGCATACAAGTCAAGTCATCCTTATTTCTGTAGCATTATACAATACAGATTTTTTTCAAAGCAGCTTGACAACAAATTCAAATTCTGCTGTAAAGAAGCTCATTATTGTCATTATTCAGCTCGGTTCAGTGTTGAGTTCAATAACTGTAAAGTTGATCAATTGTACATACATGCTGTATATACAGTGTATTTGTGCACTACACGAGAGTATTGTTTGAACTAGTACTGTAAAACTTCAGTTTTGTGCCATGTTGATCGCGAAAAATCAAACATGGCGCTTCCCTGACAAAGGTCTAATCATACAAAAAGCAAAATGCTTTTTTGCTATTTAAAAGCATTTAGTTAAAACATTCTTGAAATGTGTGTATGTGTTTATAATTTATTACAGCCTATTTGTCATAATAATAATTTACATTGTAAGATGTATGATCTTGTAGTCGTGCACCTTTTTAAAGGATATATAAGTGTTGTCACAACTTTTTATAGTTTGTCAAATCAACTTAAATAATTCATGTTGTTCAGATAACATAATATTTTGAGTTTCTATTTATTAAACCAGGGTTCCTCAAATCCGGTCCTGGATGGCCACTGCCCTGCAGAGTTTTGTTACAACCCTAATCAAACACACCTGAACAAGCTAATCAAGGTCTTCCGAGTTACAGAAAAAAATTGGTGGATTCGATCATGGTTTGAGCTAAACTCTGCAGGACAGTGGCCCTGGACCGAGTTTGAGGAACCCTGTATTAAACCAATCTTCTTCATTGTATTAGCTCAAATGTTTATTTTCAATGAACTCAAAATTTTAAGGCAACCGGGTAATTACCTTTTTTAAGTTAAACCAACAATCATTTTTAAATAAGTAAATAAATGAATGAATGAAGGTTTGGGGCTCTTTTCAGCTAGTCAGTTTGAGAGATCAATACTTCTCATTTTAATGCACATTGCAAATAAGGTTATTTTAATGAAATGGATAGACACAAGGACATTAGGTAACGATTTATAGGCTATTACAAGTGCCTTTAGTGTAGCTATAGCTTGCTTATACTCCATGAATCGATTTCCTAACTCTTTAATGCTTTCTTTTTTTGTTATGTCCCAGTTAGATAGCACAAGTGGCCTACCTCGGGAAGACATTGTGTGTGTGTGTGTGTGTGTGTGTGTGTGTGTGTGTGTGTGTGTGTGTGTGTGTGTGTGTGTGTGTGTGTGTGTGTGTGTGTGTGTGTGTGTGTGTGTGTGTGTCATCTGCAAGGGCGTCTGAGACGTTTTCTGTCAGATGTTAAATAGGCCTACGTTTAGAAAATGTCTTTAAGATCTTTAGAATGTATATAAAACTGACTTTTTAAAGACGTTTATGGGATGAAGTGCTCTTTAAAACAATCTTGGAGTTTTATGTTTGTTAACCTTTCAAAAAATCGAATATGATCTTATAGCATTATCTTATCTTGGTTGTTTGCACTATAGCTTATACATTATTTTCATAATTATATTTAAAAACTGTTGACCGGTGTTCTGTCGATTTGTCCTACCTTGTCAGATTTTGCTACCTCCCATTAATGCTATTCATTCATCTGATTTGAGGCTTTATTAATATCCATACCTACCCCTTCCCTGAACCTACCCTTAAAACTATGTAAATATTTTAAATAAACAAATATTAAATATGGATGTAAAATGCTAACTATCAGATTGTGCTACCAGAATCATATTAATGTGATTTTCTTTATTAATATTCATTAATATCCATACCTACATCCATACCTACCCCTAAACCTACCCAAAATGTAAATATAAAAAATAAAAATAAAACATATTGATGTGGGCATGCGCAGTAAGCCCTGGTAGGACAATCTGACGGGTAGGATGAAATGTCAGGACACCGGCTCACCCGCTTTGGTATATTTTTGAATGAGAAAATCTGTAATCCCTCGCTCCTCAGAGATGGCGGGAAGGCTCGCGCGTTTACTCCACCTGCGTTTACGCGCTGTCCCTTTATGACATCATCACCAGCCACACGAATGTAATACAATAGGCCCTACCTGTCTGTGATTCCATTATCTGTTAATTGCCCAGCCGAAGCGTCCCCATATGCATTAACAGTGCCGAAAATAATGTGTTGCTGTTAACTTACATCTGCTCCCATGCCCTCTGCGAAATGCGCACACTTTCGAGTGGTTTATTTATTACAATTTCCGTTTATTAAAGCAAAGATAACCTTTAAATTGTCAAGGGTTTGAGACAGACACAAATCTTCTCAAATAAGATGATTGCTTTTTGGGGCTGCTGAGTTGTTCCTTATCACTTTGACTTAGAACAAAAAAAGGTGAAAATTGCACCCCGGGGAAAACAGCTTTGATTAAAAAGTGTGGGGCTGGTTATCACCCCACTTTTTACACACCATAATCAGCTTGATTTCCTAAACTCCTGTTTCAGTAAAGCAGCTTCGTTGTTTTTTTTTGTTTTTTCAAACACATGGGCAGACTGATCGGATTATATCAGTGGATCGTTTCACAAACAAAAGCCGATCTACCCATATTTCTCATTGTTTCAACGCACGCAGGGCAAATGCATTCACAGAGTTGCGATTCGCGTTCACGTTAAATAAACAAAACAAAAATAAATTATTATATTATTATTATAGCCTACAAAATAAAAAATAATTTTGATCCAACGACTTTAGACAATGCGTGCTTTTTACATACACGGGACAGTGATGTGATGTGCAACTCATTTGTTTGTGTAGATTAATTTTTAGCAAATGCACAAAAATACGTTCAAAAATGTTGATGTTTTGTAATCGTCTGTGTGGAGACGAAACGAAAAAAAAAGTCAAATTTAAGGGGAGGAAAATAAACTTTTGAATTATTATATTTTTAAATCAGTTTTTGGTTGTTGTTTTTGTTGATGATGATGATTTTTAACAAGCAGTTTTGTTTTAAAACTTTTGTTGTTCTTGACTCATCTGAGATTGTTAAAAAACGTTTTTGTTTCACATGTGGTCTAAAGTGCACTGAAAGCATGTTTCGTTACACCGCTTGACATAGTCATTATTCGTTAAATGCAAATCATTTTTGTAGAATCAAGTAGGCTAACAAACATGATTAAACTAGATTACTAAAATATTTTTAACTTTTTTTAATTGTATCCTTAGTTGTCGTTGATCAATTATGTTTCACCTGACCATAATTAGTTCTTGACTGAAAAAACGTGTATATATATAGGCCTATATATATATATATATATATATATATATATATATATATATATGCTTGCCTATAGTATTGTAGCATATATACATGTATTTAAAAGGCATGGAAAGCACGTTAGTTGGTCTTTATGGTTACACCGCTTGACATCAGTCATTATTCGTTAAATGCTAATTTTGTATAATCTTTTTATTTTATTTTATGTAGGCTATTAAACGAACACGAGCTACACAGATGTTATTTCTATGAACAGGTGTTTTGTTAACTAGATTAGGCCTACTAATTATTTTGTTTAACTGTCTTTAATAATATTGTTATTTGTCGTTGATATGTTTCACAGGACCATATTACTCTTCATAATTCCTTCTCATTTCTATATGACTGAAAATCATGCATTACCTCCCCGGAAAGATCCGGAGAAAAGACATTTGTTCTCGCATATGACAACCGGAATACTGGTAGGCTATATGTTCAAGACATTAGCTACTCCCTCATAGACTTTAGAAATTGAAGGTTTGAGCGTCTCGTGTATCTAATGTAAAGGCTATTGCTCGAGTGCAACCCCATTAGTCACCACTAGAGGGCTCTGTGCTGTAGTCATGCTTGATGTGATCCTCCCAACGCTGGCTCCATTCCTGCAGTTGAAAATAAATCAGAGAAGATACAACATGTTTGCACTGACTACTCGTCTAATTTGTCTGGATGATAGCGCCATGTGTCTGGTTGGTTAATAAATCAAGAGATCATTGAAATGATACAGGTAAAAGAACAGTAAATTCATCCCCCAAAATTCATGTCATAATCTTTACATTATTCAAATGCGAATTATTTCAATGTGGAGGGTTCATTATTGTAGGCTAATATAAGATTTTAAAAAAATATATCAATTTATAGTGTAGGCTATCCTTTTTTATAGCTAAACTGCACATTCCTTTTCTTTTAATAGCCGAACAAATTAATTAGGGTTGCCACTTACAAAGGTCCCAAATTTAGACGTAGAGATAGACTGACAGCTTAGATGAGGTAGTGAATGAGTTGTTTCTGACTCTTTGAAATATGTGCTCAAGGTCATCAGATACTCCTTCATATGTCTTCAGTTGCCCAAAGATATATGGTGAGTTATGGCATTTTTTGCATAGCTCTCATACAGGTGAAAACATGCCGAAGAGATTCAGTTTAGTCAATGGTACACCCACCCTGAAGCAAACTGTCCCAAGGAACAAAACATAAATTATCATTTAAAAGCTGACTACTACTTAGACGAAGCTGTACATGAAAAGGACAACGCACACAATTTTTGCAGTGTGCTTTTGCAGATATTAGTGAAAATGGTGCCATGTATAGGCCGCTGTATTGCCCTCATGGGATCGAGGACACTGGTGACTCCCTAATGAGACAAAAGGTGACTCCCTAATGAGTCTGTTCTTAGTCGATTCAACCAGGAAGACTGTGTGCTTTATGAAACTGCCACCAGGGATCTTCCTCATGAGGGTTTTTTTGGGAGGGGGGGGGGGGGGGGGGGGTGGCACAATAGACCACTGTGTTTGAAGTTGCAGAGCACTGGTATATAGAGAGCACTGATCGTCCTCTGTACATTCAACTCTTGTTTAACGACATACATGGATGCTCACCTGCCCAATTCCTCAACTTATTTATATTATCAATATTTTTCAGGATTAATTGCTTGTTGTCATTCTTAGTCCATACAACTCTGAACATGTCAGATGTGGTATTGGAGCCAGTATTGGGCGAGGATTGCCCTGCGGCGGCTGAGAGCGGGAAGGCACGTGAATGACATGTGCCTTACATCAGTGGTGGATGATGGACAAGAGATGCAGCTTAGCTACATTCCTTCCATATGCAAGTCCACTCTCTCGCTCTCTCTCGCTCTCTCTCGCTCTCTCTCTCTCTCTCTCTCTCTCTCTCTCTCTCTCTCTCTCTCTCTCTCTCTCTCTCTCTCTCTCTCTCTCTCTCTCTCTCTCTGTGTGTGTGTGGTACGTGCCATGTCAATGTATATCATTTGCAGAAACAAACACATTTGAAGTCAATCATCAGCGAGGATGCTTTTCAAAGTCAGTACTCTGATCAAACGTTTCCTGCCATAATCCATCAACCTGTTAACACATTAGCTGAGTCATTCTGAGTCATTTAGTTGAGGGAGAAAAAAAAACAGACTTGCTTTTTCTTCACCCAAAAATGAAACTTCTGACATTTAACTCACCCTCATGTCGTTACAAACCTGTATAATTTTCCTTCTTCGGTGGAACACAAAAAAAGATATTTTGAGAAATGTCTCAGAGTCAGTGGAATCCAATGTTGTTTTGAACCCCATTGACTTTCTTTGTAGTAATGACTTGGCATAAGCTTATAGAGAAATTTACGGGAAAAATAAGATGGTTTAAACAAGGGGTTTTCAAACTTTATGATGCCAAGGGCCCCCAAATACGATGAACCTTATGTGAGGGACCCCCTTACTAAAATCCATCTATATATTTTTATGTATGAAAACACATTTAAACTGTTTAAAACATTTAATGTTGGATGTACAGTATAAACCTGAAGAAGAACATTTTCAATTCAAATTATTTGTATAAGCAACTTTCACAATAAATGTATGTAAGCAGCTTCCGTACATACTGGCTTACAACCCCAGTGAGCGAAAATAAAGGGGACTATGAGAAAAACTCACTAGAAAGATACAAAGCATATACATATGCAATTCTGGAAGGTACGTATGGAAATTAAACGGGTAGAATGTTCGGTAGACTTTATCCATTAGTTTTTTTATTCTCTGAAATTTTCTAGGGACCCCTTAGAACCTTCTGGGGCACCCCTGGGGGGACCCATTGGACCCCACTGACTTTGTCATGACTTGGTGTGTACTACAGAAATTGACGTTCAACATTTTTTGTCAAACGATGATGATTTCCAATTTCCCGAACACAAAATGAAATATTTGAAAGAATGTCTTGATGTATTTTCCTTTACCCTACAGTAAAAGTCAATGTGGTCCAGTGTTATTTTTGGACCCAATTGACTTTTTTTGTAGTCATGACTTACTGAAAAAAAGTACAACTTACAAAAGTAAGCATTCGTGCTACCTTACATTTTTAAGTTTAGTCAACTTAAAATGTGAAGTACTAAGTGACATCTTGGATATTTGAGCTGACTAAACTTCATAAAATTTAAGATAGCACAAACAGATATTTTTAAGTTGAATCATCAATTTACTTAAAGGGGCTATATGCAACTTTTTCCCCAAAATAAACGTAACAATAGCCTTTTTATTTTACCATTTATGAGTCAAACATCTCCTGATGAGCATACTGACACCTTGTCCGCTCACAGTGGGTGCACCTATAAGCCTGTATCCTATTTTTCCTATTTTCTGGCGGGTCGTTTTTTCCTGCGCTGTCTGCGGATGTGACGTCACCACCGCTGCGAGAGCTAGCAGAAAATAAGAGCAGTTCTGTTTTTTGGCCACAGGTGTCAGTCGTGAGTTTAAATTTCAGAAAAACGCATATAGCCCCTTTAAGAGAAATATGCCAAACAATAATTCCCAATTCCATGTTTTTTATTTAATTCTTTTAATTTTATTATTTTTGTTTTTTATTGTGTTCATTATTTCATTTCATTTCTGTGGAACACAAAAATATTTTTTTTTTTCTTCTGTACAATGAAAGTCAAGGAGATCCAGTGTTGTTTGGGACCCCATTCATTTTCTTTGTATGAACAAAAACAGTTCTTTAAAATATCTTCTGTTGTGTTTCACAGGAGAGATTTCTATACAGTATTGGAACAACATGAGGGTGAATAAATGACGACGGAATGGTTATTTTTGTTTGAACTGTCCCTTTAAATGTAAACACTGGATATTACACAAGCATTTTATATTGAAAACCAATGCCCAGTTCAAACATCAGAACGAAAGATCTGAATGAAGCAGACGTCGTAAAACATAATGTAACGCCAAAACAAACAATGCATCAACACGAAAACAGGAAAACAAACAGAGATGTACAAAGCCTTAATTGTGCACACCAGGGAGCCGTTTGGGCTGGTTAAAGCCTCTATTTAAAGTCCCGTCACCTTTAGGGATTTCACTGGAAACATACGCCACCACAGGAAGACCCCAGGGGCAACGGAGACACAACCCCCCCCCCTACTCTCCTTAGCCCATCTCCCCTTTACAAAGGAGAGGCACCCTACCTTGACACCTGTCAACACATTAGGTGTCAAATAAACTACCTTTCAACCTGGGCCAGCAGGTAGGCAACTGAAAGGCCTCACTTGACAGCATGGATCAGTGTTCTTAAGTCCTTGGGCACAATACTAATGGGCCCTGTGTGATCTGTTACCTCAAACTTTTCTACAAAACAATGTCCACGAGACAGCCTGTACGTAATTTGTGACTCTTTTGCATTGATTTGAATTTTTATTGATATTTATCAGTTTGTAACTTTCTCAGTATTATTATTTTAGGAGTGTTGCAGTGAATCTTCCAGCTGTCAGGTTTGCAGATGTATGGCAATAAATCTTTTTTATGGCTACTTAGGTGGTAATTTATCTTTGAAAATTATAAGGTGTCTGGTCTGGATCAGATAAGGCCACTCTGACGTCCTTCAACCCATCCTTCAGGGCCAATGGGGCAGAGATTCACTACAGGAATGAATGGAGAAAGTAATTATATATTTAGCACATTCCCTATTGTAGGGGAGACCTTGGCTGGTTGACACATGGAGAGTTTGTGATGAGAGCTATATATCACGACAACTGTAAGGTTTTGAATGATAAGTTCAATTAAACAAATGCGTGTTTTCTCTAGCAGTGGTTTTGTAGGTTGGTGTCAATATTTTTGTGGACAGTAAGGAACATTCAGGCGAGAATTTACTAGTATCAAGGTTTTAAACAGGACATGGGTATTATTTATAATTATAAGGCCAGTGCAAGTTGTCGCGTTTTAATTGTTATATTATAATAACAATCAATTAAAATTTGTATCAATTATTTTTGTTACCTTTTATATTTTTGTTGTTTCATAATGTTTGTTTCATAATTATTTTACAGTTTAAATTGGCTGAAAAACCTATAATAGCCTGTTTATTGGTGGATTGGCGGAACTTACTCCACTGTTGGATCACAACATTGAACCCCATTGACTTTCTCTGGAGTCATGACTTGGTGCGTGCCAGTAGAGAAACTGACATTCAAAAATGTGCCTAACAATGATTCCTGATTCACAGTTCCCTTTTTTTATGTTATTTATGTTTTTAAAAAAATTGTAATGTAAAGTCAGTGGGGTCAAATGTTGTTTTGTAATAAAAATCCATTAAAATGTTTATTTTATCTATGTATATTACCTTTTACAATTTTGTTAATATTTTTGTTTAATGGAGGTGACAACTTACTCCAATGTTGGATACTTTTTTAAATAATATATATATATATACACCGATCAGGCAGTGAAGTGAATAACACTGATGTGGGGTGGGATATATTAGGCAGCAAGGCAGAACATTTTGTCCTCAAAGTTGATGTGTTAGAAGCAAGCAAGTTTGACAAGGGCCAAATTGTGATGGCTAAACGACTGGGTCAGAGCATTTTCAAAACTGGTCTGCAGTGGTCAGTATCTATCAAAAGTGGTCCAAGGAAGGAACAGTGGTGAACCGGCGACAGGGTCATGGGCGGCCAAGGCTTATTGATGCACGTGGGGAGCGAAGGCTGGCCTGTGTGGTCCGATCAAACAGACAAGCTACTGTAGCTCAAATTTCTTAAGTTAATGCTGGTTCTGAATACAGTTCAGAATACACAGTGCATCACAGTTTGTTGCGTATGGGCTGCATCCGCAGACCAGCAAGGTGCCCATGCTGACCCCTGTCCGCTGCTGAAATCCAATCAGGCATCTGTGTGATGTGCTGAACAAACAAGTCCGATCCTGTTAACCCGGATAAGTTGAATTTACTTAAACAGGTTGCCTTAAAAATATTAAGTAATATGAACTTAAAAATCTGAATTAATTTAACTGAATAATTTGTAATATCAATTACTTTGTAGTTATTACACATAGTATATTTAAGTTCAATGTACTAATTAAGTTTAATAAGTTTATATCAATTGTTTTATTTTTTAATTTGTTAAACTAGAAAATTAAGGGCAAAATGCAAATAAAAGGTATATTCATACAATTTTCTGTTTTAATTCAATTCAATTCCAAAACATATGCACAGTAAAAACAATTAATTGTTGCCTCAAGTTGTTCTAACTTAATTCTATCTGTGATCTGAGGAAGTGTACTGCCAGAATGCACTGCGGCATGAATAAATTAATTGCTTTATTTACCATTTGTCTTTTGTCAATATAACCCAATAATGACAGCAAATAAAATTGTACAGGTCTTATTAATAATAAAAATAAAGAAGAAAAAAACTTGTTACCATTGTTTTGATGCTGAATGTTGAAGTATGTGTGTGACTCAAGCATGATCAATTGCAAGATATTGTCAATATAGAGGGAATTTTTATAAAAAAAAATAATTATTTGACATGAAATATACATTTTATATATCATTAATTCACAAATTATATATATATATATATATATATATATATATATATATATATATATATATATATATATATATATATATATATATTTCAAAGGAAGGGAAGTAATATATATATATATATATATATATATATATATATATATATATATATATATATATATATATATATATATATATATATATATATACATACAGTATTTATTACTTCCCTTCCTTTGAAATCAGGTAACTGTGATTTCTTGTTGCATCGATGCATGAAGAGAATTACAGTGCCCAACCAAAGGGAACACTATTCACCATAATCACCATAATGGTGAGTGAAAACTCTATTAAAAATTGGCCCGCCTCAAAAAAGTTTTGCCCGCCTGTTTTTTTTTTCTTTGCCAAAATGGTACTCAAACCAAGTAATGTTTTCTTGGGTTTTCTAAGTAATGAAGGCATAGCATGCAAACAGTACATATTACTAAATTGTTTTAAGTAAGTTCAACAAATTATTAGACATTAAGTAAAGTGTACTTAAAAAGTCTTAGTAGGAACAACTGTTGGATTTTACAGTGTATCTCAACTTACAGAACT
Organism: Romanogobio albipinnatus; assembly: GCA_023566225.1. Taxonomy (NCBI): domain Eukaryota; kingdom Metazoa; phylum Chordata; class Actinopteri; order Cypriniformes; family Gobionidae; genus Romanogobio; species Romanogobio albipinnatus. Next base: position 31,694,229 of record CM042246.1, on the reverse strand, counting down.
TATATTGTGTACACACACACACACACACACACACACACACACACACACACACACACACACACACACACACACACACACACACACACACACACACACACACACACACACAATATATACAGGTGCTGGTCATATAATTAGAATATCATCAAAAAGTTGATTTATTTCACTAATTCCATTCTAAAAGTGAAACTTGTATATTATATTCATTCATTACACACAGACTGATATATTTCAAATGTTTATTTCTTTTAATTTTGATGATTATAACTGACAACTAAGAAAAATTGCAAATTCAGTATCTCAGAAAATTAGAATATTACTTAAGGCCGATACAAAAAAGGATTTTTAGAAATCTTGGCCAACTGAAAAGTATGAACATGAAAAGTATGAGCGTGTACAGCACTCAATATTTAGTTGGGGCTCCTTTTGCCTGAATTACTGCAGAAATGCGGCGTGGCATGGAGTCGATCAGTCTGTGGCACTGCTCAGGTGTTATGAGAGCCCAGGTTGCTCTGATAGTGGCCTTCAGCTCTTCTGCATTGTTGGGTCTGGCATATCTCATCTTCCTCTTCACAATACCCCATAGTTTTTTTATGGGGTTAAGGTCAGGCGAGTTTGCTGGCCAATTAAGAACAGGGATACCATGGTCCTTAAAGCAGGTACTGGTTGCTTTGGCACTGTGTGCAGGTGCCAAGTCCTGTTGGAAAATGAAATCTGCATCTCCAAAAAGTTGGTCAGCAGTAAGAAGCATGAAGTGCTCTAAAACGTCCTGGTATACGGCTGCGTTGACCTTGGACCTCAGAAAACAGTGGACCAACACCAGCAGATGACATGGCACCCCAAACCATCACTGACTGTGGAAGCTTTACACTGGACCTCAAGCAATGTGGATTGTGTGCCTCTCCTCTCTTCCTCCAGACTCTGGGACCCTGATTTCCAAAGGAAATGCAAAATTTACTTTCATCAGAGAACATAACTTTGGACCACTCAGCAGCAGTCCAGTCTTTTTTGTCTTTGGCCCAGGCGAGACGCTTCTGACGCTGTCTGTTGTTCAAGAGTGGCTTGACACAAGGAATGTGACAGCTGAAACCCATGTCTTGCATACGTCTGTGCATAGTGATTCTTGAAGCACTGACTCCAGCTGCAGTCCACTCTTTGTGAATCTCCCCCACATTTTTGGATGGGTTTTGTTTCACAATCCTCTCCAGGGTGCGGTTATCCCTATTGCTTGTACACTTTTTTCTACCACATCTTTTCCTTCCCTTCGCCTCTCTATTAATGTGCTTGGACACAGAGCTCTTTGAACAGCCAGCATCTTTTGCAATGACCTTTTGTGTCTTGCCCTCCTTGAGCAAGGTGTCAATGGTCGTCTTTTGGACAACTGTCAAGTCAGCAGTCTTCACCATGATTGTGTAGCCTACAGAACTAGACTGAGAGACCATTTAAAGCCTTTGCAGGTGTTTTGATTTAATTAGCTGATTAGAGTGTGGCACCAGGTGTCTTCAATATTGAACCTTTTCACAATATTCAAATTTTCTGAGATACTGAATTTGGGATTTTCCTTAGTTGTCAGTTATAATCATCAAAATTAAAAGAAATAAACATTTGAAATATATCAGTCTGTGTGTAATGAATGAATATGATATACAAGTTTCACTTTTTGAATGGAATTAGTGAAATAAATCAACTTTTTGATGATATTCTAATTATATGACAAGCACCTATTATTTTAGACATATAGGCTAAGACATGAGGAAAATAAAACTAATGACTACCGTTAGACAATTATGTAGTAAACGAGAACACACTCATGAAACCAATGAATGCATGAACTCATGATTATACAAAATGTCTTTTAAACTTCATACCGGGTCATGAAGCAAAACTCTGGAGAATAATTTCAGTGCTCAATACTCACCAACGTCTTGTGACGATGAATATCTCTCTATTCTCTTGGGAATGTTTGTTTCGGTCTTTTGGCTTTTGGCTTTTGACTTGTTCACCCAACATGGATTTTTCACTTCGACTTCATAGATTGACTGAGCACAATTAAATATGTTCAGTGAATATACAACTTTAATTTTGAGTGAAGACCTTAAGCTATGATTAGTACAATGCATCTTTTTGCATGGGGATAATTATTTGGAAGTCATTTATTGGGCCAATATGTAATGATACATTTTCACAATGTTCCCCTTTTTTTGTGGTATATATATATATATATATATATATATATATATATATATATATATATATATATATATATATATATATATATAATATATATATATATATATATATATATATATATATCAGTCCCTCCAGAAAAACGTGATTATGCAATCGCATGATTTAATGCATAATCAGCCAAAGTCCGCATATTTATGTGGGGGCCGCATTTTTTTAAATACGCCGCACTTACGCCGCGTAAATTGCCTAGTATTTCCGCGTGCAAAATATGCGGGGCTAGCATGATTTCATAATCCCCACATTTTCGTTGCAAAAAAAGTCATATATATTAGCAGAAAGTTGAAAAATGTTCGTTTACTTCACACAATTCCCCCCTATTGCCATGGGAACGTTTTGAAGTGATGTAATTACCCGACGTGAACGTCATCGAAAAGCTGCAAACCCCGTGGAGAAACATAGATATCGGTGAAACCATGATGAAGCACGCAAATTGCCAACAAAAATAACAGCAAAAGACCGCGCAAAGCAGTTTCCCGGTGTGTTGACTGATTTTAAAACACAGCATCATGAAGCTTCTAAGCGTTATGAATCAGTGAGTCGATTCAGCAGTTTGGATCGCCAAAGTCACGTATTTCAGCAGTTTGACACGCGATCCGAATCTTGAATCGACTCGCTGATTCATAACGCTTTTAAGCTTCATGATGCTGTTTGTTTTTAAATCGGTCATCACTATATAATTTGTTATTTAGGTTTTAGCACAAAAACTATTCTGGTCGCTTCATAAAGTTATTGTAGAACCTGCACTGTAGTGAGATGGACTTTGTAACGACGTCTTTAGAACCTTTTATGGGTCTTGAGAGTGCACAGTGCATTGTGCCAATGGAGGCCTTTCTGAGCCATCGGATTTCAACTTAAATATCTTCATTTGTGTTCTGAAGATGAACGGAGGTCTTATGGGTGTCCAACGACATGAGGGGAAGTCATTAATGACATAATTTTCATTTTTGGGTGAACTAACCCTTTAAGAGATTGCACTTTGTGCATTGGAAGCACTCAAATGTCTGTTTTGTAAAGCTACCTCTGTAAAACAGGAAGTTATTTATTAATTTTTTTCAGAAGTTGTAGCATATTCCTTTTGTAAAGCTGCAGAACTTAGACTCAATGTTTTGTACATTTGAGCCATTATTAAGGTCTTCAATAAAACAAGATGCAAACTTAAATATTCCCAGCACTTTCTGTGATGTAGTGCTTTTTTCTCTTTCTCATCAAACCGCAGTTTTTGCAAGTTCCCGCAACTTTATCACATAAAACAGCATAAATATCCCGCATTTAAGAACATGTGCCGCATAATCAAGGATTTTTGCCCGCAACAATCACAAAAAAAGTCGCATTTTTCTGGAAGGACTGATATATATATATATATATCTATATATATATATATATATATATATATATAGAGAGAGAGAGAGAGAGAGAGAGAGAGAGAGAGAGAGAGAGAGAGAGAGATTTTTATTTTTTAAGAAAACAGCTTGATGTGTAATAGACTGACACCTAGCAGCAAGTTCCTGTCTCACCTGAATATAACAAGTTAGTATGTGAACAATGAAGGGAAGTTAAAGCAAGTCTAGCTCCAGCGAGGTCTGTAATCATTGTATTAGTCACAGAAGCGGTCGAGTGTGTAACTGAAATTTTCAGTTGAAATATTTCTTGGATTGTTGTCAATCGTTAACCACTACGAAATAAAGTGCTGAAACATGACATTTTAGAAAGCACTTTGGTTGATTTCAAGTGTTTGAACCACTAATATTTAGTTGTACTGTCTGTACCACAGACATCTATACGTTTGACAAAGTAGTTACGCCAGTTGATTTGACTGCAGCAGGATGCCTTTTGCGTCACTGTAATGTTTTTAGAAACACGCAGTACAGATGGTAACATGCTAGCTGTCAGTCACCTATCAGGAGGAAACAAAAACATACCGTGTCATAAATACTGACAAAGAGCATTTGTTTGAAGTTGGATGCATCCCAACGCAAATAGAAAAACACTGATGAATCAAAGATATTGACATGCATAATGTCATGTAACTGCAAATGGATACAGCGAGTTTCGTAAACCAAAGATTCATCTCTTACACAGCATGAGGAAGGATTTTTTTTTTCCCTGTGGGATGACTTGGCAGTCACAGCATACAGAAGGTACAACAGGTTTATGACGTGTTGGAAATCTGGAAGAACATCCTAGAGATATCAGAGCTCAGTAGTCTTGTGTGATGTCTGTCTTTTTTTAAATATTGACATGTTCAGTCAAGCAATTTGTATGCCATCATCTCTCAATGAATGGGAAAATTCTTCAACTTTGCTTCCTCTCTAATTGACCTATAAGCATGTCAGGACTTCAGACATTTGAAAGACAGCATTTCTGTGTGCTCGGTACAAGCTGACAAGATCAAATATCTCTTAATGCTTGTAATTCACTGTAAATCATGGTGACAAATGACTATTACCGAAATCTTCCCATGGATTTTGGGAAATGTAAAAACTCACCATGCCAAAGGGAGCTGAGTCACATTAAAACAAATACAAGTAAATGTACAGTTTATTGTGACGGTGTTTCAAGTCCAAACTTGAATTATGTAACCCTTCATCAGCAAAGAATAGACTGTTTACTCAGTAATGTTTAAATGAAAAACTCCTCAATGTCAGGTTCTTCAATGCCTGTCAGAGTTTTGTCACCCGAGACACCACAGTCTGACTGGTCTTGCTTCAGGCCTAATCATTTTGCACAAGACTGCTCATTTGTCAGATTAGTTTAAATAAAATGCTACATGGTTGAGGGATTGTCATGTCACATTCCCAAGTATATTCCAGAAATGTCTGATGATGCCTTTCATAACTCATTTGGAATTTCAGATGTTAATAATACAAAGAAAATTATTGCATTATTTTGCAAAATTATTATTATAACTTATTGCTATGTTTTAATTGCTAGTGATGTAAAACATGATGATGATAATAGCATAAAAGGATTCATTAGGGTTGGAAACCCAGAACTGTCTCTTGCTTTGAAGTCACCATGAAATCAAAATGGACTCTTGTTTTTTTAATGGAATATTGCAGTATTTATTATAAATGATTTATCTGTGCGCAAACTTTTTTTTTTAAATTCATGTGCCCTCGTAATCTTTAATCCAAGTTGCAACAACATTTCTAGTGTGAGGGCGGGACAACCTGTCACTCACATGACATCACAGATATTCTGCCCTACAAAGACAAAAGACCTTAAAGGCTTAGTTCACCAAATATGGAAATAATGTCATTTATTACTCACCCTCATGCCGTTTCACACCCGTAAGACCTCCGTTCATCTTCGGAACACAAATGAAGATATTTTTGTTGAAATCCGATGGCTCAGTGAGGCCTGCATAGCCAGTAATGACATTGCTAAACTGTTTTTAACTGTAAAAACAACCACTCAACAATTTGTTTTACCTACACTTTTATTCAGGTATCGTGTGTCAGAAGTGCTTCAGTGACAGATGTTTGACACAGGCTATACTGTAATTTAAACGCAGCAAACTTTAATGAGGCCGACACAGTAGCTTATAAACAACTGCTAAACAATAGCAGAGTATCCAAACTCAATTTGAGCATTCTAAAACAAAGGCAAAGAACAGTACCTGGTGTTACGGTGTTTTGCCTTGGTTTCTCCGGGGTTTTTAGAAGTTACGGTAAAGACAAACCATTTGTTTATTTGACTCAAGATACTTATTCACATGATAAAGGAGGTCTTAAATGTCCTTTAAAAAATTAAGTTACTGCCTTTTGCCTTTGTAGGGCAGTAGCGATAGCAAAACCACAACCATCCAATAAATTCCTGAAATTAAGTTCCACCCTACATTTTGTCTTGTTTGAGAAACAGTTTTACTTGGATATACATCAATATAGGGAAGAAAAGTCTATCGCTACTTCTATTCATGCAGACTCCAAAAAGACATTTAAAAGTCAGTGTAAACACACCGTTTGTGAGAATTGTTTTAAATGTATTTATTGTAATTATCTAATTTGCAATGGAATTACATATCCTTTTTATAAAGGATATGTCCTGATGAAAAATAGCAACAGATCTTTTATTTCATATTGTAATGTACATTCGAGTAATACGAATTATCAAAAAGAAGAAAATTTAGAGATAGGATTGAAAATAAAAAATAAATAAAAATAAAAATAATATTAATAATTGAAATACATACATTCACAATAATATCGATAACATGCATTTAGAATATAGATAGGTTGAATTTTCATTTCATGGGGACTTTAATGTCAACAAAACAATTCAATTAGTTTTTGGTTGTTTTTTTGTTTTGTTGTTTTTTTTTATCTTGCTGATTTTATCTATAATTTTTTTAGAATGTTATCCCTTACAAAAAAACTCCAAGTGTGCAATTAGTATACTTCTTCTAAACTAAAAACAAGAAAGTATACGTTCAGTTTACTATGTACTTCTCAGAAATATACTTAAAACTGCACTTAAGTATACTTAACTTATACTCAGAGAAAGGTCCAAGTAGGGGAGAGCGGGGCACAACGCTTTTTGACTTTCTCAGTTTGTGTAAATCCTTGGGGTTCAGAGTATTTATTTTTCCCCACATTAATTGCACACGTCTAGTACAATTATGTGGTTTTGTTTCATTAATACAGTGTATACTTTTTTCTTGATTTACCCCGAAAGAATGGAAGTGAAATGTGACAACATGCCCATGTGGTGGGGTACATTGTAACATGACCAAATGACAGCTTAAAATGTTACCTAATATAATAAAAAAATATATATACAAGACAAACGAAAATATGTTGTCAACAAAATACAATTATTAACTTTTTCAAATAAAATAATGGCATTTTTTAATCATTAAAAATAAACTGATTTTTGAGTTTGACAACAAACACATTGCTAAATACAGCTATAAAGCATAGTTCAAAACATAATAATAATAATGAATCATTTCTGAACATTGACTCTCAGTCATTATTCAGCCTTTTCTCATGGTTTCTCAAAAGAATTCATGAAAGTACAGAATATAATGGCATATTTCTAATAGGGGCTCATTGTAACGCAGTGTAACAACGCACCCCATCTGCGCAACTGGGATTTAAATCTTGGCTTGTGTCTTCTGCTGGTTAGATCAGCATTAAAGAACTCTCAACTGTTAAATAACAGATATAACATTAAAGTAATATCAGATTTGTCTTATTTTAAATAAACACAAAAAACAGAGATGAAAACCCATGATGAAAATGAAGAAATTAACTTTTGCCATGGTTAAATACATGTTCAGTAATATCTTCCAGAGATTTTTTAATTTTGGCACTATTTTTTCTCTAAATAATGTTGATATGGTAACTAGTAAATATACTAAGTTTCGTCATTCTGGCATGTGTGGAAAGGGTTAAAACATGCGTTAGGTTGTGCCCCGCGCTCCCCTATATTTGGCCCATACTTGTACTCAATCTTTTGATCGAGATATTTAAAAAATATAATTATTTTATAAGTATACTTGGCTATTAGGTGTTTAATATTTTGATTGAGCAGCCAATTAAATACTTTTGTCACATAGTTTTACATACTGTCTTACACACTTTTTTTTAAATATAGATTCAGAAAATAGATTCGTTCCTTATTCTGAGTTTTAGTTTAGGCTAGTCCACTGTGGTGTACATGGGAATTTCCTTCAAATCTACTTTACTCTTTCACGCCACTGACTGAATTGTCTAGCTTTCCAAGTTTTCACTGTTATACGCATCATCTAGTACAGAATTCCCGGATCAAGCATGTGAAGAAGAAGCAGAAACAAGTGATAGAAGATTTCTTACGCATATGTAAAACAAACACGATCATCAAACATTAAACAGCATATAAATCAAAACTGCCAAACGTTACCGAATGAAATGTTGAACCCATGAAGAGGAAACGACCGTGAAGCTTTGGGGGTGTTGATGGACTCGATTTACGATGCAAATACGATTTGATCATCGCTTTTTTTTTTTTTTAAATGTTGCATTTTTTAAATGAAAATTACGCATTCAAGTGTTGATAAAAAGGATGCTGGAAGCTAAAATAAAATGTTTTTAAAATGGAAAGAGTTAAAGGTATATTTTAAGTATAACAAATTGTACACTCTAAAAAAAAAAGGTTCTTGACTCGTAATCATAGGGGAACCTTTTTTAGTGCTATATAGCACCAATTTTGGTGCTTCAGTGGTTCTTTGGTGGTTCTTCAGAGGTTCTTCACCAGTTCTTTGACTAAGGTGCTATATAGCACCTCTGAAGAACTGCTGAAGAACCACTGAAGCACCAAATTTGGTGCTATATAGCACTAAAAAAGGTTCCCCTATGATTACGAGCCAAGAACCTTTTTTGGTGCCATATAGAACCTTTTTTTTTTTAGAGTGTAGTATAGTTGTAAAGTTGTAAACAAGTTATGAACTTAGTTTGTCTAGTAAAGTTTACGACTGTTACACTTAAAGTACTTAAGTATACTATTATAAGTGTATTAATTATACACAAAAAAAATTGGGCTGAATTTAGTCCCAAGTATACTGAAACACACTTACATAAAGTATACTCAAACTTTACTTAAGTATACTTAATAACATGAATTTGAATACTTATTTTTGTAAGGGATGGGTTGGGCCCAGACATATGGGTTTATAGACTATAATTGTTCAATGTATAATTAAACGTGAAAGAATCTTTCAATCTGCGCCTGAAGGGACATTGATGAGAAATTAATGGAATGTGAGGTCTCTCAGACAAAAAATAGAGTTGGTGCCGTGCCTTGTTTGATAGACGATTGAACTAAAACTGGTATATGTCACAACAGATAGACACAGCAAATTATTAAGAAACAAAGGCCTTGGCCACACACCAAACTTTTATAGTAAAAGCTTAAGCCACACCTTCCAGTATAATGACATAAACAGACAGGAAGTGAAAAATGACATGAACCATTTCCAGCATGCAAAGGATCTGTAAAAATTAATTGTAAAAGCTGACATGCCGCTAAACGTCATTTAGTGTCATTTGTTAATGTCATTTGGCTTTGGTGACAAACCACAACTTTAGTGACTAATAGCGCTTCAATTTGTGGTTGCTTCTCTGGTCATGTTGGGAACAGTGGCTGCAAGAGAGAACTCTCCCCAAACAGCCACACCAGAAAACAGTTGAGGGATTAAGGCATCAAGCATGTGAAAACAGATGCTGCCTTTAATGACCGTGGTTCTGTCATCTCCTTTGACAAGAGTACACATCAAAATCCTTTGTGGGACACACGGACAGGAACGGTTTCTCCCTTGTTTTATGAGCACCAAATATAATTGAATGCACACTAAACAGAAAGAGAGCTAGTATGAAAATCAAACGTATGAATATTGTGAAGTTCCTAACAGGGGGTGGGGGGTTTTAGTCAAAGTAAAGCCTTTGGCCGTTGGAGGTGAAGAAATGTTAATCCTGAATTAAACGATCTGGCACTTTACAAAATACGAGACAATTACACAGATAATTATACCAAGCTTTCACACAGTGCCCGTGGGTCACAATTAGCATAATGCAGGCTTCACACAAGGAGCACTCGAGCGTCTCCAGGTGTGCATGTTACAGTGCATAGACCTACTGGGGAGGTGTGTGTGTGTGTGTGTACAGGTGTGAGAGTGTGTGTGTGTGTGTGTGTGTTAGTGGGGGAGGGCTAGCATAAATACATATTTGCAGCAAGAAAGACGACTGCCATTGTGATCTGTCTTGACCATTTTTAAAGTAGAATCAAAATCATGTTCTTTTTCGTATTGTGCACGCTTCATGAGTACATGTTATTCCAAACATACAAATAAAGATGATTTTATCATAAACTATTTTTCAATATAATTACTTGCCGGGAAGGAGCTTTCCTTTTCCACTGATGTCACACAGACCGTGTGGGCTGACGGATAATGTTAACCAATATGTTTAATAAATTTAGGTATTGTTTCAGCAAACATTGTATTGCCCACTTTTTCCTGATTCAATCAACTCCCAATGGACAAAATCAAGTCCCGACCTGCATGATTTCTCATTTAATATCCGTTTTTTGACTAGAGGTAAATTAGGTTGCAAACTGCAATTGACGTTGACTTCATTTGATTTCCAAATTTTACTTCTCAATAGGCAAAATACACTGATTATGTTTAGCTGTGTCAGGAGGAGATATAATGTATTCAATTAGAGTCCCCTATTCAATTTCCACCAGGAAACCGATTTGTCTTTTGGGATGCATTTGAATTGATTTTTGTGCTGAAAACATAATTTGAATTACCTTTTGATAACCGAAACATACTAATTATGCAGTATTTTAGTATAATTTATTGAGGTTTAACTGCCCCACAGCTAGTTTATATGTGAATGTCTAAACGGTGTTTAATTGTATGATTCCTCTAATAGGGGCCTTGGAGGCAGATCTTATGACATCTTTCTTACTGGATGTTTTAGCCACCTCAGGACGGCCATCTGTACAGCCAGCTTGGCTTCTCTCATTAGATCACTATCATCTATTGGAGACGACGTGTTCACAGCCAAAACATCTGTCTTTACTGTATGCCGTGTTTGTTGGGGAACTATAATCCAAGCTGGTCTGTAGACACAAATAGAGCAAATTCACTAATAGGCAAAGTCATTTGGGTGTTGTATCAATAACACTTAAAAGGAATAGTTCACCCCAAAAGAATCATTTACTCACCCTTGTGAGTTGTGTTCTTCTGTGGAACACAAAAGATGTAATTTTGAAGAATGTTGATAACCAAACCATTGGTGGACTTTCATTGTATGGAGAAACATTTTTTTTTTTTTTTTTTTTTTTTAAATATCTTCTATGTCCCACACTTAATAATTGTCCTAAATAACACTACTTTATTTTGTCAATTTAAATTTCTTAACTACAGATTTTGTAACTACAGATTTCTTGTGTAACAGTGTAAGTATATTTTAATTCTACGCAACAATAATTGAATCTTTGATGACTGAATATAGTGTTGGCAATGTCTGATACACACTGTTGAAGTGACGTTTCACTCATAGTTACCGCAGGCAGGAAACAAAAAAATTTGAAGTATCATCAGCAAAACTCAGCAATTTACTGCAGAGCAAGTGCTGAATGCAATCAAATACTACTGTCACTGTCACTTGATGGTAGCCTGACAAGCCAGACCCACATCAAGATGTTGGGTCTGGAAACTCACCATTGACAGGGCTCAATCCGAGTGGCGGGATAAACAGTTGTCTTTCAAATTCCCTCTGCACGCAATTGGATAGCGCCATGAGCTCCACAACCAACCAGAGCAAAGAAGAAGGTGAAGCTGAGCTAACGTTAGTTGATAGACTTTCGCCGTATCCGGTCGGCAAAAATTCAAACATATCTTCTTTTATTAAGAATGACTTCAGTGCCGCTCTTTGTTCTTTTCTCAAAGAAAAGCTTAACTCCAAGTCTTCCAGAGTCACGGCCAAAGCCGATTCAAAAGACCGCTGTTTGTCAGCTTCTTTGTTTACGAGTAGCACGCAGAACCTCCACAACTCTGCCGTGACGTGCCGTCATTATGTTAAGCCCGCCCACCGACTCTACACATGCTGTGATTGGCCTGACCAGAGTTTGGTTTTTCCAGCTCTCAGGTCTACCGAGAGTTGCTAGACTACACTTGCGGCAAAATATATTTTCTGCCGCTAGGGTGGGTCTAGATTTCTAGGCTAACTTGATGGTGGATCTGGTGAAGAAGCTGTCAGTGATCAAAATAATGAAGATGTTGAAAACGATAAAATAAGTTTGAGATCGTGAATATGAACCAGATGCTGAATGTACTGGGAAATGAGCTCTGACAGTGATGATGGTATAAAACATCTGCTCAAACTGACCCCTTCCAAGCCCCAAAAGGTAATGAAATATACTTTATTTTATTCTTCTGTAATTGTTGCTCTAATATCAGGAGAGTTTTATATTATCGCAACAGGTGGAGATCCATCCGTGTTAGATATAGATCCAGGTCGCTAAAGACCCGAAACATTCATGCATTTTTAGGGTTAAATAAAGTCAGTAAACAGTAAAATAATAATCCTATAACAGTACCTACTATATAATGTATTCATTCTGCTGGGAACATGATGTTCAATATAAATTTGTTTGTTCAGACAAGAGATAATATTTGGTTTTATGTAGTTTGAAGTGATTTACATTCCTTAATATTTGTGACTCAAGGGGTTTTGTAAACTGTAAAGTATGTCGTTTTTTTTTTACAATGCAGAAGAAATAAATTCAGATTAAGGTTAGCCACTCTTGGGTGAACTATCCTGGTAAATCGTACGCATGTTTTAAGCATGTTAAAAGATCATATCAACCCTCAACTTTATCTGATTTCTCTGGTGTTTTCCCTACACAGTTGACCCTTCTGTGATTTAACATTGTAATTTAAGTACTGTGAAGTCATTGGTCCATCTGACTGCGTTGTCATTATGGACGCTCTGGCTCCAGTCCAGGCCCTGAGGGCTGCTGTCACGGACATCATCAGGACTTCCTCTTCTTGAGCAGCAGGGCCCCCTGCCAACACTACAGCCACAACAGGGGGGTTAAACCAACTAAAGACTCCTCAGCCTGTCAGGTTTGAGCTTATAAACTCCTTCGGCTTGACATTCTGCAACCCAGCAATCATTAGAAATGTTTAACTGACTTTTCTATGCCTTGACAAAGCAATCATGCTAATAAGTCAATCACCTATACTGCAATCTCAAGCACAATTAATTTCCATTGTGGCTCCGACTCTTCAGTCAAATAATTATATAGAGGAAAAATTATCCAGACGCACACTGACAACACATTGACATAACTGAGAATAAAAATTAGCAGAATATTCTCTATGCTGTGTATTTCGGTGGACAATGAACAATAGCAGCTCGCATTTGTCTCACCAAACTGCCAGGCGCAATGGTGCGCCTCCCCGCTGTAATTTATGCAGGACTGAAAGCCGTTCCAGCGTGGATCAGGCCTTCTGCTGGTTTCACTCATCCTGGTGCCCAGACCTGCTCTCTTGTTCTTCCAAACAACTGTGACTGTTTTAATTCTGCTCACTGATTAGCCCGAATCAATTAAAATTGCCATGCTGGGCCCAACAGCAGCACAGCATGGGGCACTTAGAAACACATTCATCAGACCTGGTCTCTTAATCATGCTTTAATTACAGCGCGGCTCTAGAGAGACGAAGGGCTACATTAGTGCAGCGCTGCTTGTTCCTGCTATGCGAATGGTAAAATTGCTTCACTTGAGCAAAATGGCTTAGTTCTAATCATAATTTTTCAGACAGGTAATAAAGTTTGAAGTAGGAGCCATTATAATAAACAATCTGACATTTTGGCGAAATGCTACCTTGAATGTTGAACTAATTTCGGGTTGATTTTTAAAAGCATACGGCACATTACTAAACACAACCAACGTCGTTTTGCTAAACATGATGGTTAAGAAATTCAAAAGCTGTGTTGCGTCATGAATACAATACACTTTGTTTTCTCTCCTGACAGAGACGGATCTAATGCTAAACATTCACTGAAGAGCGGTGGAAGATAACGTTATTTTGAAGGCAAATCAATAATGATTGTGGTTTGTCAATTAAAGCTGCTTTTACTCTAATCCTCCCCTTATTGTGGAAAGACTCAGGCATAAAGGGGAAAAAGTGAATCGCTTTAATGCCATCTAATGACGTTACCTCCAAAATAGCCCCATACTGCTGGGAACAAGCTAATCCATGCCTGGTCCTTTTCTAGTGGTCGTTTTCAAACTAGCCGCCACTCCTCCCACTCCTAAAACTCTCATGGAGAGCGTATACAATAGACACCTGCAGGAGCCGCCGTCATCCCAGGTTCCCAAAACAACTCCCTCATTACGAGCGGCAGGACTGGAGCTCACTGTATTATCACAAGTGATTAGTGCAGCGCACACGATCCCTTCCTAGGCTTCAGTTCTGCGGTGAGTGGGCATTCCAGAGTTTGCCTGGCCTTTCATCTGGTCATCACTTTCATGGCATGTGGTGTGATATGAAAACATGCCTGCCCTTAAAGGTGCACTTATATACATTGTGTTTCGTCCTCGTTTTAACACGTATATAAATGAATGGTTCTTTTTAAAGCTATTTTAAAATAATGTACATGCACATGAGATGAAGAATCCAGTCTTAGTAGCTTAATAAAAGCTTTGTTTAATATGGATCGGGTCATGGACGTTTTTTTTTATTATTATTGTTTATTTAAACTGCTAAAATTATTTTCAGTAATCGAGTTGAAGTAAAATATAAATATTTGATGAAAAATGTAAGCTTAAATGGACATTGTTGCCTTGGAAACCTAATTGAAATGAAATATCTAGTTTAGTCAGGAAACTCTAGATAAGGCCAATCTGCAAGCAATCACATCATTACCGCATGGCACATGCTAATTGGCCTTTTCTAAACCTGCAGCCAATGAGATTGCTTGCTCAACATTTAAATAGTCTGGTTCAGACTTCAGTTTAAGCTAGTCATGCAGCACGCTGTCAGAGTTCCTCTAAAACCCTCCACCTCCCCAGCTCCACCTGCCTAGATATGCTACGGGATTTATGTATGTCAATTTATGCAGTAGCAGCATATCTTACACGCTCAAAACAGCTTGTCTGTGTATCTGCTCTGCAGCAACATAGTTGATCTAGTCCACCAAAACCAAATACATTAACATTGCCATATCCAATAACATGCTAAAACTACTTTGAGGCTTGTCATGAAGTTCTAAAATGACTCAAACTTAACTAATA
This sequence comes from Romanogobio albipinnatus, assembly GCA_023566225.1. Taxonomy (NCBI): domain Eukaryota; kingdom Metazoa; phylum Chordata; class Actinopteri; order Cypriniformes; family Gobionidae; genus Romanogobio; species Romanogobio albipinnatus. Next base: position 31,679,190 of record CM042246.1, on the reverse strand, counting down.
AAAATGACAAAAGCATATAACAAAATTTGTAAAACTAAAACTATAAAAATAAAAGCTAATTCAAAATATAAATAATGAATCAAGTTTATAATAACACTGCATCATGGGGGCTGACATGTTGCAATCACATGACCAGACAAACTCGCCCAATAAATCTCACTATTCTTCACTGACTAAATTAATCATGGCTGACTGCTAATAGCTCATTACTTTTTGTGTTTACAATTTTTCTAATTTAACAAAAAATTACCCAGAGGGTCAGTTTTCGACCGTCCAATCTAATACAATCCAATCCAGTCCAATCCAAATCAATTCATGCATCCTATTGCCACAGGCCTCTTTAGCTCTCAACCATTCAGGACCTGAAAAGAACACAGATTAAAGCTTTCCTTTAGTTGTCCCTACATAAGCCTGTCTTCCTCCGAAAGCCCCGGGGCTTTGATGATTCACTTTTGTGACAGGTGGAATGGACATAAAGGATTCAGGAAATGAAGATATTTAAGCAGATTCTAAGATTTTACTCTCTTTTATTGCATCAAAAGCTGAAACAGATTGGGAGTTAATTGGTCACATGAATTTATGCCTGAGAAAATATTTACTTCAAGTCATATGTTGGCAGTTCACTTCGTGTGACATTTAGTGTGAGATCTATGCTTCTCCAAATACTTTCAGCGGATTCACACACACAGAACGTCCAATCACAGTCCATATCCCACCACTTTTGGGAGTTGTCTGGAGAGAGTTATTTCAGAGTGTCGGCGGTGGAGGTAGAGCATTCCTGTGTGCCAAGAAAAGCCCTCGCAAGGGAAGAGTGGAGGACAGATGGCCCTTCCATTTGAAAACAGTGTTTGGTGTGCTGCAAGAGACTCTGGAGATAGTTTGGACTTTTCAGCAAGTTAAGAGTCACAGAAAGCAGATGCTTCTGCATATGGTTTTCTTCAAATGATTCATTTCATTAGTGGGAATAATGCCCTAAAAGTTATAAGGATTTATTTACTTGGTTAGTTCTTCCTTTACCCTCATCTCAGGGTGCCAGTGTGTTTATCAAGTATAAATACCACATCAGTTAGTTACCTAGCTAGCTAGCCTGTAATTTGGTTAGATAGCTATTCTTCATCTGTTTCTACCTGCCTAAGTAAGTAAGCGTTGCTCTGTTTTGATCACTCTGTCAGGGCCCTTATATTTGATCAGGAATAAACATCTGTACACTATTTATTTATTTATTTAGAAAGTCAGTTTATTTACTGTTTCTATATTTTTGGGCTGATTCTTATGTGTTTTAAGCACAAGCATCATCAGGGTCAAGAATAAACACAAGTACACCAGTTAGTTTGTTCATTCCACTATTGTACCCTTCTACCAGGATCCCTATGTTTACCTAATATCACTAGATAATTATATGGTTAGCATTAGCAAGTCAGTTTAGTTAGCGTTGCTTTGTTTTGATCCTTCCGTCATGGTCAAGAATAAACATCAGCTCACGATGTATTAATTTATTTCGGGTTTTTTTTTTACCCGTTTATGTGTTTATCGAGACATCATCTCACTAGTTAGTCAGTTAGGTTTCCTCTCTTTTGATCCCCCTGTCAGGGTATGTATATTTTATTCATTTTTTTTATAGTTAGTCTTTCCTCTGGTGAAGTAACAATAAACATAATTTATTCAGATTTTTTTTTTTAAATCCTTTTTTTTGTTTTTTTCACTTCTGTGAGGGCCCTGTGTTTATCGAGCACAGACATTATCTCACTAGTTAGCTTTTTTCGGTTTTGATCCTTCTGTCAAGGTCTACATATGTTTGATTCGTTTTTATAGTTAGTTAGTTATTCTTATGTGTTTAGGGAGCATAAAGATCAGACCACTTTGATGTGGAGTGGCAGATAATAAAGAATACAACAAGTCAGAGACAAAGAGCATAATATCAGAGACAAGCAGGTAATGAATATGGCATTTAGTGCAGAGGAAGTGGGCGTCCCTCATCAAGTGGGCAAACTCTCATTAGAGGTAAATCCTTGACAGATTTCACAAAGCACCCTTTTGAAGTCTTGGCTCACTCAGATACTGCCATTCAGAGTCTTCAGTTCTAAAGCTCCTCAGAGAGAGCGAAAAACCCCACATGAAACCATTACAACAGAGTAAATCTGAATCTCAGCCGGAAAAAGAAATACGTTTTATTTAGGCCATCCTTACACGCTCGTAAACGAGAGAGAAAAAATGAATGTAAAATGTCTTTTGTGTGGGCGCTTACAGATTATGAACACTGAGCGAGACAGAAAACACATGCACATATACAAAATAGAGAGTCATTAGGCAAAATATTAGCATGGCTGCTCTGAGCAGGAGTGTGGAAAGTTGCACGGATGGTAAAAATACTTTCCTCTCCCTGGCAGAGGTGCCAAGCCCCGAGGCAGAGGGGGCGTGGAGTTTGGTGGAGCTTGCCGGCACCTCGGAAAGCCCAGAGCAAACAATCTGTCGTGACAACAAGATGGTACCTTCATTATCAGCTTCATCACCCCACACCTTCTCCTCATCAGCAGAACGGGCTGACAGCTGAGGTGCCAAAGCTAGGCGGGCACTGTTGCTTGGCACTCTGGGAAAGGGACCGTTCCTGGTGTGCTTGGTGTCCCAGGTGCTGCAGATCGCACATGCGTGTGCAAAAACGCACATGCAAAGTTATTGCGTTCATACGCACATACACAAACAGACCAGCATGTACACAGCTACAGAGACTGTTATTCCAAAAACAATGAATAATCCCATATAAATATCCAGCTCATTTGATGCGAAGACAGCGAAGGAGCAAAAATATTGAGGCGTTCATTTGCACGGTAGACTAAACATCATTCCCTAAAAAGAATTTAATTAGTGTATAACATTTTTATGAAATTTAGTTTCTCCAAATCGGACTAGTTTCAAGCAAAACTAGCTTCAATAAGAAAATGTTATTTTTTCTTAAAGGGTTAGTTTACCCAAAAATGAAAATAAGCCCATGATTTACTCACCCTCAAGTCATCCTAGGTGTATATGATATTCTTCTTTCAGACTAATAAAATCGGAGTTACATTAAAAATGTCCTGGCTCTTCAAAGCTTTATAATGGCAGTGAATGGTTGTGTCATTTTTGAAGTCCATAAAAGTGCATCTATCCATCATATAACTGCTCCACACGGCTCCGGGGGGGTTAAAGGGTTACTTCAGCGATTTAGCATTAAGCTTTGAATCAGTAGAAACCCAGTAGTATATTCAAATTATCGTACTTTCCCCCAGAGACGAGAGAATTGTGCATTTTATTTCTGGAAAAAATCCTCAGATGACGCAAATATCGTCATTTTGTGTCATCTGAGGATTTTTTGGCCAGAGGCTAGAGACTACAGCCAGTAGAAGGAGCTAGTTCCGCATGTTATCAACCCGCTCATAGGGGAGGGATCTTACTCACAGAATGTAAATGCGTATGGCCCCTCGGCTCAGGCATTCATAACGGAGCGGTGCGGAGCACTTGTCAATGAATTCCTATGAAAGTTAAGCTTCCATAGGCATGATCTGAAAACACGCCAGGCAGGACGCGAGCCATTAATGACTGCCATGCTTACCTCAACTCTGCTCAGCTCTTCTCGTGATGAATGAAATCTGACTCCTGCTGCATCTGTGCCGTGACTTTCGTTCGGCTCACTCACACTTTATTGAAGAGACACGTTCAGTTTTTAATTGTAGTGTCTGTTCTCTATCTGGACAAAATAATTTTATTACTATGAAAATCAAAATGTCTGTGGGGGTGGTGCCGCGGTGGGCAAGTGATAACCAGTAGCCGTGGCTTTGGGAGTGGCCTCTTTGAGCAGGGAAGCAAGTGCATTCTGGGAGTTGTTGTCTTTCACCTACATGAGACAGTCTAGAAGGCACCAAATTCAAAATTAATTTCCCATTTCTACTACATAAATGACCCAGTTTAAATACACATTCAGCGCTGAAGTACCCCTTTGATAAAGTCCTTCTGAAGCGAAGTGGCGTGTTTGTGTAAGAAAAATATCCATATTTTAAACTATAGACTTTATAGAAAATAACGCTTTCAGCGGTATGTGAGTTGACTTGCGCTAAAAGAGTAACTCTTGACGTATGCTTATTGATTAACGTAGAAGCGCAGAGGATAGAGCAAAACAAAACACTGGTCATGAATTAGAGAATTTTTAAAGAGAAATGGCGGAGGATTTCGATATAAGAGAAGAGGGGCTTGAGTTTGTTGCCCAGCCCTATCCATGAGAGGCATCAAAGCGTGCGATCGGGGGTTACTCTTTTAGCGCAAGTCAACTTGCGTGCCACTGACCGTATCGCGTATTGCTGGAAGCTAGATATTTTAGTCTATAAAGTTTTAAATATGGATATTTTTCTTACACAAACGCGCCACTTCGCTTCAGAACTGCTCCCCCGGAGCCTTGTGGAGCAGTTATATGATAGATAGATGCACTTTTATGGACTTTAAAAACGACTGCCATTCACTGCATGAATGCTTGAAGAGCCAGGACATTTTTTATTAATTTTCATTTTTGGGTGAACTAACCCTTTAAGTAGGTTATAAGGCATGCTGTTTGCAACATATATTTAAAATTTGTTTTGGCTAGAAAAAATATATTGAAATTATGGAATTATGGAAGTTTGTTTCCACCACAAAACTCACATGCAAAGATATTGCGCTCATATACACTCACCTAAAGGATTATTAGGAACACCATACTAATACTGTGTTTGACCCCCTTTCGCCTTCAGAACTGCCTTAATTCTACGTGGCATTGATTCAACAAGGTGCTGAAAGCATTCTTTAGAAATGTTGGCCCATATTGATAGGATAGCATCTTGCAGTTGATGGAGATTTGTGGGATGCACATCCAGGGCACAAAGCTCCCGTTCCACCACATCCCAAAGATGCTCTATTGGGTTGAGATCTGGTGACTGTGGGGGCCATTTTAGTACAGTGAACTCATTGTCATGTTCAAGAAACCAATTTGAAATTATTCGAGATTTGTGACATGGTGCATTATCCTGCTGGAAGTAGCCATCAGAGGATGGGTACATGGTGGTCCTAAAGGGATGGACATGGTCAGAAACAATGCTCAAGTAGGCCGTGGCATTTAAACAATGCCCAATTGGCACTAAGGGGCCTAAAGTGTGCCAAGGAAACACCCCCCACACCATTACACCACCACCAGCAGCCTGCACAGTGGTAACAAGGCATGATGGATCCATGTTCTCATTCTGTTTACGCCAAATTCTGACTCTACCATCTGAATGTCTCAACAGAAATCGAGACTCATCAGACCAGGCAACATTTTTCCAGTCTTCAACTGTCAAATTTTGGTGAGCTCGTGCAAATTGTAGCCTCTTTTTCCTATTTGTAGTGGAGATGAGTGGTACCCGGTGGGGTCTTCTGCTGTTGTAGCCCATCCGCCTCAAGGTTGTGCGTTTTGTGGCTTCACAAATACTTTGCTGCATACCTCGGTTGTAACGAGTGGTTATTTCAGTCAAAGTTGCTCTTCTATCAGCTTGAATCAGTCGGCCCATTCTCCTCTGACCTCTAGCACCTCTAGCATCTGGATGTTTTTCCTTTTTCACACCATTCTTTGTAAACCCTAGAAAGTGCGTGAAAATCCCAGTAACTGAGCAGATTGTGAAATACTCAGACCGGCCCGTCTGGCACCAGCAACCATGCCACGCTCAAAATTGCTTAAATCACCTTTCTTTCCCATTCTGACATTCAGTTTGGAGTTCAGGAGATTGTCTTGACCAGGACCACACCCCTAAATGCATTGAAGCAACTGCCATGTGATTGGTTGATTAGATAATTGCATTAATGAGAAATTGAACAGGTGTTCCTAATAATCCTTTAGGTGAGTGTATATACGCAATCATTTGCACATACACAAACAGACCAGCATGTTCATACAGCTACGGATATTGTTATTCCAAAAACAATGAATAATCCCACATAACCATCAAGCTCATTTGACATGGAGACGACTGGAGAGCAAAAACACTGAGGCATTAATTTGGATTGTAGACTAAACATTGTTCCCTTATTTTATGTGGCACACAACCCCTACCGTAAATTCAATTCCTGCCAATTTGTCGTTGTTGGTAATTGGCTCGAGATGATAGGTTTGGTTGACGTTGAGGTGGAGCAGTGCAACTGCAGCAACAGTGTTTTGTAGCGGCCGGGTAATAACTCCAGACTCTGTGATCTTTGAAAGGTTGCTCAGGTCTAAGTGTTTCTCGTTTCCTCAAAGTTGAGTGTCAGGGGTGTGGGGTCTGAGCTGTACACTTCCCCTGGGGCGCTGCAGGTGTGTAAGCCGGACCGACAGCGGCAGGAGAGTCCTGACATAAAGGAAGAGAAAATAAACAAAATACGATGCAAGAATGTCACATTAAAACCCTATGAAAGCCGATGCTGTCAGGCCCTTTTGAGAAACGAGGGCCCTTTAAATCCGCATAGTGCTGATTCAGTGACTTCAGATGGAGGGATGCTTGGGGGAATATGTGTGAATCAGAAAGAATTCCCTAAAGCATGGCATCCGGTGAGAGAGGGCTGGGCCTCCGTGACTAATGTGCCCGGTTTCACACAGCCCATATAAAACACCTTCACAACCAGCACCTGAACCCCTGTGAGCGTGAGTAATAAGAGAAACTCAAAGTGCATTGTGCGAATATTGATTTTCAAGTTAAACCAATGATTTAGCTCCGATACAAACAGAAGCCTTCCGACAGTCACGTTGTTTGTCGTTTGTGTATGTGCGAGTGAGTGTGTGTTGTATCCTCACTGCCATAAAAACAGCTTGCGAAAGCAGCACGTGCACGAATGTTAATACACGCTGAGATGCATAAACAGGGCACATCGCATTGTGTTTGTCATCCAAATCACATTCTCACACTGTAAGTTACCCATAAACCTCAGAGATATGTTGATAGGCCTGTCATCATCTTCACACAATTTTCTTCGCAACTCAATGCATCCTAATTAGAGACCCAAATGTGCCATTGACAAATGCAGAACGTCTCGCAATATTTGAGTACATGAACAATAAATTACCATAAACAATACACTAATAAAACACATTAAATTATGCCATAATCTCTAGCTAATTATGTACAGTCAAAACTAAATAATCACATCAGCCTTTATGAATCCTGAACAAATAAATAAATTACTTCTATCCCGACTAACAAGACAGCCATGCTATGCTACTCAGCGAACACATTAGTACAAGTCAGAGGCATTCAAAGGCGCATAAATATATACAGTCAAACCAAAATGTATTCAGACACCTTCAACATTTTCTCACATTAGCACAGTTTATTCGCTATAGTTTAGAAAATGGTAATAAAACATGGCAATAACTCAGAGTTAAAGAAAAAATTCATCTTGATAATTTCAGATTTGATAGAAAGGGATGTAATGGATTACAATCAACCAATCAGCTGTTAAATATAATAAGTACACAATTAGATAATACCAATTTAGGTCAACAAGTTGCCAAGCAATGCTTAACTGTGTTCAGTCTGTGGTGTAAAAGGTTGCATTAGCAATTAAAGAAAAAACACTGAAGCAAAACATGGTCAGGTCAAAGTGTCTGTAATTTTGGTCGCAAATGTTTATCAATTTTACTGGTAATCCATTGTATGAAGAATTTTTGGGTATAATTATGTCACCGTTCACTTTATTTTGCTATCCTCACTTACATAAATTAACTATAATGTCCTACACCCACTAGTAAAAAAATGATACCTGGTGTCTGAATAATTTGAAACACACACACACACACACACACACACAGCATGTACATGTTTTTCAAACCGCAGAAAACATCTTGAAAGTTTTATATTTGACTATAATTTTATATGGTTTACGTGTTCTATGGATTAAACTTCTTGTGCTTATTAAAAAACAACAACAATATAGTTTTATAAGAATTATGATTTGTGATATTGAAGCTAATCCTCATTTTAGCTTCTCAAAGTAAACTGTTTTGTAATTAGTGTATCAAAAGTATTACGAGCCGGAAACAAAGCTGCGTGTCTTGACATCCCTCATAGGAGAAGGACAATAAGTCTGAAGGAAAAGACTTGTCTTTACATGCCATCTGTCCTCAGCTCTGACGCTTGCTCTAATTACTGCTTCTCCCTTGGCTAATGCTCCCTCATTAGGCATCGGGAGCATGTGCAATCCACACAAGCACTGCGAAATTTGCACTAAAAACGCTAGCTGGAGCCATAATGGGATCAGAAAATCTGTCTGGTGCGAAAGGCAATTCACACTCGCGGCTAAACGCTCATTTTGCTTTTCTGTCTCTTAAATTTGAGCATCATCCACTACAACAACCCTGTTCCAGTCTCAGATTTTTGCTCCAGTATGGAAGTTTCACTCATGTCCTCCCGGACAACACAGTGCTTCCTTAGATATGAAAATTGCATTTAAAAATAGATTGAAAGCGTATTGGCATTTCACCAAGCACTTCTTGTTTCAGAGGGGATCGTTTTTGTTCATTCACCATGTAACAGTGTTAATTGATCACTGTTTAAAACATCTAAGAACTTCTCAATGGTTTATGAGAGCAATTATGAGTTTTTATCTGGAAAGAAATCTGTGTTATTATCTTCAGGGTAGTATGTGAGTTCTTGCACGCCACACGACAGTTTCTTGTCTTGTTTTTCTTATTGTGTTGGATTTGTTGTGGTTCGTTTCTCCCGTTTTGGGAAACCAACAAAGACTAAAAGAAATGGAAAAAACACACTGAATGTTTTGAAGTAATTAAAATTCGCCACTAAAAAACTTGCATCAGTCAACGGAGGCAAAGGCTGCCTTCGTAATTGCTCAACAGCAGAAATGTGCTCCTGTTTGCTGTTATCTTGTTAGCAATCAAACGAACGAGGAATGGTAACCGCATGCTGCTTCAGAACTGCGGTATCAATTGTCATCATTAAAGCTCAAGGGTTTTCCCTCGTTCCTCAGAAAGGACTGTTGGCATCAAGTGCCAGATGTGATTTATATACTAAAAAAAGACATAAAATATATACTAACCACTGATATGAAATCTCTGAACATATATTCCTTTATTGTGTTATATGTTCTTCGCCACTGACATTTAGTATTTTAAGTAATTTTGACACCTAGCTGATGTCACAGTGTTTTAGGGACATGATGGGCTATTTGAGTAAGTGACATCATCCGTCTTGTTGACTGCGTGATTCAAACAGATATATGTTTTTATCAACATTTCCTTATGCTAACGCATATTCTCTTTGTGAAGCTCAATGTTTCAACTCTGTTAGGGAGAAAATGGTGAGTTTTCTGCTGATTGTATTGATTGCCAGGGAGTGCCGCAAGTGTTTTTTGCTAGTTTTAGCTCAACGCAGTTATCATTTTCACATCCAGCGCCACGTTGTTTAAATAGCAAATGCACTCGCACCCATCTGTTCGCCCATGGGTGTGCGAGTCTGAAAATGAGGTTTGTTAAGGCGCATTGTTGGCACGTTGCTATTATAAGGAACTGAAAACGACTGCGCCATTGACCAACAAAAACCTGGTCTAAAGTCAATAGCGCAGTTTTGTGTTATTTAAAGGGAACGTTAGTAATATGAGCATATATGCAGGTGCACAACGTGCGTACACTCTGCTTATTACACACACAGGGACGCGCAGCAGCACACAAACATTTGAATTATAAAAAATAAAATTCTGCTTGCAAATTCCAAAATGTAAATAGCAAATCCGACATGGTGCAAGCACAACAGGCTTTTAAAGGGAATGGGAGATGAGACTCTGATTGGTTTATTGCATGTTACGCCCAAAACACACCCATGACTCATTAAGAGACTAGGTACAACCCTTTTGGACCATGTGCCTGGCGCACTGACTCATTAAACTAGCAAAAGATGATTCGGACTCACCCTAAGTGCACCTGTGCCATGCGCTTTAGACCATGCGCTCATATTGTTAAAATAGGGCCCAAAGGATCCATCTGTTGTAACCTTCATTCCTGGGAAACGAAGGACGCATTTCGAGGCACCAGCCTTTGTCGCGCCGCTGTAATGCAATTAGCCTACAAAGGATGCAGCCTCTGAATTTGGACCCAGCGGTGTACACTGAAAAAAAAAAAAAAATTTTTACTGCTTGTTCAAATTGCTTAGTTAAAATGAGCTAAAGCAACACAATTGCTATAAATGTTGTCCTAACTTAATTTGATTGTGTTCAATTCACTTAAATATAAGTTGAATTGAAGTTTATTTAATCCGTTTGTATTGAGATTACATGAATGATTTGTGTTGCATTAACTGAAACTGGGCAGGGCTGGTTAGTTCCCAGCATGCTTAGCATATGGCTAAATCAAGAGAGGGTAAATGTGGTTATTTTATATGTAAAAGTGTTATTTGATGTATTTTTGAGCAAGATGACAAAAGGGGAGACTTGATTGTGTTTAATATTCAATTATGTTGGAATTATTAGAAGAATTTAAATTACAGTGGGCTACCATTGTGGAGAAGAGTGGAGCATTTGCTTAGGCTGCAGACTATAACTAATAATGTCATAATGGCTTTGCTGAAGGAGCTTTTAACGCTTAGCAAAAGATACTAATGTGTGCTGTTACTAGTAAAACGTTTGACAACTAGCTAGTGCAGTATTATAATTCAGTTCTGTAACATTAAAGTATATGAAATTGAATGGCTGAATCATGTCAGGGAGCCATAAAAAATTAACTTTGATACTACTTAATTGGGTTACTTAAAATGTATTCAGTGTATGATATTGAAGTTGCATGAACAAATTATGTTTAACTTAATTGATTCATGTGGGACCGATGTACACAATTTTTTCAATGTAGTCGTGCTTTGAGTTCGAGTTTAAGTCTGGCTCATGATCTTATTCTCATTGCTTTCTGTCTATCCTATATTGTACTGTCTAATAAAGTAGTGATCCCAAACCTTTTTGACTCTAATTTGTATTAATAGAAACTGGGAGTGTTATTAAGGGAAAAAATAAAATGTGAGTCCAATTTACATCTTAATTTTGTTTATCATTTTAATTAAGTTGTCATTATTGTATTAAATTCATTAATACCTCCCTTCCCCCAAACAATAAAGGCAAAATTACAGAAAAATTATGAAGTAATTTATGAGTCTGATACTGAGAGTGATACTACTAAAAATGTACTCTGTTACCTGTTCAAATAATGACTTTCAAGCATAACGTGAAAAGGTTTGACATAATTAAGTATTTATGGTTATTAACAATTAATAATTGTAGGCCTACTTATTAACAAGCAAGTAACCACACATTTAGCATTGGGGCCAAGATTTGATGATATAAGATCAGCCATAATGACACTAACTTTGCAACTTCGACACCGTTATTGAACTGAACTGAATCAACATTGAATTGGCTTGAGCTGAATAATGACTCTACTGCCTCCTATAGAGCCGCTTTATACCTGAAGTTGAATTTGTTTCATAATTGATGAATTTTGCAACATTGACAGTTATTGAACTGACTTGAAACAACACTAAAGTTAATTGAACAGAATAATGACGCTGTTGTCTTCTGCAGAGCTGCTTTACCGCTGAAATTGAATTTGTTTCATAATTGACGAATTCTACAACATTAACACTGTTATTTTTCTGTTTATGAAACAATATGCATTATATAAAGCGCTATATAAATAAATGTTACTTGACACAACACTAATAATGTATATTGGAGTGGTCATGTCCCGTTGGTTACGGTACTCTGTGTCTGGGAAAATATGACTTCCCGAAGGGTCAGCAGTAATCTTTTTAATTATATTTTTGAGCAAATGGCATCATTTCCTGAGATAGGCCTGTTATATTCAAAAGGGGTTTGATCTTTCTTCAGAGCCATAGAGAAATCTTCAGAGGTAAGTGAGTTCTGTACTGTTCCCAGCTCTCCTCTCTCCCACACAGAGACCCACAGCCGGCCCCTGTCCATCTGCACCGGCAGGCACCTCAGCTGGGAGAGTCGCAAGCACCAGCCTCCTTCTTCTGTTCAGGTCAGAGTCCTTCACATTCAATGACATCATCATTGTCTGTCAGTCACAGAAAGCTGTGGGCCTCCTGTCTCAACACAGACTTCAGCCATGCCAACAAAGTGCCTCCGGCACTTAAATGAACGCAGATCCGCTGTAGTGACACTGTACATCAAGAGACCTGCTTTACGTGGGCTCCGTTTGTTTGCTGCACGGTGATGTGCCGAGTAGCTGGCTGTCTTTAATGTGTGCAGACGGTGATAGAGAGACGTGAGCCAATCCAGCCATCTTGTACTGAGGATTCAGGGCTGGACAAGCATTTGCCATCTGTAGATGCGGCAATGCGTGAGTCTGCAGCCAGCCCACATTGTGTCAGCAGCAGCAGCCCCGGTGCTGAGGGCTTTTTAAGAGAGCTTTTGGAATATCTCACCCCTTTCTGTTGTACACTATCACCCACTAATGGAGCATGAACTTTTAAGGGGTGACATCAATAACTTCAAAAGATTTAATGAGTGTAAATGATTTATCTTAAGTGCAAAAGAGAAACTGGGAAGGAGCTCATTATGTAGTCAGAGATTATCACCTGCATATTAAGTGTTGTTAATAGTTATGGAAATCCTCATGTTACACTGCACTGGAAGTGTCATTATAAGGGCTCAATATACTTACTTAAATAATGAAAAATTACATAAAGTACTGAAAGGAAAAATTACATTCGTAAAAAGTGAAAAACTTTAAACGAGGAAAATGTATTTTCGAAGAAGTATGAACCTTTTAAAGTGTTTTGCATCTTAAGAAATGTGTAAAGTTATATTCTTTGTCTAGTTTTTGTTTTGAACGCAGTTTGTGACTTGTAAGACACCTACCAAAATGGAAAGTGCCACACACACACACAAGAAACAAAGACAAATCAACACACACAACAACATTCACAGACAAAAGAGAGTCGACATCCTTCCCACACCTGAGGTGGCGAAGCTCTCACCTCGCGATCGCATACAGGTGTGAAAGCAAATACAATGGATCTTTATTCAGGTTGAATAACGTGAAGTCTCATCAAACGCAACACAGGTGTGCTGCAGACTTTCGGATCATCAGACACCTTAGAAGGTGGATATTTGATCTAATCACTCCATCAAACAGCATGAGAAGGAAGAACCTAATCGTTCACTTCCAGAGAGCATCAACAAGGGTACACATCTGTAACAGGCCTGTGAATTTGTGTCTTTCCATTAGGGAAATCAGTGCCGTATTTAACCCCATTTGGTGCGATGGGAAGGCAGCAACACCATCCGCTATATATACAAGCTGCAGCTCCGCTCGCACAACCCCCGTATCTCATTTTATGCAGTGCCGCATCATAAGGGAAAAAGAGGATAGAGTGATGTTTACCTATTCACACCTCTGATGAGTGCAGGAGAATTGAATTCATGCTGAGAGTGGAATAATTGATTTGGACGGCAGCCGTGCCAGGAACATCTGGGGTCTTTCTCACACCGGCACACCTTATGATGGCATAATAAAAGAAGGATGAACTGAGAGGCACAGTCATTTACACCAATAATTCCCTGTAAATACATTTATGTTTGGTTTAATAATCTCGAAAATGCTCCCTAATGAAACGAATTAGCCTTTTCTTTACAGTTGTGGTGTGAATTCGTTAATCGGATCTTCAAACATATTATTTAAGTCATCTTTAATTATCGGATTACTATAAACAACAGATAACACGAGTCAACATTGCATTTAGTAGGATTGTCACTCGAATACATCGCAGATATCTAAATGTGGCGTACCAGTTGATGTTTGCGCCCAAACTTGGGGCTCTTTCCTCCTGCGCCCCGATCCTGTTCCTGGCATCTGGTTCACTGAGTAAATTAGCTGTACAGACACCCTTCCCCGCTCAGCTCGGTTCTGTGGCGCTCCCATTTAAAAAGTGAGAAATTATAATTATCAGAATTATGCTTTTAATGATGCGTCAATTAGACTCCTACAGTGAGATTAGCAAGTGCTTATGAATTATTAACTGTGAAGTCTTTCCAGAATTTGAACAGGCAAGACACACTAAATTAGCTTTTTGGTGATTAGCATGCTGGAGAATAACACAACAGACTGTGGTGCATATGCTTATGATTACAACTTTAAGTGCATTTATTTAACTCATCACACACCGGCGGTGTTGTGCCAAGATTCTGTGTAACCAACTTCTCGGGCAAAGAGCCTTGCAGATTCCTACTTTCTCATTAACAGAAACATATGATGAATCATTCGCTGCCAAAAGTCTTTTTTAGCACGCGGCAGATATATATGGCGAGCGCTCTTTCTGTTTGGTGTTTTCACTTCGATGCTTTGACAAGGTCACTGTAATGATGTATGTGCTTTCTTTGCTAATGCATCCGTCAAATCTTCTCATCCACTCTGTCAACAGCAGTGAAAACAACAAGGATTCATAGCACACCTTACCGAGCCGGCCGTGAGCAAGCACGATAGACGTTAAATAAACAAGCCTCCCCGCAGCCAATCCCGGCCAGTGTCACATGAGCCAAACCTAACAGAGCATGGTAAAACTATTTGGGTAATCCATAGTTGTAATAACTAAGTCAACTGTTTTGAATTGAGAGAGCAGCCTCTGGCCCAACCACAGAAGTCATGGCCGCCCTCTTTAGCCCAGCGTGTAACGCTTGGTCTGAATTGTCCAAACTTTTGGATGGAAATAAGCCTGCTAATTTGCAGGACGTGGGCACCACACCCCACTTGGCATGCATGAGTGAAGAGTGCACCCAGGATATATCACACAAAAGATAATTTAAATTGAAAGAAGTAGCCTGCTCTTTGCCCACAGTCCATTTTAAACAAATAACCAATAAATAACCCATGTCCAAATGGCCAATTTAGAAAGCGCCAGTACCAATTGGTCTGCGGACTATTAGTGTGAACATGAGACGTCTGATTGAAGCCTACGTTTGTGATGCCATGGCGAATGATTGAGTTTTTAGAAAGAGAGAACCAAGAGATCTTACTGTTTTTGCTAATAGGCCTACATAAGGGATAATCAGTCAGCTAGTTATTATGGCAGAATAAACCCGGACTGGGAAATCTGGACCCCACTACAAAATAGAGGGTTCTTGTATCACCCTGAAAGGGTTTTCACTTACCCAAGAAGTAAATAAATGGACATTAAATATTGATTCGACTGGACAGTGAAAGACACCGGACAGAAATATTTGATCACAGAATAAGTATTCCAGTTGTGTATTTCATAAAAATCTCTGCGAAAGCACAATAAACATTGAATAGACAAGCCTTGTTTTATGTAATTATAAATATCTTAAAAAATATTCAAAATATATCTCATCTCAGCACTTTTGATGAAATGCTACGCTATTTTTAATTTTGGCATTTCATCTGAAAATCAACATTTGTGAGATTTAGATTTAGTTTTGAGGTTAATTGATTTAATATCAAAGTTTTATTTGTCTATTTGTTGATGAGGATTTGTGGACACATTAATGCTTTTAGATTTGTGGAGTAAAAGTTTTTATTAGTGGTGGGTATAGATACATTTTTTTAATTTAGATTAATTCCAAGATTAATCTAGATTAAAATGGCTCATTTGAATTCTGCCGAAGGCATTCAGAATATGTGTGCTTGTAAGTGATCGTTTGTCTTTTTGTAGTTTGAGACCTGACGCACGCATGGATCCCAAACACTGTTCCTGTGAGCTGGTTACGACTGTGTTTACGTTAAAACTCACCAAGATGGGCGGCTTTATTACGGTATGTGTGCGTGCGCTTCAGATGCGAGCGTGAAATCTGCGGGAATTAGTAGAATTAACGTTATGTGTAACCCTGCGCAAAATTTAGACCGGTCACACCAATACTAACAAAAGTCCAGCAGAACACAAGTTCGCAATGTTCAGAGGATTAAACGGACTGAATGAGAGGAGGCAGGTGCGTGTCACTCGCTGTCAGTCGGTGAGGAGAGGAGAGCGCAGCTGATATCGATACTGTAGAAAATGAGTATTGTATCATTTCAGATATTTCAGTATCGATACATAGCGAAATATCAATATTTTTGACAACACTTTGACAACGCTAGCAGGCATACACACAGGTTCGAAGACTCATTCTCTCGCCCCCTACAGTGCAATTCGGATAGGTGTACATCCACGCTAAAATATCAAGGTGAAAGTCATCATATGTTGCGTAGTATAGACCCAGCTCCCAACCCAACTTTGAGAATAGATTAACAGCGATTTTTTTTTTCGCCCGATAAGAGTCTCACATTAACGCAGCACGTTAACGCCAATAACGGCCCACCACTAGTTTTTATTTTCAAGTAAAAAGAATTAGACCCTTGGGGTAAGATGACTCTGGCACAGAATTGTTGTTACTAGTGTTCTTATTTTTAAATGTAATAATTGTTGTAATTAATAGGGTAACTATTCAGTATTTCCATGAACTAGATGTACATCTGTGCTTTTCTTAAAACCTACAGGTTAGTTGAGTGAAATCATTCAATTTGCTTTCATGGTGTTGCTGTTAAAATATGGGCAATTAAAAATAAGTCAATATTCATATGCCTGAGTGATTTAATCTTAAATCTCTTTTACTGGGATTCTGCTTTGTCTGTCATCAGTTATTCAATTATTATCAGCTAAATTGTTAAAATAAAATGTTAATAAAATAGTGTATTTAGTATTTTACATTAATGACACTTTAAAAAAATAAAAAATAATTATAATTATATATATATATATATATATATATATATATATATATATATATATATATATATATATATATATATATATATATATATATATATATATATATATATATATATATATATATATATATATAAATATTAATAAGGATTATATCAAATGTAAGTGATACATTCTGTAAAAGTTTATCCAGGGGGGCTTCTTAGAACATAGGGGCCATCATATCCCTCTTTTAATATTTGACATTTTGTGCTATAACAACTAAATAAGCAAATGTTTCTATTTATTTCCCATAATAACATATTGGCCAATGGCTTTAATAGACCCTTTTCACATTTCCGGGTTTCTCAGAGCGGAAGTCGTCATAGTTGGGTTAAATATTATAGCTGAGAATGCATTAAAAAAAAATTTTGTGTGCCCATTTGCTCGAATAGCAAGAGAAAAACACCTCAATAGTGATTTTACAACTTTCAAAATGAGGGAAAACAGAGTGAGATTGATAACGGCAGTCAAAAGAGAGAAATATGTTAATTTTTACCATCACTCCCATAGACGCTGTATTAGAAACACCCTCACAGGTTTTTTGCCATTTTAGATTAGATTAGATTCAACTTTATTGTCATTACACAAGTACAAGTACAAGGCAACGAAATGCAGTTTAGGTCTAACCAGAAGTGCAATAGCAGCAAGTGCAGGATATATACAGTGGTTGCGTAAGTGCAGGGCATGGAAATGTACTGAATATATATAAATATGTATAAATAGAGAGATGGTTATTACTATAAACAGAACTGAATTTACAGGTGAATATGTACAGTGAATATAATATACAGATGGCTATTACTATAAACAGAATTTACAAGTGAATATGTCCTATGAAGGCGATGGCGCCGAGGATGGCCGCAATGTCGCAAGCTCTGCTGAAACATTGTAGTTTTTTGTTTGTTCTGTTTATAGTTTTTGTGTTTTTTGTCTTGGATGTTGTCTGCCTTACTACGTACGACAGACAGACACTTTTGGACATTGGTTCGGCAATCGCACACCGAAAACCGGACTTTAAATTCTTCAGTGACGAACCGCTGTTTACAAACACAGCAGCGGATCCTTTTGTTTGGGCGGCCCGACCACGGAAACGCCGCCGGAGAAGGGGGAAGAGAGCTGGCGTGCTCATCAGAGTAAGACGCCGCGCAAACCGACCCCCGCTTCCCAGTATTTTACTGGCAAATGTTCAGTCTCTGGACAATAAACTCTGCGAGCTGAGAGCGCGGATCTCTTTCCAACGAGAGACGAGGGACTGCTGCATTATCTGCCTTACAGAAACGTGGATGTCTGCTGAGATTCCAGATTCGGCCATCGAAACCACGGGGTTCTCCGTGCATCGAATGGACAGAGAAAAAGATCTCTCAGGGAAAAGCAAAGGCGGGGGTGTATGTTTTATGATCAACCGATCCTGGTGTGATCAGAGGAACGTACATTCTATCAAGTCTTTCTGTTCTCCTGATCTGGAATTTCTCATGCTTCTGTGCCGACCATTCTGGCTACCGAGGGAATTCACCGCGGTCATCATCACAGCTGTGTATATTCCCCCACAAGCCGACACAGACCGGGCACTAAAGGAACTGTATAGGACAGTGAGTGAGCAGGAAACCGCGCATCCTGAGGCTGCGTTTATTGTGACCGGGGACTTTAACAAAGCCAACTTCAAGCGCATTGCACCTAAATACCACCAACATGTTAGCTTCAACACACGAGGGAACCGAGTTCTGGATCATTGTTACTCTCCCTTCAAGGATGGTTACAAATCACTCCCGCGCCCACCATTTGGCAAATCGGATCACGCTTCCATCCTACTTTTGCCCGCATACAGGCAGAGGTTGAAACAGGAAGCACCCGCCCTCAGAACCATCCAGTGCTGGTCGGACCAATCGGACTCTATGCTACAGGACTGTTTTGATCACGCGGACTGGGAGATGTTCCGGTCGGCCTCTGATGACGACATCGAGGTCTACGCTGATAGCGTAACGTGTTTCATCAGGAAGTGCGTAGAAGACGTTGTTCCGACCAAAACAATACGGCTGTACCCAAACCAGAAGCCGTGGCTAAATGGGGATGTTCGCGCGGCACTCAATGCGCGGACCTTCACCTTTAACTCCGGTAATGCGGAGGAGCATAAACAAGCAAGTTATGCCCTCCGGAAAACCATCAGAGCAGCAAAACGCCAGTACAGGGACAAGATTGAAGGACAGTTCAACACCACCGACTCCAGAAGCATGTGGAGGGGAATTAACACCATCACGGACTACAAAGGGAACACAAACTCCACCGTGAACACCGCTGCCTCTCTCCCGGACGAGCTCAACACCTTCTATGCTCGCTTTGAGGGAACTAACACCGCCCTCGCGGAGAGAGAGCTCGCGGCTGAAGATACAGAGGTTAGTGCACTCTCCGTATCTGTAGCGGATGTAACCCGATCCTTCCGGCAGGTGAACGTCCGTAAAGCCGGGGGTCCAGATGGCATTCCGGGCCGCGTCATCAGAGCGTGCGCGCACCAACTGGCTGGAGTTTTTACGGACATCTTTAACCTGTCCCTCTCCCTGTCTGTGGTCCCCACATGCTTCAAAACGTCCACCATTGTTCCTGTACCGAAGCAATCAAAAACACTCTGCTTAAACGACTGGCGTCCTGTTGCTCTGACCCCCATCATCAGCAAATGCTTTGAGAGACTAGTCAGAAACCATATCTGCTCTGTTCTCCGCCCCTCACTGGACCCACTGCAGTTTGCATACCGCACAAACCGCTCCACTGATGATGCCATTTCATCAACAATTCACACTGCTCTCTCCCACCTGGAAAAGAGGAACACATATGTGAGAATGCTGTTTGTAGACTACAGCTCAGCATTCAACACCATTGTGCCCTCCATACTTGACATGAAACTCCGGGCTCTAGGCTTAAACAGCTTGCTATGCAGCTGGATCCTGGACTTCCTGTCAAACAGACGCCAGGTGGTCAGAATGAGCAGTAACATCTCCTCACCACTGACTCTCAACACTGGAGCCCCTCAGGGCTGTGTTCTCAGCCCACTCCTGTACTCCCTGTACACACATGACTGTGTAGCAACCCACAGCTCCAACACCATCATCAAGTTTGCTGACGATACGACGGTGGTAGGTCTCATCACTGACAATGATGAAACGGCCTACAGAGAGGAGGTGCACACTCTGACACGGTGGTGTCAGGAGCACAACCTCTCCCTCAACGTCAGCAAGACCAAGGAGCTGGTGGTCGACTTCAGGAGGAATGAGAGAGAACACCGCCCCATCACCATCGATGGAGCACCGGTGGAGAGAGTCAGCAGCTTCAAGTTCCTCGGTGTCCACATCACAGAGGAACTCTCATGGTCCGTCCACTCCGAGGCCGTTGTGAAGAAGGCTCATCAGCGCCTTTTCTTTCTGCGACGGCTGAGGAGGTTTGGAATGAGCCGCCACATCCTCACACGCTTCTACACCAGCACTATAGAGAGCCTGCTGACTGGCTGCATCACCACCTGGTACGGCAACAGTACCGCCCGCAGCCGCAAAGCCCTGCAAATGGTAGTGCGCATGGCCAGCTGCATCATCGGAGGTGAGCTTCCCTCCCTCCAGGACATTTACGCCAGGCGATGTGTGAAGAGAGCTCAGAGGATCATCAGAGACTCTAGCCACCCGAACCATGGGCTGCTCTCACTGCTGCCATCAGGCAGGCGGTACCGCAGCATTAGAACACGCACCAGCCGACTCCAGAACAGCTTCTTCCCACAAGCAATCAGACTACTTAACTCCTGATCCATCAGGATCATAACACACACTGGACAGAATATCACTCAGCACAACCCACTGTAGATACACACACATTATATACACATTTATTATTTATCATATAGCACCTATTGTACATTGGATCTCTACTGTGAATAATAATGTATACTGTACATTGTATATTATTATTACTATAGCTTAATGTATACTGTTTAATGTATGTTTAGTGTATATTGTTTAAAGTATATGTATATTGTAAGTATGTGTATATTGGTTAAAGCTGTGAGTACTACACTCACATTGTGTAAATTATTTATTTATTGTTTATTGTAGAGTTTACTGTGCTGTGAGTAATTGTGGGCGCATCAGATGTGTAATCTGATGCTGCTTTAAATGTTGTACATGTCATGTCGTGACTACCATGTTGCTCGGAACTGCACCAAGAATTTCACCTGCTGTTGCACTTGTGTACATGGCTGTGTGACAATAAAGTGATTTGATTTGATTTGAATATAATATACAGATGGCTATTACTATAAACAGAATTTTACAGATAGAGGTATACAATAATATGTTAGGCTAATATGAGGAATATAGCAGTGGATTAAGGTAGTGCAATAAATTATGGACAGAGCTATCCGAAAGAAAGTGTAAAAGTGCAGTGGAAAGTGGTTGCATATTGCAGTTAGAAGTACGATGCAAAATGCAAATGTAAACATTTGGTACTATAAATACAGTCGGCAGTGCAAATGAGCATAATCCAGTTAAGATATGGTGGTGCAAAATGCATAAGTAAACAGTTGTAATAAACAGTCGGTAGTGCAAATAACAAAGTGAAGGCAGATGTGAGGTAGGAGAGTTAGCAGTTTATGAGGGAAGTGGATCAACGGGGGTTTGAGTTCAGTAAAGAGACAGCTCTGGGGAAAAAAACTGTTCTTATTTGATGCTAAAGTAATAAAAAACTAAGTATTAGTGTTATAAATGTACATATATTTATTCAGATTTCAGAAGCTGCTTCTTTTGAATCATAGGCACTGCTGACATGCCCATGGCAATGACGGATTTAACGGATTGCTGCATGGATATTAACCAGCTCCATACATAATGCAGTGAAACACTGATAGTGCTCAAAAAAGAGTTAATCTCATCAATTTCCCATCTGACAACGTGTGACTTATGAAGTACATTTTAATGAACCATTGTTTCTTTGATATTTCCTGCTATACGTTTTTCTCCACAGGGCGTCAGTAAATGTGTTAGTGGGCTGGAGGCTAGAAAATAACACAATGCAATATATTTTATGAAGAGACCTCCGACAATCGCACTGAGCGAATTCTCATCGGCAGGTTTTGTTTTTGCACAGGTTATGCAAATCAGTCCTCGTTGACTCACCGACTCGTTATAACATTAATTAACACAGTGCTACCTTGCTCAATATTTGGTAACAGAGCCACTGTCTGCGGATGTAAAAATTTACAGGATTCCAATTTTAATGAGGGAGCAGAGCACAGGTGTGCTAATGAAGGGATTGGCTCATTTGAATAAAACCATCCTGTTTGGGAGAAAATTAATTAGCAACACTGGAGTAAACGTTGACACCTTTGAACAGAGATGGTGAAATTATACCATAATGCAAATGTGCCTTTGATGACAAAGGTGCTCCTGTATTATAATAAGTAAAGTTTGTTAATCAGCATTAATCATTATGTTATCAGCTCCATTAGAGAGGTTAGTTAGCCTACTTCAGACATTTAATTGTGGGACTGAATTGCTGCCACATGAGCGCTAATAGTCACAAGGTCGAGTTCAAAAGGCAGCATTTACCAAACAGCTTTCCATCTTCATGTTTAGTCTCCATTTGAGGCTAAATTTACATGATGCTCACTCTGCCCGTCTCAATTTGCTTTCCTGGATTACCATGTTTAAGCCTTATTTTCAGCAGACAACTCGAGCTAACTGCAGCCTATTAAAAACGATGAGGTGGAATTTTACTGTGACATTCAAGACGGAGCAGATAATAGGGAAATACCATGTCTTTTCATGAAGTGTAGAGGAACGTAGTCTTAACCCGAGGCCTGATATTAAAACGTTCTTCTGCGCTTAAAGCAGCAATTAAGGAGCGTTGAGAAACAAGTGTTAGATACTCAAAAGTCTCTCACAAGATACCTCTGAGTTTAACACTTTGAATACCCACTTGAGGCTAATGCTTTTCATAGCTGGCATTTCATCCGCTCTATCTTGGAGGGACCACACATTTTCCACAACTATGGCTATAAATCTAAGGCTTTACACTCAGCAGGCCTTTAGCTACTGGCTAAATAGCACATCATCATCCTGCACAGTGTGGCCTGAAATAAATCAGTGACAAGGTTTCTCCATATTTTTGACTAACTGTGATTCATTTCATTATTTTTTCAGCTTATTTTTGAGAAAGGGAAACATTTTTGAGAAAATTGCTGTGGCCAAAAATGTGTACTTTGATAAGTAAGCATATAATTTGTTTAACTTATTTCTGAACCAATAATGTAATTTTTGTGGTTATTGTTAAGTATAATATCGACTTTTATACGCTTTGTTGGACATTTTTCATACTGGTGGTCATACTTGGTTCAACATAACAGATCCGCTCTGATAAGGCAGGAGACTCAATAAATATCGGATTCATCCGCACAAAAGAGCACTTTCGAAACACTCCTCGGGTGTGCATTATTTTTCAAATAATTCAACGGCCCGGAGTCCATTATTCCACTTATATTACGGTTACCACACCTAAAAAACATGGCCCAGAATAGGGCTGTGCAATATTGAAGAAATATGCGATATCCTTGTTAAATAATGCGATATTCGATATGCGATACGATATTGCTTTAAGTGTTTCAAATCTAAATTTAAAGCATTTAAAGCATAAGCGACTGTGTTTACATGAATACTCATCAAGACAGTCATTTTGACATAACTGTTTGTGTATTTGACAGTTTGAGTGTGTAACACGACACGGAAAAAGAACGGCTTGTGCGCACGGTGTGTGTGTGTCAGACTGCAAGGAGTCGTTTTTCGTAAGTTATTGCGTTTAATAACTCTTTTTAACATCAAGCAAGTCACATAAGTAACAGCCGTGTGCCCAGTCTATTCTCTGCTATATATGTCAACCTAAAACGTAAACTTTTCACAATGTTGAAGTAGCCTATTAAAAGCATTCAGATATTGCGTGCCATTGCGATATGCATATTACGATATGTACATTTGCTATATTTCGATAATTTCTATATATTGTGCAGCCCTAGTCCAGATGGTGTATTTAAAGACATTTATCAGGTTTTTGTCCTTAAAAAACTCTTGCGTGTTGGAATAATTTCTTGCGCATTAAATCCCAAGCATCCGTTGCTAATTCCAAAATGTAATTTAGAGCTAGTTACTTGAGCTACTGATAGCAGACTAAGGGCCAGATTTACTAAACAGGGCAAATTAGCGTGCAAGCGCAATTTTAAAAAAGTGCCGATGTGAGTGGGAAGTTCTGTGCGTGATCTACTGACGACGCACAAATTAAAGAACACAGACAAAGCCAGATAATTTCCATAATGACCAATGCAATCTACCAAAAGCAGTGCAAAGTAGCGTCTGGTTTAAGACAAGACTTAATAATGCCGCAAATACCAGTAAATTGACTAGAGCAAACCTTAGTAAACCACCTTGCGTGATTCATTTAAATAGCCTACTCTCCTTCCATAAATGTTGCGTCTGAAACAGAAACTCCTACAAATGCATATGCAATAAGGTCAGCCACAAAAATAACTCTGTCCATGCCTTTCCAGCGCAAATTTTTTACTGAGTGTCTTTAGTCAATCCTAATGGTGCGTTCACACCAAACGCGAATAGAGCATCAAAATCGCATCTAGTTTGACGCTTGAACATTTTGAATCCATTCGCGCATCCACAGCGAATTGGACGTGCGTATAAATCGAGCGTTTGAAGCTAAATAGACGCACATTCAAGGCGCTCCAGGAGTAATATGTCATAAAACACCACTCTACCTCTTTTCATTTTCATTCAAAATATATATTAAACATTAATAGCCACACAAATGTGGTCCAGTCAACTCCTACATTATCTTCACTGCATGTATATTTAAATATCCTTAAAAAATATAGTTATGAAACTTCTCTTTGCCCTCAGTCAAAACGATTTGGCAGACAACAAATTATAGATTCATGACACCAAAGATCGCCCGTTAGATCCACACAAGACGCACCACTACAGGACATCAGAGCCAGTGGCAAACGTCAGAAGGACTGGCCGAGGAAAGCATGCTCTTGCCGGGTTAATGAGTGCTGAGTGCCCGGTGATCGCCTGGATCTCACAACTCCACAAACGCAAGATAATTTTTTTTAAATAGGCGCTCTCTTTATAAATAAACCACAGATTTGAGCTTTAAACAACTACATTCTCACCTGAAAAAAGTCTTAAAACTACATTTTGTGACACAATAGTAGTATTTCTAAATTATGCAAGGTTTCTCATCACGTCACTTTACCACGTGACAGCAGCAAGCAGGCTCCTGATTGGTTAACGCAGCGCGAATTGACGGCAAGTTCAAATTTTTCAACTCGGGCGTCAGACGCGTATTCGCTTCAAACGCGTGAATGCACAAAAAGCACCATTCGCGCAAGACACTAAATTTGCGTCAAATTCGCATCATTGAGGCGGAATAGCGTCCATCGCGCCGCGCAAAATACAGTAGGTTTTTAACACCAAAAGAGGGCTTGCGCTGACACAAGCTGTTAGTAAATCTGACCCTAATGCAGTTATTAGAGAGAGAGAGAGAGAGAGAGAGAGAGAGAGAGATAAGGAGATTGAGGTCACATCCACATGAAGCCAGAGCTTTCCCTACCCAATCTTTTTTTCCCCTCGTCTCAAGAAACATCTGCGCTCACACGAAACCACTGAAACCGACCCAAAGCGATGTAGTATACATGCCAGGCCAGTAAGTGGCGCTGTAATTCTGCCACAAAAACACTAAAAACAGAGAAGACTTGTGGCTAGAAGGGGTACAGCAATGGTAGGAGGTGAGGCAAAATCTCACGATAAAATAACGATAAATAAATTTGCTACTTACCATGATTGTGTTTTATTACCGCCTACACCTACCCTTACAATAATGCAAATACAGGAATTAAATGATGCAGTATTGATGTGTGCATGCCCAGTGCCCGTAGTTGTATCCCTTCTAGTCTTTACTGTGAGGGGCGTGGTGTACGGATTACGGACAAAATATATGGATAGGCCACACACACGAAAGCGCAAATGTGTCAGTTTCAGATTTATTCACTCTGGAACCCGGTTTCAAAAATTATCGGTTTCAGGCTCCCAAAATGCTGAATCCGTGTGGACGAAACACAATTTTCTGTATATAGCTAAACACGTCTCCATGTGGTCGGGGCCTAAGAGAATGAGAATTACCAGAGTCAACAGTGTTTGGCAGCAGTGTCTCAACTGCAGAGCTGGGTGGTGACGAATTACATTTACTTCGTAATTTTTTGGGTAACTTGTACTTTTAGAGTGAGTTATATTTACAGATGGGTACTTTTACTCTTACTCAAGTACATTTCTTGTGAAAAAACTGTACTTTTACTTCATTACATTCGGTGGCGTTCCTCCGCTACTGTCAAATGGTTAATTAATGAAAAAAAATATATATATTTTTTCAAATAAGTTAATATGACTTGTTCGCAAGTCTCGCGAAACTTTGAGGCTGCTTCGCGAGAGTTGGCTACACATCACCCGCTTATAATAAAGGCATGTTTAGTCGGAAGATGATGGCCGAAGCAGAGGAAGAAGTGTGAGCTACGGGGCCTCAAGTTCAGTCTATGTTTTCACTCCAAGATGTCAAAAAGAATAGTTTCATAATGCACTGCATGCCGTGTGCACCAAAACGAACTGACATCTCAGCATACAATTACAAAAAAAATATAGCGGTAAGTGTCACAATGATGCCTATATTTGAACACTATTTATGGTAATTTAGTGACCTTTTTTTCACAAAACGAAACAAATTCAATAGCCTAATGTGACGTCTTGCATGTATACATAAATCCGGACAGACACCTGTCTGAAGTGTAGAAAATACATACAAATAGAATAATTTTAGGGTTTTAAAATTCAGGGTTTTCGCTTCTTATCAATCAGATCGAAAGTAACTAGTAACTAACTACTTGAGTACTTTTCATCGAATACTTTCTTACTCCTACTCAAGTAACTATTATTATTGTTACTTTTACTTGAGTAAATATTTCCATAAGTACTTGAGTACAGATTTTGGCTACTCTACCCACCTCTGCTCTACTGTAAGTTTATCTTCGCTAGTGTGAAATATCATATAGCTTTTAAGTTGATATACTGATAAAATCATCAGAGCATCGCTGACAACACATTTCTGTGTGAGAGTGTGTCTGTACTGTATGTGTGTGCGTTTGAGTGGGAGAGAGAGCAGGAGAGAGTGGGAATGTGCTTTCCGTATATAATAAAACATGGCAAAAACATGGAAATAATTTGTTGTTTTTATATTATTGTTTGCTATATTTATTTGCTTGGTGCCGTTTATTTCTTTTGCTGTTGTAGGCTGTAAGAACCTTTGAAATAACGGAAATCATTTGGCAAAGTGACATGGAACTGTAATGCGGTCAAGTCCGTTTACACCTTAGAATGTTCATCAACCAATCAGATTCAAGCATTAAAACAGCCCCTTAAGCTATAACAATATATGCCTAATTTGTATTATTAGGAGTTAAGCAATACATTAAGTATATGCTTTTCAGCAGCATATGATGACCATCAGAAAGAAGTGTAAGTTCGGTGTAAAGTTCTCAGCCTGATGTGACTGTCAATGGTCAGTCTCTTTCTTTACTGTCATCCATAAATATAGGGATTGATAAATATATTCACAGCAACCGGATGGCCGTGATGCTGATGCTCTGATTTTCATCATAACCAGAACCAGACTGGGCCCCTTAAATAGTAATGTGCTAGAACACAAATAGGGGATGCGTGATCACATTGGAGAAAACCTGCTGTCGGGTGTTGATTCGCGCTGTCTGGTGAGTGCCAATAGGGACGCGCGTCAGTTTTATAGCTGAGCTGGGAGGAGAGGCGTTGGCAGGGAAAGAAATGCGCTCATCAATGTTTATTAATCACCGGCGTGATATGATACTGTAGAATTGCGGTATTTTTACACGCGTTAAGCATGCACAATCGTCTTTAGCTACAAGTCGATTACCTTAATTAGTCACAGGTTTGTGTGAAAGCCATGCAAAACTGTTTCTAGTACAAGCAAAAAGCCATAAGTGTCATTCTATCAGCTGTCAGTCAAAGTCATCTGCTGGGCCTGCTTTTTCTGTTTTAACACGCATGTCAGAGTGTCTCAAGCTGTTTGCAAGGAATCAACCACTGAATTTTCTACATGAACCGCATGAAACAAAGGAGCAACAGCTCACACATGTCAAAAAAATGCAAGACGGAAGTGATGGGGTCAGGAAAAAGATAAACAATTAGGAATAGGCCTACCTATATTTAAGAAATATCATAAATGCAAGTATGATATTACTTTTATACAACGGTTCAATAATCAAGAGGTTAATATCAAGTAACTGACATTTCTGTCAAAGTTAGTCCATATATGTATTCTTTGCAAATAAGAAATACCCAGATCAGGAATAAGATTATGACCACCTCCCTAATATTGTGTTGGTCCCCCTTTTGCCGCCAAAACAGCCCTGACCGGTCGAGGCATGGACTCCACTAGACCCCTGAAGGTGTGCTGTGGTATCTGGCACCAAGATGTTAGCAGCAGATCATTTAAGTCCTGTAAGTTGCGAGGTGGGCCAATCGATCGGACTTCTTTGTTCGGCACATCCCATAGATGCTCGACTGGATTGAGATCTGGAGAATTTTGAGGCCAAGTCAACACCTCAAACTCGTTGTTGTGCTCCTCAAACCATTCCTGAACCATTTTTGCGTGGTGGCAGGGCACATTATCCTGCTGAAAGAAGACACAGCCACCAGGGAGACCGTTTCCATGAAAGGGGGTTCATGGTCTGCAACAATGCTTAGGTAGGTGGTACGTGTCAAAGTAACATCCGCATGGATGGCAGGACCCAAGGTTTCCAAGCAGAACATTGCTCAAAGCATCTATACAATGCACTGTGTATTTTGACACCTTTTAATCAGAACCAGCATTAACTTCTTGAGTAATTTGAGCTACAGTAGCTCGTCTGTTTGATCGGACCACACAGGCCAGCCTTCGCTCCTCACGTGCATCAATGAGCCTTGGCCGCCCATGACCCTGTTGCCGGTTCACCACTGTTCCACTTTTGATAGACACTGACCACTGCAGACCAGGAACACACCAAAAGAGCTGCAGTTGTGTATACGCTCTAACCCAGTCATCCATCACAATTTGGCCCTTGTCAAATTCGCTCAAATCCTTACGCTTGACCATTTTCCCTGCTTCTAACACATCAACTTTGAGGACAAAATATTCACTTGCTGCCTAATATATCCCACCCACTAACAGGTGCCGTGATGAATAGATAATCAGTGTTATTCACTATCATAATGTTATGCCTGATCGGTGTATGTACTCTCCAAATCAAATGAATGTAAATTGTATCTTGTTTTTGCTGAAAAATAGGCCTACTAGTTAAATCACTTACAGATTCAGGTTATGCAAAATCAAATTCTCCATATTTGAGCATTTATAAAGGACAAAGTATATGAACAAATGAGTCATTATCATTGACTGATGAACAAAGGTGTCTACATATTTCATTGGCCCTGACATGTGAAAGACAAGATTTCTATCTGCAAAGATGTGAATGATTGTTATGATTCTTTTTACTCCCTCACCGTCTTTGTCCATTCAACACGCTATTAACTGATGTTTCTGTGTAATTACTCTGTCTGTGTGTTTTACAAACACACAGACACTCACAAAAGAAGCTGGTATGTTTTCAAAGAAGCGAAGCGACATGTCTGCAATAATTCAAATATTTGTAATCAAAACAGAAAACTCTCACTGACTGTTTTGGGTACACAAAAAAGCCTCGCCAAACAAAATATTGTTGCGCAAGCACAAAGTCAGAAGCATTTTACTTTCAAAAGATCAATCTATTTAACCACTAATGAGCGTGTTTGGTTAAGCACATGGATTTTGGAATCGCAACAGTCATTGTGCATTAATTAGAGCTCCTAACACTGATTCACAAAAACCAATCAATTACTCTTCTAGACTTGACTGGCAGTACCCTGTAATTGGGTGGCTGCTTTCCTTTTCTCAAGTACCCCGCAGCCAATCGGTGCAGACCAAACAGGTGGCAGCAGAGGAAACAAGCTCTTCCAGTCCATAAAACTGGCTAACTAGCTCCTGAAAGTTGCCAGCCTGCAATTATCTTATCATTTGTGTTGTAAATCACACTGCTTCTTGTCATGGTATCATCAGATGCAGCAATTTCATGCGGCACGTCTACCCCCCACCCCTCAAAAAAGAAAAAATGCAGAGAAAAAAAAAGAAGAAGATAGTCAACACATTTCAGGCCATTTTCGCAGATAATAAGAATAAAAAGTATGTACTGGATTATGGTTTCAGTATCAATAAACGCAACTGGATTGAGTATGTGTGAAATGGTTCATAAATCAGCACATTTGTGTGACATTGTCCGATGGCCCTCCCTACTGTACATTGCACAACAGACTCAAACGCAGCTAGCATGTACTTCCCCCTTCTCAAGTCTAAACATCCCCAATTCCAGCATACCCACCCACATACCACATTTTTACCCTGTCATCTGTACACAGCAAGGGTGTACAACATTTTTATAACGCCTTTTGAACATTATATCCCAAATAATTCGGCCTCAAGTAGGATCTTGCATCGTTTTCCATTGGATCTCGTAATCATGACAACCCATTAACCAATAGCAGAAGTTGTTAAGTTTAGTCATTTGCTATTATTCAGATAATTGTATGAATACTTGTAATTAAAACACATACAGCATTGAACAATGCCCCTGTGTATTGCCTCGCTGAGGTACTGTATGTTCTCACCCTCTAAACACATGGTAATTGCTCAGCTGCAGTTGATCCAGCCACAAATGAGGCAAATGAGTCACTGTTAGATAAACAACTAGATAGGGTTCTTTAACCTTCAGAGATCATAAATTACACCAACTTATAAAGAAAACATATTTAAATCAATAATTTTAACAGCAACATTAGTCATTAAATGACCGTCTATTAATATCTTATGCACCAGAGACACGAGCACGCAGCCATCTTTAGAATGTTGCGTTTGAACTTCCGTTTCAGCGGTCACTGTATATTTCCATGGCATCACTGTCAGTAATTAGCAGGTGAAGTGGAGGAGTGGATTTACTTTTTGTAGAGTTAATGAAAGTTATTATAGTCATGAGTCGTGATGTTTGAAGAGGATTTCATAACAAATGTCAGTAGAATTGAGATCTTACCTTCATGCTATGGAAATATGAGCCGGAAGACAGAACACGACGATCTGAAAAGGGGCGTGGCATTTGAAAATGCACAAATTCTTCCTAAATAAATTATAATCTCTGTTGTAAACTTTCATTAAAAATCCTGAAAAAAATATTAAGCATCACAAAAAAATTAAGCAGCAAAACATCATAATCAGAAATGTTTCTTGAGCAGCAAATCAGCATATTATAGAATGTTTTCTGAAGGATCGTGTGGCACTGAAGACTGGATGCTGAAAATTCAGCTTTGATCACAGGAATAAATTACATTTTAAAATATATTCAAATAGAAAATAGTTCTTTTAAATTCGAATAATATTTCACAATTTTACAGTATTTTTGTAAAATGGTAAGCATAAAATTATCTTTACCGACCCTTTTGAACAATGAAGTAATTGAAATGATAAGTTTCACTCAGATAGCACATCTTGGAGACGTCTATTTGATGTCTGCATTTACAGCTGCAAGATGTATTTTTTGTGTTTGCTCATCTGCAATATATCTAGGATGTATCCTATTAGATGTCTTAGAAGATTTAGAATGTATGTAAAACTGTTTATATGTTTTACACAGCAGATGCTTTCTAGATCTATGCAAAAAATTAGAAAACTAGAAATGACCTGCCGTATATTTAATTCTCAAAGTAATTGTTTTATTTATTGCAGTGAGTGACCAATTTTGCTTTCAACATTCATGAGGAATAAACGCAATGAGCAAAGCTTGCCAGGTGAATTTTAGTAACATTTCCCAGACATCCAAGGACATACAAGAACTGCGATAACTGTCATGGTCTTGGTTTGTAGGATAAATAAGAAGCAGCACTAGTTCTGATTTACTTGATGAAGCCAGATCAGTGGCCCACTCCACGCTTGGCATCACTCCAGATCAAATTACTGTGAGTTAGAGGAATTATTTCACTTAACATAGTTGGGAAACATCACAGACTGCTCTATACACCTACATGCTTTCAACCATCTGTTCTTTTGTTTACACCTCTTCATATCCATGGCAACAACATGGGGGCAGGTAGCTAGTCGGAAATATTTGTAAGTAACATAGCCCTCATAAGATTAATGAGCATTTGTTAAAAGCAATGTGCTTTGACACAGAAGGATATTCTGATATTGTGGTTTCATAATAAAGCTGCGACTCCAACAGTAAAGCAATCAGTCAGACTAAACTTTTAATTTCTTGTGATTGTCAGTAATGTTGCATCATATCTGTGATAAAATCCCTCTTGCAGAGTTATCCCAACCTTCTATTGAGCATCATGTGTTCTGTTTAACACTGCTAGCGTCCTGTCTGCGCTACCATTACGCATAGAGGCCGAGAGTGGTCATTTTGCATACACAAACACTGTGACTTCGGTGGTTACGTTACATTAGTGTAAGTTTGACTATGCCCACACAAAATGTATCGGGAGGTATACACAAAGTTTTATTCCATTACGACACGCTCGTACACAGGACTAAGGAAGAATCGGTAAGATATACAGTCTTTGTTTACACTATAGTGTTCGAGTGAGGTATGTTTTTCATTGAGCAGGTGTTTCAGTGGGTGTTGTTTCCTGGATTTTTTCTTCAATTGAAGAGAATATGAATAGATTGTTCTTACATTATCCTTCACAGTTTATAGGCATTGCGACTGATAATGAGGCTGTGTATTGACAAATTTAACATCTAAGGTGATGCAAATATGCTAATTTAATACATTTCTGTCGCTCAGGCCCTTAAGGATTAGCAGGTGTAAATTACAGTACATAAAGGTGACATGAATGCATTTTTAGCTGACTGAATATGCATACACAGTTATAAAAAAAAAAACTTTTGCTTTTTGCATTTATTTAATCAAAAATACTATTTAAACATATTTTAAAATGCTCAAGAAACATTTCCTATTATTATTATCAATGTTAAAAACAGTTATACTTCTTAATATGTTTGTGAAAACCATGATACGTTTTTTTTTCAGGATTATTTGATAAATAGAAAGATCAAAAGAACAGCATTTATTTGAAATAGACATTGCTGTCACTTATAAATGAAGGTATTCATGTATTTTTCTTATCTTTTTTCTTTGAATTTTAGTTTCCACAAAAATATTAAGCACTTTTCAACATTGAGCGTTATCCATAGAAATGATTTCAATGAGCCAGCAAATGAGGTGTGACGAGATGCTGTAAGCGAACAGTTCAATGATACAAAAGACAAATTAAATTAACATATAAGTATTTTCACATCCCAGTGAAGTAATTGTGTTTGATACTGTGCTGTTTTGCACAGGTTTTGACGTGACGCTGTTTGCACATGTAAATCCAGAGGTGGGGATGTTTGTGTTCACTTTCAAACACTTATATGTTCAGTGAGCATGTAGGTACGCTATTATTGGAAGGATTTCTTTCTAATGATACCTGTCTGTTTAATGTAACTGAACAAATTGCAAAAGCATAAAGTTACTAAATGCGGCTCCTGAGCTAATGAAATCCATCCAGTATAATAACTAAGGATAAATAATTTCCAAACAGTCTTTAAGTTAAAGTTTTATTATCTAATAGTCTGCAGGAAAAAAAAAAAGTTAAACAAACACATACCAAAAGATTCCTGAACAATGAAGACAAACAGATGGGATTACAGTGCTTATCACCTTAAACAAAAACCCAAAAAAGAAACAATCTGCTATGAAGTGCTACAAACCATTCTGGGTCTTGGAGGTTAGACTGCATTTTTTTTTTCTTTTTTTTTCTAATCGAGTAAAGGAAGAAATTCAAACATTTCCTAAGCTTCTCTAGTTCACTGATCTTTGATCTCAGTTCAAGAACCGTTGTAGTTACAAACAGGAAAAAGAAAGAAAATAACTCTCACACAATACATGTAAAATCTTCAGTAAGCTTTAACCCAAAACACAAACTTAAATTTTGGGTTTGGAGCTCAAATGCATAGAAAGGTTCACTCATTCAGAATAAATAGAACCATTTCGAATGTATATCCGACTGTAAAAGAATGACGTTTTGAAAAATACACACATCCAGTTGTAAAGAATCACAAAATTTTGATTTTTCATTCTCACACTGGATCGACCTATTGTTGTTAGATGTGGCCATTGAATGTCTAAATCAATTTGACACTACAAAACATTTATCAACCTATTCGTGAAAGTGTTATTTTTGTCATCCAGTATACTTCTTTATGATGGAAATGTTCTGACTGAT
Source organism: Romanogobio albipinnatus (assembly GCA_023566225.1). NCBI lineage: Eukaryota > Metazoa > Chordata > Actinopteri > Cypriniformes > Gobionidae > Romanogobio > Romanogobio albipinnatus. Next base: position 31,644,905 of record CM042246.1, on the reverse strand, counting down.
AACAAAGGAGCAAGAGAGAAGTGAAAACTTACAAAACAAAACAAAAAAGCGTACAAAAAATGTCTTCATTGCTCTGAGATGGAATGCGATCCAAAATGAAGAGGTCCATGTGTATTGCATACATGTGTAAATCTTACAGTCAAGTCTTTATGAGCAGTTCAAACGTCCTCTCTTCTGTTGTGCATGATCAGAAGTCAGTGGCAGCCGACTGTGACTCAGTTCCTTAGTTTACACACCAAGTTCAATTCATGGCACTGCCTGTCTGAAAAATATCTTTCTTTCTTTTTTGTGTGGCAGAGATTCATCAACATGACTGATGTTTATTACCCGAGATGACGCAGCCGTATGATATCAGTCTTCTGAAATGACGTCAATGTCCTCAGGGCTGCCCTGCTGCGTGGCCACCCTCCAGCGGCTCACATGTTGACTACCCTTCCTCTTCTGCTGCGGGTCTGGTGACTCTTCCTCCAGCTTCTGTCTCTTGTGCTTGGTCCTTCTGTTCTGGAACCAGACTTTCACCTTAACAAGAACGAGAAAGAGAGGCCATTTCAATATATCAGCTTATCTAGCCACAGCAAAAAAGTTACATAATATATAATAATATAATAGATATATCAATTAGAAATTAATTAATATGTTTTTAAAATGCATGTTTTAACTATTTTACCCTTTTTTAATGAAGAAAAATAAACAAAAAAATATTTTTTTTTAACCAAAGTTACAAAACATATCTCCCCATACTGTGTTTGCTATTAAAATACTTTGGCGCCACATTATTATGCCATATAAAAACATGCTTATGCCTGCTGCTCATTTGAAACATGATTGTTGACGTAATCTCTCAATCTGGTGAGGAAATCATGTATCATGATGGCACGATATGTGGAAACGTATTCTAACTATGTGTACTTGATACGGATAAAATGGTATGTAAAAAAACATCCAAAATAAAAGTAACCGTACATACAAAATAACTAATTGCAAAGGTGTCCAAAAGTCGCTAGTGAAAATGCTTTGCATTTTTAAAATGAAAATTACAAATGATATTATCAGTAGGAACATTTCAACAAAACTTTTAATTAAAGATGCATCATTATACATTTAAAAATGTATCAGAATACTGATTAAACTGAATGTTAAAAAAACAAACATCCAAAATAAAAGTCGCTGTAAAACGTAATAACTAATTAGAAAGTTTTACAGGGTAACACTTTACAATAAGGTTTCATTAGTTAACATGAACTAATAATGAACTGCACTTATAAAGCATTTATTAATCTTTGTTCATGTTAATTTCAATATTTACTAATACTTTATTAAAATCTTGTTAACATTAGTTAATTAGCACCGTGAACTAACATGAACAAACCATGAACAGCTGTATTTTTATTAACTAACATTAACAAAGATTAACAAATACAGTAACAAATGTATTGCTCATGGTTAGTTTGTGTTAGTTAATACATGAACTAATGTTAACTAATGAAACCTTTTTGTAAAGTGTTACCTAATTACATATTATATTATCAGCATGAACATTTTAACTAAAGTTTTAAAGAAAATAATACAATTTTAAATTAAAAAATGTATCCAGATAAAACTGTGTAAAAAAAAAAAAAAAAAAAAAGCAGGTTTTTCACAGCAGGTGTCCGGCTTCGAAACCCCTCTGTATGTCACAACAACAGGTATTGCTCAAGCCTAACAATCCTACACAAGTACGTATGTGAATGTGTGTGAGGACGATTGTGAAAATAACCAATAAATGCACTGGAATTTATATGGCCTATCCCAAGGCAATAAATGATGAATTACTTCCGTCCTGTGAGGAAACAAGATGAGTAAATGCGTGTTCACATCCCATACCGTTAGCGAGCAGTGTGTGTGTGAGTGTGCGCGGTGGAATGCAGCCGTCTCTGCCGCCTTACCTGTGTCTCTGTCAGGCACAGCCCGTTGGCTAACTGCTTCCGCTCGGCTCCCACCACGTAATGGTTCTTCTCAAAGGCACGTTCCAGCCGTAGCAGCTGCGACGGGGAGAAGGCCGTGCGGATGCGCTTGGGCTTGCGAGAGAAAGGCCCGTGTAGAAGCAGGTTTTCCGGGCTACTGTCGTCACCTGGAGACAAGAAGCAGGGGAATAAAAAAGTACATGTTAATTAGCCAGCGGATACTTTAATAGTGGGATTAAAAATGAATACATGAAAATCTAAAACTTTCGAACAAAACAAAAAAAAACACATTTTAAAGATTTTAAGTATCGTGCTGTTGAAATCCTAATGACACCATTGGACGGCTTCTGAAATGTAAGCATTTTCCTTTAAATTCCATATGTGTATGACACATGCTTTCAGTGCTTTTAGAATAATAATAACTGTCTTATGACAGCCATTACGTTGACATTTCTTCATTTAGCAGATGTCTTACCCAAAGGCTCTTATACTTTTATACAAAATAAGTGCTTTACATAGGCATAGCAATGCAGACATTAAGCTCAGGATTGCATGTCTTAATTGAGCAGCATGAGATGATTTGAATAATTCCAGGTCAGTTCCAGACACGGCTGATGTAAAGTGTGTTCACACCGCATCATTCATACCAACCGAATGTCTCTACTCTCAGAGACATTCAAAGACGAGTCTTTAACCTTTTGCACTCATAATATATGGCATTACCCTGATTTTCATACAAATGCAAGGCTGCTAAAAAATAAATAGACATCCATGGTTGAAAAGATGCAAAAACATTTGTGATGAATATGTTAATTGTCAGTTAAGCAAATCTAAATCCCCTACATTTGGTCTGATTATATTCAACATGAGGCAATAGTAAAATTTTGCCTGAATCAGTATCAGGGCAGACGTGATCTTTTCTTGACCCCAGACAACATCTGCCGCTTATTGCAAACACACAAAGAGAGAAAAACATTTTTCATAAACAAATGGATGGGTAATTTGTGTGACCACTTTAGTGTTTGGAAAGCTATGCCTGAAAGAATCTTCAGAAAGATGATGACCGCAATCACGTATAAACAAAATATTCTCGCAGAGCGGTTACAGGGAGGAGAGAAGCGAGAGACCAATGATCTTTTGTCAATGATAAAATAACCAAAATGTTTCAACGTTCGCATCAGGTGTGCAACCGCAAATGTACATCGGTAACATGCAAACGACTCCAATACGTGTTTGCTTCAATAACGACTTTTTCTGAGCACGAAATTTGGCTGTGTCCTTGAATGCGGTTGGTCCATGCCCACGCATAGGCCGTGAAGATGTTTAAGACATCAGTGGCAATTGCTAAAAGCATGCTAATATATTCTAAAATATATTCGCTCACCCAGAAATACTGACTAAAGGCTGACTAAATCCTCTAACCACAAATTTAGATACACACATTTAAGTTTGCACAGAACCCATTCACATTTTTAACACGGATCATCAAAGAAAGCACAATGATGTACCAATTCTGAGCACAAAAGCTCACTAATGGCATCACCAGAAGATGAAAAAAGGGATTAGCATGAGGCTGTTCAGACTTTAAATCTTTAAAAACTCCAAAACCAAGCCTTTCTCTGCAGACAATAGCTTTGAACTGACTCCTTTCAGAGGAGCATTAAGCCATCACAGAGAAGCAACTTCAACTCCCAGCCTCAAACACAGCAACTTATCTTGCCTGCTTAATATACACACACATTTCTAGGCATCCCACTGCTGAAAAGACAGTTGCGACATTCAGGGTGTTTGTTTGCATGCACAGAATGACTCGCTCGTAATGGTCGCTGTCGCAAGCCTTAATTAGCAGAGACTTCCCAAAGGTCCTGGTAATGTGTGCACTTTACTTCTATTTTACTAAAAGGTGCATATTTTCTGTCACAGCACTGTCATTGACAACTGCTTTCAGCTGGTGTGCTGAAAACACTTTGAACACCAGAGGCAAAAACAATGGAGACATCTCCGTGCGAAAAGGTGGAAGAATGTAAATAATGAGTTCCACGCGGTTCGAAGGTGTTGAAAAGCCCTCCTTAAACCTTCCTCAAGGTGCACTGAGCGCCAACCGACCAAAACCGACCTCAGTGTTATACTTTTCGAAACTTTAACATCAAAAAGTAAGATCGTATATTCGTGCATGCTCTCAGTGCTCTCAGTCTGGCATCATCAGCATGTGTCGCATCACCTCCGTGTCTCTCTCGAGAGGTGGTGGATCAGACTAGTAGCAGGCCAGAACACTGACAGAGACTCGAGCCTCCTGAAGAGCTGGGAGACCCTCCGGGGGATTGGACTCAAACACACACACTGGCCTATCCACGGCAAGAAAGCCCCCAAAACGAGGAAAAGGGAACCAGATGGCACCCAGATCAGCTTTACTACCATTCCCTTGGCACAAACAAGCTTGGTCTTGTCAGTGCTGTTCTCATTAGAGGCAGGGAGAAGGGTGGCCTATAGTGGGAAAGAAAGAGACTGTACCCTTTTGGTCTCTCCTACAGAATGAGTGTTCCCTGTTGCGGTGCTATTTTCCAAGCAATTTTGAAGAAAAGAAAAAAAGCTTTAAAAGATATTATATATATATAATATTCCAAATATTCCATATATATATATTCCAAAAATAGTTCACTGTTATCTGCTATTATTGTTATTATATTATTATATTAATATTACATTATTTTATTACATAATGCTTTGGAAATGAGGCCTCTAAAGAAAGACAATCAATCAATCTATAAATCGTATATATTATAAGTCTGCTGATAACACTGTTTATATATATATTAGTGCTGGGGGAAAATTAATTGTGATTAATCACATAAAAGTGTTTACAATATATGTGTGTGTGTGTGTGTACTGTGTATAATTATCTATATATAAATACACACACATGCATGTATATATTAAAGAAATATTTGCATGTATATACTGTATATATAATTTATCTTATATATAAATATATTTTTTTATAAAAAGTATAACATATTTTTCTTAAATATAGGCTATACATGCGTGTGTCTTTTTACATTATATATATATATATATATATATATATATATATATATATATATATATATATATATATATATATATATATATATATATATATATATATATATATATATATATAATGTAAAAAGTGATTAGTTGACTTAACTTAAAAAAGTGAGGAAACCCATTGCCTTGAAATGATTAAGTAATAAACTTGGATCAAAATCAATTACTGATATATTCCACATAACATTTTTTCAATTACCCATATAATTTATTTACTTAATAATTTTAAGGCAACTGGTTTCCTCACTTACTTTTTACAGTGTACTGTAAACTTGAATCAAAATCACCTTGGGCTGTTTAAGTGATTTCAACTCAAATTGCATTAAACTGACTTAAAAATTATTTGAATATTGTATAACTTATAGGCTAAAAAAAGGTGAAAATTGTTTAACGTATTTTGATGAGTTAAGGCCATGTAAAAACATATGTTGTATTGATCATATATTTTTTTACAGTGTGTGTATATAGGCCTAACTTAACTGCTATTATTATTACATATATTATTACATTATTATTATGATGTTCCCTTTTATGATTGCATTATGTTTTGGAATGCGGCATCTAAAGAATGACAACCAACAGCGTTGAGTCTGCTGATGACACTGTTTATACATCTGGAGCCTCACAGATTTTTATTGTAACCTGAGAGCGCACAAATCTCAGGAAAAAAAATGCATCAGTGCCACTGTCACAGTCTGTGAAACATACCCATAACACCAAACCCTGCTCATGTACAACAGCAGGCCGGTCTGGGATCCTGTTTACCTTGTCCCGCATGACGGATTCGAGGACATGGACACATCTCTTTTCCCATTCAGAAAGTGGAAGAGTTAAAACCCATGGACACATTAGCGCTGACACTCTCCTCGATAGGTGATCCTTTCCCACCCAATCCCCACGGCTGCATTTAGTCTTGTCTAAACAGTAGTTTTCTAGGTTATTGGACACCATCAGTAAGTGGATTGGCTCTGTGTGTAAACAAAGAGGCTCTATCTGAACCCCGGATCTGAGTAATAGTGACAACAACCCCTGACTTCCACCAATTACCTGAGCAATGCCCTCGAGGACTGTGGTGCAGCTCAGCACCCTAACAGCAAATGTGTCTGTGCTTCCCATCACAGCCCTCCATGCAGGCAATAATTCAGACCGGCCAGAGCTACTGATAGCAGCTTTAACAAATTGCCTGGTAAATAGAACCTCCCAGTATCCATTACAGTGCTTTTTAAAGGACTCTGCAAACAGGACTATCAAATGATATTCAATTTTAATAATAATAGTAATAAATTAAAGAAGTTTGAAGAAATATTCATCTCACAGAGATGGTGATAAAATGTATTTTAAAAAAAAAACTCTTAAAGGAACAAATATTTCAAGGTTGATTTATGAAGTAAAGTGCTTGTCCAAATAATTGTTTAAAAAAGCTAACATATCATTAACAGTGTTATAAATGTTTGCTTTTTATTGTGGTAATTTTAAGAGCTGCTAATGAGCCGTATAATAACAAACGTGTTTACTCTGTGGAAGAATCACGAGCATAAATTAAAGTTGTTGCATGTAGCACAGCGACTACCTCATAAAAATATTCACATATTATTGTAATTAATTTTGTCCACCCACAATAGTTTAATATAATTATTCAAATAGTTTATGTAAATCGTAGGCTAGCCTACATTAAATGGAAACAATGCAGATTTTGCAATGCAGATATACAAATATTTACCAATTCAAATAACAGTAAAATGTCCTTTAGATATTTTTTATCTAGACATTTACTATTTTTATTGTAATAAAAATGATCCTAAAACGTTGAAAGTTTAATTTAAGAAAAAACCTAACAGCCAAGCCTACATTTATCTTATCAATTTAGGCTACTTAAAATGTATATGCTTCTGAAATCTATGATAATGCTTTAATATGAAATATTTGTATTATAATACACAATGGCAGCTAAGAATGTTTCAAACAAACTAACTTGCAAAAAACAAAAAACCGCTTTGTAGCCTATCGAACAACGTCCCCTTCTTTAATAACACGGGCTAAATATGTGATCAAAATAAATTAGCGGTCTTTCTTAACGTACTGGCGACTACATAATTATTTTGCAATTCACGTTTATTCGTAATTTGGTCAGTCATTTAATTTAAAGTCAACCCGTTTTTAAATAGGCTAACACACAGCTCTCTAGCACGGCGTCGTTTTCTCGGAATCTGGTTAGGCTACTTCTCTTTTTTTAAATCTAACCTATATTTTATTTTTTTTAAATATATAATATTCATATGAGAGGCATTTATGACATCGCCCGTGCGCATCGCCATATAGGCCTATAACATTTTTAAATGATGTTAAAATTAAACATTGAACTCAATGTAGGCCCAGGGCTGCTGAAAACATTGACTAATATTTTCAATGTTTTTGTAGCCTAGTTAATTAAGCTTTTCCTAACTTCATGGGCCATCCTCATCATCAACATAACAGAATCGGATTTGTACCTTGGAATCGATGTCCCAGATATCTGTTCCTCAACACCCAGGGGTAGAAGTTCAAGGTTTCCCTCTGATGAGGGCTGAAGAAGGGCTGTGTGGGGATCTGGAGGTGACGCAGAGACAGGCCGGGGTTGGCGGAATGAGTGGCCGGGTCTGTAAACATCATCTCTGGGCTGCTGCTGTACAATGCCCTGCCTGAGTTCTGGAAGCAGCTCCCAAAGGGAGATGGGTGAATGGATTCGGTGAACCTCAGAGCAGTGGGTCTGATAGGCTCATCCGCAGCGGCACTTGAGGAATTGGAGTCTTTACCCACCAGAGATTCAATAGTGAAGCACTTTTTATTGTGCTGGAACATTGTGATGGGTTATACAAAAATATATATAATAATAAAACAGGAAGTCAACAAGTCAATATAACCGATGATGGCGTGAACTCACGTTTAAAAAGAAAAAGTCAAAAAGACAATATTTATATAGTCCCTCTAGCATCCATAACTTCATACGGTTCCTTTGGCTCCTTCAAATTCGTGGGTTGCAATCCACGTCCAATAGCTGCAAATAGACGTGCGCGTTTCTGTCACAGTTGTGTTCAAAGTCATTCAGATCTCATTCATTCATGTCCCTGTGAGAGCGAAACTCGCGCACCGTCAGCTGTCTCATGAAGCAGGCATCAGCTCCGCCGATGCAGTCAGAGTCGCTGCGAGCTCTTATGATCGATGATCCGTCAGCTTGTGCGGCAGGGCTTGTCATGATGAGCCAACTTCAATACCTGCTCGCAGCTCCGAAAGCGAGGTGTGGTGCGCATGCGCAGATCCGCGAGCGTCGCACTCGCAGTCAATTACAGCCATTTTGTGTTGTGTAAAGAAATTCTGTATTTGATCAGAAAGAGTTCAACAACACACGAACGGATGTGTCAAAACAGAACCAATAAAGGCTAGACCTATGCATTTAAAATGAAACAACAGGCGAAACGTCAAAACTGAATCTGTTTGATTACTTATTGATCAGCGGGTTGCTTTACAATTTGTTTAATTTTATTACACTGTCATTGTTGGTTTTTTAAAAACATTTTTATTTTATTTATTTAGGCTATTTTGACGAAATAGGCGGAAGCAGGTGAAAGGGTTTTTATAGATGTTTGTTTGCTAGGCTATAGTTTAAATGAACGGCCGATTTTCGTTTAGGCTATTATTACTTTCTTGTCTTCTTATAGCCTAGAAATAGCCTATTTATTTCCGTTTATAATTTTTCAAAAACAGTGAAATTTTGTATTTTAAAAATCGTGTCGTATAGCATATTTAAAATATTATGTTAGTGTTTCTTTGAGCTGCATTTGAATGATTTATATTGCGTGGCTATAGCTATGCTACAATAGTTTACAAGTGCTAACATCGGTAGGCTACGACCAGTAAGAATTAAAGAAAAATTCGTTAATAGCAATAGCAAATATTATTAATAATAATAGGCTAAAATAAAACAAAATGCCAATAATAATAATTAAAACCACACCACATGCATCATGTCATTATCATTTGCAGCATATAGCCTACTATTTTTTATACCCTTGTTTTTTTTTTGTAGCAATTATTATCTTAGAGGCTTAGGGTAATGAGGTTTATTAAAGGATTAAGTGAAGGAAATTATAGAGAAAATTCAATATTTTTTAAGTTGATAGATTTGTTTGATTTATGGCCTATTAGGTGAGCATAAAGATTCACTTGTGAAATCTTGAATATCACATCAAACACTCATTTTTATTTCATGGATAGAAATCGTCACCATATCAAGAGAACTCAGGAATCTGAACTCAGTTAAGGAGTTTATGAAGGTGTCTTAATGAAGCAGACATAGATCAAGGGAACCGGGCATTGATCTCTCGGCTTGACATGTCTCGAGTGTCTCTCCTTGTCTCATTTGTCAGTTACAAACGCAATAAGTTGTTGAGAGAGGATGGAGGCTAATGGGGTGGATCAGAGTCTCGGAAACCCAGGACAGATGTCACCCTTTTGAGAAGGAACAATCGTGGCTCAGGAGCCACACAAAAGCCCCCCGGCTCAGGCCTTTCACAATCCACCCAGCGGAAACCCATGTGAACCAAGCAGGGCACAGACCCCATTGAGCCCCAAAGCAGCCCGTCTCCAGCCCTCTTGTGCCTCCCTTCTCAATCCCTCTGCATATAATTAATAGCTTTCTCTGGCCAATTTTGCCCCCTTTGCCTCAAATACAAATGGCCATTAACATCTATTAATTTTGCCTCTGGCAATTGATTGCAGAGTGTGCACAGCTGAAAGGCTATAACAGTTGGAGTTTTTGTAAGCACTCTGGGTGTGAAGGCGAGTTAAAATGTGATTATTGTTCCCCTGCTTGGAACTAACTGGTGTTAAACCCTCTTTGAACATGGAGAAGCCAAGATTGGTTATTTTACTAGTCATTAGCTGATTCAGAGAGGCTAAATTAAATGGATGACCATCAATACCTATTGACTTGAGGAACATGATGAAAAAATAGCATGCTCATGAATTTAACAAATCAAAGATACGTTACAAAGACAGCCAAAGTAAAAACCTTTCTGCTGAATACATTATTTGCAATAATTGTGAAAAGTATTTGTTTAATAGAATGTTAATATTTTTGCAATAATTCAGTTCTTGATTCTAGGATTTGGATAAAAAAAGAGTAATAAATGCTAAAAAACAAAAACATTTAGCTATCCATGATGATGATAGAAGAATTTCAATTAAAAAAGAAGCTAGTCCTTGTTGTAGATCAACTGTAAATACCTATAATAAAAATAGAAATATTATGACATTCAACAATACTTGCATGATGTAGGCTATGTATTTGGAAACTAAAAGAGTCAGTTAAAGATGCCAAGCACATCACTGTTTACTGGCACTGAGAGATAGTAATCGCTAATGTCTGTTTATCCACTAATAGACTATACAAAGTAAATATCACGTTGTACACAATGAATGCTGGGGCAATGCTCAAGGATCTGATGCAGGCTTTTTGTAAGATACAGTTAAAAATGAAATGACAGGCAGGCACAGGGCAGATGTGTGTGGTGATCCTCATTCTTTACAAACAACGCCCTCTAGTGCACCAATGTGTAAAAGACACAGATCCATTTACACACTAAATGTATAGATATGCTTTTAAAATAGATACATTGAAAATATGGTCGGCACTTAAATGTTTAAAACAATTAAACAGTAAAACGAACATGGTGTATAAGTATATGAGCTGGTATTTTTAGTCTGTATCTATCATGATCTCCATCTCTGGACTGTCGAGCGCGTTGAGGCAAGAGATTTTCTCTCGGAAGTTCGTTTAAAACAACTTTCAGTTTCTGTAGCTGCTCCAGCCTCCAATTTCTTTGACATTTCTACAAATGCAGCAATACTTTACCAGCATGGCAGTTTATCATCTCCCGGTGCCAAGTGAGGGTTTACACTGGTTTAGGTAGGCGAATCACATATTTATTATGATGTAGGCCTACCTAACCTAAGCTATTTTGGAAGGAAAGTAGGCTATGGATAGGCTACCATGGTAAAATTAAATTATTTTCTATGACACCTGGAAATCAGAAGGGCATACTTAATGAAAATAGCTTAGAGATCACAGAAATAGGTTTAGGCCTGGTTTAAACCAGGACACAGACAGGGTTTAGGTCAGGAATAGACCTTAGTTGCTTTAAGTTAAAACAGCTCAAACATGCATTTAGTCTGTGAAACCGGGGGCTAATCTATTCCGTTCCAGATTAGTCCGAGCAAATAGCTACATCCGCTCACTATGCATGCAACATTATCATAGTAGGCCTTACCTGCTAGTTACGGGAATCATCGTTGAAGCCCTGTGTCTGTTCCACATGCGACATTGTGCGTGTTAATCACTGAGGATGAAGGCCAGAACGATGCATCATTCTCTTTGACGTTTAGATACAAGTAGAGAGTTAAGTGACCTTTTACAGCAATTTTATTATTACTGATATCATTTCAGCATTTTAGAGTAAAAGCAAAGACATTAAAACTACAAAAAAAGATGAAAAATTTATACATTTTCAAAATCAAAACTTCGAATTAAGCTTCATCAAAGACACACCCCTTTGACTCCAGCTTTACTCTGTTCACCGTTTTCTCTCTGGTCACAAAGTATATTTAACTACTACTTTAAATATTTCAAAATGAGCTTTTGAATAAGTATTCATGAAGTGTGTCCAAACGTTTGACCCTTAAGGACGCTTAATAACCCATTAAAATTACTATCAATAGAACTCATTAAGAAACAGTTCATGAAAGCACAGCAAACTTCATTAAGTTCAATATTGTGGAGCTCAAAAAGGATGCACTAATGGCATGTAAGCAACACAAACCTCCCTTGAAATACATTTTCTTTTTTCTTGAAGCATCTCAAGATAGAACGGAAGGAATCAACCAACCGTGTTAAAGAATATCCAAATAAATGGGGCAGGCATGACAAATTCTCTTTCCACACTCAAAACTAATTTGTTTGCTCTGCTGGTGAATGTGAAGCAATACCCTGTATTTTAAAAAGACAAAGTAATTGTTGCATTGGCATAGTGTCATTTTTTCTTTATTTTTTTGGCAAACATGTTCTGTGCAGTTGGGTAGCAGTTTATTGCCACAGGCACAATAATGAATCTTAGTTTGGAGAGTGCTCATTTAGTTTATGTTCAGGCATTGCGAATAAAAACAAGTATGGGGTGTCTGAATTTTATTAACATTTGCACCGAAAGCCATTTTTGGATATAGCTTCATGCTTCCAGTTCAATCGGTCTCTACATAATCCTGTGAGTGTTTGTTGTAACAGCATTCCTTGCATTCTGAAACATGGGGCAAAAGAAAAAAAAAAGACTTGAAATTAGGAAATATTCGTTTTTTTATACAAATACTGAACATTGTGCAAATACAACCAAAGTACCCTTAAACCCATTTTTTATATTATATTTTTTATATAATATTGTCCTTTTCAAGACATAAATTCAAGCAAAAAAGAAACTTTCAAGACAGGGCTGAGCAAATACTCACAATTGCACTAAGAGAAACCGTCCAAAACAGGCCACCGCTACAACTAAAATATTATAAACTCGTTAAAAATCTGACATTTGGATGCTCGTATTTGCAAAGTTGATCATGCAACTCAGTGCAGTACCTGACATTGGTCCATAGTTCAATTCAAAAATGAGGCAGCTCTTCATCATGTATGAAGTCAACAACACTGTCCTATAAAAATAAAACCTCAGAGAAAAGTTATTTCCCCACAGTCACAAATTCAAGTTCTTTTGCTTAGACAATCACGGTGTGACTGACACTAATAATCGGTGAAAGCTTTCCTGCCACCACAGAAGGACAATACGTATCATTCTGGCGCTACAGGTCCTGCTTGAGCATATTAGCTGGACTGGCACCATGGGGTCAGGCTGAGGTCACACTCTAGAACGGTGCTGATGACAGTACATGGAGCTCCACTGATGGTCACTTCCTTTCTGGACTCCACCTTGTAGCGGAGGTTAGTGAGGCCACCCTCAGGGTCCACCTTAAACTGCTCCTGCCGAAAGACGACAGATGAACCCAAACTTTTGGACAAGAGGCTGCATAATGACAATGCTGCCACGACAAAGACATCTAATGAACATCTACTGAACATCTTACTTGGTTTCATTTTAGGAAGGCCAAGTATATTTGTTTGTAAATTTCAGTTAAGCTGTCGACAAACCTAGTCTTTATAATGATCTTCCCACACCTTACAAAAATAATAAACCACAAAATAACTAATTGAATCATTGGAATTATGTAGTGACCAAAACAACATTATATTTGATCTTACACATACACACATATGTACATACACATATACAGTGAGGAAAATAAGTATTTGAACACCCTGTTATTTTGCAAGTTCTCCCACTTAGAAATCATGGAGGGGTCTGAAATTGTCATCATAGGTGCATGTCCACTGTGAGAGACATAATCTAAAAAAAAAATATCCAGAAATCACAATGTATGATTTTTTTTAACTATTTATTTGTATGATACAGCTGCAAATAAGTATTTGAACACCTGAGAAAATCAATGTTAATATTTGGTACAGTAGCCTTTGTTTGCAAATACAGAGGTCAAACGTTTCCTGTAGTTTTTCACCAGGTTTGCACACACTGCAGACACTTGCACACACTCCTCCACACAGATCTTCTCTAGATCAGTCAGGTTTCTGGCCTGTCACTGAGAAACACGGAGTTTGAGCTCCCTCCAAAGATTCTCTATTGGGTTTAGGTCTGGAGACTGGCTAGGCCACGCCAGAACCTTGATATGCTTCTTACAGAACCACTCCTTGGTTATCCTGGCTGTGTGCTTCGGGTCATTGTCATGTTGGAAGACTCAGCCTCGACCCATCTTCAATGCTCTAACTGAGGGAAGGAGGTTGTTCCCCAAAATCTCGCAATACATGGCCCCGGTCATCCTCTCCTTAATACAGTGCAGTCGCCCTGTCCCATGTGCAGAAAAACACCCCCAAAGCATGATGCTACCACCCCCATGCTTCACAGTAGGGATGGTGTTCTTGGGATGGTACTCATCATTCTTCTTCCTCCAAACACGTTTAGTGGAATTATGACCAAAAAGTTCTATTTTGGTCTCATCTGACCACATGACTTTCTCCCATGACTCCTCTGGATCATCCAAATGGTCATTGGCAAACTTAAGACGGGCCTTGACATGTGCTGGTTTAAGCAGGGGAACCTTCTGTGCCATGCATGATTTCAAACCATGACGTCTTAGTGTATTACCAACAGTAACCTTGGAAACGGTGGTCCCAGCTCTTTTCAGGTCATTGACCAGCTCTTCCCATTTCTCACCTTTCTTAGGATCATTGAGACCCCACAAGGTGAGATTTTAAATGGAGCCCCAGTCCGAGGGAGATTGACAGTCAATGTTTAGCTTCTTCCATTTTCTAATGATTGCTCCTACAGTGGACCTTTTTTCACCAAGCTGCTTGGCAATTTCCCCGTAGCCCTTTCCAGCCTTGTGGAGGTGTACAATTTTGTCTCTAGTGTCTTTGGACAGCTCTTTGGTCTTGGCCATGTTAGTAGTTGGATTCTTACTGATTGTATGGGGTGGACAGGTGTCTTTATGCAGCTAACAACCTCAAACAGGTGCATCTAATTTAGGATAATAAATGGAGTGGAGGTGGACATTTTAAAGGCAGACTAACAGGTCTTTGAGGGTCAGAATTCTAGCTGATACTGTGCGTTCACACCGCCGCCGGCGAGAGCGTCAAAGTGGCCGGAAGTCATTAATTTTCAATGGGAGCCCGGCGGCGAGCTCCGGCGTGAGCGGCGCGTCTTGGACGATTTGGGCGTCGAGGAGAGTTGGAATCAGGTCAACTTTATGGTAATGAGCTATGACGCGGTTCGGCGGCAACCGGCGGCAACCAATGGGAATGTAGTAGTGCTCCGCTTGAATTGATTCCAGAGAACGCAGTGCTGGAAACATTGGTTCCGACCACATTAGTTCCCAAGCAAAATGGAGGAGAGGTTGATCATTGCGGTAGCGGGTTTCCCTATAATATATATATATTCCGCGCAACACCTTTTATATGCAACATTTTCGCGCTAGAAAGCCTTTTTTTCAGCGGGAATGCAATTAATTTGCTCAAAACAACACCGATTTGACCAATTGCATGAATGCTGCACTTAAACCAGGACAGTTATTGTAAAGTAGGTTGCACACAAATTAATGTTAACGTTAAAGACCAAGGCTAGCACCTATAAACTGCATGTTGACATTAGACTAGCACTTCCAAGAACACAAAAGCCACACCACACAAATGGCTTTTAAATGGTTTATTTCATTAGCAAACATGCAACTATAATTAAGTTAACTTTCACATTTAAATTATTTCATGATGTTATCTTATACGGGTATACCCTACTGTGGTCAGTCTGCACAAATGCCGATTTTAAAAATGCGAACATGATTGTGTGCTTTGCAGCCCCTTTAAATGCAGTTTTAAAAAAGACCAAGCATTCGATCTACGTCAGAGCGTCCACAGATCTTTCTACAGCGTCGATGGCAGGGCGGCCAGAGCGAAGGTTGACTCTCTCGCCGGCGGTGGTGTGAACGCACAGATAGACAGGTGTTCAAATACTTATTTGCAGCTGTATCATACAAATAAATAGTTTTAAAAAATCATATATTGTGATTTCTGGATTTTTTTTTTAGATTATGTCTCTCACAGTGGACATGCACCTACGACTACGATGACAATTTCAGACCCCTCCATGATTTCCAAGTGGGAGAACTTGCAAAATAGCAAATATTTAATTTCCTCACTGTATGTATGTATGTATGTATGTATGTATGTATGCATGTATGTATGTATATGCATGCATTATATTATATATATATATATATATATATATATATATATATATATATATATATATATATATGTATATGTGTGTGTATGCGCTTTTCTAATATCTTCATGTTTTCTCCAGATGTTCCAAAACCAATAATTGTAGTAAAAGGCGTGAAGAACTAAAATATATTACGCAGTGTCAGGAACTTTAGGCTTTGTCTGATTATAAGCTGCGAGAGAAAGCGAAACGAAAAATCTCTGGCGTGTATGAAATGCGCAACACATAAACTTGACGCACCTCAAATCTAATAACAAGCACATTTAACTGTGTTAAATAGAATTTGAAGTAAAATGCATCCGTCCTACACCATTTTCTACTTTAGCACAGTAAATGATGGGAATATACTCCAAATTAAAAGCAAACAAAAGGAAGAAATGTGTATAATCCCCTGAGAGACATAAAGGAAGATTTGGGAAAATAAATAAAAGATTCCATGTCCAGTAGAATAAAATGGAGTAAGCCTATGGTTTAATTCATGGAAAATCAGGTGACCGGATCTGAAAAAGCAGGCAAAGCTTAAATTTAGCTCAAATCATTCGGCATGAATCCATACTTTTCCATGGCTGCGATGTAACATTTAATTGTGAACCTATAATTTTTTTGTAAATAAATGTGTGCGCTTCACTAGTGTCATAATATTCACGTAAAACGGCATTCAAAAAAAAAAAAAAAAAACGTGTTTTGGCCGACCACCGTGGTGGTGCGGTTGTCATCGCTGGGTAACATTCTGAAAATAACATCTAATTATGTATAATTAGTCATCTATAAATATATATCTATAAATAATCTTAAAATCTAACGATTATGTATTGTATCCGTGCAATTTTCTATACGTAAACACTATCTCTCCCTTGTTTTCTGCAACCTAGCTGCGCACGCATCCTGAATGTTCACAAACAGACAATTAAACAGTCTATAGAAAACAGTTTAAATTTAAAAAATATTTCACTATTACTGTTTTTGCTGTATTTTTAATCAAATAAATGCAGCCTTGTTAAGACTTCTGAGCAGGTCTGGGGTGTTTTTATTTTTAATAATAATTATTATTTTTACCTGCTTTTGTGCAGCAATCCGCTTCTGGTCTCTCTTCCTCCAGGCTGGATCATGGATGTGTCTAAATGTTTTAGTTCCTGTAGTAATACCTGTTGGCCTAAAAAGCTGCAGAGATTTGAATTGTTACGATTAACTAATAAATAAAACGGCACCTCAACTCCTTATAAATCCTATAATGAGGAGTATAGGAATAAATAGTGAGAAAGTTTTCTGTTCTTCTGTACCTCAAGTTTAGCTGTTTTTAGTCTTCTGAAAAACTCATCATCTTCTCTTCCCCATCCCCAAAAGCGGTTTGACATCCCATTGCACTACAGGAGAAAAAAATAAAATCACAAGCAATTGTAATTTGCAATGAAATTCTGTAGTCCTGGAATCAGTACTGAATTTCCAAACATATTCAGGTTTCTTACCATCTGATAATGTTTCTTGGTGAGCAGCAGGATCCCTCCCACATAAGTCTTATAGTGATATAAGGGATGGAGCTCTGGTGAGGCCACATGGAAGGGCCCCTCCTCTGGGAATCCATAGTCCAGATCATCATTTTGGGGCAACAAGTCCACATCATGCATTGCAACGTAGTCCGTGTCATTACCACTTTCCATGTAACCAACATTAATAAGAGAGGCACGATTGAACCTGACAAACATGAGAGTCAAAATCCAAATTGTTTCCCTCCATAATAATACTTGTGTGATGGATATTGCCTTCAACAAAAGTAACAAATATGTATCCTGCAATGATTAAAGTGCCCCAATTATGCTATTTTAAAGGTTATTAATTGTCTCCTACAATACGTTTACATGCATCTAATGTCAAAAAACACTTTTCTGATAATATACATTGTAGCACCACCTCTTTTCTATCAGTGTCTAAAACAGTTCGATAAAGGATTGGCTCTCTCCAAACCCCTCCGAGCACCTACTCTGCTCTGATTGGTCAGATGGTCCAGTATGTTGTGATTGGTCTACTCTACTCTGATTGGTCAGATGGTCCAGTCTGTTGTGATTGGTCTACTCTGCTCTGATTGGTCAGATGGTCCAGTATGTTGTGATTGGTCTACTCTGCTCTGATTGGTCAGATGGTCCAGACTGTTGTGATTGGTCTTCTCTGCTCTGCTCTGATTGGTCAGATGGTCCAGTCTGTTGTGATTGGTCTACTCTGCTCCGATTGGTCAGATGGTCCAGTATGTTGTGATTGGTCTACTCTGCTCTGATTGGTCAGATGGTCCAGTCTGTTGTGATTGGTCTACTCTGCTCTGATTGGTCTACTCTGCTCTGATTGGTCTACTCTGCTCTGATTGGTCTACTCTGCTCTGATTGGTCAGATGGTCCAGTATGTTGTGATTGGTCTACTCTGCTCTGATTGGTCAGATGGTCCAGTCTGTTGTGATTGGTCTACTCTGCTCTGATTGGTCTACTCTGCTCTGATTGGTCAGATGGTCCAGTATGTTGTGATTGGTCTACTCTGCTCTGATTGGTCAGATGGTCCAGTCTGTTGTGATTGGTCTACTCTGCTCTGATTGGTCTACTCTGCTCTGATTGGTCAGATGGTCCAGTATGTTTTGATTGGTCTACTCTGCTCTGATTGGTCCATTCTGCTCGGTCAGCGCAGCGCATATCACAACTATTCTGTGATTTCAACCAAATAATGTTTATTTTAGGTTTCAGACATTTAAATGTACATAAGTACTAGCAAAAAATATACACACTGTTGTCTATGGAAGAAGCAATCATTTAAGTTATAATTTAACTACGCATCTTGTTTATATCAGATAAACATTATATAGTGAAAGGCTGAGAAAACTTGCATAACGCCAAGTTGTCTGGTGGAAAACAATTACTCACTGAGTAGACACTTTTTCGCAGCCGACGTCCCACTGAGTGAATCAACTGAGAATGGCCTTCTTTTGCATGTATTTACCTTGCCCCAAATATCCCCCATCTTACTCCACTTCATGTTGAGAGATCACTTAGAATTCACCCCAAATCTAATGGATTTAATGTAAATTCTCACTATACAGTATTATATGCATTTGATATAGTTTGAAATGTCTAAGTGCGAATGGTACAAAAATCTCATCCCCACAGAAATATACAAGAAGTAAATACGAGTTTTTAGAGCTTAGAGATATTTTACTCATGATGGTGGGTGTGGCTTTGAGCCATTTTGTCTCTTCTTCCAATCCAGACAAATGGGAACTTGATTCCATTTCAATTCCCTTTGTTATCATGTATTTCCATTTGAAAAAGGTTTCGGTCTGGTCCGAGTTATTTAAAGCGATGTAGTAGTAAGTTCGGGGTGCAATACTATTAACAAGATTGGCCCGTAACACAGAAAACGCTCTGTGTTACATAATATTCAAAAAGTCAGGAAATCTTTCACTCTTTAGGCTATTTCGGAATATTTGATGTTATGTATGAATTATCTTTGTTATATTATATATTTTATATATTTACCTGACTGTTAATAAAATTGCTACATTTTGATCCGCTCTGAGTTACTCTGTAATTATTAACTATCTCTTTTAATTGCGGCGCAAACTAATATGGCGGCACCCATCGCGCATTATATAGTGAGGAAAATAAGTATTTGAACACCCTGCTATTTTGCAAGTTCTCCCACTTGGAAATCATGGAGGGGTCTGAAATTGTCATCGTAGGTGCATGTCCACTGTGAGAGACATAATCTTGAAAAAAAAAATCCAGAAATCACAATATATGATTTTTTAACTATTTATTTGTATGATACAGCTGCAAATTAGTATTTGAACACCTGTCTATCAGCTAGAATTCTGGCCCTCAAAGACCTGTTAGTCTACCTTTAAAATGTCCACCTCCACTCCATTTATTATCCTAAATTAGATGCACCTGTTTGAGGTCGTTAGCTGCATAAAGACACCTGTCCACCCCATACAATCAGTAAGAATCCAACTACTAACATGGCCAAGACCAAAAAACTGTCCAAAGACACTAGAGACAAAATTGTACACCTCCACAAGGCTGGAAAGGGCTACGGGGAAATTGCCAAGCAGCTTGGTGAAAAAAGGTCCACTGTAGGAGCAATCATTAGAAAATGGAAGACGCTAAACATGACTGTCAATCTCCCTCGGACTGGGGCTCCATGCAAGATCTCACCTCATGGAGTCTCAATGATCCTAAGAAAGGTCATAAATCAGCCCAGAACTACACGGGAGGAGCTGGTCAATGACCTGAAAAGAGCTGGGACCACCGTTTCCAAGGTTACTGTTGGTAATACACTAAGACGTCATGGTTTGAAATCATGCATGGCAAGGAAGGTTCCCCTGCTTAAACCAGCACATGTCAAGGCCTGTCTTAAGTTTGCCAATGACCATTACCCCTTTTCCACCAAGGCAGTGCTAGAGCTAGATCGGAGCCAGAGCTAGTCCCAGTTCATAGTTGGTTCAACCGAGGAGCCTGCTAAGAACCGTTTGCTTTTCCACAGGCTAGAGAGACACAACAGAGCCAGGTCTTACGTCACTGTATACGTCTCATCTTTCTCAGCAACGCTAGCGGGAAACACACACACACCAGGCTTGTTTGAGATGCATCGGCGCTGCGCAGACCGATCCACGTATAATATTTAAAAAAAACGCATGAGTGAATCAAAAGCATAAGGAGTCGTGTGCTCTCGCTGGACTCGTTATCATACGGCGATCGGTCTCTGCACAGCACCGCTGCGAACAAGCCTTCCATCAACACTGCAAACGTTGCGTTACTATTGATTCACATGGCTTTACGATCCTACATCGGCATCAAAACACAACGAAAACAGCGAATCCAACGTATTTGTGCAGTTCGCCGTAATTTGTATAGACAGAGATTACAAACGAGCAGCAGCTGTTAGCTCCATTAGCTGCTATTTCAACAATGGCGGAGCTCAAGTCTGTGTTCGTCTTGTTGACCCCGCCCCCAGTGCCTGACGTAATCGGTTCTTACTTCTAGCCCTGTTCTAGCCCAGCATTGTTTTGGTGCTACTTAAGAACCACTTTTCCTGGCTCGGAGCTGGGGCTTTGGGTGTGGAAACACAAAGAACCGATTAGAAACTAGGCTCTGGCTCCGAACTAGCTCTAGCACTACTTTGGTGGAAAAGGGGTACATTTGGATGATCCAGAGGAGTCATGGGAGAAAGTCATGTGGTCAGATGAGACCAAAATAGAACTTTCTGGTCATAATTCCACTAAACGTGTTTGGAAGAAGAAGAATGATGAGTACCATCCCAAGAACACCATCCCTACTGTGAAGCATGGGGGTGGTAGCATCATGCTTTGGGGGTGTTTTTCTGCACATGGGACAGGGCGACTGCACTGTATTAAGGAGAGGATGACCGGGGCCATGTATTGCGAGATTTTGGGGAACAACCTCCTTCCCTCAGTTAGAGCATTGAAGATGGGTCGAGGCTGGGTCTTCCAATATGACAAATGACCCGAAGCACACAGCCAGGATAACCAAGGAGTGGCTCTGTAAGAAGCATATCATGGTTCTGGCATGGCCTAGCCAGTCTCCAGACCTAAACCCAATAGAGAATCTTTGGAGGGAGCTCAAACTCCGTGTTTCTCAGCGACAGGCCAGAAACCTGACTGATCTAGAGGAGATCTGTGTGGAGGAGTGGGCCAAAATCCCTCCTGCAGTGTGTGCAAACCTGGTGAAAAACTACAGAAAACGTTCGACCTCTGTATTTGCAAACAAAGGCTACTGTACCAAATATTAACATTGATTTTCACAGGTGTTCAAATACTTATTTGTAGCTGTATCATACAAATAAATAGCAAATAAAAAAAAAATCATACATTGTGATTTCTGGATTTTTATTTTTACACGATGTCTCTCACAGTGGACATGCACCTACGATGACAATTTCAGACCCCTCCATGATTTCTAAGTGGGAGAACTTGCAGAATAGCAGAGTGTTCAAATACTTATTTTACTCACTGTAGATCAAATAACATGAGGGTTTTAAATGACAAAACACATTCACTTGCACATATTTGAAAATCAAAATATTAGATAGTTCATGACAGTTAACAGGTTTGTGAAAATTAAAAAAAAAAATATATATATTTTTTTTTATAAAAGAAAAAAAGCGATACAGCACTATTGTGGCTGCTATGTGTCACGTGAGTAGTTGTAGTTGGGTTAGGTGGCTTAGGTTTTATTGTGAATTTGTTAAGTAAATATGTTGTGTTTTGGATTTATTTATATTTAAACTTTTAATTGTTCAATTTAAAATATTTTTTTTTTAATAATATGTCATCCACCATTGTTTTGTGTGTTGTTGTTTTTTTAAAGTATTGGTTCAGGCACCGGTACCGTTTTAAAAGTATCTTGCACCGGTATCGTAAAAATAAAAATAAAAATAATAATAATAATAATAAGATACCCAACCCTAGATATGAACAGTAACGATGGCGTCGGTTTTACTGTATCAGTTCGTGACCTCCTCCATGCAAAGTGGATTTGCTTTCACAGTGCAGAAAACTGCATCTTCTCAACATGATAACACAAACCAAGCTCTTCCATGCTGCGTTCCACTTCCCTAAACACTTCCCCTCGGGGGAATCCCCGCCGCCATTTTGAAGTGCGTTCCACTTCGTAAAGTGGACAAGGGAAGATTATAAGGACAGACCCTGGCTCCCTCGATTTTGACCAAGGGAGCGAGTCTACTTCATATGTACACTCCAGGCAGCTTCATATACCACAATGCAACACGATAGTGACGTCACCGCATATCGAGTTTAATTTACCCCACCACAAACAACTCTATGATATTTTGTATTATTTTAAAAACATTTAAAACAACCCAAATACACCTATATACATAGAGAATGCTGCATTAAACAATTTTGTAAAGGAAAAAAATAAATAATAAATCAACTGGATTCGAACTGATGAAGGGCTTAGGACGCTCCAGTTCAGTCCATTGCAAATGTTCCGCCAGTAGAGGGCACTCATGCAACGTAAGCAATGCACATCCGAGTGAACAAGACGGAGGGAAGTTAACGAGTGATGGGCATAATAAAAATTAACTGGAACGCAGCACAAGTCTCAGCTACAACTATAGAGTTTGAGAGCGGGTCAAAATAGATGGTGTTCTCAGACAGCCGATGAAGATGCAAATTTGTTACAAACCTGCGACAGTTCAAGAATGAAGCGAGACTGAAATGACTGATGACCGTTCAGAATGGATTCTTTCATTTGGGAGACAATAACTGTACAATAATGTATCTGCACTTTGATCATTGAAACTTACAAACAGCTAACACACTACATGAAAGGTA
Organism: Romanogobio albipinnatus; assembly: GCA_023566225.1. Taxonomy (NCBI): domain Eukaryota; kingdom Metazoa; phylum Chordata; class Actinopteri; order Cypriniformes; family Gobionidae; genus Romanogobio; species Romanogobio albipinnatus. Next base: position 31,621,605 of record CM042246.1, on the reverse strand, counting down.
ATATCTGAAAAAGTATAATAGGGGCACTTTAAAGAATAACTGGCAAACACGAAAGGTTAAGACAAATAGTAAAAATACTCACCGAAAGCGATCCACTTGGTTTATAATAAATATTTGATGACGTATTTTCTTTTTGTTGAGGAAAGTGTGCATGTAAGGGACAAATACAAGCAGCTCTTCAAAGCGCTCTCTGAATGGAACGATGAGGGCCAATTTGTGAGGGCCCCAGGAGGGGTCATCAGCAGAGGAGGACTGTCTCTCTATGGGACAGGGCTGATGAGGGAGGTGGCTGTATCTGACAGTCTGGCTCATGTCTCCTGAACAAGTCAGCTGTACCCAAAGAAGGGACCCCAAAACCAAAACCATGCAGAACCCAAAGAGCTTCCAGACAGTGCATTTCCTTGACAGAAAACTGAAAGCACAAATGCATTTGTGTGAAAAATAAAACATTGAGGTAAACCTGATACATCACTTGTCAGCATCTTGTGGTTGTGTGGATGCAGTTCCAGACACACTCAAACCATGTTAAATAACCCAATAAATTGCTTAACTGACTTATTTCCCTTTAAACCAGGAAGTAAGTGCTGCAACATATCAAAGTGCAGGTTAGAATTCATTATTAGTATTGAATACAGACAGTATTAGTGGGAGGGACATTCTCATTCTTATGAGCATTTGATTGGACAAAATGAATAAGTGCAAGATGAGTCATCAATACTTTTGGGTGTTTTTCATAGAAAATAAATACTGTCAATTTTAAATGTGTATGTCTACTAAAAGTGCAAAGCTAACAGGCATTGCCTAAAAGTCATACAATAAGAGTTTCAGAGATTAAGCTTTCAGTTAGCCAATCAAAAATTAAATCAACTTACAATATACACCAGCAAGCATTAGATATACAGATCATACGTTATATGATTGACAAACGTGCTGTTGGTACTCAAGAAGCCCATGCATCTGTAAACAGCTCGCCTTGCTCAACCAGACTTAACCCCATAAAGTCTACTGCATGTTTGATACATTCATTTTTAAGGCCTCTAAATCTCCAACATGATAAAACCTGTACTGTAAAAACTGTCGTTATGTAGTCTGATCGATAGTTCACACTTTTTAGTAAGTAAATGGCCTTTTAGTATAATTGTAAAAACTAGGGCTGTAATCTTCCTGTCAATTCGTCGATTTTTAGTCGATACGTTCTGGCTCGACCAAAATTTTGATTGGTCGATTTTTTGCCGCATTCATTTCATCAGTTTTGGCCGCGTTCATTTCATCAGTTTTGGCCGCGTTCATTTCATCAGTTTGGCCGCGTTCATTTCATCAGTTTTGGCCGCGTTCATTTCATCAGTTTTGGCCGCGTTCATTTCATCAGTTTGGCCGCGTTCATTTCATCAGTTTTGGCCGCGTTCATTTCATCAGTTTTGGCCGCGTTCATTTCATCAGTTTGGCCGCGTTCATTTCATCAGTTTTGGCCGCGTTCATTTCATCAGTTTTGGCCGCGTTCATTTCATCAGTTTTGGCCGCGTTCATTTCATCAGTTTGGCCGCGTTCATTTCATCAGTTTTGGCCGCGTTCATTTCATCAGTTTTGGCCGCGTTCATTTCATCAGTTTTGGCCGCGTTTATTTCATCAGTTTTGGCCGCGTTCATTTCATCCGTTTTGGCCGCGTTCATTTCATCAGTTTTGGCCGCGTTCATTTCATCAGTTTGGCCGCGTTCATTTCATCAGTTTTGGCCGCGTTTATTTCATCAGTTTTGGCCGCGTTCATTTCATCAGTTTTGGCCGCGTTCATTTCATCAGTTTTGGCCGCGTTCATTTCATCAGTTTTGGCCGCGTTCATTTCATCAGTTTGGCCGCGTTCATTTCATCAGTTTGGCCGCGTTCATTTCATCAGGTGGAAAGCACTAATTGCTAATGGGGGTGTTTTCAGAGCACCCCTGTTTCACAGGTAACAGTCTGTCTTCAGAACACCCAATTGTTTTTACTTATTTTGGATTAGCCCAACCCACTGGAGAAGAGAGACTGAAGTAGGCTACTTTGCTGTATAGGCCTATTATTTATTTAATTGTGAGAGTGTTTTCCTAGTCAGTCCTTTTCTACCATGTCAACAAAGACATCGGCAGTGTGGAAGCATTTTTTAAAAATAGAAAATGGGAAAAAAGCCAAATGCAAATTTTGCAAGCAACAGTTTGCACATCACAGCTCGACGACAAACATGTCATATCACCTAAAACGGTAAGCTAACTTGTCTGCGTTAGGTTGCCCTGTCTGTTTTGAGTTTATTTATTTCTAGTATTATTTATTGGATTTGGGCACTTTATAATTTTATTTGGAGCCTAATGCGCGGTGAGCTGTGCCCAGCCCACTGTTTGTATTAGTTTTGAGCCTATGCTTTATTTTTCAGTTATTCACTTTATTTCGTTTCTGCTCTTTATCTGGCTTGTTTAATAAATATTCCTTTTTTATTAAAGTGGACGTGCCTTTTGTGTTTAAGAGTAAAAGCTTTAAGTTAATAGTCTATTCGGGTCTCAGCCGAACGGAGCTCCTGTTCGAGCTGCACAGAGCGGCTGAAATGATAGTGTCTGTCAGTTATTATAATAGCCTACATGACAAAAACAATTGTCTAAATTATGTTGCATATTCCTCCAAAGTTCTTGTGATGATATCACTAGTTGACAACATAGTACTATATTTTCGTAAATCATAGGCTATGATATTGCGCAGGTGCACGTGATGCAACGCTGTCAGAGCCAACAGACTCGTGTGTCAGACTCATATCAGTGCAAAATAATAAGGTCAAAAACGATTTAATATACTGCAAATAGCCTACTAGTTTTTATGTTTATTTATGATTCATTTAGGCAGACAACAAGGCTACCAAGTACTGCACACAGTGTGCAGCTAATTAATTTAACAGTTTTTTTCTCCTAATGTCATTTTTAATCGATTTTTAGTCGAAAATTTCAAGACTTCAGTCGACCAAGATTTTCTTTGGTTGATTACAGCCCTAGTAAAAACATTCCCCTACAGGTTGTGGTACACACGTCTTTTAGCTGTCAAATTTGTTATTTATTTTTTATGAAGTAAACATTAAACTGCAACATTTAACTGCAAGATGAACACTTACTGAACTCAAATTCATATACATTTCCTAGAAAAATGTGTGTATCAAATATGATCCATCAGGGATTTGAGGAACATTTATTTGAGTATCTCTCAATCATCATTGTATTGCATTGCATAATATGGTTTGCCCCCATTATAAAAACGACAGCTTTTACCATAAAACGAATAATTTAAAGCTGCAGTCCGTAAGTTTTTCCTCTTTGTCGCCATCTCTGTTAGGGATGGGCAACAGTGGTCGAGTAATCGAGTACTCGAACTTGACAGCGATCATCGATCATGAGAACGATGATCGTCCTGAAAAAAATATATTTGTCTCTTTTTTATTGGTTATTGCATCGTTTTGCGGAGGTCTGATTGGTTAGCGTTTTACAGCATGCCTCCAGACCGCGGCGAAATAAAGGCGTGCACTGCAGTGATGTCTGGAATCATGAGATCATTAAATGGTTAGTGCAAGATGTGCAGTGCCAATCTGTCATAGCCTATATAGCATTATAATGAAAACACGATGGAAATAGAATGCTGTAAATGATCTGTGCTTAGTTCCCCGTGTATCAGCTGATCCACAGAGAAACTAGCGAGAACACTCAGACTAGCGCGTGAAGTTCATGTGAGCATCCGCGTCCTTATCTGCAGATGCACGTTGTAAGATACTTTTATGTTGTCTATATCTGATTAATCTAATATAAGAAGCGTTTGGTTGAGCTTAATAAGCTAGAAAAGCGCTGCCGTTATACCGGCTGTTGTTCATTCTCTTCAGTTTCAGCTCAAACGCATATTTCATGCTCGACATGATGGTTTTTAGAGACGGTCATATTCTTTTCAGATAGACTATTTCTTTCTCAGAATCATTGATATTAGTAATGCAGCACTGCTATACTGTTCTCGTATTTTTTAACAGTAGACCTAGTTTATTTAAAGTTGGTCAATCTGTCAAAGCATTATAATGAGAACAGGATTTTAATAAAATGTTGTTTCTGTGTGCTTTCGTTGTCCGTGTATGAGCGTTGTTAAGGGAAGAGCGCATTCAAAATGTTCCGTTTCAAACCCGTCGCCTGTAAAATCTAGCACGCTGAAGTTCACGTGCGCATTCACGTCCTTTTGTGTTGATTTATGTCGTAATAGGTTCATAATAATCTTCATATTAATATTGATATATGGTGCGTTTGGTTGAGTTTATTAACCAGCTAGCAAGCTCTGCAGGGTGGTGTTATTTCACAGTTTCAGCTCAAAGGCAATGCTCGATATTACTGACTTGGTTATTTGAGACGGTCATTTTATAAAGATGTTTCTTTTTCAAAGACATTTATGCATCATAATCTAGCAGTTATTTTTTGTTTAATATGTTCATGTTTTCATGTCATGTTTGTATTTGTCAACAACCATTTTCATAACAGGATTTTCATTATCTCAATGACGGACATGCCCCGCCCCCTGCACATGCCCCGCCCCCAATTACTCGAGTACTCGTTTTTGAGACCTATCGATGATCGAAATGAGAAATTGACAAAAATGCCCATCCCTAATCTCTGTTTGAAGCCTGCAATTGCAGTTATTTGCAGAATCATCAGCTTTACGTGGTTTGTGCATCGGCACAGCTCCTCAGTTCGGATGAATCAAATGTTTTGAAGAGTTTGAGTGGCTGTCATTCATTCACCGCACTGGAGTGGATACTGTTCTTCGGAATCACAGATTCTACGTCTTGAAGTGTGACCAAAAGAAGAATTTAAGAATTTAGATTCAAACAGTGATTGAATCTAACGATCGCTTGGCTCATATCACATCAAACCGTGCAAATTATTATAATTAGGGGCCAGACACCTATTGAAACCGTTAGATTTCTTATTAGGGGCCAAGCACTGAAGGTGCGGGCACCTATTGAAATCGTTAGATTTCTTATTATTATTCCGCCGCAAGTCTATGGCAGCCCATAGAACCGCTTGCGGGAAAGTTGTGAAATTTGGCACACAGATAGAGGACAGTCCCAGCATTAAGCACACCAATTTTGGAATCTCTAAAACAATCCCTCTAGCGCCACCACCTGTCCAAAGTTTGACTCATATTTTTGCTAATACCTTTTGAACCATGAGGGCTAGAAACAAAATTCTTTTTTCCTCTGATTCCTTGGCTCAAGCCGATTGCACCCTATGACGGAAAATGACGTGGAAATGAAATAATTTTCCCACCATTTTTAATTAACCGAAAAACCTACTTTTGCGAACTCCTCCTAGGCCGTTGCTCCAATTTGCACGAAAATCGAACCAGATCATCATCAGACTATGCTGACAAAACCGTATTAGACTCAAGATGATTAGTCAAATTGTTATTGAATAACGCTCAAATTAAATAGACAAAGTGCCCACAAAAATGAAAGTCAGGCTCTATCTCCTCAACGCTTTAGCATATTCTAACCAAACTTGGTGTGTGTTATGCCAACCATGACCTGAGGCTGCCTGCAGCGTTTCGGCGCAGTGCCACCTGGTGGTCCAGAGATAGAAAAATTTGATATTTTTGATTATCACTTAAGAATGCTTTAGCCAAATATCACAAAACGGGTCTCTTTAGAGTTGGGACATCACGCCGAGTCATACCGTACCCAATTTTTCCATATCAACCATTTTGGGCATCTGCCATTTTGAATTTTGTCAGAAAGTGCTATGTTTTACAAACGCATTGGCGTATCATTATGAAACTTGGTGTGTGTCTTCGTCACCAAGCCCTGAAAGTACTCAAAAAGTTTCAAGGCAGCGCCACCTTGTGGACAAAAGTTATAATGAATTTTCCAATAATGCTAATAACTTTTGATTAAATTTGACTATTGTCATAAATCTGGTTTTAATAGATTCTTTGGGTCATGCCAAGAACATAGATACCAATTTTACCATATTTGGCCAAACATTCTGTTCGCCATTTTGATTTACTTTAGAAACCTACTTTTTCGAACTCCTCCTAGACCATTTGTCTGATTTTCACCAAAATGGAATCGTAACATCTTCAGACTATTACAGCAAAAAGTTATTAATTTCGTGTCAACAGACAAAACCGTTTTCATATACTGCAGCGACAAAGTTGAGCCATGATGCCAAAATGACTCTTGAGGCTGTATCTCTGCAATGCTTTGACATACTGACACCAAACTTTGCCTTTGTCATTGTCATCTCACTCTGACCACACCAATTTCGTTACTGTGCCACCTATTGGTCAAAAGTGTCAAACCATTAAATCATATTATTAGTGACTGTATATATGATTTTTCAGCCATTTTGCCTAAAATCATCTAAAAATGCCTTTAATTGCTCATTGTTGCAGTTGGTCTAACACTCTCAGCTATGTTGGCATGTTTTATTGGCTTGTTTGCGCTTGGCCCCATTAATTGCTGCTCGCAGCTATATTTATTATTAGGGGCCAAGCACCGAAGGTGCGAAGGCACCTATTGAAACCGTTCCTGTTCCTATTATTCTTCTTCTTCTTCCGTTTCTTCTTCTTCTGCCACGAAGTCTATGGCAGCCCATAGAATCGTATGGTAAAAAGTTGTGAAATTTGGCACACTAATAGAGGACAGTCTGAAAAGTCTCCATAGCAAATTTGGAGTCTCTAACTCATTTCCTCTAGCACCACCATCAGTCCAAATTTTGACTCATGTTTATGCTAATAACTTTTGAACCATAAGGGCTAGAAACAAAATTATTTTTTCCTCCGATTCCTTGACTCACGCCGATTTGATTGCACCCTATGACGTCATAAAAATTTTCCCGCCATTTTGAATTTTCAGAAAAACCTACTTTTGCGAACTCTTCCTAGACGGTTCATCCGATTTGCACAGAAATTGAACCAGATCATCTTCAGACCATGCTGACAAAAAAAACTTGCAAATCAAGTTGATTCGTCAAATCGCTTTCGATAAACGCGCAAACACATTTTATGTAGCGGTTGCAATAACACACTTAAGGCAATATCTGCGCGCCGCTTTATCGTATTCAAACCAAACTTGGTACATGTCATAAGCATGACCTAAGGCAACATGCAGTGTTTCGGCACAGCGCCACCTACTGGTCCGGAGATTTTTTAAAAATGGCTGTTTTTGCTTATAATTTTTGAACCGTTTGTCCAAAAATACCATAAAAGTGGTATCGTTAGATTCAGGACGGCATGCCGAGTAGTCTGATATTAAATTTTACCATATCGGCCATTTTGGCTGTCGGCCATTTTGAATTATGTGCTAAAATGCTGTATTTTATGAACACATGAACGGATTGTTACGAAACTCGGTTTGGGTCATCAACACAATGCCCTGAATGAGCCCAAGTTTCGAAACAGCGCTACCTAGTGGAGAATTTTTTCTTCAAATGCCTATAACTTTGAGTGAACTTGACTTATTTTCATGGAAGTAACCCTATGATGTCATTTTCCGTCATTTACATTTTCCCGCCATTTTTAATGAACCGAAAACCAACTTTTTTAAACTCCTCCTAGGCCGTTAGTCCAATTTACACAAAAATTGAACCAGATCATCTTCAGACTATGCTGACAAAAAGTTATGGAATTCAAGTTGATTCGTCAAATCGTTTTATATAAACGCGCAAACAAATTTTACGTAGTGGTTGCGAAAATAGACTTAAGACTATATCTCCGCAACGCTTTATCGTATTCAAACCAAACTTGGTACATGTCATCACAAGCATGACCTGAGGCAACATGCAGCGTCTCGGCGCAACGCCACTGGTCCGGAAATACGAAAAAAGGCTATTTTTGCTTATAACTTATGAACCATTTGTCCAAAAATCATAAAAGTGGTCTCGTTAGATTCAGGACGACATGCCGAGCCGTCAATATCCAATTTTATACCGGCCATTTTGAATTATGTGCTAAAATGCTGCATTTTATCAACACATGAAAGGATTGTTACGAGACTCGGTTTGGGTCGTCGGCACGATGCCCTGAAGGAGCCTGATAAGTTTCGAAACAGTGCCACCTAGTGGATAATTTTTTTTCCCCAAATGCTTGTAACTTTGGGTGTGATTGACTTATTTTCATGGGAGTAACTTTTTTGTCTTCGGAATCCTTGTCGAGTCTAACGAAACCAAACTTGCCAGGTTTCGGTGTATGGTTAGTGCAGTGTGGTAATTTAGCCATTATAAAACGTTAGCTGATATCGCCGAAACCACTAGTCCGATCGAGACGAAACCAGCGTCAGAAGTTCGGAAACATAGGTCGATAACTAAATGCGAATACCCAAATGTCAAAATATTGATAGTAAGGGGTAGTAAAATCCAATCAAAGTCAGGTGTCAGTCATTTTTTACGTTTTTTTTTTCATATAAATGTCTATAACTCCAAAACGAAATGAGGTATTTTCACCAAAATTGACCCACACATGTACACTCTGCGGACACACAAAAATGTTTAGGATTGTGCCTCTTGGTGGCGCTATAATAGAACAAAACATGAAATTCCCATAGACTACAATGTTTTTTTTCAGCCTTTATGCCTAAAATCATCTTAAAATGTGTTTAATTGTTCATTGCTGCCATTTATCTGACACTCCCAGACATTTTGGCATGTCTTGTCTTCTTATTTGCGCTTGGCCCCGGTATTGCTGCTTGCAGCTATATTTATTGTTATACTTTGTTCTCAAATTGTTAATGTAAACAACATCAGCATTGTGTGACTACCTGTATTTAATGTGTATTAGCGTTACCTGTTGATTTCTTAACTTTTACTTTTGACAACGGGTGAATCTCCAGGTGTCACTGTCGTTTGGTCCTTTCTGGATAACAATCCTTCATCAAAATGATACATTTAATTATTCCAGCTGCTGTGAGAAAAGGCTATAAATTATCCGCCAGCTGCAGCATCTTCATATGCGATTCTACAACTAGCCGTAATGATGCAAATACATGCTAGAATTTCCCATGGAAATTCACCAGTACCACTCAAATTATAACATTATTAGAAGCTTACCATTGTGAATTGGGCTACGGTAAGATTATCGTTTTGAACACTGGCTGGTTGTGTACTTGGTCAAAATTATTTTGGATAATTTTTAACCAAAAAAAAGTCACAGACTGCAGCTTTACATATCATCTTACTAAGCGGTATTATTGGGAGATTAGAGTGACTACTGATATTATTTATCATAATGTTATGTGAGAAGTCAGTTATAAAAGATCTATTAATTTTCTTCTTACTTTCTGGCCATATAAACATCAGCAACTGCTCCAAACGGTTTGTTTGCTCAGTTTGGGCCTCTGAATTGAATGAATGCGTTTTATTAACCTCCTAGTGTGTGAGCTCCATATTTAGCCATAAAAGCATGATGCATCAAATATGATACTCTATATAAATATGCAAGTTTTTTTGTTCGTTTTTATTTAAAATAGCAGGCTTTACAGGGTTAAAATTCTTCACACTTAACCACAACTTTACACTATGCCTCTCATACTCACTGAACCTCTCCATGCCACTGCACCCTTTGACTTTCACGTCTTGAAATTTTGAAACACATGAAACAACTACTGGCAAATGAAAAAACTTTTTTTTACATACACAGAGGTTTTACAAACCCACTGACCAGCATTTCCAAATAATTACAGCAATTCGGCATTTTCACGGCCACACAAGATAGAAATTAATATAATTAGTATTGTCATCATTTAAAATAAGGTAAATGGTTAAACATTTATTTGTCTTACATGGACCAGTTCATATAAAAACTGCTGTCTTTAGCTTTTTTACCTTTTTGAGCCAAATCTCAAAATTGTCCTACACAAATATATTCTCTCTGTCACACCATATAGGACACATTTCAGTAAAAATGTTTAAAAAAAACAGTGAAAGAATTGACTGAAGTTAGTGACCCCCTTATATTTCCCTCTATCATCAATCTTCACACTACATAATATGCATTTTTTTTTCCTGAAATTTTTTTTTTACTGCTTATTTGTCAACTACCCATACATAGAGAGATTGATGACAGGTTGATATGCTTGTATGTTATGATTAAAGCGTTTACCTTCTATCATCTTTGAAATACAGCACCGGTTTTCTCCTTGACGAGTACATCATCTTAGTGCCTGTCGGAGCAACACCGTACCACGCTGAAGTGGGCAAGCAGATCCTAATATCTTCACATACAGCCTTGGGCTCAAAATGATGGCGTCTACATGATACAAAATCTAATTTCTCGTTTGCAATAGTGCCCTTTGTCTCTTTCCATCATAAACGACCTACAACTTTAAACCACATTTTCCCTAGTTGGCTGTTTAAACGTTCTCTTGCATCTAGGCACGACGCCAATCACTCCATCAACCGTACAGAACAATCACAAACCTAATTCGTCCTCGTTATGTCCGATTAGAGAATTTAATGAGTTCAGTTACACGTCACTCATAACGGTACGACAAATGAAGCGCGAACGGCACGAGCTCGTGTAATGATGTTAGGGCGACGCGTATTACAAGCCGCAAACATAGTTTGCCCTTATTTTATACGGCGCGTCATTGCCGATAAACGTTCAAAAACTTAACTGAGAACTGTGACAAAAGAAAAAAAATTACACGCTGGCTGGAATCGTCCGTCTTTAAAATATTCCTCTGGAAACAGTGTACGGAATAAAGTTCCGAGGACTTTCTGACCTGACAGGTAGCCCACATAGTTTAGAGACATGATTAGACAAATATTGAGAAATGTTTAGTTATATGGACAAAGCGACGGTAACCAACCAAACAGTGGAAATCTGAGTGTAGTGTGTAATGTAATAAATGTACAAATACGACTAACGTTGTTACACTAAAGAGCAATTGTAATGTGAAGTTCGACTCTTTTCAGAGAATCGGTTCTTTTGAATCATTCGTTTTAATGGACCGCTTAAAAAATAATATGTTCCGTAATTATTTTACGCTATCGCATGGTCACCGCCATTCCCATAGTATTATTACACGCCTTATTAAAGCTGTTATGCCTTCACGTGCTCTCGGAATTATAGGTAAAAATTGCACATGAATTTCCCATTTCAAAATTTGAACGCGAGATGAGCTCGTAATCACTTCAGAAGTGGGAATGATCACATTTCGATAGCACGTGAAGGCAGTATTAGATTAGGCACAAACTAGCCTATTCGGTAAACGGATAATGCAACTATAACATAACTCGTTGCTTATGTCTATAAAATATTTTTTATTTATTATTATCATCTCATCGCTCCAATTACATTTGGGTTTTTTTAAGGTTTTAAATAGTTAACATAATTATTTTCTAGAAACCCTTCTATATCATGAAAATAGCATCAGTTAAGTTGGTCTAAACGTTTATGTTTGGAATGTACTGTAATGTTAACACAATAGTTTCATATTATTAGCCAATTTGACCAATGTGTGCAGTAGCAGATTCATTTTTTTTTTTTTGACAAATAGACAGACAAATGATGTGCACATTAAAAAGGAGCCAGTGTTGGGGGGAGTGGGAAACTTTATTTCTGAGTGCAAGTATGGGCTGATTTCTCACCAACAAACTTTTCCCTCCCCTATCCCCATTTAAAAAGGTAAACCCATTTCCCTGTGGCTGCTTATAAACTAAAATTACCAAAGAAAAAAACAACAATAAAATATGAGGGCAAAGCAATTCAGTGAGCAATAATATGTGTAACAAAACACTCAAAAATGCCAAGAAAATACAGCTAAGGTAACTGAAAAAGCAAACAAATTCTGGGCAGATCACTTTAAGGGGCAAATAATCTGTGAAATCTCTACATCAACCAGAGCAACTGGCACCAGAAAAGAAAGAAGAAGAAAAAAAAGATTTGAAATAGAAAAATGACAATAATGTATGTGCAAGATGGCAAAACTGATTTCACAGGGAATTGAGGAAATATCATTCATTTAAAATCTGCCAAACCTTAATAGACAATTGGGGATTTAAGTATTTGTGAGAAAATAACCTTTTGATATAATTTCTTTCAATGTGCCAAGTACTCACAATTAAACATTTTACCTTTTGATAACTACAGTTTGCCATTTATTTAGATATATACACTTTAAACATGTACAATTATTCAAAATCATTGAGGTCACTGTCAAATTGTAGCTATCAAAAGGGAGGGGGTGGAATAAAAAAAAAGGAAAACACCAAGAAACATTCACTCTGACCAAAACTTTAAATATCATACTAATTACTGCATAACCAAACAAAAGAAAAAATGTACACCTGCCACCAGGATAAACGCAGTTATTTTTGTCTTGTAAATGTTTACGCAAATAATCCAAGGTCATTTAGGAAAACATCACACTCACAGCCCAGTTAATATCTTCATCAGCTTTCTGAAACAAATATTACTGTTAACAACATAAGGGGCTATAAAAAAAAATGGTAAGGCAACCACTATGTAATTTGTGTTTTGAATCCAGTAAACTATCACCTCCAAAAAAACTGTAATGCATTTCTGAACAGAAACTAGATTCACATTACATGGGGTGCGGCACTGAAACGAGCAGTGTAAAGCTAAATAAATCGATGCAGTATAAACCAGGGGAATTTAGGGTGGGAACTGAACAGAGTATGTTGAGTTTTCAGCAGTCTTGACCACAAATGAAGCAGGCGATCTTCAAAATTGTGTGTACCCTATCAACAATACAAAAAAATCCAAATGCAGTTCTATACTAATTTCTTGGCCTCGAAGAAGCTCTTGAGATGTCTCATTTGCCAAAAGCCAATGGCCACCAGGATCAGCGTCTGGACGATAGACCACCACAGAACCCTCTGATTGGTGCTCTCACTGGTTTGTCTGAAGCGCTCCTCACGATACTGAAAATTTAAAACAAGATTCATGTAAGGATCATTCTTGTGCACAGAAAATAAGGCAATGGAAAAAGTGCTTATGCATTTATTGTGTCATTTGGTTGCGGTGGATCCGAAGCAGCCAGATCTCAATTGCCAAACCTGCAGGACACTTACCCTCTGATAGTTCTGCTCTTTCTGGACCTGATCCACCTGCTCCATCAGCTGTCGAACTCTCAGCTGCAGCTCCGTGAGCTTGTCTTTGGCAGCAATTTCTGCATAGTTGTTTGTATGCTCACCAACTTGGATGTCCAAGTGAACACGCTGTATTGAAAATTCAAAAGCATAAGAAGCCAAACATTACTCAAGACACTTTGACCTGACCATGTTTTGGTTCAGTGTTTTTTCTTTAACCGCTAATGCGACCTTTTACACCACTCAGACTGAACAGAATTAACCATTGCTTGGTCAATGGTTGACCCTAAATTGGTATTATCTAATTGTGTACTTAAATTTAACAGCTGATTGGTTGATTGTAATCCATTACATCCCTTTCTATAAAAATGTTAATCAAGATAAATTTATTCTGACAGTTTAACTCCGAGTTCTAGTCATATTTTATTATCATTTTCTAAACTATAGCAAATACACTATGATAATGTGAGAAAATGTTGTAGGTGTCTGAATAAATTTTGGTCTGACTGTATACATGTATATAATAATTCATAGATTAACAGCCTTACTTACAATAATGTTGTCGATTTATGTGGATTACACTTGTAGCAATATACTTTAAATTTGGCATGAAACAGAGGTTATGATAGACTTTCCTTCAATATTGTGACGTCTGAATGAAACTGCTACCCAAACAAGAAAAATCATCATGCGAGGTTTGATTTTGTCCATCAGGAATTGACTGGATGGTTGTGGTTTGATATTGCTGTGATCTCATGTAAATAATAGCAGCGCCAGTAAACACATCATCAGAGAAGCGATGAGATGTTGCAATAGGGAGGGGAAGTTATTTTGATTAAAGATTATGAGGGCACATGAATTTAAAAATAATGCTGTGCACCGATAAGTCATTTATAATAAATTCTTCAATATTACATTTAAAAAAAATGAATTGTCAATTTTAAGTTCATTGTGACTTCAAGGAAACCAGAAGATGTGATGCACAAACTGAACTCACAAGCATCCCACCAGCAAACAGAGCAAATTTGGATGAATTTGAGTGCAAGCAGATTTGATGCTCTCCGGGTGTGTGGGAGGTGAAAATAAACCTGCCCTCAGATCCATACTGGCGGGACAGGATCACCTGAAACCCAGAAAAGATAAACAAATGAGCATGATGAAAACACGCTGGCCTTTTATTATTCATACATCTGTAATCAAACAGACCTTCTCATCAGGATCTTTCACTTCCACGAACATCCCAAGTCCTTGAGTTGCAGGCAAATACTCTTCTTTCTGCTTGTCATAGAGCTGTGTTCGGTAGTTACCTGTTTAAAACAGAATTACATACTTGGAAGGAATAAAAACACTAAATTCATTATCTTTGAATTCAATAAATTACTTTGTTGAGTTCAAACTGTTTAGACTACTAGAGCAAAATGTAAAAAAAAAAGAGCACTAAATTGACAGAAATACACTAAACACATAATCTTAGATGGGGAGTTGTGTCATATTAACTTGATGTTGCAATATATAATGTCACTTGGGTATTCAGGATATTTCAACATAGGATTCTTCTCATAATTCACCTCCACGTCTAACTTGGTCAAAGTGGCAGCAGGACGGATCACTGTGGCGTTACATTGAGAACTAACGTTAAGTTACAGTTACAAAAGCGCATTAGGTAATGTTGCTTACCCAAACCAGTAAACCTGTAGATGTCTACTTAAATGTTAATTTGTGTAAATTATCTTTTGCAACTTCTTTTTTGTTAACTGAAGTCAAGCTGGTTACCATGAACTCTACCTGACAAACCTGCTAGTTAGCACTAGGCTAAGCATTAACGTGCACTGCAAACTTGGCTTATTCTGCTTCTCTTACTTACCTATTATCATGGTTTCGTCTGGTATTTCTTCTATGAAGCATTTCTTTTCGGTCTCGCCGATATGAAAGTACAACGCAGACACAAAACTGTTGTAAATATTTAACAACACCACCAAATAAAGTGTAAACTGCATTCTGATTGCCACCATCTTGACACTACCGGCGATAAAGACACTGCGCATGCGCACAGACTCCAATGCCACGTAACCCCTCGTCGGACGTCGTCCAATCACGAACGGGAAGTGCAATGCCGAGATTGTTCATGGTCATTGTAGTTTCAGTAAGTGCTGGGTTTTTTTTTAAAATTTTATTTAACTCAGTGAACCGAATCTTTTTTCAATCTTTCAAATGGATTTGTTCAGCTCAATGGCCGCTTTACATCGTTACAGGGAAAAGCCATAGATGACACAAAATCTCATCTCATCACTTTTGATAAATGCCTACACCGGAATATCAACATTTGTGAGATTTAATAAGTAAAAACTGTTTTGAGGTTAATTGATATAATTTAGTGTCTCTGGAAAATAGTCATTGTATGTTGAATATCAAAGTTATTTGTGTCTATTTGTTGATGAGGGATTTGTGGACATATTTTTTTTAGATTTGTGGAAATGACATATTGTAACTTGTGTTATTATTTTGTAATTATTTTGTTTTGTAATTAAAAGAGTTTATTATTCAGTATTTCCATGCATTAGATTAATATTTCAGACATCTTTGCTTCCATTAAAACCTATAGTTGAGTGAAATCATTCGATTTGCATTCAAAGTGATGCTTTTATGTCCTATCTTCAATTAAAATATTTGAGCAATTAAATAAGTAAATATTCAAATGCTTGTAAGCTACATAAGTCACAGAATAATTTTACCTTCAAGATGAATCTCTTTTACTGGGATTCTGCTTTGTCTGTCATTGGTTTTTCGATTATTATCAACTAAATTGTACAAATTAAATTTTAAATAGAATAGCTAATTTAGTATTTTATATTAATGACACTTTAAAATACACCAAAAGTCATTTTAGGCATTCTGTAAAAGTTTATGACGTATACAAATCTATTACTTATCGACTAATAAGATACGTCATTCAGTAGGCTACATTTGTTTACTCATTACAAAAGTGAGTTCTCCGGACTTCGGGGTCTTTTCTGACCTCAAAGGATGTTTGTTCAAATTTTAAAAAAATGTTCCCTTTGTCCAAATGGAATAAGACTTTGTACAGTTGTCAACACTCTCTAGATCTACAAATAAAAAAAAAAATTGGATTAATATCTGTTTTTATGTTCATGTGACAAAAAAGGTCACACTCAGGGTCTCTGGAGACCCCACTTAGAAAATGGACAAAATTCATCCTCAAAAACAGAAACAACATACAGAAATGAAGTGGCACACTTCCAACAATGCATAAAACATCCACAATGCAAAATGATCATGCTCTTACACACACACACACAGGGGTGTTTTTGTGAAATGTGGGGACATTCCATAGGCGTAATGGTTTTTATACCGTACAAACCGTATTTTCTATCCCCCTACACTGCCCCTGCCCCTAAACTTAACCCTCACAGGAGACTGTGCAGTTTACTTTCTGTGAAAAAAAACTCATTCTGTGTGAAATATAAGCATTTTGAAAAGTGAGGACATGGGGAACATCCTCATATTTCACCCTCTTTTTGTAATACCTATGTCATACCCATGTCATTATACACATTTGTGTCCTGATATTTCACAAAAACATGCCACACACACACACACACACACACACACACACACACACACACACACACACACACACACACACACACACACACACACACACAATACAATGGTTATTGCTTGTTATTGCTGTTCAGTTTTGATGTTCATGTTGTGTATTTTTTACTCAATATGTAAACTGTTCATTTCTGTTAATTGTTGTTCTGTTACAGTTAGTAACTGAAGTGCAAATTAAATTTGTAGAATTATAAGAAAATCAGATGTTTGAAATAAATAATAAACTCTAAAGACTTTTCTCTTGTTCAGGTTTGATTCTAATCATAATGTAAGTTTCAGAACAAAAAGCTAAAATGATGTGTTATAATTCTGATTTCATAACATTTAGATATGAATCCAACTGAAAAATACTTAAAAGATGTCTTTCAGTCAGTCAAATAGCACCTATAGCAAATAGTGGAGCTCTGCAGCCATTTACTGGTAAAAGTAATTTCTTTTTATTTTAAAACTGTATTTTCCAAAAGATGGCCAAAAATCTTACACTAAACCATGCCAAATTATCCATGTTATTCCCCCGAATGACAGTTAGAAATGTGGGTCTTTTATAAGGTGAATTCTACATTTAAAAATTTTGTGATTTTGTGTGAAAATCCATTAAAAATATATATATTTTACATTTATTTATATAAATTTAAAAATTATTATAAATACCCAAAAAACTTCACAGATGTTGAGTGAAAACATTAATAAACAGAGTAAAATTACATTTGTTCTAAAAAAACAAAAAAACAATGGTTTTGTTACAAAATTACATTTTGTTGCCTGGGGTCTGTGGAGACCCCAAAGACCCTGAGTGTAATTCCCAAATGAAGACCGTACAAGGGTTAAAAAATAAGTTAAGGGTTCATTTGCTTTAAATAATTAATGATCTTATTTTAGTGACCTATGTTGTATCATATTTAGGTTGTCAATCAGAAAGTAAAACAAATTTAAAAGATAACAAAATAGGCTGTGACCAAACTACACCTTTGTAACCAATTGTACACACAATGTAAAGCGTATTCTAGCTGACTAGCCAATCAGTGTGGTCGGTAAAATTACAATTTCCAAAGAAAGCATTTACGTTATCATCGGCTTAAGTATTTTGGTCGTTTGCATTATTAATACGAAAATAAATGGTTACAAGTCATTGATTTTTAGTTGATTTTTAGTAACATGTATCAAAAACTCTTACAACCTTGCAGCAAAAAAAAACAAACAAACTATTCTTTATGTAATTGTGCAGGAAATGTTACAGTTTTTCTTGATTGCTTTGACCTGGTTAAAGGAACTAGGATCCACTCAGTTTTCATCATCACTATCTCAGCAGAGCAGAAGACACCTCTTGCAAATGTGTTGACACTTTCTCATTGCTTGACACATTTCCCGCACCCTTTTGCAAAGTACAGAGCTCTCAAGTTTTTCAGAGTGAGATTTTGGCGACATTTTTGGCGGAATTTTGGCGAATTTTGGCACCCAGGGGTTTGGGTGGGTGGGTTCTGATCTGAAAAATTCAGCATTTCTTAGTGTGTGTGTGTGTGTGTGTGTGTGTGTGTGTGTGTGTGTGTGTGTGTGTGTGTGTGTGTGTGTGTGTGTGTGTGTGTGTGTGTGTGTGTGTGAGAAATGTGAAAACCTTTGGCCTAGGCTATTTAATTATATTTTATCCAGACAATGCACAGTAGGCTATTATTGCATTTGTCTATTTCAAAGATGTCAGAGAGGAGGCAAATGGCAAATTAATATTTCATAATAATTTTGACTATTTCGCTTTTTCTTTCCTTTCCTTTCCTTTCCTTCTGAATCAGAACTAAGGGCTCGACATTAAGCCTGTTCACATGCTGTCCTTCAGACAAATAAATCTGTCATTCACTTGTCCGAGTAAAACATTTGCTTGTCCAGATTTTTTTTTTTTTTTTTGTAAATATAATTTATTCTGAAGCAATATTCTCACCATTGTTCAATCAGCTTTGACATATTTTTACCTTTTATGAAGGGCATTTTTTCCACAATCTTGTTAAATATAGGCTGTGCTTCAGCTTTCATTTTATATTTTTAAATTTGATCTATAAATTAAATTAGAATAAGACACAATAGGGCAGTTACCAATCAAATTAAATAATTATGAGATTGTTTTACATATTTTTGTATATACAAATAAGAAATGTTGGAAAGATGAGAAAAACTGATTATCTGGGAAACATTCTCTAACAGTTGTCATTGTTTGTGTCACAAGTTGTGAATTTGTTGTAACATTAACAGGAGATCATGACTCAAAGTGATGCTCGGAGCTCCAGTGGTTTTAAACTAGGATGATGGTGAACAATTCCAGGATATGCTTCTTTATTTTTTTCACTGGTTGTTGCGTTAAATCTTACCCAGATACAATACTGCTATTCTCTGATTGGCTATTGTGTCGCCTCTTTCTTTTTTTTGATTGGCTAATAACTGGCAGGCCTCCAGGGGAGACGCGCTTGATTCCTGCCTGGTTCCATAGAGAGAGCGGGGCGGCCAGATTGGGCGCTGCGGCATATTAAATATATGATAAATAGTTTTTCTGCGTGAGAAATACAATGTGTGGCGGGAGTGTGTGACAAAAGACTGAAATGAGTGACTGTCACGCTCAATGCGTGACCCTTGTGAGCCCTGAAAACAGTTAACACGGATGTCATTCAAGCAGTCCAAACTCCATTGTTTTAGCTATGGTAAACAGAAACCATTTATTGCTAACTATTAGAAAATACCTCAGTAAGAAATCACTGAAGCACCTGTTTGACACTCCTTTACACAAATCTTCAATTGGCAATCAGTCTGCAGGCCTTATAAAAAAAGGTACCACGTCTGTGTTGTTCTTTGCCAGCATGGATGGAGGAGGTCTAAGGCAGATAAGAGTGAGAGGAAGAGGTAGAGGGGTCAGAGGAAGAGGAAGAGGGGTCAGAGGAAGAGGAAGAGGAGTCCGTGTGCAAGGTGGAGGTGTAGTTGGAAGGGCTCAGGTTTCAGATGAAATTCGGGCAACTGTTATTGATCACGTTATCAATCATGGCCTTTCTCTTAGAGAGGCTGGACAAAGGGTCCAACCTGTTCTAAACAGAAACACTGTTGCATTCATTGTCAGAATTTTTCGACAGGAAAACAGGTAATGTTGCTGTACAGTAGATACAGAAATATCTTCAGTGATATACTTTATGTAACTGTTTCCTCATTTCCATTACATGTATTCTTTATAGAATCCAAAGGCTACCATTTTCTGGTGGTAGAGGGAACATTTTTAGTGCTGAGCAGGAGGTGGCCATTGTAAACATGGTCGTGGCAAACAATGCCATAAGGCTGCGTTAAATCAGGGAAGCAGTGATCGCAGATCAGGCCACATATAGGAACATCAACAACGTGAGCCTGATCACCATTGACCGCTTCCTAAGAAGGAACCATATGACCATGAAGCAGCTCTAAAGAGTTCCATTTCAAAGGAACTCTGACGTTGTGAAGGAGGCCAGATGCCAATATGTGGAGGAAAGGAAACATTACTATACTGTAATGTCAGAATGGGCAGCAACATCTCCTCATCACTGACTCTCAACACTGGAGCCCCTCAGGGCTGTGTTCTCAGCCCACTCCTGTACTCCCTGTACACACATGACTGTGTGGCAATCCACAGCTCCAACACCATCATCAAGTTTGCTGACGATACGACGGTGGTAGGTCTTATCACCGACAATGATGAAACGGCCTACAGAGAGGAGGTGCACACTCTGACATGGTGGTGTCAGGAGCACAACCTCTCCCTCAACGTCAGCAAGACCAAGGAGCTGGTGGTCGACTTCAGGAGGAATGAGAGAGAACACCGCCCCATCACCATCGATGGAGCACCGGTGGAGAGAGTCAGCAGCTTCAAGTTCCTCGGTGTCCACATCACAGAGGAACTCTCATGGTCCGTCCAGTCCGAGGCCGTTGTGAAGAAGGCTCATCAGCGCCTTTTCTTCCTGCGACGGCTGAGGAGGTTTGGAATGAACCGCCACATCCTCACACGCTTCTACACCTGCACCATAGAGAGTCTGCTGACTGGCTGCATCACCACCTGGTACGGCAACAGTACCGCCCGCAGCCGCAAGGCCCTGCAAAGGGTAGTGCGCACGGCCAGCTGCATCATCGGAGGTGAGCTTCCCTCCCTCCAGGACATTTATGCCAGGCGGTGTGTGAAGAGAGCTCAGAGGATCATCAGAGACTCTAGCCACCCGAACCATGGGCTGCTCTCACTGCTGCCATCAGGCAGACGGTACCGCAGCATCAGAACACGCACCAGCCGACTCCAGAACAGCTTCTTCCCACAAGCAATCAGACTACTTAACTCTTGATCCATCAGGAGAATAATGGAGCTTGAAGTTGCACATCATGTCTTTATTTATGTTGATGAATCTCAGCAAAGTGAGGAGACATGGATGGAACCTCATTGGGTACAGGGCCACTATCAGAGTTCCAGGACCGAGGGGTGCCAACATAACCATGTATGCTGCCATCTCCAATGATGGTGTCTTATGCCATATCCCCGCTATTGGCCCATACAACACCGAACGCCTCATAACATTCCTGAATGCACTTCATGAGAGGCTGATCCCACCTGAGGAGAGAGGGCTGTTGAGGCCTGGCATGCCACTCTTTGTCATTATCTGGGACAATGTGGCGTTCCACCACTCTCGCCTTGTCAATGAGTGGTTTGGGGTACACCCTCGTATAATGATGCTGTTCCTCCCAGCATATTCTCCATTTTTGAATCCCATAGAGGAGTTCTTCAGTGCTTGGAGGTGGAAGGTTTATGATCACCATCCCTATGAGCAAATGCCCTTGCTGAATGCAATGACTGTAGCTGCCCAAGAGATGGGTGCAGAGGAATGTCAAGGTTGGATAAGGCATGCAAGATGTTTCCCTAGGTGCATAGCAAGTTGAGGCCATGTGGCCCCATCGTCACGACAGAAGAGACTGAGTATCAATAGTGGCTGTCTTATACTCCAATAGATTTGACTGTATTTTGGTTTACATGTATTCTCTGTAATATTTACAGTATTTCTTTTTCCAGACACGGTTTGAAAAAAAAATAATGTAATGGAATCAATAAATGCATCAAAGCATTTCTTATTCTGGATCCAATTCTTTGCAAAAAGGCTACAATGACAATCAATGGCGCACTGAGTTCTGTATTTTGCTGCCCATTGTGTAATGATTGACTGAAAGAGCTCATATACTTGTTTGCAAGTTGTGGTGTTTGAAGGCAAATTTTGCTTTTGTTGCATATTTTAAATGTTTGGCCGCAGTTACAGCCTTTTGCAAACAAAATGTGTCATTTTGACCACGAGTGCCACTGTTTAGGCCTGTGTGTGTTAACTGTTTTGAAATTGTGGAGTTTGAGTTGACGGCTGCATCAAGGCAATCAAGAAACACTGTAAACCTGATCATATTTGGGATTATGCTATTAGCAGAAATTAATTAAAATATATATGCTAAATGTGACAGTGTAAATGCTTGGAAATAAAGCTTTAAAAAATGTACAAAAAACAAATTAACTCTCTGGCAGTTAGATGGCAGAAATATTTCTGTTGCCAACAGTTGCCTTGGTTACCTCAGGGTCGCGCTTTTAAACATCATACGGTAACAAACCTAATATGAAAAGATATGCCATCGAAAGGCAGGTAGCCTATGATAAAAATGTCAACTATTTTATTTTGACCCTGGCTGAAATCAATACAACACAATATAATTATTATAGGCCTAACTACAGTGCTGTACAAAGCGAATTAAGTTGTATGCAGAACTACACTCAAAGCATAACTCTGCATTTAGATGCGCACACTTAAAGCTGCAGTCCGTAACTTTTTGTGCTCTAGAGGTTAATAAACAGAACTGCATGCATCTTGCGGAAGAACATTGCAGCCGGAGCTACTTCTCTCTGTTTATGTCTATGGCGAGTCATGCAGGGACTGTGCTCTTCCGCAGCGCTTCCTACCAGTCCGGTCTGAAATAGTCCCAATATAAACACTTTTTATAAGTGTACCATAATGATTCAGGGTAAGACAAAAACGTAGTTTGGAAAATGGATTCATGTTGTACATTCTCATATCATTTTTGTAAATCTTGAACACAAAAAAAGTTACGGACAGCAGCTTTAACATTTGCAATGCGTTAAGGTATCCCGTCCATCCGCAAATCAGATATTCTCTACTGCATATGATTTGCGGTATAGCCTATATGAACGTAACATTTTAATAACCCTACTTTTACATGCTTAGGATGTTTACGTTGTAAGAATATACAGGGAGAATTCAGATACAAAACAGTGACTGGTTAGGTAATGTTTTCTCCTTAAAATCAGACGATTTTCTATTGATTCAGTGGAAATTGTGGGAATAGCGATCTCTTTGGTGGCTTCACATGCTGTCTGTGACATGCAAGTTGTGAATTGTGACCTCAACAGAGTGGAATGCTCAGTGCAGCATATAAAAGAAGCAAAGCTGTCAGTATCATTAGCTTCAAGCTTGATTTGACTGAGGCATCTACACAGCGGTTGTGCTACACAGAGCTTTTTGAGAATAATCTTCTTGTAGTGGGTTTTTTTTATTTTATTATTAAATGCATAAAATAACATAAAATAACAGTAACAACAATTTTCTTGTAGTGGGTTTGTAGGCCTAGAATGCTCAGGGCTGACATCTCGGCGGTACTGGTGAGCGTGGAGAGCTGCTGCACATGGAGTGTAGGCCTAAGTTACATATTGCATCGTCCGCATCTTTCTTGTTTGCGCTGCCGATGCAATTTGGGTAGGTCGTTTGATTTATTATGTGCAACAAGCAAGAGTATAGCAATTGTTTTTGAGTGTCTGTTTTCTTGGTTTGTTGTAACCATTTCGGTCGTTGATTGGGAATTGAAGCTACGTCTCATATCGTTTCCCTGTTCATGTTGCCGATGGTGTCCAGGTAGGTCGTTTGATTTATGTGCAATAAGCAGTGCATTGTTTGTTCTTGAGCGTGTATGTTTTGTTTCGTATTAGCAACAAACTTGGCATCGTGGTCGCTGACATGACGTGAAACATTGTGGAGCTAATTAAAGGTTTTATGTAGATTGGGTAAACCCAGCCTGATCTGCCAGCAATTTGATTTTGCCCTTTCCGTCTGGAAACCTGTACATTCATTTCTACTGCTTCTGTTACACATTTTGGCGGGAACCAATCACAGACTGGCTTATCCACCTGGCATGCTATTGGCGGGTTTAACACGATGACTGATAGAGAAGCCATAGATATCCATAATAAAGGCTAGATGTCATTTGTCTCTAACGTCATCACCAGCGGCCATCTTGTCACAGGCAAGCTTTCTGGCGGGCTCTGTGGTACCTGATGTAAGGTGAGTGATCTGCACGAACACAAATATCTCGCTGAAATCTTGACGGATTTACAAATGGTTTGGGTTCTTACAAACGTTATTAACGTGGCTATAATTCTGGATGCTTGAACAAATTATGAATGATTATTCATAAGTATGCCGTGTCATAGCTATATCTCTGACGTTAATAACAAACCAAAGTTTGAAAATCAGTAGAAAATTGAGCAAGTTATGGTTATTTAAAAAGTACATGCACCATTAAAACACAACGTTATGAGTAAGCGAGCTGACTGTGACAAGATGGCCACCAGATGGCCGAAAAATCAAGGTAAAGAAGGCAATGAAAAATAGTTTCCCAAAAAAATGATTTAATATAAACTCAAGCTTCTACACAAAAGATTCAACAAAGGAAACTAAAGTCCAAATAAACAAATCAAATGTTTAGGCCTATAACTAAGGTCAACAACAAAACAAAACTCAAATAACTCAATACATGTGAGAACCCAACTGAACTGACCTACTAATGAAACGCCAGGGACACATGTCATTTATACAAACGGACTAGTCCACATTAACACACAAGGGGGAAGACAAAAACTTCAAAATACTTCAATAATAACAAGGCCAGTTCAATAATTAGAACAACAATAAATACATATCTTAAGTCAACAAAGAAACAAAGTAAGCAGACAAGAAATTAGCATAAGAAATCCAGATCCAAACATTACACTGATGTGTGGCTGCATTGCAGGCCATCACAGTTTATGAATGTAGATGTATTGAATATGTGTATTGTGTTTTGGCAGACTTATCTGGAGCTGATCATGAACCATTGTTTTTCCCAGTATTCAAAGTTTGTACAGTTGTGTTTGTTTTGTTATGTCAATATTGTATTGTTTATAGCTGGTCTATTCCAAGAGTTCTTCGAGGTTCTCGGCCCACCTCTTCATCTGTGCTCGATCTCTTTGATGGTCGTTCCCTGTTTGTCTTTGACAGGCCTCTCTGGCTTGCTTCAGCTGCCAGTCCTTTCACATAGTCTTTCTTATCCTTCTTGATACTCTTCTATGCATTTTTGTCATGGAACAAATCAAAACTGACCTTCCTTCGGGAAAGAGTCATCCTTTTCCACCTTTACATCTTTGTCCGGCTCTCGCTTCACATGGGATCTTTACAAGGTATCCCTCTTTCTAGTTTGTCTGGATCTTCTCTTCTTCCCAGATCACCTCAAAGAGGGGATACTGCATCTGACTCTGAGTACTTCCTGCCTGGCATACTGATCTGAGTGCCTCTTTTACTGGCTGCCATCTACCGAGTATTCTTCATGCAGTTCTTGCAGTACTTCAAACCGGTTGCTGTCCAACAGGGTGATGGCTTTCTTGATTTCCTCTCTGGTTGGCTTGTTACAGTTGATGCTTTTTATCTCCATACTTATCATTTCTCTATGGATTGGACTATCCCAATCATCTGACTCAAATTTGGGTTTGCTATTTCCAAACCTCTATCTCACCCCCCCCCCCCCCCCCAATTTGCTTGAGACGTCTCTAAATGCACTCTGAGGTCGTCACCACAGAGCTCTCTGCACACTGGCTCTCCCACCCGCAACACAACCTTTTACAGAGGTATTTCTCCCCTGAGTCTCCTTATTCTGGAAATATCAAATGTATTTAAAATGGTTTAAAAAAAAAAAAAAAAAAACTGTCCAGGCCCTCAGATGTTTGTCCCTCCTCCCTCAAGTCTTTGGGGTAGGGAACCAGTCTTGGAAAACCAGGGTGATCAGCCTCAAACGTTCTCAGCTCTTTTTTTAGTCTCCTCTCGCTTTCTTTTTTGGTCTTTGTGTCTCTCTTTTTTGTCTTCTCTCTCTCTCAAATTCCAAACAAGCTTTATTGGCATGACCTGTACAGTATTGCCAAAGCATTGGCCATTACATAATAAAAAAACAACGATAAGTAAACAAATACATGAATACATTTTTATAAACAAGAAAATTATTAATAACAAGAAAATAATGAAGACAATTAAAAATAATTAAATAGATAAAATAAAAAACAGGGGGTGGGGGAAAGAGAGAGAGAGAGAGAGAGAGAGAGAGAGAGAGAGAGAGAGAGAGAGAGAGAGAGAGAGAGAGAGAGAGAGAGAGAGAGAGAGAGAGAGAGAGAGAGAGAGAGAGAGAGAGAGAGAGAGAGAGAGAGAGAGAGAGAGAGAGAGAGAGAGAGAGAGAGAGAGAGAGAGAGAGAGAGAAAAAAAAAAAGTATGTACTTTAAGTGGTGGGTGTTTGCATATGTGCGTGTATAAGAGTTTGTGTGTGTGTTTGTTTGAGAGAGAGAGCGCGAGTAAACGGACGCATCACTGTTTGGTCGACTCTTCCCTCTTTTTGTGGCAGGAATTGTGTTCACTCCATGGTTAAGGGCTTTAATATGGTAAGAGTTGGGGTCACTTAGTTTTAGATGTTCCCAAAACCTGATGGCTCATTTCTCAATGTGGATTAATAGAAGGTATTGGCCTAATTCTACCCTGCATGTGTTGTTCTGGGTGTTCCTCTGTACTCTCATACTCGAACAGAACTCAGCATGTAGAGCTTCAATCGGATTTGTGTCCCATTTGTCAAATTCATGGTAGAAGAGGTCCCCAGACTTCACTGCCATATAATGCAATAGGTTTTATGACTGATTGGTGGAATATTTTGAGCCAGATTCTGATTGGGATTTCAAATTGGAATGATTTTTTTTGATGGCATAGAAAGCCCTTCTTGCTTTCTCTTCAGTTCATTCACAGCCAAATTGAAGTTTCCGTTTGCACTCAATTTTAACCTGAGGTATGTGTAGTTGGTGACATGATCAATTTTGGTCATACCAAGGGTGAAATTGTCTCTATTTCCCTGACATCTGGGTCTTTTCTGAAATGTTAGTACTTTAGTTTGAGCCGTGTTAACAGTCAGGGCCCAGGGGCCTGTTTAACAAACTCAGGGTTACAGGATTAGTTTCGAGTTGACAAAACCAAACCAATCTATTCAGGCTCTGTTGGTCCCATGATGCTGATCATCAGCTTTCTCTGTTTAGGAGTTTAGCTGTGACATCAGTAGTGAACAGCGAATCACATGCTGTGGATCAGTGAAACGGAGATTTACTTCTCGCGAGAGAAGCAGCAAAATTGATTTCTCTCTTCTGCAGAATATTACATGATTGAAAAATGTACAAATGAACAAATTTACACAGGCAGAAGAAAAGAGCCGTCTATAAAATAGTACAAAATATTCAATACGTCAATGCAAAAGTTATGAAGTTAGTTTAGTTGATATATAGAGAATTGAACATTTAAGCTCACATGTAGTAATTTTTATAGCTTTATTTATTGATTTTAAAGCTTATTTGTATGACCCTTTATATAGGCTATTTATATTAACAATGAGCCTATTAATGATTGATTAACTAAAATGATACATGTGTAATTTATTAAGGGTATAACAATTACATAAATTATATCCAAATCATTTAAAATCATCATTATAAATAAGCATTGTTAAAAGCCAGACGCGTTAGTCTTTAAAAACCATTTGCTATGTAGTGACAGACAGGGGGAGTGACTTTATTGCATCAGAGGTGTCAATTTGCTCTCAGCTGATTGGTCCAATTTCAGTTTGAGATGTCTTATCCAGAACATAACCTGCCCTTGAGCAGGTTAGCCGTGGAGCGCAAGTTACTATGGAGACTAACACTGCTAAAAGCCAAACCACTTTAAATGGTACCCAAAATCCAGGATTGGCACAAACTAAGCTAAAACATATCTGGCTAGCCAGCTAAACCGGCCCCTGGTCTGACAGAACTGATGCAGGACCAAACATTTGTATCTCTGAAAAGCCATGAATGTGTTCTTTACAGTACACCCTTAAAACTGATGTTCTCCCAAGAAACTTCCTCTACAGCCTCTGCCTTCAATAATAAAATATTGATAATGCTGAGATAAATCACTCACTGCTCTTGTCTTTGTTTATTGCTTGTAATGTTTTTTTTCTCCCATTCTTTATTACTGACTATCTGTGTGTATGTTATCAAGATAATATGTAGGGGTGTTAAATTCAAACATTGACTACATACAAACTGAAATGATTAATTAGACATTCTTTTATAAATTAAGTCTTAAGTCACCTTCATTTATATAGCGCTTTTTACAACACAGATAGCTTCAAAGCAACTTTACAGTGATAATAAATTTAATTATTTAAATAGTTACTAGTCAGATGCCGAATTTAAAACAAACGAAAACAAGGGTGTAAGTATACAGTCCAGTCAAAAGACCAATGTTTTTGACATCACACCAAGGTTGTAGTTAGAACTACTAGAAAATTCACAGAATGAAATGCTCATATTTGCACTAAATCAACTGTTTTGTCAGATGTGACAGGGCTTCATTCAACTGTTGACAGCGACAAAATGATACGAATTTTTATCGGCCCAGAGTTTGCGACATTTTTAGTACACCAAAATATTTGCCATATAATTATCTTGGTCCTGGAAATTAATTGTTAGTGGCTTAAGATGAATATATAGAAAATAAACAAGTTAACTGTTAAAGCTGCTTTATTTTCTCATCAAAAGCATCATTTTACAGTCACTACCCACTCTCCAACAGAAAATAAACATCTTTTGGGAACACCTTTCAGAAACTGTTGTAAATCAGTGCATTGCAATCACTTTTCATATGCGCGCAAAAAAAAAAAAAGGCAGCAAAATGGGTGTAAGGAACAAAAACACACAAGGTTGAATTCTTGTTACCCTGCAAAAAAACATTTGTTTTCTTTTTTTTTGTTCAATATTATAAAAAAAAAAAAAAAAGAAGAAGGCTGAAACAATATACTGCAGAGAGAAGGGACCGGGGAAACTAACTTATAATAATTAAAATATGAAAAAAATAGCTAAAATATTGACATTGATTTGATCAATTTAAGAGAAAACTTTCATTAGTTTGATTTATTTTGCAGTCCATTAAAACCCTCTTAAATGTTGTACACAACATTAGCACTCCAGATCAGAACAGAACAATGAAACAGATTAAGGGTTAAAAACTATTTAAAAAAAAAAAAACCACCAAGAATTTAGAGACGTGTATACACAGAAATAAAGATGTGCTACTGTAGAACGCATTTGAAATGTGTAATCTACTATACGCAAGCAGACCCAAATCAGACAGACCAACATAAAGAACGGTTTCTTTGAAGCCACCAATCTTCCTCTATAAATTCAAACCAGCGTTCCTTCCAATCAAGCACTTCAGCAATATCAACATCTGAACAGCTGTTCGAAATTCACATTAATGTTTTTCACCTACAATCTTGAGTTCTTTCAAATCCGGATTCTAGTAGAACCTCTTGTTCCTCTCCTGACGCTTCTGAAAGACCACAGCACCAACAACTGCACAAACCACAATTCCCAGCAGGGCACACAGCAGAAGTAAGAAGACCTTCCAGCCAGTGAGGGGTGAGCCTCGGAAATTTCCCGTTGGATCATCAATATTGTCTGTTTTGTGGGAGAAGACACGTAAACATGACAAGCAATTGAATGAAAAATCCTTCCGCCAACAATTTGAATATGTCCGCAACTACACATCAGCAGTGTTACCTTTTGGCGACTTGAGGAGACTGACACTAGGCTCAATCTTCGTCCAGTCCAGGTTGTCCTCCTCAGGAGTATGTTCTACCATCAGCTGGTACATCTTCATGGAGATGATGTCATGGTTATCTGCACAGAAGAAACCGTGCCAGTGACGTCTGGCAAAAGGCATCAGGACTACTGTGGGCTGTGGAGATTTCGGAGTAACACTTACCAGAGAGATCTCCTGTGGCCGCAGAAGCCCCAAAGTAGTATCCTGTGGGGAGGCGGACGCCCCCAATATCAATACATTCTTTCCAATCATTCCGGTCATCCACATCTACCATAATCTGTGAAAGCATAAAGTAGCTGTGAAAAATCTCTATATAAATCACCCCATATATTAAAGGACTTTTATATCATAAGGAACTCAAAACATCTCCACATTTCAGATGTGAAGGGGCATTTCTTTAAAGTATGAAAGGTTCAGGGAATGGAAAACGAAAGTCATGAAAAAATGGTCATTAAAAATGGTTTCAGAGCCAAAATGAAACTGCCAGTATAAAACAACATAAATGTACATTTATGCATTTGGCAGACGCTTTTATCCAAAGCGACTTACAGTGCACTTATTACAGGGACAATCCCACTGGAGCAACATGGAGTAAAGTGCCTTGCTCAAGGACACCAAGAGCAATAACTATAACAATAACCACCAAGACAAGACATAGTTCTGTTTATTATAAGCGGACACTGCCGTTTTAGGGTACATATACACGGCAACGATGTACTGAAAACGGGGGAAAGAAAATGTTTCCTTTGTTTTTCGCGTACAGACAACAATGTCAGAACGAGCCTCGTTCACACGGATCCATAAAAACGACTAAAACACTATTATACTAAATCCAGGCCAGTATTTGATGGTCACTTTATTAAAGAAACACTACGCCCCTATAGACCTATAGATGACGTCACCGTTTTCACACGATTATGGTATAATAAAAATTAAAAAAAACGTGCACTTCAGGCTTCAACGAGTTTTCAGGCCCCAAAAATGCTGTTGTCATGTAAATGACAGCCAATTAGAATCCATTCAAATGTTTTTATCGTTCATCAGCTGGGGAAAAAAAAATCATTCTGAAAGTGATTCCAACAACATTGTTCCTCTATCCCGTAATCATTATAGTTGAATTGTGAATTCTGCTATTCTAGTTTTAGTTAGAACTATATCTTTAGTGCTATAGTTAGTTATCGTCCTTGTTGTGAACATTCAAAAGCGTTTTTCTTTAGATTTTAGAGGTGAAATATGACCCAGCAATGTTTTCCCAAAATGTCCTCATCCACAGCTTTAATATAGAAGACGGTAGAGCTGAGGAATCAAGGGATTTCAAAGTTCTTCGCACTATGTTTTCGTTCCTGAAAGTTAAGCCTTTTCTCCCCTTTTCATAGTTTTTTTTTTATTTTTATGAAATTGATACTTCTATTCAGCAGGGATGCATTAAATTGATCAAAAGTGACAGTACAAACATTTATGATGTAAATATATAACAAAAATATTTATATTTCAAATGAATGCTGTTCTTTTCAACTTTCTTTTGAATCAAAGAATCCTGATAAACTATCACGGTTTCCACAAAATATTAAGCAGCGCAACGGTTTGTTTTCAACATTGACAATACGAAGAAATGTTTCTTGAGCAGCACATATTACAATGATTTCCGAAGGATCATGTGACACTGAAGACTGGAGTAATGGTGCTGAAAATTCAGCTGACACAACAGGAATAAATTACATTTTATAATTACAATTTTAAACGGCTCTTTTAAATTGTAAACATTTCACAATATTACATCCTGATTATAACTGCATTTACAATTATTGAGCTCTTACCGTGAGTCTGCCTTTGGAGTATCTAACAGCCAGGTATGTGTCATGATCTTTGTTTCTGACTTCAACAGAGCACCCTCCCAATTCAGTAGACCGGCCGTCTTTCCCGTGATCATACGGCAAGGAGCCGTTGCTCACCATTGCAGAAATATAGGGAAAAGAGCGCTAGAGGACCAAAATGAATATGAATCAAATTTATTCCATTGATTTATGCCTATATAGACCCTTTTCACAGACTGTGATGACGCGTTTTAACGGTCATCAAGATCGTAAATCCTGCAAAGTTTTTTGTATTCAAATTATTTTTTAAATGCATGTACATTTATAAGACTTATACTTTGCATTTCAATACTTTTCCATCAAATTACAAAAAAAAAAAAAGTTACCGCTGTTGTGAGGGTGTTTCTAAGCATCTATGGGAGTAATGGTAAAAATGTACATATTTCTCTCTTTTCACTGCCGTTGTCAATCTAACTATTTTTTCCCTCTTTTTGAAAGTTGTGAAATCACTATTGTGGCGTTTTTCTTTTGCTATTTGAGCAAATGGGCACACAAAAAAAATATTTCATGTATACTCTCATTCACTGCTATAAAAGTTAACCCAACTATGACGACTTCCACTCTGAGAAACCCAGAAATGTGAAAAGGGTCTATTTGTTGATATACAAAAAAAGAAAAAAGAAAAAGAAAAAAAAAGGTACCTTTGTACCTTTATATAGCTGTTCCTGAATAAAACATAAGTATCTACATTTATAAAAGGTCACTGTAAACTACTGAAATCAAAATAATCAACATTGAATTAATTTTGTGAAAAATATTCACATCAACAAAATTATGAACGATGAGGGTAAGAAAATGACATGGACCACATGATGCAGGCAAAACAAAGAAAGCATTGCTTATTTGCAAAATAAGTGTTGAAAGATCATTTCGAAACAAATTCAAAAGAGAGTGAAGGGATAGTCCAAATAAAATATATAAGGACTGTTTCTCTCGGTTCAACATCTGAATGAAAATACCTGGCACATAATTCTATTGAAACTATCCCTTAAAGATGAGGACAAAACCTCAGATGACCAGAAGCAGACCAAACATGCCAGAAGTCCAGTATTCTTAAAGCCTCAAAACATTTGTTAGTTTGGATCTAGATATCTTTGAATTTAGTCTCAAGTCAATTTCTGATCATGAAAAAGCAAAGCTTTCAATCAAATGAAGATAATAAAAATAAAATAAAAACATTTTACATCTCTCAACTCACATCCGGAGCCTCATCGTTAGGGTATGTGTCTATAAAAATGGCCAACCCATGGAAATTGGCACTACTTCCAAACACGGTGCCTGTAGAGAAAGAAGGAGCCATGAGTACGGCACACTTACATCCATTCCTTGGAGATCATTACGGAAGGTATCCACAAAAATAGCCAGGCCTACAAAATGGTCTTGGTTTCCAAAGACTGGGCCTAAATGAAAGCATGACACAATCAACTGCAGGGAAGAAAGAGCTGACTTGCAAATGGATCACAGATGGACTACACACACAAATAGACAGCATTAGAACTCATTACAGATAAAATCATGAAGTGCACAATGGAAATGGTCAGAGAAAATGCTTGAAACGGGACCCGAACCTGCAATTTTCCTTCACAGGATCACAGCTTTCAAACTTACCAGCATTTAGCCTCTCCTTCGTGTACCAAATGGCAAAGCCATCTCCATGGAGATTCTTCTTCCCTGAGCCATGAACTTTAAACTGCACATGCATCTCCCAATCCTTCAAATAGCATGGCTACAAAAGGCAGAAAATTAACATTACTCAAATAGCTTTGTTGCACGTTTGTTAAGATGCTGTGTTTTAGGGCATTTTCACATTCAAAAACCATTGATTGAAATAGGAAATCACATGATCGGGAATTTCGTGTGAGGGTGAAAGATTTCCCCATTCAGATTTTGCATCGGGTTCAAATTGGATACATGAATTTGCTGAGTTGATCGAAAGGATGTTTGGTTTGAAAGCAAGTGTGAGATGTGTTTGACAACATGCAATGACCATTATTTGGCTGTGAAATTTCCCCCGACATTTCGCTAATGTGACCGCATCTAAGACATAAATATTAGTATTGCAACTTTTAGTGTAAAATAAAATGAGGAATGCACCAAAACCACTTTTTCCAGAATGAGTCCGATACTTTTATTTTTAGAACTTGCCAATGCCGAGTACCGATACCTGTATTTTCATTGCATTTTTTATTTTATATTGGGCAGAGAAACCAAAAGAATGTGAATCAAATTAGTTGGCTTAGCAAATAGATATTTCCTTCACCTATTTTCATGCCTAATTATGCCTGATAAAATGTATTGTAGGAGCTGCTGTTACTTTCACTGTTCATATTATTGCTCTATCATACTTGATCTTTAATGTAATAGAGCAGTGAATGTTTAGAGCTGGACTCGAAACATCCAGCTTAACCAGTCAAGGGGCCCTATCATACACACGGCGCAATGCAACACAAGTGTTTTTGCAGTTATCATTGTCATGTTCAGCAATTTTAAATAGCAAATGCACTCAAGCCCATCTGTTCGCCCATGGGCGTGCTGGTCTGAAAATGAGGTGTGTTCAGGTGCATTGTTGGTGCGTTGCTATTTTAAGGAACTGAAAACGACTGCGCCATTGACCAACAAAAACCTGGTCTTAAGTCAATAGCACAGGTTTGTGTTATTTAAAGAGCGCGCTAGTAATAATATATGCGGGTGTACACGCATACACTCTGCTTATTACACACACAGGGACACACAGCAGCACACAAAATATTTTTAAATAATACAAATAAAAGGATTCCTCTCTGAAAAAAAGTGTTGATGGAGACTGATTGGTTTATTGCACATTACGGCCAAAACACACCCATGACTCATTAAGAGGCTAGGTATACAACCCTTTTAGACCATGTGCCTGGCGCGCACACCATTTTTTCCGTCGTTAAACTAGCAGAAGTGGATTCAGACACGCTACAAATGCACCTGCACCATGCGCTTAAATCGGTAAAAGGGCACTACAGCGCTGGGAAGATGAATGTGTATATAAACTGTGTCATTTATGTAGTATAAATGTGAAATTATTTTTTAATTTGGTGCCTTCTAGACTGAGAAAAGACAGACAATGTATTTTTCTAATGTGGATGAAAGACAACAACTCCCAGAAT
Organism: Romanogobio albipinnatus; assembly: GCA_023566225.1. Taxonomy (NCBI): domain Eukaryota; kingdom Metazoa; phylum Chordata; class Actinopteri; order Cypriniformes; family Gobionidae; genus Romanogobio; species Romanogobio albipinnatus. The sequence goes on along the minus strand of CM042246.1, from coordinate 31,586,875 downwards.
GCACTTGCTTCGCTGCCCTACGAGGCCACGACTATTGGTTATCGCTTGCCCACTGCGGCACCGCCCCCATCGTCGTTTTGATATTCAAAGTAATAAAATAATTTAGTTCAGTTAGAGAATAGACACTACAATTAAAAACTGAATGCGTCTTTTCAATAAAGTGAGTGAGCCGAACGAAAGTCACAGCACAGACGCAGCAGGAGTCAGATTTCATTCATCACGAGAAGAGCTGACGTAAGTGCGGCTGTCATTCTCAGTCCAGTCTGGCACGTTATCAGATCACATGTGGAAGCTAAACTTTCATAGGAATTCATTGAAAAGTTGAAACACTCACTTTGCTCCGCGCCGTTATTAATGCCCGAGCGGCAGCGGGCATTCACATTTACATTCTGTGAGTGAGATCCTTCCCCTGTGAGCGGGTTGAAACATGCGGAACTAGCTCCTGTAGTCTCTGGCCAAAAATCCTCAGATGAAACAAAATGACGATATTTGCATCATCTGAGGATTTTTTCCAGAAATAAAATACATAGTTCTCTCGTCTCAGGGGGACATGAGGGGGGAAAGTACCATAATTCATACCAGGTTTCTACTGATACAAAGCTTAATGCTAAATCACTGAAGTTACCCTTTAAAATAGGGCCCAAGAGCATTAAGTGATTGTCTCTCTTTTGTTGTTAGATTAACATTGATGAAAAAGACGCGGCAGGTTTATTAGGATGCTGTCACTTTAAGAGCTGCACGTATCCAACATACTGTTATACGCACATTTTCTTTTCAACTGTTTACACTCAGAAGACATAAGTAAGCTGACTGTTTCACAAGGATACTTACCTATCCAGGTCTTTTGACATAATTTTGTGTGAATTTGTCCGTTCAAGAGCAAAGACATGAAAGAACGCAATTTAATAGGCTATTTACTCGCTGTCTGAGGTGCAGCTTTTCTGGGCACGCACTTCGGATCTTTGCGCTCATGTGAAAACTGTACCGCTTTCCTGTAATAATGTAGGGAACCACTCGTTATAGGCTACATAAAACATGTAATGGTTCATGTTTTTACTTGTGCATACAATTTAGTTTTACTCTAAATGACGCATGTGTACGGAGTGAACGATCAGCAATCAAGAGCATGCAACAGAAGTGTTCTCTCTTTCTCTCTCTGTACGCTTCTCATTTTACTTTCTTTGCTATTGCCATATCCAACCGAACAACAAACTTTACAGCACTGTCTCTGAAAAAGGGATGTGTGGCGCTCGAGAAGCACATGCGTCTTTGCCTTAACAAAATTACTCACGAAACTTGACGTCTGACAGCCAGTTTTCTGTGTGTGTGTGTGTGCTTCAGGTAAGTGCACTCAGCAAACGATCTATTAGAAGTTTAAACTAATATCGCTTTAAAATGCATGGGAATAATACACTTTAATGATGAAAGAACTATGCTATCCGTGAGAGTGATCGTGATATAGATGATAATCAAAACCAAGCAGACGTCTAGTAATCCGATTGAGGCAGGAACTGTGTGGAGAGGGGGCAGCACACCAGCTCATTTGCATTTAAAGGCACAGGCAGGAAAACAGCCTGTTCTTGACTGCAGTCAGAAATGGGTATTTACAACAAGGATTTATAAATGATATGTGGGCTATTTTAAGCTGAAACCTCAGACACATTCTGGGGACCCCTGAGACTTAAATTACATCTTGTATGTATGCATGTAAAACAAAAAAAAACTATTTACTTGCATGTCATGTGACCATTAAGTGCAATCAGAGAACGGTGAACAATGTGTGGTTAAATTATTGAATTTAGGGTTGTGCCGATGGACGATATCATCGTGATGGCTGACTGACATCACGATGGAGCGCCACCATCGTGATGCCACACCCCCCATTGCGAGTCTTGTTGTGAATGCGACGCACACTAATCCTCTTCTATAGTTAAACTAAAAACTTTGCAGGGATTGCTCTGTAAATTATATTGAGAATATAACTAATGCATATATTCTATTTTAAATACTGTAGTCTTTGCCAGATATAGCCTACATTTTGAAATAATAAACGAGGCTCAAACATCCATTTCATAAGCATGCATGTTTATTTCAGCACTTCCGTCATTGAAACAACACACCACAGCCTGTAAATCATTTAAACGATTATCAGTAAATAATGGTAACCTAAAGAATATAAGAAAATTAAATATTAGTAAAAAAAAAAAAAAAAAAAATAATAATTTCCCCTCAAAGATGCGTCATATACCGCTCTGCGCGAGATGAAACACGAGCTGTAGACACCTTCTCAAATATCTTCGTCTTCATGTGTTCTCCTGATGTTGCAAAGCAACACTTGTTGTAAAAGTTCTGAAGAGCAAATTTTATCTTCCACAGGGTCAAGACATTTAAGCAATGTTTGATTATTCACTGCCAGAGAAAACGAAAGTAAAATGGCCTGTGTGTGTGAAATGCGCCATTCAAATAAACTTGACGCGCCTTACCAAGTTAAATAACAAGCACAAACTGTAAAATTAAGTAAAAAGGTAGCCTACTCATCCTACAGTGTTTTTCTACTTTCCCACAGTAAAGGACGTGAATGGGTATAATAGACTTAATTATAAACATACGAAAGGAAGAAACGTTTATAATTCCCTTTGAAATTGGGTGCGACGCGAGTGAAGATTTGAGAAAAGAAACGAGATGTCCATGGATAAAATGGACTAACGTTAGGCCTATTGTTAAAATTCACGGAAGTCGCAAAACAGAATAGAAAAGCTGACAAATCTTAAACTGGGCTCAGCCTACCCCTCTCATTCGGCATGAATCCATTCATGGCTGCGAATTTATTTCCTTTGTAAATAAAGCTTTGTGCTTCAATCGGTATTATTCACGTAAAACAACATTAACATACAAAACACTGGGTTAGTAACGAAATTAAAGTTTTGAAGTAGAAAATAGCATTTATGTAAAGAGATTTATTAAAATAAAAAGTGCACAACTCTTCTTAAGTGGAAGGAAGCTACTTTTTTCCCTCACGTGCAACCTAGCGCGGATGAGTCATTATTTGGGTTAGTAAAATAACGACATTATATATAGTTTTGAAGTACAAAATAGTACTTATGTAAAGAGATGGTAAAATACAGATATAGTCAATTATATATTTGTATTAATTAAAAAAACGACGATATCATCGTCCATCACGATGTTTTACTGTAAACATCGTCAGCTGCCAATTTAGGAGACGTCGCCCAACCCTAATTGAATTATTAAAATCTTAAGGGGCACTTCAATAAATATTTTACGCCCAAGGGGTTCGGCTGACATAAACAGTTTGGGAACCCCAGGTGTAGGTTTTTAGTTGTACAATGCAGTTTTACTCACCACTGTATTCCAGATGGACCCATGTTTGCTCCTCTCATCCGGAGTTAGACGCACATACTGGCTGGTTATTAAAGTACTTCCCCAAAAGTCCCACTGACTTGAGGGACTCGTTCCAACACCTGATCATCAGAAAAATGAACATTCATAAAATGTATTCACGGTGTCTTGGATATCAGTCACAAAAGTGTAAAGTGAAGCATATGTACACACGCTGTAAACCATGAGAACATTATGAGCAAAAAGAACAAAAAAGTTAGCAGTGAACTTTTTTTAAAAGGTGAAATAGTCTGTCAAATGTATGTTTTTAGAAGTAAAACGATTAAATACCATATAATTTACAGTGAAAAACAGTAAAAGGACATTCCCAGAAGCCCCTGTGACATCACATATGATTATACTTCACTTTAAAAAACATCTCACTTTTAGTTATCAATTAATGCAAATTAGGGGGTTTAGTGTTACATTTTATGTTACTAATTATTGTTCATTTCATTATTTTAGCATCATATGCGTTTCTCTGCTGGCGTTTTGTGTTCATGACTGTGCACCATCTTCATAAAAGTATTGACCGTGTTTTATGAACAGGCCACTTACCATGAACTCTATCCATCATAAAAGTGCATCTATCCATCATAAAAGTGCATCAATCCATCATAAAAGTGCATCTGTCCATCATAAAAGTGCATCTGTCCATCATAAAAGTGCATCTATCCATCATAAAAGTGCATCAATCCATCATAAAAGTGCATCAATCCATCATAAAAGTGCATCTGTCCATCATAAAAGTGCTTCCTATTGCAATCTGCCTTTGATTGTTACATTTTTGACGCCATGTTAGCATTGAGGCTATATACATGGCAAACACAAGGTCAATATCACAATCCATAAAACTTAAATTACTATAAAAAACATTTGAAATTGACAAATGATAGAAAATCTAAAATACATTCATGTGATTGAAAACCTATGGAAGCTTGTTTTTGCCACAGAATAAAGAAATACAAATGGTAAAAAATAAATAAAAACAAAATTCTCTCAATTGCGTGATTAAGTTTATCTTGCAATTCTGACGTCATGTTCTGTAAACTCACAGTTGTGAGATAAAAAGGTTGCAATTATCTTTTAATTTTTTTTATTTTGTGGCGGAAAGAAGCTTAAATAAAGGTACAAAGCAGATTTTGTTAGTTCAAGTAGATTGGTATATTAACATTGTTACTGAATAAAACACATGGTTACAAGTTTTACAGGCATTCTGCAATACTGGAAACACCATCACAGTAGTTTTTACTGCACATTTCTGGCAGCTTTTTTTTATTATTACCTTAAATGTAACTTGGTAATCCTCTAAATTTTGTAACATAAAATGAATATAAAATATTTTATATTTGTGAGATTGTGAATGTGCCTTTTGTACAGACGATCAGATGTTTTTGCTTTCACTGAAGCACAAGATGCTATCATTCTCACATCATTATGGAGAACCTTATCATCAAGTTTAGCACAAACTTGTGATCACGTAAACAAGTGCACTTTTATTTAATTCATAAACAAATTTGCTTTCTGATTGTTTTGAAATATTTGGACCCCAATGTACGTACAAAACAGTGCTATGCAATAACTAACCAATAGCGTTTTGACAATTTGCATGCTCTTACTGCGTGTGAAGGCAGATTCCATTACAACCTGCACTATTAATGCAAACTACCCTCACCTGTTCAAATAAAGGCGCTGACTAGTTTTGTTTACACTTGTACACAAGTTGTGTTCCTGTAACGACTCTACTGTAAACTACTTATATCCCTGTGGTACATGTTCCCAATAAAATACATGAGCCATGACATTACAAAATTAAAGGTGCCATCCTACTCAAGGTAGTGAAGAGATAGCTTAAACACGTTAGTGATGATGAGGCTAAATGACGTCAATAAACCACAACACTAGCTACAGCTGCTACTCACCCTGATATGGTTTAATGAGCGAGTGCTCCCGCTTCAAGTGCTCCGCATTCCCGTCCGTTATATCGGAATATACGGAAGAAAAGTGGAGTAGCCATAAAAGTAATAGTATTCTGTGACACACCGGCATTTTACGAGTTACACTTTGTTGAGTGTGAAGCCACAAAGCTGGGCTTCTTTCTCGTGCCATTTTTAACGTCTTCCTTCCTCCGCGCCTTCACTTCCTGCGCAGGGAAGACGAAGCGGGCGGTGTTTCAAAGCCTAGTGAGTTGCCTACCTAGTTAGCATAATTAGATTAGATTCAACTTTATTGTCATTACAAAAGTACAGGTACAAGGCAACGAAATGCAGTTTAGGTCTAACCAGAAGCACAATAGTAGCAAGTGCAGGATATACAACGGTTGCATAAGTGCATGATATACAATGGATGAATAAGTGCACGAGCATTCTTACGCCTAGGTGGGAGGCTCAAAAGGGTTTGAGACACACGTTTTCCTCTTTCTTTTACTTCACAATTCAAATTGAATTGTTTTGTTTTACTTTGATATATGGGTAGTTGACAAATAAGCAGTAAAAATGCTTTTTTGTTAACCACCACTAAATAATATGCACCCAAAAAAAATATTATGTAGTGTGAAGTCTGGTGTTTGAGAAAATATAAGGGGTCTAACTTTGTCAATTCTTTCACAGTTTTTTGATCATTTTTACTGAAATTGTCCTTTGGTGTGACAGAAAGGATTAAGAATAATAGGGGTGTCGCACCAAAGGACAACAGAGCACTTTTATAGAAAAAAAGTTAAACATTTGAACAATTCTGAGACAAAACATGTGCACGTCATGGCCTTCACAGTAACACGACCTTGAATGGATTCCTTCAACTAATTAAAATTGCCAGTGGAATTGATGATTTAAAATCAGGATATGGTGTCACACCGGAGGACATGGCTTCAAAATTATTCCTGAGGTATTAACATTTGTATGCTTTTCTTTTTAATTCATAAAAGTTGTAATTTATTGATCCGTGCTTGAGACAGTCACACCATAGGACAATTCTGAGATTTGGCTCAAACATGTAAAAAATCTAAAGACATAGCAGTTTTTTATATCAACTTGTCCATGTAAGACAAAGACATGTTTAACCATTTACTGCATTTTAAATGATGACAATACTAATTATATTCATTTTTATCTTGTCTGACAGTGAAAATGTCACGTCAACGACCCATATTTTGTTGTAAAATACTGTTTATCAATTAGCTTGCACATATATAGTACACATTTTGGTAAATTCACTTTTCTTTTTAAAGAAAATGTCTCAAATTAGCTGTAGAGCTGAGTATCAGCTTGTCTGTAAAGTGGCAGACATTTTTTTTTCTAAGTAAGGTAAATGTAGATGCATTAAACTGTAATGCAATCTATAAAAAAATGTAAACTTTTAAAAACATATTTAAACTAAAATATAAAAAAAAACATTTCAGAACAACAGCACACGTATTTTCTTACTGAAAAGTAGTTTTATTTTGAAAGCAAACTTTACAGCCAAGGCACCTATTACATAATTTCATTAACATGCATGTTTAACCAGTTCAACATCATAGATCAGTGCTTGCTCAAGGACCTTGTCCTTATTCTGGCAAATGTCACAATGCAAATATACAATAAATGCAGTTGATGAAAAAAAAGAGAAAGAATTAATATGTCATATTTATAACAAACATTAGAAATGCACAGCATCCTTTTGGCACATACATAAAACATAAATAAATTATCAGTAGGCAGGAATGCCGCAGGGAAGAGTTTTTTTTGGTTTTTGATGTTTTTGTAATCCTAGTGCTTAGCAACATAAATAAAGAGCATGGTACATTATGTAAGCATTTTTCCGCTACAATGTTCTGCGTGAACATCAGTGAGGGGTTTGGCAAATTCTGAATGCCAATCCCTCTGGAAAATCTTCTGCAACTGGCTCTGAACGGTTTGCTGGCCCTTCCCCACTGCAGAACCGGTCTGATTCACAACAAGCCCAACCCCTGCCGTCTGGGTGAAGTAATTCTCAGACCAGTTGGAAGTTCCTATAAAACACAATATGACAATCGATCATCGAAGCAGGATTATAAATCTGACATCCACTTTATTGCATAACTCATATTCACAGTGCTTCAATTGTATATGTAAACATGGACTGTTTCTGTTGGCAGGTTTTTATCAGCGCCAAACCTGCCATCAGGTCGCAGCAATGTGTGTGAAAATTGTGCATGTAGACAGCTAACATACCAATGTAAACAACTCGATCAGTCACCATGTACTTGGCATGGTTGACACGTGCAAACGGAATCCTCTGCTGCTCTCGTGTTGCGGGCACCTCGAAAACTTTCTGTATGTGAAATGTTTATCAACATTAAAATCACCAGCAATGCCTGAATTTAAAAATATATATATTTCAAAATATAAAGAGCACAGAGAAACGTACAGTATGAATGTTGCAGCTCAGAGGGGGCTTATTGAGGACTGACAGAGACTGAAGAAAGACAAACATGGCACCAGGAGAGTGACTCCAGCAACTGACCAACAGCTTCACCTCAACACCTCTGGTACAAGCAGCCTCACGGAGGGCTGTGTCGATGACAGGCCAAAACCTACATGGCATAAAAATCATGGAAAACTATTTTTCAACTAGTCAAACTAAGCCACATTTGTGCACTAAATACATTTTCAAATTTCAGGGCTCGACATTAACGCTTGTCCGGGACAAGTGGATTTTTTTTGAAAGGTCAAGTGAAAGAGAATTTTACTTGCCCGACCGGACAAGCTGATTAAAACGTCAATGACAAAAAATAACTAGGAAATCACCAAAATGCAAGAATGATGCATTCATTTAGTGTAAGTGGCAGTATCCATACTGGACAATATGTAATGTAATGAACATTTTGCGCTGTTGACGCTCGCACAGCCTCAGGAGGAGAAATCAAAACAAACGAGCGCCTCTCACGCAAAGAAACTTAGTTAACATACACGGTTAAAATTACAAATAGTGGAGTTTTTATATTTATAACATATGATACAGTTAAGCAACATCACACGAGCAAGAGCGCCGTTTCCCTGAAAACCCAGCATGACTAAAAATGTCCCATAAACAATTAATTAACATTAAGTCACTTACATTTTAGATGCAATATTGAACGTTTTTGTTCTACTTCAGCAGCGAAAATAGTTTAAAACAAAGATCACAGCAGAACCATAATGCATCTCACAGCAACAGTGTGTTACTGAATGATTCAGCGTTTTGAATGAATCGGTTGAATCAAAGATTCAATGATGCATTCATAAATGCCTGCCTCATTCTTGAATGAATCAGCTGTTTGAATGAATCGACTCAATGACTCACTCATAAAGACCTGCTGCCACCTACTGGTGGTTCAGTTTCACGTTTAAAGGGGTGGTAAAGCACACTCTTTTGAAGGCTTGATTGTGTTTGTGGGGTGCACTGTAACATGTGTTCATGCTTCGTTTTTAAAAAATTGCATTATTTTTAATATATTTTACCTTTATTCTACACTGCTCTGTCCCTCCTTGTAAAAACGGTCTGATGGTTTCCGGGTTGTATGAAGCCAGTCCCTCAAAAATACACAATGGGCTCAGATTGGTTGGCCCAGTGTGTTGTGATTCGCTAAGCGCGTAGTGCACGTTTGTCGGAAACGTCACGCCCCTTACCTTTACCGGTAGCCTGTGCTTTGGGTAGTACAATGGCGTCAATAAAACCATACCAATTTGAGCCCGAATCAGACCCAGACAATTTTAGTGAAGATGATCGAGCAGAACCTATTCAGTCCTCAAGAGTAAAGACTGCGAATCTATAGTGATCGCTACTGAATGGCACCGTTACTTTTGTATTTTTAGAACGATTTGTCAAATATCTGTCGCAAGAACGAACACTAAACAAAAAATCAAACACAGAACCATGTTTATCATGCCTGTAGATAAACAATACATAAAAGCTCTAATCAAAGAATATTTTACACTAATGCCAAGTTCGCTGTTGAGATTTTAAAAAGTTTGTAACGTTAGGTGTTTGTCGGATAACGTTAGGTATGAATGAGCATTTAACAAACTGGTTTGCAGAACCAAACAGCGTTGTCATCTGTGTACTTCCTTGCTACAACATACAATTAACAATACAAACTATTACAGGAAAACACATCGACGAAACATAAATCATACTTACAGGTTGTGGCCCGTAAACAGCTTCTGTTTTTAAATCCATCTTTCAGGCCAAGCCGTTGTGCGAATCCTGCATTGAACTTGTGATGATTGTGGAAGCTTTCCTCCGTGAAATGTGCAGCGGGAGCCGCACGCGCTCACCTGTCTCGCGCAGCTGAACCGCGGCTCGTGTATAGCAAATACAGACGAATATTGTCCATTATGTCACATTTTCCGGTCTTCTCCTCCGACCTCTATCTGTCTCGTGCTTTGATTTATGATGGGCAGCATATATCTGCAGCAAATGCGACCGTGTTCCCCTCTGTCTCATACACACATGCATATAACATGTTGTATGTTAAACGCACTGTAACGCACCCCGTCCCTAGGAAGGCTGAACAAAGTAGACCTGCAATCCGGATGAAAATAACAGCGTTTCGTCGGCATTGGCAACAACACTCCAGCCTACTAACTAGCCTACCACAACAACTATTCCCCGCGGCGATACAAAATGGCCTCGCCCCCCCCATATTTCATATTCTCGGAGGAGGGGTTTATGTAAATATTGGGGCTGGTGATGTCAGCAACCCTGGAGGAATGTGTAGTAGTCCCTAGCGGCTGTTTGCTGTAGTCCTTAGAAATGGATTTCTTTAAAAGCAAATATCTCCCTTTGCTTTAAACTTTGAACGTTGTAACTTTGCAGATGTTGTTTGTGCTCAAACAGCAACATTACACACTAGCTAAAATTAGAAAAGTGAAATCGTGGTTTACCACCCCTTTAAACATTGTCTCCAACATTTCTTATTTGCACATTGAAAAATATTTAAAACAAACAATTTTTTCTGTGTAAATTATTTAATTTGATTGGTAACTGCCATACAGTGTCTTATTCTAAATTAATTTATATATCAAATTTAAGAATATAAAATGAAAGCTGAAGCATAACCTATATTTAACAAGATTATGGAAATAAAGGTAAAAATATCACAAATATGCAGATTTAAATATGTCAAAGCTGATTGAACACTGGTAAGAATATTGATTCAGAATATTTACAAAAAAAGATTCCGGACAAGCAAATGTTTTACTCGGACAAGTGAATGACAGATAAACTTGTCCGAAGGACAAGCATGTGAACAGGCTTAATGTCGAGCCCTGAAAATTATTAACTTACTTTAGTTAATGTAGAATGTTATTTTAGCATTGAGATACTATTATTTTTATTTTTAATTTGTTTATTTTCCATTTTCATTTAAAGGGTTAGTTCACCCAAAAATGAAAATTCTGTCATTAATTACTTACCCTCATGTCGTTCAACACCCATAAGACCTCCGTTCATCTTCGGAACACAAATGAAGATATTTTAGTTGAAGTCCGATGGCTTAGAAAGGCCTCCATTGGCACAATGTACTTTACACTCTCAAGACCCATGAAAAGTACTAAAGACGTGGTTACAAAGTCCATCTCACTACAGTGGTTTTACAATAACTTTATAAAGTGATGATAATAGTTTTTGTGCGCAAAAAAAACCCCTAAATAACGACTTATATAGTGATGACCGATTTCAAAACAAGGCATCATGAAGCTTCGAAGCATTATGAATCAGTGAGTCGATTCAGCTGTTTGGATCGTTTAAGTCACGTGATTTCACAGGTTGGCACGCGATCCAAATCATGATTCGACTCGCTGATTCATAACGCTTTGAAGCTTCATGATGCCTTGTCATCAGTATATAAGTCGTTATTTAGGGTTTTTTTGCGCACAAAAACTATTATCGTTGCTTTATAAAGTTATTGTAGAACCACTGTAGTGAGATGGACTTTGTAACGACGTCTTTAGTACTTTTTATGGGTCTTGAGAGTGTAAAGTACATTGTGCCAATGGAGGCCTTTCTGAGCCATCGGATTTCAACTAAAATATCTTCATTTGTGTTCCGAAGATGAACGGAGGTCTTACAGGTGTCGAACGACATGAGGGTAAGTAATTAATGACAGAATTTTCATTTTTGGGTGAACTAACCCTTTAAGTTTCAGCAATTTTGTGTCATTTTTATTAGCTATTGTTATTTTGTTTTGTAAAATATCTACACTTTTTTTATATTGTTTTTATTTCCGTTTTAGTTATTTTAGTATATCAAAATGAGAAATGTCGCTTTGGCTACTAGCTGTTTTCCAAAGTAGTGCCTTTATTATGCTTATCCAGATATTACCTTTCATATATTGTGTAATACCGTTATATCCGTTTGTGAATGTAAAAGGTGTGTTTCAAAAATCAAAGTGCTCAATAAATGTTGTTATTGTCTCCCAAAAGAAAGAACCGGAATTGCCTGAAACGAATCAATAATACTTTCTGTTCAAACCTACATGGCTGTCCACAAACAACATGACTAGGAGTGTAACGGTGCATCATATAACGAGATATCGCGATATAAAAATGTTATTTGTGATATAGTTTGTTTTATCCAAGGCTCAGCTTACTGTATTTATAAGGTATAATTCACTCGAAAATTGCAATTCTGTCATCTACTCACCCTCATGTCGTTTCAAACCTATATGATTTTTATTTAATTTCAAAACACAAATGAATATATTTTTCAAGAAATCATCGTTACACCCCTAACAATGACCCGAGTTTTGTTCATAGTGTGAAAATGTTGAGAAGATGCTGTTTTCTGCACATCCAAAGGAGTTTATCCGGTAACCGACGTCATCGTTATTGTTCATATCACTGTGTATAAAGTGCTGAGGAAACCTCTGGAGCTGAAATTCAGTTTTGGTAATGGCCGCTTAATTTCCGACATGCGATGTAAGTGGTAGACCAATCACAAAAGGCTGGGCCATCTGACCAATCAGAGCAGAGTAGGCTCTCAGAAAGGAGGAGTTTAGAGAGACCGAATCCTTTATCAAACTACAAGCATAATAGGGGCAATATTTCTATCATTTTCTTTAGCGTTTCTTTCCATTTTTATGGTTTTAGTTTTACTCAATATCAAATGGTAAAGATTACCGATTGGGCTCCGTGAACTGGGACATGGGAAGGTAGTCCATCACAGACACATAGACAAAGCGCTCAGCATCAGCAATCACTGACAGGATGCTTGAGAGGTCATCAGAACGGCCATGTGATGATAAAGGAGGAGGGGAACTCTAAAAGAACAAGTCAAAGAACAAACTCAATTTCTGCACACACGAAAAATGCATGTGTCATGTTTCGAAACAAACACAAATGAATGATATAGGACAAACATACAGTCCATGCAATGTATTCATTTAAAAGTGAAAAGGGTGGCAATATGACGGAGACAACATTTCTACACAATACATAAAATGTGCCAGCACAAAAGTCAGAGAATGAGAGGAATTGTGAACGGGTTGAATAAAATGATTGCAAAACATGCAATGAAAAAAATATATATTATGAATTTGGTGAACAAAAACAGACCAAACAACAAAGTCAACTTGTGAAAGAAACACAACTCACAGACAAATAGACACGTGCAGGGACACCGTTGAATGTAACAGCTAATGGGTACTTAGAACTGGAGAGGGCGGAGAAACGGCCCGGCCAGAAGGGAGGTAGAGATCCATTCTTCTGAGATCCAATCTCCCAATACACGTCAAATATCCGTGAAGCGTCCTGTGCTAGACACCTGCAGTCTTCCACAGTCACTCCAACCTCTTTCACCTATTAGAAAAATTGACTATATTTCAGCATCTGCATATATATCTATAGAGGATTGTTTATTTGGGTTGATGGTCATTTCGACATTATAGTCCAGGTATAGGTAACCCAACCCTGGAGCTAAACTCTAAACTGCAGGACAGCAGCCCTCTAGGACAGGCATTATTTATCCCTGTTGTTGTCTAATAAAATGCACTGGATAGTGAATTAAAAGAAAACCCATTAACCATTCAATAAGATAAAGATATTGATTGATATTGGCTGCATCCAAAAGCTGCCCTATCAGGCAATGACTTTGAAGGCAGTGTTTAGCCAGCCTGAGTTCCTAGTTAGTTTCCTAGGTTGGTATTAGTAATAGTAATAGTTGCACACACCCGTTCCTGTTCACTTTCTTTACGCCTTGTTCAGTTCTTTCAGTTCCCTTGTCTGGTATTGTCTATGTTAACGTGGTTGTGTTAATGTTTTTCTCCTGCAATCTCAGTTTGGATTTAATAAAGATTGTGTTTGTTACTTATCTCATTCATTGTGCACGTTACATCAACCACTCGTGACAAGCGCAAGCTTTGGTGATAACCAAGTGAATATTTATTAATTTCTCACTAGGAAATAAATTAAGTGGAAAAAGTTGAAAAAAACCTTGCATTTACACACAAACTGACCACCAATCGTACATTTCAATCTTAAAAGGTAGGGACACACCAAACTGACGCCAAAGAACTAGCACTGATGAAAAATTTCACTTGGACACACCGAGAGAACTACTGCCGACTGTCAGCTATCACGCATATTCTGCGTGTAAATGAGACTATTTCTGCAGATATAGTCGTCTATATTCGTCATACAAAAATGGAAACCGACGCTGCAGATACACAAACGGAAAACAAAGCAGCGTGCTGATCACTTTCTTTATTCCACTCCATGTTAATTTAAATATTTGCTCAGGAACACTCAGGTAAGATGACATAAAACTAGAAAAGCCTTCTATCTGACTCATTCAATAAGCTGAACAGCCAATCAGCCAATCACAGATGGCCGTCCGACCAGAGCCAAAACTAAGCCAGTTTATGCTCAAAAACGCCCTGACGTTGCCTGACAGCCGATTGTAGGCTTGGTGTGTCCTCGGCTTAACACACAGGGATATCATAGGCAGTGAAGGATACAACTATGCTGTCTTCAAAAATCGATCAGCCGAAGGCAGAAAGTTGATGATGGGTGGGCCTCCAATAGTGTGGGTTGGCCGGAGTAAGTCGCATTACCCCTTAATTTGGAAGAAAAATCCAAAAATCCGACTAAAACATAGCAAAATAAATAAAAAATACTCTGCATATGTTGGACCGTTTATTGTCTATTGTCTTTTAATATAGTCAACTTCTACATGTTGAGGCCTTCTCAAGCCCCCGTACGAGCTGTGTTTGTGATGTTTGAACGTGGCGCGTGGAAGGACTGTTTGCAAGTTCGCTTTAAAATCCCGCTAATGCTACTAGTGTCTCAGAAACTAAATACTGTAAGCACTAAGCTCCGTGCGATCAATCAAGTGTGTGCGGCTGCAATGTGAAAGAAATTAAAACAAAGCAGAAGAGATTCAATCCGAGTCCTGATAACTATATCACGAAGAGAAATCACAATGTCCTGTATCGACAACCTGCCATTTATAAACTTGCTCACAAATATTACATGCAAATATTGCATAGCCATGCCACGGCAGGCCAGACTAAAAACCTCCCCATAGCTTACCTTGTATGGCTGATGTCTGTTCTAAACAAGTCAGAGTTGGCTGGGTTTTGAATTGAAGATGTTGATAATATCACTTATCAGTTAGTTCACTTTCAAACGCAAAAGTGTTATGGTGTCCTTTTTTTCTTTTTTAAATGTGTCATAAATGGCAGTTTAGCCATTTTTTTATGACAAAAAAGGCGCTGCTAGTTGGATTCGAATCCGGATATTGCCACGAAGAAGAACATAACATTACTACTGGCGTGACGTAACTGGAGACAAATTAGCATATTTTTATTAATATTAGAATAAACTTCTAATGCATGACAAAATAAAAATCACATTTAAAATAATTATTGAAGAATTGTTAAACGTTAGAAAATTGTATTACAAAAAAAAAAATTGTATTTCCCTGGATCTGACAGGATGAGCAAGCTGTCAAGCTGCCCAGGCCCACCCGCAGCTACGCTAGTGGCCGAAGGTATATCTGTAGACAGAATGTGGCACGATCATTGGATTCGGATGTGCCTTCTTGCCTTCCTACTAGGGCTGTGCGATATTGAAGAAAAATGGATATCCTTGTTAAATAATGCGATATTCGAT
Source organism: Romanogobio albipinnatus (assembly GCA_023566225.1). Classification (NCBI taxonomy): domain Eukaryota; kingdom Metazoa; phylum Chordata; class Actinopteri; order Cypriniformes; family Gobionidae; genus Romanogobio; species Romanogobio albipinnatus. The sequence continues at coordinate 31,571,366 of CM042246.1, read as the reverse complement.
ACGATATTGCTTTAAGTGTGTAAAATCTATTTCTTTCCCCAACTGATATCTTTCACTTAAAGCATAAGCGACTGTGTTTACATGAATACTCATCAAGACAAGCCATTTTGACATAACTGTGTGTCTATTAGACAGTTTGAGTGTGTAACACAGAAAAAGAACGGCTTGTGCGCACGTTTCGGTGTGTGTGTGTCAGACAGCATGAGACTGCAAGGAGTCGTTTTTCGTAAGTTATTGCGTTTAATAACTCTTTTTAACATCAAGCAAGTCACATAAGTAACAGCCGTGTGCCCAGTATATTCTCTGCTATATATGTCAACCTAAAACGTAAACGTTTCACTATGTTGAAGTAGCCTATTAAAATCATTCAGATATTGCGTGCCCTTGCGATATGCATATTGCGATATTTCTATAATTTTGATATATTGTGTAGCCTTACTTCCTACCTCTATATGCTGCCTGCGGAAGCAGCATTTTTCAGCTTCCGGACGCAGCCTGGGACTCACCTGGGTAAGAGAACGCCAATCCATGTTTGCGCTCCCTAAATACATATGCTTCTTATCCACAACCCACAGTTTGGTGTGCAAAATGCCTCCAGTGATGCTCTGTAGGTCAACTCCCCTGACCTCAGCCCCTGAGAGAAAGCACAAAGCAAGTCAGGATGCATAACATCCATTCCAAATCATTCAACCTCTTACAATTCTCAGTGTACGTTTTCACATTCTGCATGTAAACGTGCAATCGACATGCTGCTGTACCTGTTGCTACCAGTTCGTCTGTGTCTGCAATGTATGGCTGAGGGGCGTTTACTGCAATCTTCAACTTCACTCCTTTTGGTTCCAGCTGCTTCAGATGGTTGAACACTTTTTTGCCCTATAGAGAAGACAGAAATGAACTGCCTTTCCCATATAATCAGAATCATCCTTTCCTATTATTATCATCCACATCTTACTAGATCATATGCCAGTGACAAATGTTCTAGAGCCTAGAGTGCATTATTCTCACTAATGCACAGTAAAATGTTCATGGCACAACATACCAGCACAGACGAGGGCTCTGTAAGGCCCAGGTCTGAATCTCGGAGTGTGAAATAGAATGCACCGATGTGGACAGAGCCGTTTGCTCTGTTTAGAAGATTAGTCCAAGTCTCTGAAATGCTTGGGAGGTGTGGCGAGCCGGAAGGGAAACTGAGGCCCTCTGGGACACTCTCAACAAGAGTGAGCCTGATGAAGAACATTTAGAAACACATTTAAACATCTTAAACTCGCCGTTTAGATACTTAAAAATACTTAAGGACCCGTTTCCTCACCTACAGTCAGAGATGCACGTCTCTTGAGGCATCCAGAAACTTTCCAGCCAGTGCAGTTCCAGTTGTGACATCAGGTGTGACATAGATTTAGGGACTCCATACTGCCAGATGTGCAATGCAAATCCACCCAAGAGAAGCAGAATGGAAGGCACGAGACAGAAAAGGGAAAAGCTCCTTCCTTTTGTCTGCTAAAACAATATAAAATGAATGATATAACAAAAAAACAATATAAAATGAAAGACATGCTATTATCTTATGCAAACATCTATCTAACAAGACATACGCAAATGTCTGTTACTGATGAAATTACAGTTTTGTGGCTTTTTTATTTCACATATCCTCTTCTGTTGAAATTCTGTTCTGTCTTTGATAGCAAAACAAATACTTTGAGGCAACTAGACTCAAATACTTAGAATTTGTATATGTATGCAAATCAAAGAGGTCAAATTAATCCAGACTCCAGAGAAAGACATGACATTCTGGTCTGCAGATTTTTTCTTTCTTACCAAGTAATTTTGTCATGTTTTCCAGTAAAAAAACATCACAACATTTTTAAAACAAGCTCCATTTACTTGAGGAGCAAAATGGCTTAGTATATTGACTCTTTTTATCTGAAAAATGTATAACAATTACATGAGTTTTGAGCTTGAAACAAGAATAAATATATTCCATTGGAGTAAAAAGACAAAGAGTAATTTAAAGGGAAACAAGATTATTTTTCTTACCCCATTGGCAGATATTTTTCCATGTTTTAAACAGAAGAAAACTGGCTTTATTTTGATAAATCGATCTTATGCCATGTTGCTTCTTAAGTAATTTTATATTAATTTAAAATGTATAGATATTTATACTGGACAAGAAAAATATACTGAATAATGATTCGCAGAGATTCCCTTCTTCAAGGTAAATCTGTCTGTTCCATAGCATGCCTTTCAGGAGGTTTAATACTTTAGGATTAGAGGTTAGCTCAAATCTCTAACCCTTACAATGAACAATAATAGTATGCTTGTCTAAGCAAACCCCATTAATTTTGCATATTGCATGTAATATGATTCACCTCACCTTTGAGGGTGTGCACGTTTTTGCCTGGGTGTGTTTTGTGTGAGTAGTATCTGCAGTTTTGATTCCCTGTCGTGTTTCTTTAAAGCATTTTTTACTATCTGAAGGTTTCTGCATCTTAGCAGTTTCCTCCTGACCACGAAGTGTGGATCCATCAGCGTTATCTGAAACAAAGCACTGTTTCACATTATTCTCTGTGACACGATTTTCTTCTGTCTGTTGTAATTGGGATACATTTCCTTTTTCCTCTCTCAAAGTCTCTTCACAAGCTTGATCCGAGGCCTCGCGTTGATCATCAGAGGAGCATGAGCTCAGATCCTCTACAACAGCATCCTGTGCCGACATCTGCTCATCTTCTGATACGGTCTCTCCACTTCCAGTTTCAAATTCGGAAACGGGCTCTACAAGATCCTTGGTCTCATAGATGTTCCTGAGTGGGGGTCGCTGCAGTGACATGTCAGCCTGATCAGGGTCTTTTATAATCTCAGTCATTTGATCAAGGGATTGATCTATTTTTGGAGCTAACAGTGTGGAGGTTTGATCCGAGATATCACCTTGAAAGAGAACATCAGCGAGGCTTGTGGGTAAACAAGCTGATGGGATGGGCAGTGCTTTTTCTTTCCCCCCAGATACTGACATTTTCAATCTTCCAGCCTCTGTAGAGCCAGCTTTCTCTTTTTGGCCCTGCTGGCTGGATCCATCCGTCTTCTGTGATGACTCTGCACTCTGGACGGTGACTCGCTTGCGGCCCAGGGAGCTTTGAAAGGTAGGGATACGGGATAACGGTGGTCTCCCAGCTTTACGGGATTCCTCTCCATCCTCCTTCCTCTCGGATGTTGCTTTCTCATTCTCTTCCTCGTCTATCAAATGTTCTGCTGATCTAAAATGTACATCCTCTGGTTCCTATAGAATAAGTTGAATGCAAAAACAGAAATATATAATGTGTAACATATATGTAATTTGTCGTTTGTACACATTCTTTTTACACTTTTTGGTGCATATGTATGTTGTTAGCTATTATAAAATAGATAGATAGATAGATAGATAGATAGATAGATAGATAGATAGATAGATAGATAGATAGATAGATAGATAGATAGATAGATAGATAGATAGATAGATAGATAGATAGATAGATAGATAGATAGATAGATAGATAGATAGATAGATAGATAGATAGATAGTCAACTCGTCTATTGATCTCTAAATGCAAGACTGGTTAGCAAATAAGTAATTACCGGGACAAACGTTTGTCTAACATCAAGCAAGCTCAGTGTGTACGACAAACTGAAATATTTAAACACTATAGAAAAAAAAAGGTGTAACATTTTTAAACACTTATCCAGCAAGTTTGAAACCCGAGTTAGCACGCAAGCTACTCACCATGACCACAGCCGACAACTACTGTTAACTTATCCGTAACGAGTCACTATTTTCCAAAAATAAAAAATGTATACGTTAAACAAAACGTATGACGAGGTTGTAAACTTGTTGTCGGTCCAGTTGGGCGGATACAGTATGGAAGAGGTTTGCAAAGCCGATGCTGTTTCTGTCTGCGACGTGGCTGCAGAACTACAGCTCACACAGTCACAGTGCGGTATAGTGAAGAAAAGAGAGAGAGAGTGAGAGAGCGAGCGAGAGGAAAAAGTGAGGAGGACAAACCTCGCCTACTAACACGCTATGAGTTCAGACGTTACAAACCACCTCTGACTCACAGCCTGCGAATCTATACTGACCGCAGATCAGTGCGACTGACAGAATTCAGGTTAATGTTATGAAATGATGAGTTCAATCTGTTATTTAAACCAGGCAGTTGATTTGCGCGCTTTAATCAGTTCGTGTGATGAAAAGCAGGTATAAATGATAATGATAGGAATAAATGACAGCGGTTATTTGATGGCGCAAACTTGAACTAACCGCCGTTCTCTCGAGTACCATGGCGTTGATTGAGGGCTCCCCTGCAGGCCAAGTGCGGTAATGCAATGAGCGAAATGTATAAAAGATTTTTAAGGGCTAAGATTTAAGAGATCAGTTTCTCTTAAAGAATGTTGTTTAACTAATTTCTGTAACATTACAATTACAAATCAAGTAACATCTGGGAGTTATATGCAAAATTATTTTTTCTTAACAAAAGTAAGAGGTTTAATATGTGGCTATAAAGGGATTTGTCAATTCAGGGGCGGGTAGCCTACTTTTGTCAAAAGCTGAAGGAATCTCCAGATCAGTCTATGTGTAAATTAGCATTGGATATTGCCCCTAAAGTTACCAAACAGTTGCATAAAATGCCTTTTGATTTTATTTGGAAAAACAAGCCACTTTATCTGAGAAAAGAAATGTTATGCAATTCCAAAGATCATGGTGGTTTAGAGGTGTTCAGAGAGTTATGATGCTTTAAACAATGTATGCTTTTTAAAGAATAAAAACAGGATTTGGAATTCCTTTACCAACTAGCCTACCTATTCAAGCAATAGGACAACCTCTCATTTTTTATTTAAGTGTAATGATTAAATTAAAACAAACAAACAAACAAACAAACAAACAAACAAACAAACAAACAAACAAACAAACAAACAAACAAACAGTTAAGCTAGCAAAATTTCATAAACAAGCTCTCATGGCATGGATACTGGCCTACAAGCATAATTTTTCACCTATAGAGACATTATTTTTGCAACAACAAAGACATCCTATAAAAAATAAATCTATTTTTTTGATTATTGGTTTGAAAACAATATTATATGATAAATACACCACAGGAGGAAGATACCAATATTTATTAGCAATACAAATATTTTACAAAATAGAGTCTCAAATAACAACATTAGAAATATAATAATATTGTTTATCCTCCAGCTCGCTTTTTCTGGTCTTCTGTGTTTGTGGTTGTGAAGATGTGAATCTTGGTGTAAAGCTTGGCGAACAGTAACACAGTAAAAGAAGTCTATTTTAAAAGAATGCATATAATATATCCAGTAAAACATGTGCTGGAACGTTTTAATTTAGATGCTTAAATGTCACCCCCCTTTTTGAGAATACACATGAAAATGCACTATCCAAACATAAAGGGCTGTAATTCAAGAATGCTTTGGAATATAGACCTAAGTTTGGTCTTGTTTTAAAGTAGACACTCGGCAGATTATTTCTAAAGTGAACGCAATTAAATTTTGTTTAGGCGATATACCAAAAATAGCCACCGGGTGTCATTCAAATTCCATTTATTGTTTTTTGATGCATTTTCCTGTAATTTTCTGTCCAAATGTCACTTCCATCACAAAACGGTCACCAAATATGGAACCTTGAGACTCAGACCTTTCCGACGATATGTGTTTTGTCAAGATTAGAAAAGATTTTGATTATAAAGTAGTTAAAATTAATATTGTAATATGAAACATGACGCCGCCCACTAGGGGAGGAGCCTGCTAAAAGAATTTAAAGTACCATTTCCATGGTAACGCAACGTCCGATTTCAAATCGGTTTCCACAGGATGAATTTTTTGAGTTCGTAAGCTTTCGAATGACACCTAATTTATGATAATTACTAAAACATATAATACGAAAAAAAGGTGATCAGAAAAAGAGTGCCAGGTGTCCCGCCAGCGGGACGGTGATAGTTAAGAGGTTAAAGGTGAAAAGGAAACATTGTCACATTTTCCATTGCATTCAAAACTATTTTGGATTGATGTGCGTGGAGCGTTTAATTATTACAACATTGAACTGATTTGAGTGGATTTGACATCATAATACACTTAATGATTATGGGATTGAAAAAGATAAGGCATACTTCATACAATTAATATTAATGGTAAAGTTTCACATTCATAAAATAAAATGGTCTGACTCCAAACCTTACTTGTCTTGCTTTAAAAAGTATTTCAATGTTTACTGTTTCGTGTAATTGCACAAGTAAAAAGGAATTAGTAAATAAATTAGAGCTTATAACATAGTAAGCAGATGATGTTGTAACGTAGCACCCTTTTTCCTTTGTTTGTTATAAGGTTGTTCTTATCCGCTGGTTTTATTTTATTTTACTTTAGTTACTTTGTATCTTTACTTTGAATGAATATGTCTCATTGTATTGTTCTGGTTTATGACATTAATACAACAAAAATGAAATGGCGGATATCTCTATTACTCTTTCCCCTCCTCGGTATCTTTTAAGAGTTCATTGTTGTAGTTGCCATTCTCGGTGCTGCTGGGCGTGGTCTTGGACGAGGAGGAAGTCACGTTTATTTACGTTTTTCATTAGCGGTATGTACCGCTAGATGTCGCCATAGATGAGACCGTTTGATAACGCAAACGCAGTGCATAAACACGAACGGGACTTTAGTGATGAAGGAAAGGATTTATTGGATGTGTTACGTCGATTACACTGTCTTAGTCATTTGTAAGGTATTGTTGAATTTATTGTTGTAATATTTTAGGGGATTTTTTTAAAACGTGTGCCGCATATTTAGTATGTCAAAACCGACCTATGAACTATTTAATCGATTTTAAACTCAATCTAGCAACGTTAGCCACACCGCTAAGTTAGCCACTTTATATCAGTCTAAGTCGTTTAGATACAAATGTTTGAGTGTTAAAACTATTATAATTTGTGCTGTAGCGTTACTCCGAATAAGCAGATGCAGATGAACAGGTCTAGCGAATAAACAAACGTCGGGCTGTCATTCGCGAAACTCAATCTGTCAAAACTCCCAGTCAGTCACAGTTACAGTTTTCAGGCAAAGATGCTTTTGTTTTCGATTAGGAAGAAGGGTTTGACATTCAGAGCCAGCGTTTGAGTTGATGTAAAGCTGTTACTTTAGTTTCATTGAACGCTTCACTTTTGTTTTGCAGATCACAGATTGATAAGGGGAATTCTCATAAAGGACTTTTCAGAAGTGTGTTTTTCTCGTCGTGCAGTTTGATCCTGGCTTCATATGTGACACAATGTAATATAATAAATCAGACTAATGATAGTCAGACAAATACAGTATGCCTGAATTTAGTTTGACCCTGATTTGTACTGACATTTTATACCATTTGAGTTTTATTTTATTCTGATGCTTTTGTCTATACATTGTATTATATTACATTTTTACATCTATCATCATAATGCACACTTCAGTTCCACCTTCTCCCATGAGACCAGCCGTGGCCCCATCAGTACAGCTGGGCGTCACGGTTCTTTACACCTGTCTTTACGGGGGTCTGTTTTTAGTCGTATACATTCAGCTTTGGTTGCTGTTACTCTACCGGCATAAGCGATGGAGCTACCAGAGTATTTTTCTTTTTCTTTGCCTGTTCTGGGCAGCTCTTCGCACAACACTCTTCTCGTTTTATTTCCACGATGCCCTTGCGGCCAACCGCCTGCCCACTCCAGTCTACTGGCTTCTTTATTGCTTCCCAGTGTGCTTGCAGTTTTTTACTCTGAGTCTCTTCAACCTTTACTTTACTCAGGTAAGTCAAGTGAAAGTTACATAGAGAAACATTTGTAAGATGTTTGCTCGGTTGAGAAATCAATCCACTCCTTAATAACAATGTTTCATTTTGACAGGAGTTGCTCAAAGTCAGAAGTGTATTCGACATTGAGCCCAGCAAAGGACTGTGAGTACATTCACATAGATGCATATTAATTAGGAGGACTGTCAAAAGAGTACAATGTATAATCAATTAAAGGAGTAGTTCACTTTAAAATGAAAATTACCCCATTATTTACTCACCCCATCCTAGGTGTATATGACTTTCTTCTTTCTGATGAACACAATCAGAGTTATATTAATAAATATTCTGACACGTCCAAGCTCAAAAGTTTGAAGTTTGAAGCTCAAAAAAGTGCATCCAACCATCATAAACTTACTCCACACGGCTCCGGGGCGGTTCAATAAAGGCCTTCTGAAGTGAAACGATCGAGTTTTGAAATAAAATATCCATATATAAAACTTTATAAAGTAAAAATATCTAGCTTCCGCTAGACGCTTTCTGTATTCAACTTACCAAAAAAACTTGACTGGCATCACGTATGACTTCGGACATAGCGTAAATATTTTGAACTGCGAGAGGCATTACACTTTCTGCGTTTGAAGCTAGATATTTTACTTTATAAAGTTTTAAATGTGGATATTTTCTTACAAAACTCGATCAGTTTGCTTCAGAAGGCCTTTATTAACCCCCCGGAGCCGTGTGGAGTACATTTATGATGGATGGATGGACTTTTTTGAGCTTCAAACTCGTGAGCCACGTTCACTGCCATTATAAATTTTGGATGCAATTTATTAATATAACTCTGACTGTGTTCCTCAGAAAGAAGAATGTCATATACACCTAGGATGTCTTGAAGGAGAGTAAATTATGGGGTGATTTTCATTTTAAAGGAATAGTTCACCCAAAAATTTAAATTCTGTCATCATTTACTCACCCTCAAGTTGTTCCAAAGAAGAATTTTTGTAACCAAGCAGATAGAACAACCATTGACTACCATAGTACATAGTACTAGTACATTGATATTCCCTACTATGGTAGTCAATGGTTGCTCTATCTGCTTGGTTACAAACATTCTTCAAAATATTTTCTTTTGTGTTTAGCAGAACAAAGAAACTCATACAGGTTTGGAACAACTTGAGGGCGAGTAAATTATGACAGAATTTTCATTTTTGGGTGAACTATCCCTTTAAAGTGCTACTCATTTAATGCTAATTAATAGCACATAAAATTTAGCTCAGAAATTACACGCAAAAGATAAATTAAAGTCATGATTGTGTTATATAAGAAAAGCATCAAATAGCTAAAAAGTAGATTTAGAAATAAATATTTTATTTGAATTTATTGAACATAAACATTTAGGCTACAACAGCTATGATTTTTTTCAGAAACTGCATCTGAATTGGTATTTAGATATATTTACAGAGCACAGACCAAAACAGTTTGGTTAACAACATTCTTCAAAATATCTTTTTATGTTCTGCAAAAGAATGAAAGTGATGCAGGTTTGAAACAACATGTAAATGGGTGAGTAAATGTAAATTAACTGAATGTTTTAATTTTGGGAAAACAAATTTTATTAGCGTTATTTTTCCATAAGTAATTAAATAAACGCGTTAAAGGTCCCATGGCATGAAATTTTCATTTTATGAGGTTTTTCAACATTAATATGAGTTCCCCTAGCCTGAATATTGTCCCCAAGTGGCTAGAAATTTTGATCGGTGTAAACCGAGTTCTGTCTGTCTTTCTCTGCCTTTGAGAAAACGACAGCTCAGACGAGCTGATCTTGATTTTTCCTGTTATGATGTCATAACAGGAACGGTTACCTCCCTTTCCTCCGCCCAGAGAATTTAGCACGCCCATGTGAGCGCCATATTTGTTTGTCCTCGAGAGATAATGGCTTGTGAACGAGTGAATGCTGGCAATTTCTCAGTGTTTGGATGTACAAATGAAAGTCTTTTTTCAGTTCCTTCTGATCTGTGATCAGTGATTTCTGATGTGTAGATAATTATTCAAGTTTACACAGAACTGCGCGTCACTGACGCTTCAAACCAGTTCACCAAATCGGACTGAATCGTTCTAAGCTGATCCATCATTTACTAAAGTTACTAACTTTCTGACATGAGTGACAGCCCCTCCGACTAGAAATAAACTAATAACCTGAAGTATATGCTAGTAACTACAACAGTTCACTGAACTGAGACGTGCTGAGAGAACTGATGAGAAGTGACATCCGTCTCTCTGGCACAGCCTTGTGCCTCGTAGACCTCGTTAAACCACGCCCACGCGTCTAGATTTCTAGGCTAGTGTTATATGAACTTGTAAATAAAATTGTGAGTTTTGAGGTATTTGAAGAATTTTGAGGTATAAAGTTGCAATCGACCTTATGATTTATTCTGTGGCAGAAACAAGTTTCCCTAGAATTGTGTGTTTGATTTCTAGATGGGCGGCTCGGTGTGTGTATGTCTCCATGAGTGCCATCTTCCTGTGCGTCAACATAGTTTGCGCAAGCCTCGGAGAGCATGGAGGTTCTGGTGGAGCTGGTGAAAATACTTGGCGGCTGGTTTTGGTCCGGGTGCTGGTTAATGACCTACTGTTTATCCTGGAAGCTGTGTGTCTGGCCACATCTCTGCTGCTGTTAACTCGATTCTCGTCCGCCACCTCCACCCCTTGTCTACGCAGTAAGGTACATACTTTGCAAGGACTTGAGCTGGTAGTCGCAATCAGTGTTGGGGAAAGTTACTTTGAAAAGTAATGCATAATGATATGGCGTTACTCCCTTAAAAAGTAACTGATTGCGTTACTTAGTTACTTTTTAATAAAAGTAATGCGTTGTTACTTTTGCGTTACTTTTTCTTACCTGGGCTGGTCTGTTTGTTTTTTATAACAAAAAAGTTCTATTTGTGGGTAAATGTAAAGACCCTTTCACACCAGAATTTAAATAATAAGCCTCAGTCTGAAGGAAATGCAAATAACACAATAGAGGGCGCAGCTCAAACAAACCTTTCAGCTGTGCTGCCATTCTGGATAATGGAAGAATAAGACACAGGAGAAAAAGGTTTAACACTTACTTCATCGATAAAAACTGATCTAAAGTCATTTTTGCTAATGGTTTAACTGAATCATTAAAGGTCAGCAACTTGTGTTTGCAGGGGCTTTGCCGGACTGCAGTGCTGGGGGCAGGCGTGATCTTGCTCTTCTCTAGCAGGGCTTGCTACAATCTTGCAGTGCTGTTGTTGTCTCAGAACCATAAAGTCGAGGCTTTTGATTATGACTGGTACAACATTTCTGATCAGGTGGGCAGCTGCACTTCGTTGGTTGCTAATGAAAAGGTGTTTCTCTCACTGGTCAGTTTGTGATGGTTGCGTGTTCTTCTCAAAGGCTGACCTTCAGAGTGAACTTGGAGACAGAGGCTACATTATCTTTGGGGCAGTTCTTTTGATTTGGGAGCTGCTACCTACAAGCCTGCTCATTCTCATCTTCAGAGTTCGCCAGCCTCCTCAAGAAAAGGTCTGCGGATTATCTTTTATTTCGCTCATACACTACTGAGTGTTAACCTTCTAGTGCTCTTTGGTCATTTTTCAACTGTAAATATTTACATTTGGGTTTTTGTTTAGAATTTTTTACTTCATCGGAATGGTACAAAACTTTGTAAAGGTTTTGGCACTTGCTATGTGAACGCAAAAAAAATAAAATTCGAAAAGGTTATACAGTCCGACGGTCATGCAAAAAAATAGTCACACTTTTACTCGTGGTCACAAATGTCCATATTGTAAACTAATGGGAAATTATTTTAATCTATTCTAGTGGAAACTTTTAGTACTGTGCCGAAAACAAAATCTTACTGAAAGATAATTTTTTGAGATATCAAGCTCAAATGTGAAACTTAAGATTTATGGAGTAAAACGTGTTTTGGATCATATTTCATATAAATAATTAAAAACAGTATTTTTGTGCATTTTTCATAACAATAAATGTAAAATTCAGTCTTTTTTTTTTTTCAAAAGTTAACTTTTTTTATCTGGCATGTGTCGTCTTAAAAAAGAGACCAAACTTAAGGCTGTGCTCCAAAGCATTCAAGATTTATGACAGTTTAAGTTGGAAAATTCCTTTTCAGGTCTATGCTCAAAAATTGAACACATGGATTATAACTACTGCATAAATATAATTTAGCACCATAAACATTTACCATATTAAATAAAAACAAAATAGAGTACAAAAAGTACAAATGTATATACATTATTGAACTAAAATATAGTGCATTCATATAATTGAAATTGAGGGTTAAAAAGTTCAGAGGCAGAATTTCTTATTTTTATTAATAGGCCTACTTTTACTCAGCAAAGATGCTTTAAATAGATTAAACGTGGCAGTGAAGACATTTATAATGTTACAATGGATTTCTATTTCAAATAAATGTTGTTCTTTTGAACTTTCTATTCATCTAAGAATCCTGAAAATATGCATCACAGTTTCCACAGAAATATTAACTGTTAATATAAACTGTTTTAACATTGATAATAATAAGAAATGTTTCTTGAGCAGCAAATCAGCATATTATAATGATTTCTAAAGGATCATGTGACACTAAAGACTGGAGTAATGATGCTGAAAATTAAGCTATGATCACAGGAATAAATTACATTTGAAAATATATTCATATATTATGCATAAGAGACTTTTTTTCAAAAACATTAAGAAACCTTACAGACCCGAAACCTTTGAACAGTAGTGTGTATTTTCTATATCTAGGTCCATGACAAAAAAAGAATATGTAAGATGATGAAAGGGAGCAAACTAGTTTCACATCTGCCAATTTATATATAAATTGCATTCATGTTGGTTTCCTGTTTTTTTGACATTTTTTATTAAAGGTTTCAATCCAATGAATCCCCACAAAATATCAAAATTAATTTTAGTTCAGTCATGAAATGTTTATTTCATAATAGCTCTGGGCATGACATGTTTGCTTTCAGAACTGCAGCCCGGCCATGTGCAACACACAAGGCTCACGGTCATATTTCTTTGATGATCCTCGTGGAATGGATGATGACACAGCTTCTCTCTGGAGCCACAGTATCAATGCTCATAGCAGGTAATGTGTTCCTCTGGCTTTGAGGATTACAACTCCGATATTTGACATTGAAAACACCCGTGGGATCAGTTATGATACAGTGATTAAAACCACGTCTCTGCACCAACAGCTGGTTTGGGTCGAGTGAGACGACTCCACTTCTCTTCAACAGGAGCGACCATCTCAGCCAGCACCACTCGCTTTACTCCACTCCACAGACCTGACATGCTATGCAAAGCTGCAGAGATCTTCCTCTGACCTTCTCAGGCTATAGTACAGCATTACCTCTTCCTGTTGAGTAGCTCAATGGGTTTGTTTGCACTAATACGCATCAGAAGCATTAAAAGACTTTTTAAAGCAGAGCACAATTAAGACTAGATGCTCGTGATAAACAGGACCAGATAATGATTTTACTACAAGGAGGAATAAAGGAGTTATTACCACATTTATCTTTTTATCATTCATGAGAGTATCTTTGAAATGTTTTAACAAGTGTTATTTTTGTGTGTGGGATGGTGACCTTCCTTCCATTTTAGATGGTGCATATGGAAGCTACAGATATGGTACTTTGTGCTGTGATATTTCCCAATTCACTTTAATAAAAAACAAACTAATTTTAACAATTTCATTTTTAATTACATTTTCAATTTGTTCATTGTGATGTCATAAAAACAATCTCATCTGATTAACAATTTCAATATTATCTTAGGTTGATGCTCATTATTAGGACTCATAATTTGTATAAACATTCATTTTTATTGAATGTACACTGCAGTTCAAAAGTTTGGGGTCAGTATAATATGTTGTTTGTTTTGTGCAAGGCTGCATTTATTTGATCAAAAGTGAAAAATGTAATATTGTGAAATATTACAGTTAAACATGTTTTCTGTTTTAATTCTCAGTGTCACATGATTCTTCAGAAATCATTCTGATATGATTTGCTTCTCAAGAAACATTTATGGTTATTATCAATGTTGGAATTGTTTGTGGAAACTGACATTTCAGGATTCTTTGATAAATAGAAAGTTCTAAAGAACAGCATTTATTTGAAATAGAAAATCTTTTGTAACATTGTTGACTGATTTAATACATTCTTGCCAGATAAAAGTATTCATTTCTTTAAAAAAAAAAAATCTTGCTGACCTCAAACTTCTTAACAGTATTATACTTCATACACTCACTAAACGTACACAAGTCTGTTTTGAACAGTTTATTGTGCAGTATGTACATATCCTCCTATTAAAACACTTTATACATTATGTACATTAAGTTAATTTACTCATATTTGGTTCATGGCCGTCTTTTACCCATAACCAAAGTAGATTAAGCAAAATCTATCATGTCGAGCTAGAAATAATGAAAATACACAAAGGAGGGGGAAAACGTCATTTTAAGGGCACATGAGAAATCCACAGACCTTGTTGATCCTCTGAGAAACAGAAATCACATTCAGAGAGGAAAATCTCACCAATACTCGATTCAATAGTCACAGCTGACCTTCAAGGTGCAAGGTTTTTCTTTATCCTTTAAATCTTCACGCATGGTTACCCAGAAACCAGTTCTCTACCTGAGTATCTTCTGTACACGTGACAATGACAAATCCTCCATACAGTGGGAAGTGCCTTGATGTGCCTCGTTTAGATAACATCTAAGAACACATGAACTTTCCTCAGATAATCTGACATCTCAACATGCCAAGTGCCCAAAAGTCCGTAAAAAGCGTTTCTACTGTCATGTTTTTAAGCATCACGTCATCAGTGGTCGGGAGTGTGCGTGGTCTCCAGTTTACGGAGGCGACGTCGTCTCAACTCGGCGGCGCTCGGCTCGCCGTCATCATCTCCCTCTCCCTCTCCCTCCTTCCTGTCATTGTCCTCCTCTGTGGTCGAGTCAGGTCGAGAAAAGCCTGCAGCTCCATTTACAGATTCACCTAGGGACAAGAGAATACAATAACCCTGGAATTAACATATGGCCCAGGTGCCTGGTAGCCAAATTGGCTACATACTTAATATGTCAGTGTGTCACTACATGTTGATTTAAAAAAAACTAAAATTGTATAAAGGGATACTCCACTGTTTGTTTATATTAAATTATGTTATTCCCTTAACTAAGACGAGTTAATGCATACCTCTCGTCTCGATGCGTGCACAATCGCTCTGACACGCGGTGACATTTTGATAGCACTTAGCTTAGCCCACTAAGCCCAGTATTTTTCAGGCGTGAAATGCTGGATTTTTCAGGTGTGACTTTTTACTGCGTCGAGTCGAAGTACTCTCAAAAGTGCTATTCCGCCATACATTATAGTTATCCTTTTTAACCCGCTTAGAAAAGCCCCACGTTTTATTTTGTGTCGCCATACTTGGTCGTTCAACTATTCGTGTAACTGTATTTAAATAGGGAAAACGTGGAGGTGTTTGGTCGCTTATAACTTTATCTCTGTTTGGTACCTAATGAATGAACTGGGCTTAGTGGGCTAAGCTAAGTGCTATCAAAATGTCACCACGTGTCAGAGCGATTATGTGCATGCACTGAGACGAGAGAGGTATGCATCAACTCGTCTTAGTTAAGGGAATAACAGTTTAATATGAAGAAAAATGGTAGAGTATCCCTTTAACTGTAATAGTTGATTGACTAGGAAAGTAGGAGGTGCAATATACACCTCCTACTCTCCTATACACACACACGATTTATGACCACCCCCAGCCTAGAGCAATCAGCGTGCCTGAACTGAACAGTGCCACAAGTGCAGTTCACAGAGCAGCATAGATACCACCCGAGGACCATGTTCGGTGTCAGAATGGGAAAAGCTGCCGATTTATCAGAGTTTGATAAAGGACAAATTGTGATGGCATGGCGCCTCGGAACTTCAATCTCGGAATCTGCGTGCCTTGTGGGTTGATCAACTGGCGTCCAGCCGTGTGTCGTCCGCAGCTCATTGCCGCCAGAGGGGAGCGGAGACTGTCACACAGCAGCTACAACAGTGGTGATCAGGGCAATGTGTCAGCACACATTTCTTCGCAGCCTTCTGCATATGGGCCTGTGTAGCCCACGACCCAGCCGAGTCCCCATACGAACTGCACGGCATCGCCAACAACACATTCAATGGGCCCAAGATCATAGAGATTGGACCATGGCTGATTGGAAGAAAGTGGCCTGGTCTGACGAATCAAGATTCCTGGTGCATCACATTGATTACTGAGCACGGATACAATGATTACCAACAGAGGCTATGAGACCTAGATGCACTGTTGGGCGGACACAGTTTTCTTGGGGAACTTTAGGCCACATTATCCTAATAGCACCATCCCTGTCAGGTATCTGAACCCATTCATGGCAACTGTGTTCCCTACCGTTTCCAACAGGATAGTGTGCCATGCCACACTGCCAGAATCATCAAGGAGTGGTGTATAAAATCAAGGACACTAAGGAGTGGTGTATAAAATGTAAAGCACACTACCACTGCACTCTCGAGCAGTGGAGACGTGTTCTCTGGAGTGATAAATCACGCTTCTCTATCTGGCTTGGTTTGGTGGAGGGGGATTATGGTGTGGGGTTGTTTTTCAAGGGTTGGGCTTGGCCCCTTAGTTCCAGTGAAAGGAACTCTTAATACTTCAGCATACCAAGACATTTTGGACAATTTCATACTCCCAACTTTGTGGGAACAGTTTGTGGAATGGCCTCTTCCAGTTCCAACATGACTGCGCACCAGTGCTCAAAGCAAGGTCTATAAAGACATGGATGAATGAGTCCTGACCTCAACCCGATAGAACAAATTTGGGATGAATTAGAGCAGAGACTGCGAGCCAGGCCTTCTCGTCCAACATCAGTGTCTGACCTTACAAATGCGCTTCTAGAAGAATGGTCAAAAATTTCCATAAACACACTCCTAAACCTTGTGGAAAGCCTTCCCAGAAGAGTTGAAGGGCTGCAAAGGGTGGATTAACTCCATATTAAACCCTACGGATTAAGAATGGGATCATAAAGTTCATGTGCATGTAAAGGCAGACGTCCCAAAACATTTGGCAATATAGTGTATATATATATATATATATATATACACACACAAACACACTCATACATGTATACACACACACACACACACAAAATATAATATAATTTACTGTAAGAAGTACGCGTTTCAGATATTATGACTTCATGTCTGCACTTTTCACTGTCAGCCATTCTGAGTATCATGGGGCGTGTCAATTCAAATATTACTCTTTTTATACAATGTTAGCTCAGTCAGTCGTGGCATTATTTTTCCTTTTCCCACTCACCACTCTGAGCCTCATTCTTCTGACTGGGGGTTTCCGTGTTGCCTGTGGAGGTTGAGGACTCCATATTCACTGATGCACTCGTCTCACCAGTGTTGGTCTCTGATCTCGGAGGACTAAACAGGAAGTTGAGTAATAAAAAAAGAAAAAACACAGGGATTTCAGAAGTAGGAACTGGACGTGCCACTTTCTATCAAACTAAGCAATGCTTGCATACCTTAATGTAGCCACTGTGCTGAGGTAGTGGTGAATGTTGAGCATGGCAGCATCCAACAATGTGTGGATGTTGTGAAGGCACTGCAACCTGGCTTCCAAACCTCGCCTGCCCTCCTGCTCCAGTTCTCTGAGCTCAGCCTCTGACATGGTGGACAGAGTTGATGGTGGCGGTGGCATGGTTGACACTAATAAACATGGAGGTCACAGATTACTCAAGTATCTGACTTGGAAGGTTTTTCTCTACATGAAGTATCATATAATAAGAAAACATGTTGACCACTTTGACATACTAAAAGGTGGAGGTGGAGGCATCGGCAGCCATGGAGCTGATGGGAAAGGTGGTGGCATGGAAAAGGGGAATCCAGGCATGGCTCCAGGAGCAGCAGAGGTGCTGTCTGCAGTCGGCTGAGTTGAGCTGCTGGCTCCTGATTCTACATGACAGATGGTGTGAATCTATATGAAAATCATGGGTATTCTACATCTTCACAGGCAGATAGAACAGATGAGAGGTGCTCACCTGATCCCTGTGCCTGAGATCCATCGGTACTGGTCTGTGGAGTGTCAGTAGCTGCCTGTGCACCGGGGGCAGCAGGAGGAGGCGCGCCAGGGAAGGGACCCCAAAACGGAAACAGCCCTGGAGGAAACTGAGGCATCATACCTGGAGCAACTGCACAAAGGAGTAGGCATGCAATCTTTATCTCAAAACAGCCAAATATCAGCAGATTAACCAGCCTCTTGATGTTTTTACCATTGACAGGTGGAGGTACGGGGACATTAGCAGGAGCAGCAGGGGCAGGAGCTTGTGCAGGGGCTGGGGCTGGAGTCTGGTTTGGCTGGGATGCCCGGAGGACATCCATTCGACAGGTGGGACATGTCTGCTGTCTTTGGAACCATGAGCGAAGGCAACTACAATGAGGAAAACACTATTTGAAATATACATGCAGATGTCAATACCAAAGGAAGTGAGATTTGTCAATCAGTGGACATGAACCTCGAGTGAAAGATGTGGTTGCACGGTAGTTTCTTGGCTCCAGTCACCATCTCTTCTCTGCAAATGATGCACACATTGTCTGTGGCTTGCAAGTCTTCAGGGGTGGCATCTGGATAGCTGTGATGAAGCATGGCAACCAGTGATTTGATAAATACTCAGAAAAAGACTAAATATACAATAAAAACAGATTAATATAAATAATTAAACCATCTAAAACAATTGAAAACTATCAAAACACAAATAAAGAAATTAATTAGTGTTGGGCATAGATTATTTTTTGAAATCTAGATTAATTCCAAGATTAATCTAGATTCTAGATTAAATTGGCTCATTTGAATTCTGTAGTAGGCATTCAGAATATGTGTGCTCGTAAGTGATTGTTTGTCTTTTTGTAGTTTGAATAATAAATAACTTCTGTCCCTTTAAGACCTGACGCACGCATGGATCCCAAACACTGTTCCTGTGAGCTGGTTACGACTGTGTTTACGTTAAAACTCACCAAGATAGGCATTGAGACATTTTTGAGTGTATTTGACTATTAATAAGCTGGAAAAAGGAGCTCATTTTTGCACTTGTATGTCAGAGGCGGCTTTATTACGGTATGTGTGTGTGCGCTTCAGATGCGAGCGTGAAATCTGCAGGAATTAGTAGAATTAATGTTATGTGCAACCCCGCACGAAATTTAGACCGGTCACACCAATACTAACAAAAGTCCAGCAGAACACGCGCTCGCAATGTTCAGAGGTATTGATACATAGCGAAATTTTGACAACACTAGTAGGCATACTCGTTCTCTCGCCCCCTACAGTGCAATTCGGCTAGGTGTACATCCGCGCTAAAATATCAAGGTGAAAGTCATCATAGCTTGCGTAGTATAGACCCAGCTCCCAACCCAACTTTGAGAATAGATTAACGGCAATATTTTTTTTTATCGCCCGATAACAGTCTCACGTTAACGCCGATAACGGCCCACCACTAAAATTTATACTAAAATATGTTAATGAAAAAATAAACTATATAATAGACAAATAAAAAATAAAAAAATCATATTAAAAGATATTTTCAATTATTTTACAGACACTCACAGAGTATTCATATTACGAATGGCTCGTCGAGACATGATGGCGTCTGTTACTGCTTTCTTGAATTGCCTGAAGAAGACAAACATTTTGCACACAACAAAGAATAAAGACAAGCTGTTCTATCTGTTGACGAAACACTGTACCAGCATAGCTGGCATCTGACGATGTATTACTCACCTCATTGCGAGATACATGGGCCGAATGGCAAACAGAGGGAAGGTGTGCACTTTTATCATTATGGTCATGAACGCCATATACAATAGCACCTTGATGAATCCTGAAGATAAATATAACATCAGTCAATCTGTAGATGGGCTATTTTGATACATAACCATCCCATGCTAGGGTTCTCTAGGACGTACCTGTAAAGAGCTCTGTGTATAGCATGTAGACAGCTTTATTGTCCCATGGATTCTCACTTTGCAGATCAATTGTATGTAAGGTGTACTTGATGAAGGTGGTGAGGACCATAGTCATCAGAATCGCATACTGAAAGAAATGCAGCATGCATATTACTGTAAAGCCATTGATATTTTAAAACTCTAGCAGTATAAAATATGTTCTGATTTCTAAATTGCTCAACTTCATCAAGTTACGGGCCACCATGTGAGAAAGTTTAGGGCCTTCAATTAGTATTAATGAAATTCACTTTTGCAGGATCTAAGCTAAGACAATAAAACTAGAATTAAATTGATGTTCACCTCAAATCCAAAAACCAGCTGCACTGATGCCCCTCGTGTTATAATGCTGTGACACGCATGATTGACAAACAGAAAGTCTAACACTCCCAGCAACACCATAAGAGCTGTACCAGAAAAAAAAGAACAGTAGTGACACGCTCATCAAATGATGCAATACCACAACACAGTGACTCCAAATAAGGCAGTCTAATGTCAAATGCAGGTGCAGCTCAAATTTGCATGTCCAAAAAAATGATTTGGTAAAGTAGTTTCATGTATAAAAAGGAAGTAAGAGATATACTGGTGATACAGAAAACAGGCCGCAGCAAATCCAGGCATAATGTACTCACAGAGAACTCTGAAGTGGAAGACCCATGAGATATTTGGACTCCTTTCCATCTAAAGATTAAATTAAAAATAAAAACATTATAATCAAGTCATCATATAAATCACCCTACATGTGTATATATATATATGTGTGTAACGATACATCGTTATATTGAGATATTGCGATATAAAAAGGACGATATGTCCGGAACCACCATAGACATTTAGAGGACAAGTCAACCCCCCCAACTCGATAATTAGAAATGACTCAATTGTCCCCCCAAATATTTGATATTGTTGATGCTGCTCTGCTGTACTCCATTACACACTGCTCTGTTTTTTGCTAGGACAAAAGTAAATTGTTACATATTTAGGTTGGACTGCCTCAGCGGTCTAAAGGCCTGTTCACACCAGGACGATTTTCGCTCATGTTTAACGCATTGTGACTAAACAAAAGCCGCCAATATGAGTGTGTGCAAAACGCCAGGCGTAAAAGTGTCATTTAAAAAACAAAACACGGCTTGGGTTCGTTTTTTTGTTTTGACGCAGTGCGTTAAAAACTGGCCGACCAATGAGATCTGCACTTTTATTCACGTGCCTGGCTGAAGTTGACAGGAAACACGACTTGGTGGCGCTCAAACACAAAACGGTCTTGCCGAGCACACACTGATACGACGAAGTAGTAGTAAGTAGACAAAGAAGAAGATGAGCTGCTAATGCTGCTTGCCAGTTAGCAAAAAGTGTGTGAATGGTTTTGGCAAGTGTGTAAATACTGTCTCTCTTCTTCTGCGTGACAAGCGAGTGTCAGAAGCGTAAAGTGCCGCCACACCACCTTGTGTACCGGGAGCGCCATCTACTGAATTTGCACGTTCACTTGGCGCATTGCCAGTGAAAATCGCTTGGGTGTGAACACTCGAGACACGCCAAAAAACGTCTCGAAAAACACTGGCGATAAGCGTGCGCGCTATTCGTCCCAGTGTGTACAGGCCTTAAGAGCGCTCGTCACTGTCAGAATGAGTGAGATGGCCAATCAAAACAAAGTAGCTAAACATTTAATATTTGACAACTGTTTTACGTTAAAACGTTCAGTGACCAACAGAAATATCAAGTTATGCAAACTACTTGACATTTATGAAATTTCATTATTTTGAATTGAAAATGACATGATAACTGAATTTGATGTGAGAAAAAACATTTTGCATATTAGGCAGACAAAAATAAGAGTGGAAAAAAATTATTTGCAAATAGTTTACTTCATAACTACAATAGAACTGGAACTTTTACCACTCATTTCTTTCTCTTTATTTCCTTAAATCCCTTTAAAGCTACACTATGTAACTTTTCCGTCCGCTAGAGGTCGCCTGTTCAAAACAAAGGCGTAGTTTGATGACGCCACGTTTGAGTACAGAATCTTGGGACATGTGGTCTTCACCTCACAGCGTTGGAAAAGAGTCAGGATAGGACTCGGGCAGAAATCATGTTCATGGATACGATTATTAACATTACTGTAGTATGAAGCAGAGCAGGAGCGATTGAAGAGCGGGACTGTTATTATGGCATAGTCGCCGGCGGGACTTTTATTATGACACGCTCGCCGACGCCACTTCCTCTTTTCCAGTCATGAGTATGAGGTAACGCAACTCTGTTTAACGTATTAGATATATCTGAGTGTGTTGAAAAGGAAGTTATGATGTTCGCTCGGCAGCTGCTATGACACTTGTTCACACTGCAGTGAGAGTACAGCGTTTCTTCTAAATTAAACCGGAAACCGAGGGTAACGCAGATATGACAGGCGACTCCCTCACACGCATAGCTCACACGACCCGGTTCCTCGATCAAAATAGCAATTTCTCACGATTTACAAATAAAAACATTTGGGATATTCTAAGTACTCAACTGAACAAAATGTATAACACTGGCCTAGTGGTTTTTGGATATTTTACTACAAAAATCTTACATAGTTCACCTTTAATCCTTTAATAATTTAATTTAACATTTTTGGATGAACTAACCATTTACAGTTTGTGAATAGTCATTTTGACACGCTTTCTTGCGATTAGAACTGTGATTGATTGCATTGATCATCTGTGAACGGCATTCCTTATATAGAGAAAGGGCAAACATAATTGAAATCACCATATAACACACATTATATATATATATATATATATATATATATATATATATATATATATAGTTGAATACAATGTAATGGGGGAATATTTGTGGGTCCTGATAATAACACAATAATATTATTATTATTTTAATAAAAAAAAAATAAAAAAAATGTATTTTGGCTTAAATATCACGATAGTATTGTATCGTGACATAAGTGTATCATTATACCCCTAATATATTTCAATATTCACTCACAAAATCCACCCTGTCTTCAGCCAGCCAATGGAAGCACTTGAGGAAAAGCAGCAAAGTGAAAAGGGCCACAAAGCGTGGGGAGAAATCATCCCTGAAGACTGTAAAGGCTAAGCAGGTCTCCGTCACTGCATACCAGGAGCGTTCAATCAGGTGCTAAAAATAAAGAATATCCAAATGAGGATGACAAAAATAAAAAATAAAATTTTCATGTGCACTTTGTAAATTAAGTCACCGACCTCCATTTCAGCAGCTCTTAGTGTCCCGAAAAAGACCTTCCGCATTAATTTCCCCAAAAGGAAAACCAACACGAAAGCCTGAATGTATAACACCTGCCAAGGAAAAAGTATACAAATCAGAGTTTACAGTGTCCACTTGACTTTCCATCAACGTTTGGTACTGAATAAACCAGCGGCCACTTACTGCCATACTAGGGCTGCTTTTGGTGAGGTACACCACAGTCGGGTAGAACTGGTGCTTGAGAAAGTAGGCATGGGCAATGACTGCGCCAGTCAGCGCCAAACTGATGCTCGTCACGAGAGTGGCTCGCACCATCTTGCACTAGCGAGAGGAGAAAACAAACAAATCATTAAAGGACATGAGCTTTTATGACAAGGACATGAGCTTTTGTTAGGACAAGCAACATTTCATGACACAATGAAAGATCAGTATTACTAGCATATTAACAACATTCAGCTGCTTCGGGCATGAGATCAACTAAAGACAAAAAAATTGCCCCCTGGAATTATTATTAAAAAAAGACAACTTATCGAACTGAGTATTTAATAATCATGGGGATAAAACATTATATTACAATACAATGTTTTAATAAAAGTATTAATTGAATTGTTATTATTAATAACAATGTTAATTATCATCATCATTATTAAACTTATTAATATTTATATAATTATAATTAATATTATAATTATTCAAAACAAAGGCGTAGCTTGATGACGCCTGGATTTCGCGGATTTTTCTGGTCATGCAAACGCAGCGTTGTTTTATCATATAAGATACATTATTTGAGTGTGTTGAAAGTTATAATGAAAGTATAAAAGTTATTATGCTTCTCTGTGCGTTCGCTCGGCGGCTACTATGAGACACTTGTTGCACACTGCATTAAGCTCAAGCGATATTAGACATGGTAAAACATGGTACTCGCGGTAAATCATTAAAACGAGATTTAAACAATAAGACTAAACGTGTTGAGCAATATAACAATATATATATTTCAACTCAAAGGTAAAGCAGGTATGATGGCATTGATGGGTGGTCTGTGTCCTGGTTAAAATCGCTTATTTCTTTGGATTTAAACATTCTTGGAAACATTTGGGATAATGCAAGTACACAAGCCAACAAAATATATAACTGTTCTAATGGTTTTGGGATATTTTAATCCAAAAATCTTACATATTGTGCCTTTAATTGCTTTGTTTTCAAATGTTAAACCATCGAGTTTTTATTTTAGCTGAAAACTAAAGGTAGACCTTAGCATTGATTCTATATTATAACGATTTTCATTATTTTCTTACAGGATTTTTTGTTCATTACTTACATTTACAAAAAAAGAAAAACATTTACAAAGTATAATGAGCACATCTTCATAATTTCTTAAAATTGCATCCTATGTTTCCACTTAAAGCCATCAGTGATTTATTTAGAGGTGAATAAATAAAAAATATAAAAATTCAAAATAAAAGCTCGATAAACAGTTCACCAGCCAAACTAACCAAGTTCATTCGTTCGTTTGCACGAATCGGTTCATTGGTTTTAAAGATTTGCTAAACAAAAATGAATGAATCAATGAATTAATAATTCAACAGATACAAGCAAACATACATAAAAAATAAAAATAAAAAATCATCAAAATGTTTACAATTAACCACTGATCTATATAGATCAGTTGACAGCATTCTTTTCAAACTTCAAATTATTTTAGGTATTGTTAAACGTTGGCCATGAAATTAAATAAAATACTTACTTCACCCATGCTTACATTTATGTAGGCTATATTAAATGTAACCAATAGACGTAGCAGATTAATTAATTAATATTCCTTATGATACTATATCAAAAGTGTAAAAATGACAAAATTGTACAAATACAGTTGAAAGCCGGGCATGATGTGATTCTTAATAAATGAACAGAAATCGTTTAAAAAACAAGACAAATGAGGACAGCTCCAAAATTATACAAAAAAAGAAAAACATTTACAAAGTATAATGAGCACATCTTCATAATTTCTTAAAATTGCATCCTATGTTTCCACTTAAAGCCATCAGTGATTTATTTAGAGGCGAATAACTGCATAAATTACTCCCAATAAGTATTTATAAGAACATAACATGGCTTCATTTGACAGCACAGTCACTAAAATATAATAACATTGTAGCAATGCAGGCTGCATCTTTAAAAATGCATCATTGGACTAATTAATTCTCGTAAATCAGTGTATAATGGACTATAGCATGCACATTGAAAAATAAAATGAATGTAGTTACATCAACTATAACAACTGTTCCTATAATGCAGTATATGTCTTAAGTCTTAAACATATGTATAGAACATTAATACTTATAAATAAGTATACATTGAGCTATAATTCATTAAACATGGCCTTCACAGAAAGTGTTACCAATTAAAGCTTTAGTTACATTGAATGTTTGTCTTTTAAACTCTTAGCTGCAGGCTGTTTGAAAGCAGCACCCATTTACACGAAGGCTACGAAAGACAGTGTGACAGCTGTTATTAATCTACGACACAGTTAATAAATGCTAACTACATCCGCCAAGACATGTTTAATAAGCATGTTGGTAAGTATGAAGTCGGGAGTGAAGTGGCCGACTAGCTAAAGCAGTCATGCCGACATGACACGCACTGTGTCTTACCTACAGCCGCGGGAATCCGCTGTTTCTGCTTTAGAGAGACGGTCTCTGCTGCGTCTTTCTTCTTGTAGCTGAGTCGTGCTTCTATCCTTCCATCTAAAGCAGTTCGTTTGCTTTCGATCTCTTGTAGTCGTACTCGTAGCCACTTGATGGCTACGTGTTTATTTTTCGCTTGCTCTCGAGAAAGGCCACCTCACTTCCGGCGAGCGCTCGTTCCTGCCAGTAGAGTGAAGACAGCACAGCAGCTTTGAGCCGCCGATCATCTTCGATTTCAAAATAAAAGCTCGATAAACAGTTCACCAGCCAAACTAACCAAGTTCGTTCGTTTGCACGAATCGGTTCATTGGTTTTAAAGATTTGCTAAACAAAAATGAATGAATCAATGAATTAATAATTCAACAGATACAAGCAAACATACATAAAAAATAAAAATAAAAAATCATCAAAATGTTTACAATTAACCACTGATCTATATAGATCAGTTGACAGCATTCTTTTCAAACTTCAAATTATTTTAGGTATTGTTAAACGTTGGCCATGAAATTAAATAAAATACTTACTTCACCCATGTTTACATTTATGTAGGCTATATTAAATGTAACCAATAGACGTAGCAGATTAATTAATTAATATTCCTTATGATACTATATCAAAAGTGTAAAAATGACAAAATTGTACAAATACAGTTGAAAGCCGGGCATGATGTGATTCTTAATAAATGAACAGAAATCGTTTAAAAAAACAAGACAACTGAGGACAGCTCCAAAATTATGTTAAGCAAATGTAGTAAACAAATCAAAATATATACATTTCTCAATTAAATGTTTACTATATAGTAATTGCAAGGGTAACATTTATAAATTATGGATTATTGTATAGATTAAATTCCAACAAAGAATCCTCTGTTTGTGAGAGGTTTTAAAGAGCCAGGTCGAAAACCGACTCGTCTAAATGACGTAATTGCGTCAATACATTACTTTACATTTTTTCGACTCTTTTGTCAGTTGCAGGCAGCCATTAACAAATACGTCATAAAAACCCCCACAATTAAGTACATTACAATCTAAATATAACTTGTATTTTCATTAATCAATACTAAAATGTATTTACAAATCTTGGATGCAATTTGTACATTTCAATATGTGCGGTCGAGAACGTGATTATCGTGAGCACGGCGAGTACTGTCGAGTGAACGGTGCTGTTCATAAAATATATACATTCTGGATACGCTGTCCGAGTGCTATATCATTAATACTTTATATGCATCGAGTTGGTACATTCATAAAATGATCCAGTGCGTTAAGATGCTATAAGTTATTGCAAATTTACATAAACGTTATTAGCCTACTGGTTATTTTAAAGTTTCCTTCTTATAGTGTAAATACACACGTACTAAGAACAGGGTTAGGTTTAATTGCTTGTAATTATGCATAATTTAAAATTATTTCTGAAGTAAGCACATGCAAAATGTATAACAAGTAAAATAAAGTGTTACCGTTTTATTTTGAAGAGACTGCCAGCAATGCTCCTCAAATTGATGATGTCTAAACTGTGATTTTAAAAGAAATGCCTAGTACTAAAAATACTACTTGTCCAGTAGAGGGAACCAAATAACAGACATCATGGTCCAGTTCCGTCTCCATGCCCACTGATTCCACTTTTAGGGATCTGTACAAAGAGCACAATCATGCAACGCTAATGGAACACAAATCTACTACGCTTATATCAACTGTACCTATGCAATTTTGTGTTTTATATATTCCTGATTTATAATAAGCGTGCTGCTTTCTGCATGTTTGTTTTTCTGCCTTTTACATGCAAGGACATATGGCACTAGCCAAAGCAGCAGTGGATTTCACCACTAAAAGCTGAAGCTTAATCTTCATATGTACTTTCAGAGAGTAACAGCTTCCAATTATCATAATCTAAAATATTGAAAACCATGTCAAGTGACCATGAATTTATCAGATAAAAGAACTTTATTTAAAAGCAGTAACTTTGATTTGCCTAAAGGCAACAGATGCTATAAAAAAGGAAACATTTGTAATGAGCTTTGAGTCTAACAGTAAACATATAAAGGGAAAAATGCCTTGCGAATAACAGGGATTAGACATAGCAATTAAAAAGATTCTCATAGAATTAGGAAATTGCCATTCAACTGGTGTAAAGTGAAGTAGAGATAAATGAGAGCATGTCAATTTCATCTACTAGATTACTACAGTTAGAGAAAATCAGTCATACAAGCATCATTTTAAAACAATCGTATGCAAAAAACAAACAAACAGACAAAACATGAAGGCAATTGCTAAAGCAGTAGTTAGTCCATTTTGTGTCACTGCCTAGAATTCTCCTCTGCCAGATGTGCTTGTAGCCCCAGTTCATTCTTCACGTTCTGACGGATCTGGTAACTCTTCTGCAGGTTGTGTAAACAGTTCAGCCCTTAAGACCTCCTTTTCTTTCAAAAGTGAAGGAAAATAAGAAAAAGAAAAATGCTCAAAAAAATTTAAAATAAAAAAATAAAATCCTCCCAGCCCAGAGGGGCCCATCATTATGAGACCGAAGAGATGGGGTTCAGGGGAGAACCCATTTGTGTAAGGACTTTATCCAGCCACTGGAGGGGGCCGTGGAGATGCACTTCTATCCAGCAAGGCGTGCTCGTCACATCTTGTCTGTGATACTCAGCGCCCCAGCCCTAAAAAAATATATTAAAAACAAGTTAGATATTAAAGAAAAATCTAAAAAGTTGAAGGATGATCCATTACTACATTAGTTACACTTAAAGGGATAGTTCACCCTGAAATGAAAATAACGCCATCTTTTACTCACCCTGCTATGCCCTTCTATCTTTCTCGGATCAAAAGCAGAAATGTTAACAATAGTCCTGCACGCGCTCCTTTCTATAATGGCAGTGGATAGCGACCAGGCTAAAACATTACAAAAAATATACAAAAGGATCACGCAATGATACAGTGAGACGCGCGCCATATATGCAAAGTGCTCAGTAGGCACACTATAAGGTTTTGCGAGAGAGAAACCGTATTCAGTCAAAACACTGAGCTCGGTCGTTACTCTGAGCGGGCTCCTGTGAGCTGTCATGGCATCCAGGATAAGCACATACCTCCTGAAGGGAATATTGTGTACCGTTGTCATGACAACATTGCGTGAGGGGTTGCTGAGTTAGTGCTGATGGCTCGCACAAGCACTCTCACATGAGCCCGCTCAGAGTAACGGCCGAGCTCAGTGTTTTGACTGAATACGGTTTCTCTCTCGCAAAACCTTATAGTGTGCCTACTGAGCACTTTGCATATATGGCACGCGTCTCACTGTATCATTGCGTGATACTTTTGTAATGTTTTAGCCTGGTCGCTATCCAGTGCCATTATAGAAAGGAGCAGGGTGACAAAACAACAGCAGGGTGAGTAAAAGATGGCTTTATTTTCATTCCAGGGTGAACCATCCCTTTAATGTTGACACATTAAAGGATTAGTTCACTTTTAAATAAACTTTTGCTGATAATTTACTCACCCCCATGTCATCCAAGATGTCAATGTCTTTCTTTCTGCAGTTGAAAAGAAATTAAGGTTTTTGATGAAAATATTCAAGGATATTTCTCCATATAATGGACTTCAATGGGCTCCAAACGGTTCAAGGTCCAAATGACAGTTTCAGTACAGCTTCAAAGGGCTTTAAACGATACCAGACGATGAATAAGGGTCTTATCTAGCGAAACGATCAGCTTCTGCGAGAAACCGAGCAGTATTTATTCTATTATTTTACCTCTTATCAGACGAACGTGATAATCTCTGAGCTCCGCCATAACTTCCGCTAAGTGAGGTCAAATATGAGCGTGGCCATAGATATATTGATCGTAGATGCCTCATTCAACTGATCCGTGCAGGCGCTAATGAGGCATCTACGTATACATCTATGACCACGCTCGTATTTGACCTCACTTAGCAGAAGTTATGGCGGAGCTCAGAGATGATCACATTCGTCTGATAAGAGGTAAAATAATAGCATGAATACTGCTCGGTTTCTCGCAGAAGCTGATGGTTTGGCTAGATAAGACCCTTATTCAAAAAAAAAAAAAATTTCTCTCCTCTTCCTCTTTCTTCTTCCCTCCCCACTCTAGCCTGTGCTACACTGAGCAATGTACACGGTCTCAGGATTTCAGGCTCTTATTGCGCTTCTCAATTCTTCATGACCTATCGCTTCATGTTCCCCCAAGTTGTAAGTCGCTTTGGATAAAAGCGTCTGCTAAATGCATAAATGTAAATGTAATTCATCGTCTGGTATCGTTTAAAGCCCTTTGAAGCTGTACTGAAACTGTCATTTGGACCTTGAACCGTTTGGAGCCCATTGAAGTCCAGTATATGGAGAAATATCCTGGAATATTTTCATCAAAAACCTTAATTTCTTTTCAACTGCAGAAAGAAAGACATTGACATCTTGGGTGACATGGGGGTGAGTAAATTATCAGCAAAAGTTTATTTAAAAGTGAACTAATCCTTTAATAGTTCACTTATTTTCATCAGTCATCAAACACGACGTCACAGACACGATGTACATTTAATTCACATAGCTGATTGCTCAATTTTCAGTCCATTTCAAGTTTGATTTCGACATGACAAAGTGGCGATATCCAAGTGGGTGGGTTGTTTTTATACTTTTTAATAAATAAAAAAAAGTTAAATAAAACATTAAGCATTTAATTTTTTGAGGAGGCACTGCCTCCCTTGCCTCCTTACTGTGCGTTCACACCGCCGCCAGCGAGAGCGTCAAACTTCGCTCTGGCCGCCCTGCCAACGACGCTGTAGAAAGATTTGTGGAGGCGCTGCCACTCTGACGTAGATCGAATGCTTGGTCTTTATTTAAAAGGGTTGCAAAGCAAACAATCATGTTGTTCGGCCTTTGTGCAAACTGAGCACAGGAAGGGTATAACCGTATAAGATAACCTCATGAAATCATTTAAATGTGAAAGTAAAAAACAACAACTAAAAAACAGATTGATTGAAAGAACTTAACATGTTTGCTAACGAAATAAACCAATTAAAAGCCATTTGTGTTCATGGTTAAGTGCTAGTCTAATTTCAACATGCAGTTTATAGGAGACGTTTACTAGCATTGGTCTATAATTAACATTAATTAGTGTTCAGCCTACATTACAATAACTGTCCTGGTTGAAGTGCAGGATTAATGCAATTGGTCAAATCGCTGTTGTTTTGAGCAAATTAATTGTATTCCCGCTGAAAAACAAGAGTTCTAGAGCGAAAATGTTGCCTATAGATAGTGCCGCGTGCCTTCTTATCAAACCCGTCACCGCAATGATAAACCACTCCTCCATTTTGCTTGGGAACTATTGTGGTCGGAACCAAAGTTTCCAGGACAGCGTTCTCTGGAATCCTCATAAGCAGAACACTTCTACATTCTGATTGGTTGCCCCCGAACCGCGTCATAGCTCATTCCCATAAAGTTGAGCTGATTTTAACTCTTCTCGATGCCCAAAACGTCCAAGACGCACCGCGCCGCTCTCGCCGTGTTCTTTACCGAAAATTAATGACTTCCGGCCACTTTGACGCTCTCGCCGGCGGTGGTGTGAATGCAGTTAGAAGAAACACTCCTGGTTCTTATGGTGTGTGCACACCAAAAGTGAAGAGAACATACACATTGCGTTACTCCCGGGATAACTTGTTTTTTGCGTCATTCGCGCAAATAAAAACATTGCGTGATGAGGAGTGTTTTCACGCACATTATCAAAAAAATGTTATGCCCTTTTTTCAGTCATCAAACATGTTGCAGATAACAACTATTGCTGCTCTGTATCTGTTGTGGAAGTCCCAAATACGGCGGAAAGCCAAACACCGATGTGTCTGGGTTCACAGCACCATCCAGAGATGCACACAACTCTGTGAATTTCACGGTCTTCTCGAGGAGGAACTGCGTTTGGATGACAGCAACTTCCAGCGCTACTTGATGACGGATACCCAGTTTGAGAAGCTGTCAAACCCGATATGTCAATAAGCTCTTCACTGATTGGCTTGCATGACAATACGTCATACAAATGTGCAAATTTGCGACTTTGCATTGACTTTGTGTACAATCTACTCGCGCAAATAATACAATTTACGTTTGGTGTGCGCACACCATTACCCATCTGAATACTTATCATCTGTGTTCATACTCGTACCTTTACAAAGCTCATGCGGATGGTGCACATCTTGGTGAGCTCGTAGACGGCCTCAAAACCATGGTTGACAGACTGTGCAAGCAGCTGAGCAAATTCTTGGTTGTTGAAGATCTTGAGGCTGCAGCCACTGGGAATTTTGCAGACAGTTGTGGGGTGGAAGCCATGATGGTAGTTGCAGTTCCGACTCTGGACAAATATGCTGGTGTCACTCAGACACTCTGCATACACTTCTCCTCCAACATAATACAGGTGGACACCTGAGGGGACAAATACAGTATAGATGTAGTACTTCTGAAATATTCTCAAAACAAATTCAACCAATAAACCTGAATAAATATTTGGTTCAGTAAACAGCTGCACATTTCTTCAAGATCTTGTAGGTTTTGCCGTGATAAAATTCCATAGCGAATCATAATACAGTCCAACAATGATTCACCATTGTAATCCAACACATTTGTTTGAAAGCATTTATCTAACTTGTGTGTTAAGGTGTGGAGATGAAGATTTGTTATTGTAATGTAAAAACAATCGTCTTTGTTATTCAACCAGGTCATCCACCTTGAATCACCTGAAAGCTTTTAAAAGGGCCATTCACAGCAAGCACGATAACAATAAACATTTAATAATCAATCGTTCTAAATCTATAGAATAGGGAAGGTTTCATAAGCCCTAATGGGTTTCCAGGACTGAGTGAAATAAAGCATGGCACACAAGATATTTGTGCGTAATAACTGCATGCATACCTTTGCCAATGTGGCGGCGGGTGTTTTCAATAGTGGAGTTGCGATTGACGTTAGAGAGCAGGCCCAGGCAGAAGCGGTTCTTGTTGTTGGATGGGTCGGTGAATCCATCGACCAGCACGCTGGTGGAAGAAGCGTGGTAAGCCTCTCCCACACGATTATTCAGCTCATAGTACACAATAGAGCACCAGTGACTGGGCTCCTCATACTCCACTGGCTGCACATCTGAAGGGGGAAAATAAAACAAGACCTTGAGCTTAAGCCATCTATTGTTTCAACTCGCTCAGACACTTCACCACATCAGCTAGATAAACACGCTGGAGAGATTAGAGGGGGATACCATGCCAAAGGGATTTAACGATTACAACAAGCAAACTGTGTTAGAAATTCATGTTGCCTAAGTCATGATGACAATGTTTTAACTACAGAAGTTGTTGGTGTGAATTGCGTACATGGAGCTTTCTCAATTTTGTGACCTACAATCGGACTGTCTGGCTTTACACAATTGCCATGCACAGGTTTTATTTTGGTCTGCCATAAAACAAAGTTTTGTTTCCAAAGTGCCAGGTTGCTACAAAGAGTGCTTCTGAGAAAAAAATGTAGTCATTTGATTTGCTAAATGCCCCCAGATGTTATGTACAAAGAGTGAACTGTTGGTCATTTTACTAGTTGTTTTTAGGGCTGGGCTTTAATTGATTCTCATTATTTTGATGAACCAATTTGGATTCCTAAAAGGTACACTATGCAACTATTTTTTGTTAAAAATTTATGTGAGAAGGCATATATTATCTGAAAAGCATATACAGTTTTGTTTATTAACCGCTAAAAAGCACCAAAAGTTACATTGTGTACCTATAAATCCTAAAAGCCCAGGGAATACTTCTATTTCCGTGTCTGGACGCGTTTGCACACAGTCGTGTCAGCACAGCTTTCAAAGTATGCTCAACCACAGATTGGCACATTTTTTATACTCAACAGGACATTCACTGGGCAGAATCGAAGAAGAAAAGTAGTGGATCAACCATTGAAACAGTTCAGAAGAAACAACAACGCACAAATTTTCGCACAAATGCTCGTCAAGTTCGCCGGCAATTGTAGTGTTTTCCTCCTGTTTCAAGTGTGTTTTGTTTGAATCCCTCTTTCCACACTCTTCTTCGACGATTTCACATTGTGCACAGTACTATGCGTATTGCCACCTAGTGGACTCTAGTGGTCTTTGTTGCACGGACAGCCGAAGTATACTTTGGGCTTAAAGGGATAGTTCACCCAAAAATGTAAATTATCCCATTGTTTACTCACCCTCAAGTCATCCTAGGTGTACATGACATTCTTCTTTCAGACAAATAAAATCAGAGTTATATTAAAAAAATGTCCTGGCTAATACAAGCATTCTAATGGCAGTGAATGGCGGTCCAAAAAAGTGCTTCGCCTTTATTAACCCCCCGGAGCTGTGTGGGAGCTGTGTGTGAGCTTTTATAATGGATGGATGCACTTTTTTTGGGCTTCAAATTTTGGGCTGCCATTCACTGCCATTATAATGTTTGGAAGAGCCAGGACAAATTTTAATATAACTCCCAATAGTATTTGTCTGAAAGAAGAATGTCATATGCAAAATGCACAGTGGTGGGGGGATCCCTAGGACAGGGTTGAGAACCCCTGCACTAGATTACATAATCATTATATTTCTACTCAACCTGTTAGTGATGTTAATGTATTTTTGAATACATTTGTTATGAAAACAAGTCTTTCGGATATTACCTTTCATGTAGAGTTATATAGTTATGATTAGCCAGCCTAAGGCACACTAGGGATGGGTCGCAATTTTCGAATATTCGATAGTTGATTTAATTATAGACTATCGAATAGTTTGTGCGATTATCGTCCTCAAAAAAATCCCCATGTTTCGGTGTGGTGGTGAGGCGTTCATGTAACGAGAGGGAGGCGCTGCCAATAACGCACCTAAAGCGGTCAGTCAGTTCTCAGGGTGTTTTATACTGGGCACGTTTGCTGCGGTCCGAGTGTGATTCTTCCCTCCACCTCCGCAGTGTTGGTCTGGTTTC
Source organism: Romanogobio albipinnatus (assembly GCA_023566225.1). NCBI lineage: Eukaryota > Metazoa > Chordata > Actinopteri > Cypriniformes > Gobionidae > Romanogobio > Romanogobio albipinnatus. The sequence continues at coordinate 31,536,652 of CM042246.1, read as the reverse complement.
ACACTCAACTTGAACCCTAGTGCGTTTGCGTTCATCTAACGTCATCACAAACGTGCGCGGGCATGATAGTAAACAGGACGCGGGTCAAATATATTGGGCTTTTTTAAATTAATTTGGTGCTATTATGTGCAGCTGAGTAAACAACAGGTTTACCGTATGTGTGTCGCTGGAAGGCGGCTTTGCTGCTTGCAAACTGACTCTTTTGAGGAGACGTGAATTGCCATTCATTTGCTGCCCTGATTGCACTCTGTGCGCGAATACACTGCAGGCTCGCTCTCGCGATCGTATCTCAGGTAAATCATCAACACTATCATCACTTACATGTGTGTTATTGAACTAATGACATTGCAATCGGCTAAAACGCATGCGCTGGTTACTTTTCTTCCTGAACAAGTGCACACCCGAGTGTTGTTTCACATTCACGTCAATCGCGGCACAGCTCCGAGTGCAACCGAACTCTGGTTGTGTGTTCTCGGGTTCGGTACCTCAGTGCACACCAAGCTCTGTAGGTAAGCTTTCACATTAGCAATTTTTCATGCGAACCGTGCTCCATTTCGAAGTAAACTGCCAGAGTAAAAACACCCTGAGACAACAGAAGAACACATCGCCTCACGCGCACAGTGCACACTGTAGACTTTAGGCATTTAACGGTTGCGGTAACTTGGGGCGATGTCAAATAACAGTCATATGTTTCAGCATATTACAATAATTATATGGCTTGAGTTGATATAGCCTATTCCCTAATGAATTAAACAGTTTGTTATCATACAGATTGAGAGCGTAAATGGTCTCTCTCCCTCTCTCTCTCTGTTTATATGTGTGTAGCCTTTACATGCGTGCATGCGGGGGAGGAGTTGCGATTTTCGAATAAAAATCGAATAATTCCCAGCGATCTTCGAATATTATTTTTGCTTGAAATGCCCATCCCTAAGGCACACCTGTGCAATATTCATGCTGTCTAATCAGCATCTTGATATGCCACACCTGTGAGGTGGATGGATTATCTCGGCAAAGGAGGTGCTCACTAACACAGATTTAAACAGATTTGTGAACAATATTTGAGAGAAATAGGCCTTTTGTGTACAGCTCATGAAAAACGGGGGGAAAAACAAAAGTGTTGCGTTTATAATTTTATTCAGTGTAGTATTCTCTGTCCAACTGAGTGGCTCTTGGTCTGAATGAGCTACGTGTACCAAATTTAGTCAAAAGTCTGCTTCTGCAAGACCTTTGACTATATAGGGCAATATTTCCTCTACAAAACAAGCTATGACATACTTTTGAAATGAACAAGCTACATGATGATACTTTTTGTGGGAGTTCTTTACATATCAAACCTGGGCCAATTTTGATTAGGACAATAATAGTTTCTTACCCCCTCTGGGCATGTTCTGAGGAACCATGCTGCTGCTGCCAGTCTCCATGGACTGAGACCCGTCCTGTCCCATCTGTTCATCTGGAGGCATGTAGGCAGGAGGAGGGGTATCAGCTAGTAAAGAGACACCAGAGAGGGAGTGAGTGGTCAGACGATGAAGCCTGCTGCAAACAAATGGGCTTCCACTGCAATCCCCTAGAGCCTTAATTCTGATTATTCTTTACAGGAAGCTGCTTCGCATCTTATGGAAACCTTTTAGTGTCAGATTTCGCAAATCCCTTACATCAAACGCCCACCACAGTACAAATCATACAGATATTCAAGATGTGGAAACAATCACAGAAACAAAAAAAACATTTAAAGTGGACTTTTGTTGAAAGTATCATCTGGGCAAGTGTGAATATATGGCATGGTTGTTTATTACCGGGATTTCAAAAATTAGCCCATGATTTACTCACCCTCAAGTCATCCTAGGTGTATATGACATTCTTCTTTCAGACGAATACAATCAGAGTTATATTTAAAAAGTCCTGGCTAATCCAAGCATTATAATGGGATTGACTTGATGGGTAGTTTTTGCAGTCAATAAAAGTGCATCTATCCATCATAAAAGTGCTCCACTCGGCTCTGGTGGGCTAATAAAGGCCTTCTGAAGCAAAGTGGCACGCTTGTATAAGAAAAATATCCATATTTAAAACTTTATAGACTAAAATAGCTAACTTCCGGTGGTCAGCAGTGCGTGAGTCGTCTTGCGTTAAAAGAGGAACCCCCTATGTTTTGTTTTGCTCCATCCTCTGCACTTCAGCGTTCGTCAATACGCATGCGTCAAGGGTTACTCTTTCGTCGCAAATCAACAAGTACGGCAATCCGACGAAAGTTTTAGTCTATAAAGTCTAAAGGCCTTTATTAACCCCCCGGAGCCGTGTGGATATCTTTTATGATGGATAGATGCACTTTTATGGACTTCAAAAACGACCCATCAAGTCAATGCCATTATAAAACTTGGATTAGCCAGGACTTTAATATAACTCCGATTTTATTTGTCTGAAAGAAGAATGTCATATACACCTAGGATGACTGAAAGGTGAGTAAATCATGGGCTAATTTTCATTTTTGGGTGAATTAACCCTTTAACATTACACTCTGATGCACCGTATTTCTTGGCACACTCGTTTCACATGTATTTGGCGTTATCTATAGTTGTGGGTGTATTACTGACATGTAATCGTCTATACCCTGAATATAAAACAAAGCCGTTTTTTCAGATGAGTTTCTAAGAAAAAAAAAAGAAAAAAAAATTCAGTCTTATATTGGGAATACGGTATTTGGACATACAAATTTGTTTAGCGATATTGGTTTTACCATCTATGAACGCAACCACTGGATGTCCCAAAGAACAGCAAATTACAATCTCTTCCAGAAACTGTTTATAGCTAATAAAAAAAAAAACCTCTGGCTCTAAAGAAATCCTTGGAAGACGTTATCTAATGGAAGGAGAATTTTAATTAAGTTAAATGTTACTACTTTCCAGACAACTTTAAAGAAGCCAAAGGAAAAGAGCGCAGTCTGGTGGATCAGCCATATCAGATTAGTTTTTTCTTTTTTTATATGAACAAGTATAACAACATTATGCCGTTTTTTCTTTGAAGTTTTGCTGTAGAAAAATTTATCAATTTGAATGAAATCACTTTTATCACTCAATTACACCACTGTTTATGAGTGGGGTCATACAATGTTTTTAATTGTTTTTGAAACAAGTCTCTTATGCACACCAAGGCTAATAATGTGAAATATTATTAAATAATTTAAAATTGTTATTTATTTCTGTGATGGCAAAGACAAAAAAAGATTTTTAACATCATTACTCTAGTCTTCAGTGTCACATGCTGATAATATGCTGGTGCTCAAGAAAGATTTATTATCAATGTAAAAAAAACAACAGTTGTGCAGTTTAATGTTTATTAAACATTATGTATTAAATGTTTAATGCAAAATTTTCAGGATTTTTCTGATAAATAGAAAGTTCAAAACAACAGCATTTATTTTGAAATAAAAATATTTTGTAACAAATGTCTTTACTGTCACTTTACGGATTAATTGAATTCATCCTTGCTAAATTAAAGTATTAACTTTTCAAAACTGACGCCACATTTTTGAACAGTGATGTCTAAATGTTGAAATGTTGATGCTGTTGGAACCGCGCTAGTGATAAGCCCACTAAAGACTGTTGTTGACACAAAAAGGACCTTATATTGTGCAAGTTACATTCACAATGTACATGCCATATGCGTCAGTAGTACTTCCATTGTTTAATCACTGAAGCAGATCAGATGCTGCAATGAATCGAGCATTTTCTATGAATAAAACCAGCTTTAGTTCTAACCCACAGTGCTATAAAACATTGTTGTCCTTCTGCCTGAGTGCACCCAGCCTACGGATGCAGGCATCAGCAAATCACTCTGATGCAGAATAGAGAAAGTGCGGGACAGTGCCAAGTGATGGGCACCCACCAGCAGGACTGAAGTCCCTGGGCTTTGGTGTGCTGCTTAGCTGGCATTTACATTGTTTACTGACAGCAATTGACACTGCACAACTCACCGTCAAATCACAGGTTTATCATTCAGCGTCACGCATCCATTTGCGATTGCAGCAGCAAAGAAAATAAAAACATCAGTTTGCCACTGGCAAAAACATCCCGAAAGGTCTATCAATATATTGACTGGTGTTGTGTGTACCTGGGAGCTGGAAGGGGCTGGATGGCCCAGAGCTTGCAGGAGAGTTGGGGTAGGTGCCACTGCTGGCGGGAGAAGGAGGGTAGGGCGAGTTTGGAGAGATGGGGAAGGAGCTCCCTCCGCTGTGTTGCTGGAAAGACTCTGGGAAAGTGGCGTTGAGAGGCATGTGTGGCTCATTGTGACTCAGGTTGCGGAACTGCACCAGAAGACTGTGCTGAGGGTTGAACTCGCTGTGTCGTGGCACCAAAACTGGAGGAAGCACTGTGAAAAGAGGATAACATTAAGCATCCATCATTCTGACATTCCAATTTAAATATTTATGACAAAAAAAAGAAGAATCCAGCATCCTTGACATCTGTGTGCCAATTGGCTAGCTCAGGCTCCAAGGTAATAGCTAAGGCACAACAGATCAGTTTTCCAGTTTCAACAGAAATGTGTTTTCTCTCCTGAGTGACATGCGATATCTGCCCTTGAAAAGCTCAATACAGTGCACATCTCAATCTAAGCAGAGGGCAACAGAGGTTATAGAGATCAGAGGGCCTCTGGAGGGAAAGGATATCTGATAGTCAACACGGTCTATACCACTGGATATGCAGGCCACATATCCTCACAGGGTACATATACATGACCAATCTTTATTTTGTTGTTTTTGTTTGATTGCTGTTAATGAATGGTCGCCGCTCATAAAAGAAACAATGAGTTGACAGAGAGTTGAATCAATTGATGAGGATTTAAATGACGTACGATTGGTCAAGTGCGTTTTAACACGGTTCGTCAAAAAATACCATTAAGACTAAATAGCAATTGGTTGAAAAATATACTACTATTCAAAGGTTTAGGGCCAGTAAGTTCAAGGGTGCAAAGATGCATTAGATTATTATTATAAACTTTATTTTACCAGGAAAAAAAATATTTGTATTAAAAAATAAATCTCTTTTACAAGAGCGTCCTGGCCAAGACTGACAGCAACACATCTCACGTGGGTTTAACAGAAAAAAAAAGAAAAAAAAACACAAAAAAACTAAACAAAAACAAAAGTGTCATCAATACATTACTAGTCAAAACATCTACAACCTAATGTTTCTGACTCCAAACCATTTAACAGATTAGCCGTGTTTCCACCGCAGGAACTTTCCCCAGGAACTAGGAACTTTGGGGTGGTACTCGGTGTGTTTCGACCGCAGGAACCAGGGTCTAAATGAAGTTCCGGGTAAATATTTCCCCCTCCAAGCGGCCCTGCTCTCGAGGTAGTACTTTTTCAAAGTTCGGGAACTTTCGGGGGTGAGACTTGGGCGCTGAACATGCTGATTGGTTGAGCTCATGCTGCATTTTATTTCAACTGGCATTTTAAAAAGTCTTTTGCGAGGATTGTTCTGCGTTCAGTAAATATCAGACTTGCTCTTTCTGTCCGTGGCGCGCGTTCGTCTCAGCAATCGCACAGTCAATGTCCGTAATAGCTGATGATAACATACTTTGTCTTATTTTAAATCAAGCTTTACAAGCTTTCAGAATAGGCTTTAGTATCAGTGCTTGTCTCTTTTCCGCCGTTTTGTTAATGACCTCTTTAGTAAACCAATACATAACCAGGAAAAGCAGCGCTGCTTGCATCTCCTCCACTTGTTATTGTTGCAGACAGTATCGCACAAAAATTATTACTGTCCGTCGCTGACTGGGAGGAGCAGTCGCGCTGCGCGCAGTCCTACATCACCAGACTAATTTGCCTAATCTTCTCGGTACTTTAGACAGCAGTGGAAATGCAGACAGCAGCAGCTCTGGGGGAAAAAAGTTCCTGGTACAAATTGTTCCAGGTAATTCCGGTGAAAACGGAGCTATAGATATGCATTAGATAGATTGAGCATCAAATCAGCCTGTTAGAATAATTTCTAAAAGATTGTGACACGGATTAATGATGCTTAAAATTCAGCTATTTTATTAAATTTAACTCTTCAATACAATTGTCAATAATTTTCATAATGTAACAAACATTTGGGACTTATGTCATGAGTAATATGAACACACCAGTTGTGACTTACCTGGACTTTCAACTCTTTTGTAGTGATATGGGTTGATACACACTTCTTTCTGTTTGGAACCGAACGGATATTCGCACACCTCGAGGGGTTTGAGCTCGTGATGGGACTGTAGGTCAGGCCAGCGCCACACGCGGCAATAGATGACGTGAGGGAGTCCTTTCCTGTGGGACACCTGTAGCCGCCCGTCGAGTGACCGGGGGATGGTCACACATTTGCTTGGTTGCCCGGGACTGCTGAGGGCCTTCTCCAAGTCCTCCATGGCGCCCTTTTTCTTCTTCAGTTTCTTCACCAGGGCATCCACAGCCTTTTCCGCCCATTTTTCCTCCTCGTCACCCTGCTTCCATCCCAGCAACCGCTTCACCGCTGGGCTGGTGAAGGAGAACAGACTGGACATGGAGGTCATAGTGCCGGGCTGCACCAGGAAGTGGGATCTGAAGCACGATCGACCAGCAGTGTGCCAGGAAGATGATTATGTGTGAGATTGTGTATGTGGGGGGCTGGGAGTGGACAAGCTTAGCCTTGCAGGACCAAGGACAGGAAGTTGAGGCAGGACGCAGCTGCTGGTGCTCAGGGCTCAGGAAGGCCTGCAGTGAAGCAGGGGGTGGAACTGGGTCACAACCACTCCGAAAATTTGTGAAAAGGGCAATTGAGAAATTAAGGCTGAAAACACCAATGAGACAGCTAGTAGATATTAGAGATTAATCCATGCCAGATATTGGTTGTGGCCAGAAGTTCGAGAAGTCGACACACTTCGAGAAGAGGTACCTGCAACATAAAGAGAAACAAGGCATTAGTGTTATGTATTATGACAAATATCTGACAGGAGAGACTTGGAGTATAGATCTTCTATACTCCATCTAAAAAAAGTTTAAACAACAAAAATGTAATTATGCATGCAGTAACCCTATATAATAACTTTAATAACCCTATATTACCTAATTTAAAATTAATTAAGAGGGAAAAGGAGACTAAAAATATTGAAAAAAATATGGGGGGAAAGGAAATGGTGACAACAGCAAACAATTATTTACAATAATTCAACAAAACACAATTTAAAATAAGCTAAAACAACTGAAAATCAAGATATTTCTTATTTTAATGCACCCCATCATCAAAATCTGTCTGTATCTTGGAAAACCTGGATATAGGAGGTAGCCTCAATTTAAAAAGTGTAGTTTTTTTTAGACCTGAAAAGAATTATGCAAATTCAAAATTCAAAAATGACTGGAAAAGTCATGTAAATTCAGATTGGGATCCCTGAAGAACATTTAGCCATTACAATTTTAATCATAACTTTAGTTACTTATTTGAATCTATGGACACACCCTTAATGCTTAGAAGTAACGAGGGTTGTTGAGAACCACTAAGATATAGACTATCCCTAATGCATTCACATGCATTTTAACCTCAAATTGATGTGGACAGGAGAATATGCATCTGCTTTTATGGATGACAAAAAATGACTCTCCAGGTAATCAGCTGGAGATTGTAAGATCTAATCATTTGTTTTTGTAACAAGTGACCAAACTTTTAAATTAACCGCTACATTAGTGCATGCAATGATAATTATAGCCATCATAAAATAAAAAAATAAAAACAGTGTCCAAAGGATGTGCACAAAAAACAAAAACACAAAAAAAAACCTACCACCTATTCAGTTATAAAAACAACACACGTACATGCACATCTGGGGTCTTGCAGATAACTGTTAGGATGTACCCATCTTCCATGTGTTATGGTGAACTACAACAGACTCATTGTGTTGGATCTGTAAGCAACAGCCTCCCGCTGCCCCACCCAGGGAGCTCCCATGGCGAGAGCGAGTATAGCACAGCTGTTGAAAAAGTTGCAAATGTAACCAGGACAGAGAGGATACAAGACCTCTGAGAGGCACTTCCTATAGCCACATCCCTTCCCCTTGACCTCTTCAGCTGCCTAACATCAGCCCATTGGCTCTTTAGGTCAAAATGTTACTATTCAAAGCATTTCCCACTCCCAGACCACTACGCTGTTTGTCCTGTCAAAACAACACCACGCCTTATGTAAAATGAGAATGATGGATCAGTAATGATTATTAGTGAAAGGTGCAGTTTAGATGGGCGAACACCAGCTGAACATCTCCAAACAGTAAGTAAAGTAGGTCATCTCTCTTCTCACTTCACCATCGGTGTCAGTACAACAGTGCTGCCCCTATATTGTTCAAGCCCTGTTTGCATACAGGAACATATATACAATGGAAACAGAAGCAATCAAACAAGAGCTCCGTTTCCACCGAAATTACCCGGAACAATTTGTACCAGGAACTTTTTTCCCCCAGACCTGCTGCTGTCTGCGTTTCCACTGCGGTCTAAAGTACAGAGAAGATTGATGTAGGTGATGTAGGACTGCGCGCAGCGCGACTGCTCCTCCCAGTCAGCGATGGACAGTAATAATTTTTGTGCGATACTGTCTGCAACAATAACAAGTGGAGGAGATGCAAGCAGCGCTGCTTTTGCTGGTTATGTATTGGTTTACTAAAGAGGTCATTAACAAAACGCCGGAAAAGAGATGAAAGAGATGAACGCGCGCCATCGGACAGAAAGAGCAAGTCTGATATTTACTGAACGCTGAATGATCCTCGAAAAAGCCTTTTAAAAATTACGGTTGAAATAAAATGCTGCGTGAGCTCAACCAATCAGCATGTTCAGCGCCCAAGTCCCACCCCCAAAAGTTCCCGAACTTTGAAAAAGTACCACCTCGAGAGCAGGGCCGAATATGAGGATGATTCTCTCAGTAATGTAGCTTCTGTGAGCTTCTATGTCAAGAAAAGACTAGGCGTCCTTTCAAAAAGGCCATTTATTTCAGAACATTTGCAATTGTAAAGAGTAGTTTTTCATTCATATAAATCTGCAATAAACAGCTAATTATAATGGATAAACAGTTACTGAAAAACTAAAGCAACTATTTACAGAAATTACAAAGTGTAAAAAACTAATTTAGCTGATAAGAAGTGTCAGTCAGAGTCTGCGCGCTCCACTGCAGTTTCTGCCTAAACACTGGCAGGCGCCATGGCAGGCATGTGCCGGTGCTATGAAAGCGTAAGCACTAGTAGTATTCACCAAATCCTACTTACATAAACTGCGCAAGATAATGCCTTTTGATTGGTTACTAAGTCCATCAATCAAACCTTTGTTGGAAAGGCATTGGCTAGGCACCGAGTGCCTTTTAGGGATGGGCATTTTTGTCAATTTCTCATTTCGATCATCGATAGGTCTCAAAAACGAGTACTCGAGTGATTGGGGGCGGGGCATGTGCAGGGGGCGGGGCATGTCCGTCATTGAAATAATGAAAATACTGTTATGAAAATGGTTGTTGACAAATACAAACGTGACATGAAAACGGGTATATGAAAACATGAACATATAAAACAAAAAATAACTGCTAGATTATGATGCATAAATGTCTTTGAAAAAGAAACATCTTTATAAAATGACCGTCTCAAATAACCAAGTCAGTAATATCGAGCATTGCCTTTGAGCTGAAACTGTGAAATAACACCACCCTGCAGAGCTTGCTAGCTGGTTAATAAACTCAACCAAACGCACCATATATCAATATTAATATGAAGATTATTATGAACCTATTACGACATAAATCAACACAAAAGGACGTGAATGCGCACGTGAACTTCAGCGTGCTAGATTTTACAGGCGACGGGTTTGAAACGGAACATTTTGAATGCGCTCTTCCCTTAACAACGCTCATACACGGACAACGAAAGCACACAGAAACAACATTTTATTAAAATCCTGTTCTCATTATAATGCTTTGACAGATTGACTCTGCACATCATGCACTTAATTTTATTATTCATGATCGAAGCGTTTACAGACATCACTGCGCGTTTTCGAACTCATAGCGAAAAACCAACTTTAAATAAACTGTTAAAAAATACGAGAACAGAATAGCAGTGCTGCATTACTAATATCAATGATTCTGAGAAAGAAATAGTCTATCTGAAAAGAATATGACCGTCTCTAAAAACCATCATGTCGAGCATGAAATATGCGTTTGAGGCTGAAACTGAAGAGAATGAACAACAGCCGGTATAACGGCAGCGCTTTACTAGCTTATTAAGCTCAACCAAACGTGTTTTATATTAGATTAATCAGATATAGACAACATAAAAGTATCTTACAACGTGCATCTGCAGATAAGGACGCGGATGCTCACATGAACTTCACGCGCTAGTCTGAGTGTTCTCGCTAGTTTCTCTGTGGATCAGCTGATACACGGGGAACTAAGCACAGATCATTTACAGCATTCTATTTCCATCGTGTTTTCATTATAATGCTATGTAGGCTATGACAGATTGGCGCTGCACATCTTGCACTAACCATTTAATGATCTCATGATTCCAGACATCACTGCAGTGCACGCCTTTATTTCGCCGCGGTCTGGAGGCGTGCTGTAAAACGCTAACCAATCAGACCTCCGCAAAACGATGCAATAACCAATAAAAAAGAGACAAATATTTTTTTTTCAGGGCGATCATCGTTCTCATGATCGATGATCGCTGTCACGTTCGAGTACTCGATTACTCGACCACTGTTGCCCATCCCTAGTGCCTTTGTCCAACGAAAACCATGGGCGCAATGATTGACAGCTCACCAAGCCTGTAAGGCGCTTCCTCTATATGATTCATCACAGGAGAGACTCTGATTGAAGGAGAGAGATGAGGGAGGGTTGATGTCACGGAGAAGAGACTATTCTTGCAGGGGGAGTTTGCCAGAAACGGATTAGAATCGATATTTAATTGAAAATGGACATGATTGATTACGCTAACTCAAAACTCTCTTGCAAACAATGGAGGATTTTTTGTTTTTTCCCTATTTTTTCGTTGTTTTGGATTAAAAAGTGGGATGCATTTTGAAGAATGGACCCTTACACGGAGATGTATGCGGGTGTTTATTGGATTCGTCCGATCTGATCTGAACGACAGGAGATGAAAGATGAGTACGCTAATATTATGCTAATGTTTACATGGCCGGTCCTTTAGCATTTCAATTAACCCTTTCCTCTCTGGTGTATTTATTGCAAAAACAAGTTCAGAAAATGAATCTTGAGTGTTTTAGCTTTCAAATGATGCATAGTTTGTGATAGTTGATTGAATATTTTGTATAAACTATACAAAAGTAAATAAAAGTACAGACACGCCCACTCACGTCAACCGCCCCGCCCAAGATCCGGTGCGGGTTAAGAAGTTAAGCTAAATTCGAAATTCTTTCTTTTCAGCCATTTTGACAGCGCTAACTCTCCATATGTTTGGGTTGCTTATAACACTCATCTGGGAACGCAGAATGTGCCATTTCACCAGATTTGTAATGTAACTTATTTATAAATCTAAGCCAACACAGAAGAATACACCAATATGCATCTTCTTACAGTATGCCCGAGTTCTCTTTATGTATTTTTGAGCTTGAATGTTTCAATTAGCAAGGCTCAAAGTGGCCCTATTGTGGTTTTTCTGAAGTTCAGTTATGGTAATGGGTGTTTCATTTACGACATGCGCTGTAAGCGGTAGACCAATCAGAACAGACTGGGCCGTCTGGCCAATCAGAGCAGAGTACGCTCACAGAAAGGAGGGATTTAGAGAGACTGATTGATCTGACGACTCGTTTGAGAATCATTGAAAAATGTGGTGATATGCAATGTATATTATGAAAAAACTAAACCGTTTTTTGACCTTTAATGCATGTAAACCTGTTGTAGGAGACCTCAAAAACAAAATTAGGGCACTTTAAAATAGCATAATAGGGGCACTTTAAATGAGTTTAGTCTAAATGTGCTGTTCAGGTCTCACATGCACTCGCGTGCTATCAACAACCGCGTGATGACGGCATAAATGACAGGTCATATAGAGCATAGGGACTCACATTTAACAAAGTTTAGGAGAAGCCAGAATACATATCCTGGCTGGGCGATATGGTCAAAAAAAAAATCATATCGCTGTATTTTTTGGTTAATGGCGACATACGTATATATATTTTGATATTTTCTCTGTTTTTCTATTTGGATAAAAAAAAAAAAAAAAATAGCCTACATTACATTCACAATATTTGTTTTCATAGATTCAAAATCAACATTGCTTGAAAGACATCATTGGCTAGGATGTGAAATGTCTTGCAAACAATGTTGATTTTGAAGTCTATGAAAACAAATATTGTGAATGTAATGTAGGCTATGCAATATCTTATGTACAAAAAGAGGGTTAAAATCACATTACAATCTAAAAACAAAAATAATGATTTTGTTTTTAAATTCACTAAACTAAAAAGGAAAATAAAAACAAAAGCACAGACAAACTAATTATATTAGCTTACATTTAATTACCCCATTTTATAATGGTCACTTTCATAAAAATATACTTACTTGTATGTTTAAAATTCCACATATGGCACATTTATTGTCCCAAAAAATATTTTAGCAATATTTACATTTTAGTCAGAATTATTGTGCTCATATTCGTTAAAGTGAAAGAGCCCTGTACTCAAATCGTTAAGCAAACCGGCAAAACAAAATTGTTGTGTCTAATCATTTGGCGTTCGCCGTTTGTAATCTACCTTTGAAGAGACTGGCAGAACGCGCTGCAACATTTCCCTCAGATACAGTAAATGCTTAACCCAGTTGGCGTCACTACTGTGATTGTGCATTGTTATATTTTATTCCAAAAATAATCTCTTTGAGAACAATATATGCTGATATATCTACTGTCCTACCTGAAGAGCTAACATTAGTATCATTGTTAATCGGTTGTGCCTGCTGCAAAGTTACTTTCTGGCTCTTTGAAAAAACTTTCAACCACTTTCAATCCTGCGGTGATCTACTCGTAATAATTCATAATTTAATTATAGCCTTTGTTCCAGCTGGCACAATTTTATTAAAGTCGGCATGAAACGGAAGTTGAGATCGTCTTTTTCTCCTTATTGTGATGTATATCCGAGTGAAACGGCTTCTGAAATTAGAAAAAAAAATGTAGGGAGGGGCTTGATTTCATCCTTCGGGAATTGATTGGATCGTTGGAAGTTAGGCGTTGCTAACAAAATGGAGGCAGATTTTAATGCCAGTTTGCACTCAGTTGTGGAGAAAAACTCGATCTCTCTCTTAAATAAATTTATTTTCTCTCTAAATCTTTTCTACATGTTACTGAGCATATTTCCTCACTTTTCGCTGGCTTATGCTACAGATTAAACTTATTTTAAGCCTTTTATGGCTTTATTTCTGTAAAACTCAGCTCTCCCTTATAAGGGGGAAATAAGTAATTTTTACATTAAAAAAAGCTTTTGTTTCTCATATATTTTTATCTTTTTGCCTCAAATCCTTCCTGAAGAAGGTATTGTGTACACAGAGAAAAATGCACCTAACCACCATATTGCTACGATCAGTGACAGGTTTCTGAAACAAGACAGGGGGCGATAACCCCGCCCTCGCACCACAGCACATGACCGGGAGAGAAGAGAAGTCGTTTTGATGGGGGAGGGAAAGTTAACGTATTTGATTAAAGATTATAAGGGTAAATTAATTTTTAAAAATGAACGAAGTGCACAGATAAATCAGTTGTAAACACTACAATGTAAAAAAAAAAAAAAAAAAAAAAAAAAAAACCAATTGTAAAATTTGATTTCATGCCAACTTTAAGAAATATAAAAAACTATAGACTACCGTAGCCTACAATAGCCTATCAGTAACCTTACCACATAATTATGACGATCGCCAAAGCGTGATTTTATAATTATACATGCATACATACACACACACACACACACACACACACACACATATATATAGATAGCACTTATATATAGAAATTAAAAATTCCGTATTTATTTATTATGAGTTGTATTTTGTTTATCGTTTCATTATCTTTTAAATTAATTCATAACACTTTGTTAAAACTGTAGTTTTAAAAGTAATGTTCAAAGCATTGTTTCCCTTGATTTTAATTTATATGGAGCGTGATAAAAATGTGACCTTGAAATTGTGGCGTTAAAGGCGACAAGCCGGGGGAAATTTTTGGGTGCACCTAGATTTTGTGCTGGTGCACCTAAATAAAAAAAAGTTAGGCCCACCAGTGCAAACAAGGCAAAAAGTTAGTCTGGAGCCCTGACTTGAGTGCCAATTTCCAACAAAACAGAAATTTTGATGCAGTTTCACTCACGGCCTGCGGTTTCGACTCCATTGCTGCCCCAGAAAAACAAACTGCATCCACGGTTTCCTTAACCCTGAGTTATTTGGGAAGCTGAACAAGGACATCTTTCCCTCACAACCAAAAACACAGTACTTTAGTGACATTGTTGATCATACAAAAAGAGTAGGGGTGTCGAAATTAATCGTTTCTTCGATGCATCGCGATGCAGACGAGGATGATTCAGTATCAGTTCAGTAACAGACCATAACCGATTATAATGTACTGACTATTTTATGACGTCATTTATCGCGTACATGCTGTGTCGTGGTAGCATACAATGGCAGAGGGAGGTGAGACGCGAGTGCGAGTAATTAAAATGCTCCTTTAAACTACTTTAAAAGCCAACATCTGGGCACATTTCGGCTTTTATGACCAACCTGGTAAGCACAACCTGGAGAACACACGCGCTGTGTGTAAATCAAAGCTATCTGATTTAAAACGATTTAATTTACACTTGGGCAAATAAATGTATCTCTGCCAAATGGATATAAATCCGATCTTCAATTCCTACACTATATGAAGATTTATTAGGAGTTCACGTCACCAAAAACAACAGATATGAGCTGCATTTTATTGATCATCAGCTAATTTTAATATCAAAGACCACAATAGGAGAGTGCGTGACAACACACTGGTAAGATCATTCAGTTTCTTTACTTTTAATGAATATGATTGTATGTTGAGCACCTACGACTTTACTTTCGGTCGTTTGTGCGTTGGCTTGATAAAGAGATATGCAGCTGATCATCTGCGGCAATGCATGCTTCAGTAGCGCTGTCATATCAGGCTATAGCATGTCATATAGCCTGTAAGACTGAAAATACTGGTTGAGGCCCTGTTCTGAGACAAAGGGTCCCCACACGACCTCACTTCCACAAACTACTAAGAACTCACACAAGAATATGGTTTAATGTGAATGTTTTATCATTGACTGTTATGTTTTTGGTGTCATTTGAAAGGTCTCAAAGTGATTGGTACAGGTATCTCATATCCAGATAGATAAAACAAAAGGTAATAAGGTTAAGAATTTATGGATAACTGACTTAGAAAGGAAGGTGGTTTTCTTCAGCAAATGGTTACCCACCCCCATGAAGGTACGACCACTGCATGCAAATTTCTTTTGTTAGCACATGTTTCTGATAGGGATGCACCGAAATGAAAATTCTTGGCCGAAAACCGAAAAACCGAAATAAATTATGCCAATTATTAGTACCATTGCATTTATGGCTATGACGGTGTACTAACTTTACTAAAATCAAGGCATTGCAATTGCATACATTAATATTGAAGTTTCAAAGAATAAATCAATTACAAATTATGCCAATATTTATTTAGCACATTGCAACAATGCACAGTATTAAATAAAATTCAAACTAAAATGTTTAACTTGACCCCACTCATTTGTACATTAAATAATAATGTACAGGCCAACAGGAAGGTTTTAAAATTAAATGTTCTCATAAAAACAAAGGGTCAAGTGCATTTTACATTTTTCTCTGTAGGACCACTACAAGAAAGTGCATTCAAAACAAGTGCAACTGATTAAAGATACAACTATTTTCTCTGTAGGCCTTTAACATAATAGTGTATCAAAACAAAGACTGCCATAGCCCATATGTTAACTGTAGAATAGGGGTGTAACGGTACACAAAACTGACGGTTCGGTACGGGTTCAGTACAGCAGTTTTACAAAAAGTATCTGTCCTTAAATTAATTAAATTATAACTAAAAGTTTATTGAAGATATTGCTGTAAACTATATAGGGAGCCCTTACTTGCACATTAATATTAAAGGTTAACAACAGAACCAAAACTATTAGCCTAAATTCAGTTGCTATTTATTTTTAGGTCTAATAATCAACACTCAAATAACACAGTAGGCAAACATGCAAACTTCACATAAGGCAGTTTTTGCAATAACTTCTAAATCTAATTATAAAATAGTTTTTTATCCAATTCGTTGTTGAAATATAATTTATACACAGTGTCTGTCATTTTCATGACAGGTTTATTTAAACATAGGCTACATGAAATAATCAAGATATCATTAACAGATTAAGTAGAATATAATGAATATAACGGCTAATATAGGTCATAGTGAAAGTATAGGTAATATAGGTTTAGTGAAAGAGTTGATTTCTCTTGTGAATAAAATTCTGTGGACACTGAATGACTGCCTGAGGTAAATGTGATGCTAAAGTTACATGACATTGTTTAGTTTACAGCAGTTATATTGACGTCTTTTCGCCGTTGAAACACTGATTGAGTGATTACACCACATATGATAGCCTACATGACAGCAAGTTGTAATGTATCCTCAACACACCTTAGATGTTCATTCATGTTTATTCTTAAGGAAGAGATGATCGATCGCGCTCACGCACGCGCGCTGCTGCTTGAACTGTGATGTGATCATCAGTGATGCCACATTAAAGAGCGTCAAAATGGCATTTATCGTTTGAATTTCGTGATACATGTTGATCGATGTTGGTGTGAGAACTCGGATTGAAGTGTGTTCCGCGCTTAAAACATGCCCACTGTTAAAGATTGCATTCAGAAACCGTCCGGTTTCACAGTGAAGTCTGGTCCTCTTCTCATCGAGAACATGAGGTGCTGAACAGCTCTCGCTGTCAGTGCTTGTGCATGGGTGTTTCTCAGATATACTGAAATACGTACACACCGCAGACATGTTGCTGCAGACAAGCACGTGCAGGTCGCGGTTTCTGTTTGCGTTATCACAACATTTCGGCCGTGTTGTTTTGGTGATAAAAGTCTTTCGGCCGAAAACCGAAAATATACTTTTGGGCCATTTTCGGCCAAAAAATTTTGGTGGCCGAATATTCGGGGCATCCCTAGTTTCTGATTATTTAATGAGATGGAGCAGAGAGTTCAGGGCCTTTCCTGTACTTCAGATCGGCCCGTAAGGCTGAGAGAAAGAAATCTCTCAGCCTCACGTATTTCTTAAAGTTGGGTTTGCATCTTCTCTCTATTCCTGAGCATTTGATGTTTTGTATCGATTATCTTTGAATTGATTATGAAACTGGCATGATACATTTACCTGACATAATAAATTGTTACATTTGATTATTCTAACTGATTTTGGACATTTTTCACTTAATGGTTAAAAGGAATAGTCAAACATTCGCTCACTTTTAGTGAGGCACAGATATTATTAAAACCTTTCATTTATGGAGTCGAGATGAAATAAACGAGTAAATATATGATTAATATATTACAAATTTAACCAACCAATACTTCGCATGAGTGAGGACAGAACACGTGTGACCTTCCCCGTGTATTGGCGAACCGGCAGATTGGACCAGTTTCACGGGCCTTACAAGCCCATAACACTCTCAACACGTAAATATTTTTTAGCATTGTTTGGAGGAGTAAAATGTACATGTGGTTTCAACAACCAGAAGCATTTAGACTTAAGTTTTGACTGTAATGCGGTCCAGACCACCTCCTGAAGTAGCTGTTAGTATTTAGTGTATTTGTTCTAAATGCTGCTGTTGTCTTATGTCTTCTGTGCCCAGATTTGAGTTTTGTTTGAAACCTTTAAGAACTGTGTTTCTTTGAGCAGGTAAAGGTTCAGTTCATATAACTGACTGACAAAATTGTATACATGAGGATGCAGTGCATCGTCAATGCACTGTGATATCGAATTGAACCAAATCGATGGCATGATAATCGTAATCTAACCGAACCGTGAGACCAGTGTAGGTTAAATAAGAGAAGGACATTGTTCAAAATTGCAAAGTGTTTACTTACATTGTGCTATTGTAAAATAAAGAAAACACGATGTGCTTTCTGTCGTCTGGTGTGAACCTGTTTGAGGAGCTCCATGCCGCAGAAAGATGAACCAAACTCAATCTTGAGTGCCTATAGAGTATTATACTACGGGGCCGTTGAATGCTTGAATCTGATTGGCTGATGAACATTCTGAGGTGTGCAATTATTTTCTGGGAGATGCACAGCGAACGTAGTTCCAGGCAGCTCTCTTGACCGCATTACAGTTCCATATCACTTCGCATAGTTAACTGTAATAACGGAAATTACAGGACTAAAAAAACAACAATATGACAGACGATTTTCCTAAAGTAAATCTTAATATTTACGGTGAATATAAAACGTTCAACAACTGGGCGGCAGCAGTATTAGACAGTCCAGATGAAAACCAACAGACGGAAGCGGACATCAAAGGCAAGCTTTTCTGTCATCCATCAAAGGCAAGAAATAGTCCTACTCACAATAGCGATTTAAGTACAAAAACCGGACGAATCCCTTTAAATATATCTTCGGATCGATGTCTTGAGGTGTGGTAACCGTAGTATAAGCGGAATAATTGACTACGGGGCGTTCAATTATTAGAATAATAATGCACACCGGAGGTGTAACGGCCACTCCGCTTCGCGTCGTGACTGCATCACCACCTCGGGTGTGCATTATTATTCTAATAATTGAACGGCCCGTCGTCAATTATTCCTTACGTATTGTATCCTTCATATCTCCGAAAAGTCTTTAGTTTTATTATATTTATAAAAGAAAGCTAGGCTGTACCGAGTCTTTCCGGGAAAAAACGAGCGGCTGGGGGGTGTATCGTGTGGGTGGAGCTAAAGAATCACGAGCGTGCGCAGCTATTGTGTTATGAAAAGTAGAAACTTAAAAGTAGAAAAAAACACGTTATCCTAAATAAACCATGGAGATCAATCAGATTTAGCCTGATTTAGCCATACATATATGATCCAGAATCAGATCTAGAGGCTGAAATTGAACAGGAGAAGCAGCAATGACGACTACAGCAGGATGTCTCAATGGTATGTACTGTAACTGTTACTTATATACTTGCTAAGCGGCTTGTCATGCGTGAGTTTTACAACATTTGTGTGTTTGCTCATGGTTTTTGAGGACATGATTTGGTTTATGGACTATTGTATGCGATTTAATGTTAGCAGTAACAAACGGAGCAGTTTTGCACTTCAGACTAGTGTGTGTTTACTAGGGATGGGCGATATCTTATCGTTTGCGATATACCGGTAAAAATTCTCCCCACGATAAGAATTTGTCTTCCCGCGATAATAACGATAAAGCCTAGTTGATAGCGCGACCCATCCGCACCGTGCCACCGCTGGCCGTCTCTTGATGCTTAAAGCGTTTACTTTATGATGGCCGCGGTGGCTGCGTTCGTCAATTTGTATAGCTGAACGGGGGTTGGAGAGAGAATTTTCTTGTAGTGCCCTCGCAGCACTCGGTGCCCTAAGAGCCGCGCAATGGGAGCGGCGGCACTGAATCCGCATCTCACGTGCAGAGCGAAAACAACCATGGCGGAAGCTGCGGAAGAGTTCATAGCTAAACGAGGGGCTACCTGAGGGCAATCTGAACCATACAGATGTATTTTCACTCGCTGAGCACTTAGAGCGAATATCTTAAGCGCTCAGTCCTTCTCAATCGATCGGTAAAGCATACTATTTCAGTTGATCTCAATGAATGCGCAGTGTATTTGACGCACAGTAAACACTAGTGTGAGGCGCGCGACTGAGAGCGCTCAGTGTTTCACACACAATCAAAGAGAGAGCGAGAGAGTCTTATACCACACAGAATTGATGTGCTACATGTAAACAATATCCTGTGTTGTATTTTCCTGTAAAATAATGGCGTTTATTTGGAATTATTCAGCCTTTCATGGACAGGAAAAAACGAATGCACAAACGGGAATCTCATTGGCTGGCGTGCACCTATTACTGTGCCTGTTTTGATTTCAGCAAATCAGTTTGAATGAGCGCTGACAACATGATTAATATTCATGAACCCAGAAGCTCATTATTCCTTAGTCCAGTTTATTTTTATCAGTAGAAGAATTCGTGGTATTATCTTATCAACTCAAATTACTGAAGTTCTATCATCAAATCATTATTTTCAACTTTTTTGTAATCTGAAGACATTTTTGGGATAATTACTTTTGCTGTTTTTTGCTATTTTTACCACTGTTTGCACCATGAGTGTATGAATAAATACAGAATAGGTTTATATGTAAAACTTGTCATTGATTTGAATTATTATTGTTTGTATTGTGTGATGTTTTTCAGCACAGTTGCACTATTTAAACATTACCTGCACTTTTACAGAAGACAATTATATCTGCAACTTTTCCATTTCTGAAAAGGCTGGTGTGGAATTTTACATAAAAAAATAATTATATATATATATTTTTTTTTTATTTTTTTTTATGTATTATAGGAGCCTATTTGATGACATGTACGTTTTACTTTAGATGATTGTTTGTTTTTCTGAAACTCGCAAGAATGCATGCAGCTTTCACTTGTATCCAAAAACATGGGGAATGATACAACATTTATCGTCATTGATATCGTTATCGCAATAAATACTAGAAAATATCGGGATAAGTTTTTAAGTCCATATCGCCCATCCCTAGTGTTTACATAGAAAAACAATGGAAAAGTAGCGCATTTGAATGAACGAGTCGACAGCTAACAACACAGACCTTTGAAGCAGTTTTACTCACCACCTGCTTCCAACGCATGACCGTGAAACTTAATCGCTGGGACTGCTCCATCGTTCAGCATTGGACGAGCTACAAATCCGGGGTTGAACTGGGGCTTGTTTATAAACCATCATCAGCTAAATTCAGGGAACAAACAAAAACACTAGCACAACTCTGTTGCTGCTCCGGAAAAACAAACTCCATCCACTGTCCCATTAACGCTGGGTTCTTTGGGAAGCTGTGCAGGGTTGTCTTGCCCTGACAACCAAAAACACACTTCTTTGGTGATTTTGTGAAGTCCTGTGACTGCAGCACGCAGCCCATGACTTCCCTAAAGCCAAGCACAGCGCGTTAATGGGCGAGCGTTTGCTCTCTCGCTCTAGTCGCGCGTGCGCGCCCTTCCGAGAGAAGAGCCTGTATGGCCCGTACAAGGACATTCCGCCCTTGTTGACGTCACTTGGGCCCATACTCGAAAAAAAACTTTCCACCACTTTTGAGAAACAGTAAGGAGGAATTTTTGGCACAGAAATATTCCATCAAATGTCCAACTTTTTTTTCTTTTCTTTTCTTTTTTTTTTACTTTGTCCATGTTTAGCATGGGAAACCAAGTCTTTAACAGTGTAAAAAAACTCACTATGCGTGAAAAAGCATTTCACCCACCCTTTAATCTGTTAATTATTTAAGTCAAATATATTTCACAAATTTATTCCTTTTATATAGGCCTATAGATTGATTTTATGAAATTTTTTTTTTATGCAACTAAAAAAATGTTAAATCATCCTGGCGACCCATTTAAGTCTCAGAGTTTGAAAACCACTAGCCTATATGACAGACTCGCATTTTGCATGTTGCACTTAACTGAATTTTCCTTTTAGTGATTTCAATCATATATCAAGTAATTCAAAACCATCATGGTGAACAGTGAGCATTTGAAGTGTCTAGCTGCAGGAAATAATTCATTATTTATCGGCTTTAGGATATCGGCAACGTCTTGTTATAGTGCAATAAATGATAACATTAAAAATGAGCATATATCAGCCGATACCGATATGGTGGCCAATACATCACGCATCCCTATTTTAAACTGCTCCAAGTCTGTGGCAATGGCAATCATTGTGAATGGTAAAAATAAATCCAGAGATTGAATTTCTGAAATCACCCTGTGATTATGTTCAATGAGACGGCACACTCCAAAACGTCTTGCTTATCAGCAGAAACAAGCAATCAGCTTGTAACCAGCACACTCTGCCTTTATTGCTGAGGGACTGATGATAACAAAGCTTTAACAATAGGAAGTACAGGACTCAGATCAGCAATATAGAAGCTCAATACACCAACACACACTTCCTTGTTCCCTATCTCCATCCTGCCTTTACACTCAGCTGCTCCACTTGCAAAATAAGCAGCACAGAAAGTATTACTCATATTGATTTTTCTTGCAGTCACAGAAGCCTCCCACTTAAAGCTTTTACTCTTTCTGTGCTCTTATTTGATGGCGAGGACGCAATTCTGCTTTAAAAAGCAAAGGAGAAATGTTTGGCGTGAATCTAATAAGGCCATAAAATAAAATAAAAATTGACAGTCATCTGCTTCATCCCAAATAATGAAAATAATGTTAAGATGCTGACCACAACCGCAACATGATTATCAGAAGATGCACATCTTAATGCGTCTCTATAATTATGATATACATTCAAGGGCAGTGCCATTTGCAAAATTACACATGAAATCTGCTTTCTAAATCATAATGGAGTCACATTTTGACGCTAATAGAGCTCCAGACCAAGGAAGAGGTGCTTTTATTCTCTACTAGATCAATTGATTTATTACAAGGACTGTTGTGCAGTCGCAATGCCTCTAGTGGGCTTCAACCCATTATCCTTGAAATCAAATTACGCATACAATTAGGTATAATAGCCAGATTGAAAGAGCCATCTAACATTTCAGTGACATTTAAGAGCACAATAGAGGCAAGACAGAAGCACAGCCTTACAATTGTTTCAGTTTGACTATGATCAGACAAATACAACTTAATACAAACCCAGAACAAGAAAAATAAGGTCCTATTTTTTCCAAATAAGGTCACACCCATCCAAGACAAAGATGCAGGTGTTTAGAAGGTCCTATTTAATTGCTTGACACCATCCAGTCTCTCCATCCCTGGAGCCTTACATCATCGACACAAATAGGGATAGACCCTCTTCATGCTGCACATAAACAATCACCACCCTATTGTTCTCAAATACTACCAATAACCCAGAGGAAAACACGTTTATAAAGATATACATCATCAATGCATTACATTCATTTTAATCGATATTATTCAGGATCAGGTCACAGCTCAAGTTGGACAACAGATGTGAGTACTCGCATGAACATCCATGTGACAGATGTTACACGCTGGCAGATATTCAGATTCAATGGAAACAAATGTTGCTATTGCCAAAACTAGGTGCTAAAACAGACTACAACCACTGCAGAAGCAAAATATGCCATATTTTTCAACAAAATATTAAAACGATCTTTTAATATCCAAAAAAGACCTAAAAACTGTCTACAACGCGTGTATCAAAATGTTTTAATCCACTATATTTAAAACAAGTTTTCCCCATCATATTATTCAGCTTCTTGTTAATGTCTTGATAATGTGGCACACTCAATGCGCACTAATCTGCGTACGAACAAATCATAATTCATCGATAACTAGTCCTAAACTGTGTATGTGTATGCACTTATTCATCCATTGTATATCATGCACTTATGCAACCGTTGTATATCCTACACTTGCTACTATTGTGCTTCTGGTTAGACCTAAACTGCATTTCGTTGCCTTGTACCTGTACTTGTGTAATGACAATAAAGTTGAATCTAATCTAATCTAATTATAAATTTAGAAATAAATCTAGAAACAACTGAAACCACATGTACACAAAAAAACATACTCTTCAGCTTACAAACGTGTTAAGCTGAAATTGTATACGTTCTTATTTCATCTTAAATACATTTCATAATCACACACCAGGGCTGCACAATTAATCATGATTACAATTACGTAATCGTTCAAAGACACAAGTACAAAATACATTTCCACTTCCATTATTCTGCATGCTTAAGATGTGTTTTTTCTTTCATTCTACAGGTTAAAGTTTTTATTACATCGTTTTAATTTTAGTATAATATTATAACATGCATTTTTTTTTTACTTTTATTTAAAAAAAAAAAATCAACCAATGTATAGGTAACATTTGAGGCTTAATACTATAGAAAAGCAATACGTTTTTCAGTAAAAATGTGTTCAGCTTATTTTCATATAAAAAATATAACATGCAGTTGCTTCAAAAAATGGCATAAAGCCATTCAAAGCATCATTCAATGTAAATTGTGATATTAAAATGGTAATTAATGATTGCAATTACAGTTAAGGGAATAATCGGCAATTATGATTTTTGCCATAATCGTGTGTGTAGATTACAAATACAGACCTCCGATTAGCCAGCTACATACGCTTATCTGCATCCTTATGCAGAGGAATACAGTAAAATAGTAAGAAAAGGTACATTAAAGCTGGAGCTATGAGTTTGCAGAGAAGCGTATGTAGCTGGCTAATCAGAGGTCTGTATTTGTAATCTACACACACACATATATTATATAAAAACAAAAACTTTTACGTTAGATGTGATTAATTGCGATTAAACAATTTGACAGCACTTGTAAGAACAAATCATTGCGCGTATGGATGGACGTGCTTTGAATTAGTCTGAATATTTTGGTAAGAAGTTCTCCTGTGCATATAAATGCATGCAATTTTTAGTGAATGAGACCCATTGTCAGTAAGGATTATTTTCATGCACTGGCCATTTATTATGTAGGGTGATTTCAGGGCGATTGGGACACTTTTTGCCATTGATCACCCTGAATTCACACTACATTGTTAACCTTGTTTATATTGTTTACCAACCCAGACCTTTAAAGGGATAGTTCACCAAAAAAAAACAAATTAGCCCATGATTTACTAACCCTCAAGTCATCCTAGGTGTATATGACATTCTTCTTTCAGACGAATAAAATCAGATGCACTTTTATGGACTTCAAAACAGAAACAGACATTTACTGCCATTATAAAGCAGTTATTATTAATCTGAGAGAGGAATATCATATGCACCTAGGATGGCTTGAAGGAGAGTAAATCATGGGCTAATTAAATTTTTGGGTGAACTATCCCTTTAAGTACAGTCATAAGACAGTTATTCGTGCAACAACATGCACAAAAATAAAATAATAAACATACTAATCAGAATCTTATTACGTGATGCATGAAAGCTAAGAACATGGTGATGCTGCTCTCTGAATGCAATTAATCTAAATATGTTACAAGCTGACCGTTTCTAAACCTCCCCTCTGTCAAGGTCAAAAACAAGCTGATGACTTTCAAGTGCGTTTCTACAAAGGATTGACATTGATTTTTTTTTTTTCAATTTTTGTCATTTTAAGTGGAGCATCTGTATTTGTGCACCAAGACAAGGGGAAACATGTTTTTGGAGCTCTTTATCTACGAGGTTTAGCAATACTCCAGCAATAAACAAGTCTCAGACCACATTGACAATATTTAAACCCCCCAAAACAAAAACACCCATTTGTATCTTTACAACACTCTTCATCCTCACAAATTTGAGAAGGACACCATGGATATTCCCAAAGGCTGTACATATAGATGAATGATAAAAGCTCATCACACCAGCTCAAATGCTCGACGATAACGATCAAAGAGACGGTGAAACGTAAACTGTAAGTTTCCCCTCAGATAGGCGATTTAGCCGCTAAATTAGACGATAAAAATATCTGTGAATGTGCTTTCAGGGGAATAAAACAAGACAGACTCACTAACTGTCCCTAAAAACTGAGGTAGCTGCCCATCTTGACAGCATTTTGGGGCATCGCAAGCAACGTTTAGACAGTTGGAGCCAGGGAAGAACAGTAGTTTTTGAGACTATAAAGCCCCGAAATGCTGTCTGAGTGGGCAGCACACTAGTTTTGAGACACAGCCAGTAAAACACGCCACGACACGCACTCTACTCTACAAGAATGCGAACAAACACTTTCTTCAACTACACACCA